>JAVXUO010000852.1:0-652263 GCA_033065855.1 Escallonia rubra | reverse complement strand
CATCCGACATTCAAGAGTGACTTTAATACATGTGTGAAGAAATCGTTGACAGTAGACTTGTTCGAGGAGATGTGGGCCAAGTTAGTGGATAACTACTATTTGCACAGTCATGAATGGTTGCAAGCGTTGTATGAGATCAGGACACAGTGGATCGGTGCCTACACCAAAAAGTTTTTTTTATTTTTAATGACTACGACCTCGAGAAGCGAAGGTATGAATTCATTATTTGATGGGCACGTCCGCTTTTCTTCAAGTATAACAGACTTCATACTAGAGATGCAGAAAGCCCTTGACAAGTAATTTTTCCTTGAGAGAGAAGCCGACGCGGCTATAGTTTATAGAGAAAGAGCCGTAGTAGTTTTTTCACCTTTGGAGGCTCATGCGGCTCAAGTCTATACCAAGGAAATGTTTAGACAGTTTCAGGAGGAACTACTAAAGTCGAATCAATATAGCATGACAAAGTTGCACGAGCTATGCAACATATATCTCAAGGTTTATGCTTTGACAAATGTGACGAATTTTGCCAATCCGTGCTCTTCGTCGGCTCCGAAGAACATAAGACATTTTACCGTAGCAGTGTGTATGGAGACCGGGTTTGTTAATTGCAACTGTCAACTGTTTGAGCATAAAGGTATACTCTGTCGACATGCTTTGAGGTATTTTAGCGCCAAGAATGCTCGTGAAATCCCTCCAGAGTATATCTTGGATCGGTGGACGAAGGAAGCCAATAGAGTACACGGTCACATTCCTTACGTGCCCAATGTTTCAGTTGATTTCGAGCAATCTGAGACGCTGCGATATAATCACCTTTGTAACATCATGCACGGTTTATCATTGGATGCAGCGTCAACATTTGATGGGTACAGGTATCAAGTTGAAGCAGCAGCACGGGATAAGGCTAACCTTGCACAGTTTAGGATGGCATTACCAGAAAGACGGGACACTCCGACAACTCGGGCGACTCCAGCCGGTAGATTCAATCGAGCTTCACAGCCAGTCATTGACAGCACTAGCCTGCAAGGTGAGGAGGACGATATTTTTGATCCAATTCTGCCTCAAACAAAAGGGCGAAAACGAGCAATATGTATGAAGACTCCGATTAAAGAATCAACGGGTCAAAAAAATTGCGGAAGTATGTGTTATGTAATAAGATGACTGATCATGACAAGAGAAACCATTATAAAGTGCTAGGTATCGAACCTGGAAGTATGGTCGAGAAGGACGATGATGAGGAAGAGTGTTAGGGTTAATGTTTCAGTTGTTTAAATTGAACTTTTATAATGTTTAAATTTGTGATTTGGTTTGTGGATTCTTGTCACTTTTTTTTATCATTGCACCTTAGGCACGCTAGTTAGCCCATTTTTATGAATTTCGGCGAAAATGGAGACAAATAATGTTTTTGGTTTTCCTATGAAGGGCCTATTCGCGCACACTTTAGCGCCCAATTCATAGCTTCCGAAAAATCTTGTAATTTTTTTTCTCATTGCACCTTAGGCACGCTAGTTAGCCCATTTTTATGAAAGTCGGCGAAATTCAAGGCAAATAATTTTTTTTGTTTTCTTATGAAAGGCCTATTCGCGCACACTTTAGCGTCCAATTCATAACTTCCAAAAAATCTTGTAATTTTTTGTCACTTTTTTTGTGCTTATTGCAACTTAGGCACGCTAGTTAGCCCATTTTTATGAAATTCGGCAAAATTCGAGACAAATGTTTTTTAGTTTTCCTATGAAAGGCCTATTCGCGCACACTTTAGCGCCCAATTCATAACTTCCGAAAAATCTTGTAATTTTTTTTGTCACTTTTTTTTGCTCATTGCACCTTAGGCACGCTAGTTAGCCCATTTTTTTGAATTTCGGCAAAATTCGAGACAAATAATATTTTTGGTTTTCCTATGAAAGGCCTATTCGTGCACACTTTAGCGCCCAATTCTTAACTTGCGAAAAATGTTGTAATTTTTTTTGTCACTTCTTTTTTGCTCATTGCACCTTAGGCACGCTAGTTAGCCCATTTTTATGAATTTCGGCAAAATTCGAGACAAATAATTTTTTTGGTTTTCCTATGAAAGACCTATTCGCGCACACTTTAGCGCCCAATTCTTAGCTTGCGAAAAATGTTGTAATTTTTTTTGTCACTTTTTTTTCTCATTGCACCTTAGGCACGCTAGTTAGCCCATTTTTATGAATTTCGGCGAAATTCGAGACAAATAATTTTTTTGGTTTTCCTATGAAAGGCCTATTCGCGCACACTTTAGCGCCCAATTCTTAGATTGCGAAAAATGTTGTAATTTTGTTTGTCACTTTTTTTTTGCTCATTCAACCTTAGGCATGCTAATTAGCCCATTTTTATGAATTTCAGTGAAAATGGAGACAAATTATTTTTTTTTGGTTTTCCAATGAAAGGCCTATTCGCGCACACTTTAGCGCCCAATTATAGCTTCCGAAAAATCTTGTAATTTTTTTGTCACTTCTTTTTTTCTCATTGCACCTTAGGCACGCTAGTTAGCCCATTTTTATGAAATTCGACGAAATTCGAGACAAATTATTTTTTTTGCTCATTACACTTTATGCACGTTATTTAGGATAATGGTAATGAAGGCGTCTAGCTTCATTCTTTTTCAGCTCCCAGGCTTATTGCTTTGGTCGGTCCTGTATCATCACGACCGTCCAGGGCTCTACCGTCGAATTCCTGGTGATGGTCTCTCCCGAGTAATCTTGGAACGCTAGCGAGAGGATAGTAGTCTGCATCCAACAATAAAAAATATCATCAAGCCTATGTAACAAGAAGAATATACTATGAGCCAAGGTCAACAGATAAAAACTAACCACTGCAGTGATGTACTCGCTGTACATCTGTGCCAGCGACCGCCCAGGTCCGTCCTCCCTTAGGCTATCATATATGTGGACCGCTCTGTTCGCTGGATGGAGAACTAATAGGAACCAATGGTTTGCATGATGACAAGGTATCATGATAAGGTTCGCATGAGCAGCGTGACATTGATATTCTGAGTTCAACATGCCTAACACGTTTCCAGATGGTTTCCACTTACCCCTGCCTGCCCCTCGCCTCCTCCATTCTGTGAACTCCCTCATGCTGGTCACCATTAATCCCACAAAATAAGTGGGATACATGTTAAGCTTCAAATCTTCGCAGTGGTTATAACGTAGCTCTCTAATCCGGAGCAGATCTATATAAGCGTTCATGACAAAATTTGAAATATCTGTCTCCGGCGCCAACATTCTCATATCCGCATGACCTAGGAATGTCAAAAGAGGAAAGTCCGTTGAATCAACGGGCTCATGCCCGAAGTAGTGCCGGTCGATCCAATCCCGCTTGTCCGGCCTCAATGGCTTCGTTGCTTGTCCTTTATCTGATCAAATGCTTGGGCGCGGAGCCTGGATTCCTACTTGGGTCACCTGACTCTGGCGCTGAGAGTCGTACGCATCAGGAGGCAAGCGACTAGACGGCTCCCACACCACACTCTGGGGCAAAAAGTAGTACACGTCAGGAGGCAAGCGACTAGACGGCTCCCACACCTGACTCTGGGGCTGAGAGTCGTACGCGTCAGGAGGCAAGCGACTAGACGGCTCCCACACCTGACTCTGGGGCTGAGAGTCGTACGCGTCAGGAGGCAAGCGACTAGACGGCTCCCCTTGGTAACCCCGGTACGCAAGACTAAAGTTATGAACTTCAGTCTTGTACCTCTCAATGGACCTCTTGAGATTGTCAGGAGCCTTCGTGATAAATCAGTCAAACCCCTCTAGCTGCTTGAACACCTTAGTGCCTTGGTCAACCTAAAAAACATGCATAGAAAATATGGCTAATCATTTCAGGCATGGTTGATAAGGTGCGTAAATAAAAATTGAAACAACACTAGGGTGACTTACAATGTTCAATGCCCAGAACTGGTCATAGAGCTCACGTGGCGCATACGATGTCTTCCTCACCTGGGAAGGGCGATTCACCCTCGTGCGCGTCACCTTGAGAAACCATTGCAGGTACTCCTCAATACTGATGCCGTCGTCCTTCAGCGATACAAGGCTATCATACGTTTCTTGCCAAGTATTCCACTGTTGCACCTCGTCGCTCAGCAAATTCAAGGCATCAGGCACCTCGAAGTTCGGACCTCGACCGCTCCTGAATGGTCGCATGTCCACCGCTGGTTTTGGTATCCCTTGTAGACAGCCAGCTTGCCTCATAGCTCGATCGGGCATCTGAACCTTAAATACATCGAAGTGACTAAGTGGCACCCAAACCAAACCTACCAGCACGTACGACACCGGAAGTTGCCAACACCACTCATCCAACCGATGCATCACCTTGCCATATGGCTGCCACGTCACCTGTGATGCATCCAGTATCTCTAGTTCCCCCCGATAGAACTTTAGATGGTGGTGAGGGTCTACCCGTCTCCTCCGGTTGGTCGTAGGCCCCCAGGCCCACACCCTAGGCCACGTCTCATCGGAATATACCCGCGGTTGTGGACGACCCGTGGGTAGCCTCTCGTAAGACCAAACCTGTGAATGCAAACATTATATGGAATTAGTAATTAATCACGAATATATTGACACGTCAAAACAAGAATATAAATGCTCATACCTGTAATAGAGTCAGGCAGGCGGCAATGGACTTGGCACCCTTTCTCGTAGCCTTATGCAGTGCTCGATATAGGTGTGCAAGGACAGCTGAACCCCACGAATACGAGTATACCTCCTCAAGATCCTCCAAGAACACCATATACTTCGGATGCACCGTGTTTTTCGAATGCGTCGGAAGTAATATAGCTCCATAATATACATAAGGAATGCCTTCGTATACGTCACCAAATCATGAGAAGTGTATTCATCCGGTAGCACGCCGTACTGCTCTCTCAGCCATTTAAGTTTGATGCCGTTTGTTGTAAGAGCTTCCTTCGGAATTCCTGAAAAATACTGCCTAGCCATATTCGCAATGGATGCAGACCTGTTGCTCCAAGTAATGAGTTTGCCGTGACATGGGATTCCAAGTATAAATCCGACGTCCTCTAATGTAATAGTCATTTCACCAAACCGGAAGTGAAATGAGTTCGTCTCGCTCCTCCATCGTTCAACTAGAGCGGATATAAGGCAATCGTCGTGTCGAGACCAAATCCCGCAATCGGTGAACATAGATAAATTTTGACGGTGTAATATTTGTATTTGTTCCTCGTTTAGTACCCACTCTTCGAGGTGACTTGTGCTTTGAATTGTTTCCAAAACACCCCTATCGACACCGTCAAATACGTGCCTCGCGACGTGGTCATCGTCATCGTATAGGATTGATGTATCATGAGGTCTGGGGCTGAAATTCATATCTCAAAGAACAAAATATAATCGTAAAGCAACTTAGCGTCCATAATATTTACATTTCAAAACTGTAACTGGATCTTTAACCTAGCTTACCAACGCATTAGCAATAGTCATTATCTCATTATTTCAATGTATTAAAACAATTCCTCACTTCCCACCACTCCAAACGCTTAATTACGCTAGTTCCCTAAAATTTAGCGCCAACGTGGTTATATAGCAATATACCCCCCGATGGCCGCTACACCCCCAACACCTCAAAACCGCTTTAAAACCACTTTTTAAATGTATTACATCAATTATATACCAAATATTTCCTCAGAAAATTTTAGAGGGAAAGTTACCAAAGTTTACCTCTAACTTATGCAAAATACCCCCTGGCAGCCATCGCCCCAACAAACATCTCAGAACAACTTTAAAATAATTTTTCAGGTGTCTTACACTCTTTCCTGAACTAAAAGTCATTCGGAAAATAAAACAAAATACCCCCGTTGAGCGGCAAATTACCGAAATGCCCCCAGGGGTTCATTATCACCCTAACGGCCCAAATCATCTTCAAAACAACCTTTCAAGTGTTTTACAATCATTTCTGGACTAAAAAGTCCTTTGAAAAACTTTACTGGGAAAATTACCAAAATACCCCTCTCTGGGTGGCAAATTACCAAGATGTCCCCTGGCATCAGAAAATCTCAAAAGTGCTTTAAAAATGCTATTTTAAGCTTCCTGAATTCATTCTTGATCTAAAAAGTATTTTACAAAATTTTCGCCCAAAAATCCCGAACCGGTGTCCGGATCGAGCGCTTAAAAGCCCGTTCGGCCAAAAAAATAGCTAACGACTTCGGAATGGCCCAAAGTCCTGGGAAATGGAACTTCCCAACATCCTAGGGTTCTCATAAAAGTTTCGCGCGAAATCGCGCTAGCTTGATATTTTAAATTACACTGCAAAGTTACAAGATTCCGCGTATAACCCCTTTCCAGTCTTTGGAAAAATCTGAAAATTTTCCCTGATATAGATCTTTTAAAAATAACTAGGGTCTCTTTTTTGTACTTTGGCAAAATCTAGCTCTAGCTATTTTTTATAAATTTGTGAAAAACTGTCTAATTAAGTTTTCACCTTTAGCGACAATTACGTTTCGTATTCACATTAAACACACATAGTGTTACACCTTAGGAACACACAGTGTCTTTCGTGAGGGATTTGTTTCAGAATTTATAGAGAAAGGACACGCCACGTGTAACTTTCGGATCACTATTTCTTTTAAAAAGTTTTATCGATCTTCGTGCTATTAAGTTTTTATCTAAAATTTTCGCCCAATTCATATCTCACTCATCCGATTTCCGATTGATCTCATTTTTGTTTCGTTCAATTTGTATTTTCGTTCTCTTCGATTTGAGTCTACAATCACTATTTTTCGACTTTGAAAGAATATTCGCTAATAAACTCTAATTTCAAGAACCATAAAAAACTCTAATTTTGACACCCTAAAAAACCGCCCATCTTGAATAAACTAAAAACTCCCAATTTTGAAGCCCTAAAACCCTAATTTTGACGTCTTAAAAAACCGCCAATTTTGAATCCATAAAAAACCGATAATGTTGAAGCCCTAAAAAAACCCCAATCTTGAAAAAAAAAAAAACCCTAATTTCGTATATCAAGTAAACCTCTAATTTCATAACCTAAAAGCTAGTTCAATCCCTAATTTTAAACTCTAAAAAACACGAATTTGAGATTATGGTAAGAACAATTTAAGCATAACACAATTTAAACAATCTACTGGTAAGAACAATTATGGTAAGAACAATTTGAAATTAACATTGAATTATAAGAAAATTCGAAATACTTACTTGCTTTAAACTTGATATATTTTAATTTTCTAAAGGTTATCCACCGATCTTCTACCGTAGAATATTTTTGTTTGTGTTATCGTGGAGATTATGCAGGTAAGATTTGGAGTATGAAGAAGATGGAAGAAAGAGTTGGGAAAGATGATGTAGAGTGAAAAATAGGGTTCTGTCCAAAAACAATTGGGGAGAAAAAATTAAAAAGGGAGAAAAGCGAGGGAAAGTCAATAAACAAAACCCGTGAGTCTGAACATCTCAGACTCACGGGTCTTCTTTCTCTATTTGTGCCAAGTGTTGCGGTGGGGGCACGAAAAAGTAGGAAGAAAAAAAAGTAATGAGGGGGGGGGGGGGGGGCATGGGGGGCCACGAAAAAGTAGGAAGAAAAAAAAATGATTACCAACCGCAACACTTAGTTGCGGTTTTGGGGGGGGGGGGGGGCACCTTTCACGAAAAAGGTACCAATCGCAACAAAGTGTCGCGGTTGGGCTTTGTTGCGGTTTTGGGGGGGGGGGGGGGGGGGGGCCCACGAAAAAGTAGGAAGAAAAAAAAAGGAGTAATGATAACCAACCGCAACACTTTGTTGCGGTTGGGGAGGGGGCGGGGGGGGGGGGGGGGGGGGACCTTTCACAAAAAAAATTGATTAGCAACCGCACCACTTTGTTGCGGTTGGGTGGATATTATCCACTAGTGGGTGTGAATCGGGCCCCATATATATATATATATTGTTGGAACTCATCCCACTCATTTTTTATTTATTTATGCTACACGTTCTCAAGAAACTTTATAATCAATCAATAAAAGAAAAAAATTACATATGTTTGCGTTATTTTAGCATAAAAAATATGAACTCGTGACTGTTGTAACATAAATAAAAAACTATTTATATTTAAGTGCAATTCATGGGGTAGCTTTAAGCATCCAAGGCTAAAACATTGTAACTAGAAAAGCTTTCCTACCGAATTGAAAATTCTATTGCACTCTTCCAATATATCGACAAAAAATTAATTTTGACAATATATCTTTATTTTTTGTCTAAAAATTTTCAACCAAAAAAAAAAAAAATTCTACTTGTGCGACCACCCTGAAGGAGCTAATTGGCAGCTTCTTAGAAAAAATTATCGACCATCAAATCTTCACGGAATGACTTATAACATGGGTCACTGTCCCTAGTTCTTTCAAGACTGACCGAAATTCATAATATAGTTCTGCCGTGGCTTTGGCTCATTTGGAAAGGCAAAATGATTATGTATTTAATAACTTCACCTGAGATTCGAATAGCATCGTTTCTTACAGACTCTGGTTGAGAGCCTCATATTGTACAACCTTCAAAGGGACTATTGTACAACAAACCAAAAACCATTATAAGAAAAACACATTCTCACAGTCTTTTATTCTCAGCTGTCGATGCTGGGAGGGTGGCGAGGTCGCTGTCCTCTTGAGCTGCTTCTTTAAATTTGACAGAGAAATAAAATAGTTTCGGCTCCGTTGCAGCTAAAAACTGGATCGGAAACCACACTAGAAAATAGGCCTACAAAAGAGAACAAGGAGTGACCGCCGGGTGGGGTTCCGACGGAGGAACGCTCCGATACTTAAGTCAGAGATGGCTAACAAAGTTGAACTCTGAAAAGCAATAGTACACAGTGTATATGTGTGTGAGCTTGTCCATACCTAAGGGGCTTGACCCCTTTATAAAGTGGTAGAAGGAGGAGTCCTAGTAGGACTGGGCTTTGACCAACTCTAATCATAATCTAATTAGGATCCTAGAGGATCTCGTGTCTATCTTAGCTGATAGAGTTAGAGCCCCTTTCGGATTCTGCCTGGTGATTGATATGACAAGTGCCAAATCAGTAATAAGCCAGCATGGACTACGTGTCATAACTGTCATGTGTCATCCGTAGATTGGAGGGGGTATTTTTAGCTATATCATATGCGCCCTGCTTTTACCAGCGTTAATGAAGCGGGTGGAAGCACACTTTTTCCACTGGTGATAGCAAAATATGCCAAAAACATAATCGAATCCGTTTGTCTGACATTTCAAATATCCAAAGAATGCTCTACTCGGACAAGGTTCTGTTCAGACATGGTTCTGCTCGGGCAGAGTGCTCGGCCAAAGTCACTCTGTTCGGGCAGAGAGTTCGGATGGGCAGAATTCTATTCGGTCAAAGTCACTCTGCTCGGGCAGAGTGTTCGAATAGGATACTGCTCGGGCAGAATTCTGTTCAGCCAAAGTCACTCTGCTCGGGCAGAGTGCTCGGACAGGATTCTGCTAGGGGTAGAATTCTGTTCGGCCAAAATCACTCTGCTCGGGCATAATTATGTTCTGCCAAAATCACTCTGCTCAGGCAGAGTGTTCGGACGGGATTCTGCTCGGGCATAATTCTGTTCGGCCTAGGTCACTCTACTCGGGCAGAGTGTTCGGACGGGATTCTGCTCGGGCAGAATTCTGTTCGGCCAAAGTCCCTTTACTCGGGTAGAGTGTTCGGACAGAATTATGCTCGGACAGAATTCTGTTCGGCCAAAGTCTTGGTTCATTCCACGTGTCTCATTCTCCATTAATGCCTTTGAGCGGGAATTTTTCAAAATTTCAAACTTCTCTTCTCTTAGCTTCTGACACGTAGAGGGGAGACGAACAGTTGGGTTCCCCAAATGACGGTTACTTGAAGTTTCTCTATAATAGGAGTCTTTCACTTCATTTTTTCCTCACTTGAATCATTTGGAAGCATACTACTCTTGAAGTAAGTCTTTTTTCCTCTCCTCTTTCTGTTTAGCACTTCAAGCTTTTCGTAGTTTCATAGTTTAATAGAAAACATGTCCAAAACTTCAGCGTCTGTTTCTTCTTCCGAAGAGAATATATATGTAGTAGTTCATCTTCAAGTTCGGAACGAGTTCCAACTTCAGGGAGTGAAGTTGGAACTTCAAATCCACAACTTCCACCACCTTCGACTTCCCAACCATTACCACCTTCATCCTCTCAACCTCCACAACCCTCCACTTCTCAGCCTTCGTATTCTTTGTCTGCCAAAAATGCCTTAGGAGATATGAAGGATCAAGCCGAGGATAAGGCTAATCCCAAGCCTTGGTATACTGCTGATGAGAAGTCAAGTAAGATGTCGACTGAAGATTTGTTGGAGTTAATTCGGGAATATCCTCTTCCCGAAGGTTAGTATGCTCGTCTTCCTGGTTTGCAAGAACCAGCTAATTACGGCACAAAGTTTGAAACTGGGATTTACGAAGAGCAGGTGAAGTCTGGGTATAGGCTTCATCTTCACCCTTTTGCTCTTCGTTTCTTCGAGCATTATCGCATGGCTCCCGGGCAGCTTGTTCCAAATGGTTGGAGGAAGCTTGCTGGTCTTATATATTTGGTTCAGACTTCAGGCTACAAACCAGATGCAACAGATTTTATG
Source organism: Escallonia rubra (assembly GCA_033065855.1). Taxonomy (NCBI): domain Eukaryota; kingdom Viridiplantae; phylum Streptophyta; class Magnoliopsida; order Escalloniales; family Escalloniaceae; genus Escallonia; species Escallonia rubra. Next base: position 641,696 of record JAVXUO010000852.1, on the reverse strand, counting down.
AGAGTGTTCTTCGAAATCTGTTTCGTCAAATGAGTCGCCAACTGCCCGGGATGGTATTACATTCATAGTAGGCAACGGCTTTTGAAGGGAAGTCCGAAGTCAAATAAAGGCTGGCATTCCAGATACTTCTTCGTTGGCCGCCTGGACAATGGGGAGCTTCCGTTTGATAGATCAAAGATGGAATCCTTACTGTAAGGATTTTGAGAACCCTGGCAAGCCCACTCCCAACAATCTCACTAAGCACATTCTTAGTCACATTAAAATTCGAGGCGGTCTTTCCATTGATGAGCCTCTTTCGGAGGATCAATTAGAGTGGGCGAAGATCATTCCTCAAAAGCCCATTCCAGCTGGTCTTTTGATTCCTCATCCTCCTCCCGCTATTCCTAGCATGTCCTCCGCCGAGACTGTTTCTCTAGGTGTGCTTCAAATAAGTCATTGATTTCAATTTGGTTTCAATGTTTATTCCTGTGTTGATTCCTTTTCTTCATTGCAGAAATGGCTAGGGGGAAGTGGAAAATCACCGTAAGGAGGCTTTCTTGGTGTTCTGCAGAAAGCCAAGGGGAAGCGAAAAGAGAAGCAGCCGAGTGTAGAGTTGCCCCCTGTTCCAAAGAAGACAAGAGTCACTCCTCCTGAACGTTCTCCACAAATCCTTGAGCGAGTGTCCATCGATGATGATCCCATCTTCCGACCGAGATGGACACTTAGGCGTGATGACCTTGGGATGCCAGATAGCCAGATCTCTGAGCAACATCTTCTTCATGGAATTCTTCCTCGAGACAATGAGGTTTTCCAGAATAAGACTTATGAGACCTTTGCATGTTCCTTCGCCTAGGCCGTGTATACGGCAATATCCTTTCTCCCAACTAGTTTTTGTTCTTATTTTCAAGCTTCCTTTCGCTGATCTTCTCAATTTTTAATCTAGATGTACATGAGAGGGTCTGAAATGTTGTCTCGTTTTGAGATGGCGAGGCAGGTGGCAACCGAGGAGGCTCAGCAGAAGAGGGATGCCATTAAGGAGGCAGAGGAAGCCACCCGTCGCGCTGAGGAGCTGAGCAAGCAAAAGGCAGACTACCTTTCTCAGATTGAGACTCTGAAGAGGAAACTGGAATGGGCAAAGAGGAAGGTTGCAAAAGAGGTGAAGAAGGCTCGAGACCAAGGCATCCGCAACTTCCTTGATGGAAATACTGGGGAAGAATGGCTGAAGAGGCGAACAGATGATGGCTTGGAGATCTACGAGATGGGCTTCACAAAGGCCAATGAGATGTTTGCTGAGCGTTTCCCAGACATCTCTTTGGACGACTTTGTTATGCCTGCAGTCGTCTTCATCTGGGGAGACAATTATGCCTTCGGAGGCAGAAGACGCTGCTGCTTCTCACCCCCTAAAAGAGGGTCCTTCTTGCCATGCCCCTGAGCCTTAGACTTAGTCTTTAGCATCAAGGCTCTTTTGTTCTTAGACTGAGTATTTTGATGCCCCTTCGAGGGCTTTTGTAAAACTCTATCTTTTTTACTTCATGATACTTTGTTTTACTATGTGTTTCTCGTGGTTTATGTTTACCATTCACACAGCATTATTTATTTTTACTTTGACTTAAACCCTTTATTCGTCATTTAAAGAGTTGGCAATGAAGTCGAGCACTCTCGCTTGGCCTAAACTTCGAAGAAATAAAAGCTTTGGTTGAGTGACGATGTCCCCATTAACTTTTGTTTCTTCACGGATTTAGATATGTAGCTAATCCGTTTGGCTTATTCTTGTATTTTTATAAAAACCAAGAGTTATACACTCTGCTCTGGCAGAGTGTTCGGCAATCATTCTGTTCGGACAGAATGTTTTGTCGAAGTTTAACACTATGTTCGGGCAAAGTGTTCAGTGGATATACTGCTCGGGCAGAATAATTGGCTGAGTTTACAACAATACTTAGAAAAATAACTTTATTGCTCGAGTAAAGATAAAGTTTACACTGGATTGCTTAACAACCCATTTATTCAAAAAAAATCTTATAAAGACAATTTCTAAGAGATTGGGGTTTTGATAAGGTCTGGGCCCCTTATCCCCTTAAAAAAGAAGTGTCTTGCCTCAGGGCAAGACGCTACTGGTAATATCTGTGCAAGTTCTCAGCATTCCAAGTACGAGGGATGGATTCTCCTGAGAGTGTTCCCAGAGTGTAGGCACCCGGTTTGAGTACCTTTATAACACGGTAAGGTCCTTCCCAACTTGGAGATAAATTTTCGGTTGCTGCTTTTGAATCGGAGACTTCTAACTTGCGGAGGACCAGATCTCCCTCGTTAAACTGCTTGGAACGAACTCTTTGATTGTAGGATTAAATGCATATAAAACCCCATACTTTAGGGCCTTTTACACGGAACACCCCAAGGTTTAATTTTTGGTTCTCATCACCCCATGCTTTCAGTAACGTGCTCCACGCACCATTTTGACGGTCAAAGTCACATTTGACCAACGTCAGTTAGTTTTTGAGGGGCAAACTAGTCGCTTTGATTATTACATCCAAAATGGGATCTAAGTGGCGTCCTTTTGGCACCTACGTGGCGGCCACATCGCTTTCTTCATTATATTTGCAACTTAATTAAAAGAAACAATACTTAAAATCATTTTTCCTCTCACTACTTATTTGCTCCCTCCCCCACCACCCACTGTCGCAAATTGCCCACCCAACTCCTTAGCTACGTGGAGTCCTGATCTGAGATGGCACCCGATATGGAGCCCAGATGCGCAAGCACCACCAAGAGACGACGACCATTTTAGCTGAGATTTCAAAGGTTTTGAAGGCTCGCGTGGTGAACGATCGATGTGGGTTACGGTAGTGGTGACCATTGAGGGGAGAGGGGGGAAATAGAGAGTGGAGTGGAGGTCGGTGATGATGGGATTTGGTGTGGTGGTGGCGGCTATGTAAAGGGTTGTGGCTGCTGGGGTGTGGCGATCGGTGTGGACTGTGGGGGTGGCAGCCGATGTGGGCTGGGTCGGTAACTGCGCTGGGCTGGTAACTGTGTTGCGATGACGATGACAATTGAGAGAGGAGGTGGTGTCGTGGTCATCGGTGATGAGATCGGTGTGGTGGTGACGCCAATGCAGATGGTGGAGGCGGCATTAATTGATGGTGGTGGAAGTTCCTTGATTCAGGTTTAGGTTTTAGAGGGAACAATAACCAAAATGACTATTTTACCCCTAAAAAATTAACCGCCGTTTGGTCAAAGGTGACTTTGACCGTCAAAATGGTGCGTGGAGCATGTTACTGGAAGTGTGGGGCGGTGAGAACCAAAAAAAAAACCTTAGTGTGTTTCGTGTAAAAGGGCCCAAAGTATGAGATTTTATGTGCATTTAATCCTTGATTGTAATACAGAGCGACTCGTTGTTTTATAACAACGGATCGTTTATGGGCTTGAGTTCGAGCTTCTTCTACCAAATCAAGATTTTCTCGGAGTCTAACTTCGTTGTTTCCTTCGTTGAAATGCAAGGTCCATATCGTTAGAACTCCTATCTCAACTGGTAGCATTGCTTCCGTTCCGTAGCAGAGTAAGAAAGGTGTTTGCCCTATGACCGAATGTTGAGTTCGATAGGCCCACAACACCTTGGGGAGTTTATCCACCCATGCTCATTTAGCCTCGTCCAGCTTCTTTTTTAAATCTTGAAGGATGCTTCGGTTCATGTTTTCAGTCTGACCATTGGATTGTGGGTGAGCTACAGAAGTGAACTTCAAATTGATCGAAAGATTGGTGCAAAAGGTTCGGAAGTTGCTGATGGCAAACTGCTTTCCATTATCAACGACCAGAGCTCTTGGTACTCCAAAACGACAGACCACATTTTTCCAGAAGAAGTCCTCACATTTGGCTGAAGTAATGGTTGCCAGAGATTCTGCTTCAGTCCATTTGCTGAAGTAGTCTATTGCCATGATCACAAGTCGTCATTGTCTAGACGCCATGGGAAAAGGGCCTAGCAGTAGAGGTGTCAAACGGGCCGGGCTTGGGCCGCCCGGCACGGGCCCATCGGGCTTGAATCGGGGCCGGGCCAAGGGGTGCCAAACCGGGCCGGGCCGACTGGGGAGAAATGTTAGGCCCAGTCCAAGCCCTGGCCCTAGGCCCAATCAGAATAATGATCAGTATTTGCATATACACCAATCTCATTAAAAGAGGAAAAATTATACGAACCTCCCGAATTAGAAGTACCTTCACCTGGTAGTTGTCTTGCTACTAGATGTTCAAAGCCTTGAAGGTATGGCGCATAATACCTCTCAGCAGTGGATGATGATGTAGCTTGCCCGCGCACGTCAGCAGAATTACGATAGAGGTTGAACAAGTCCTCAAACCTCTTGCTCACTTTTGCTGTGAGCAAGGTTGTGTCCTCTGCTGTGTAGCACATTAATTTCGATATCTCTTGTATCGAGGCGTTCACGCCATGCAACTTTAACCTAGGATCTAAACAAGTAGCCACAGTAAAAATAGCAGGCAGTTTACTCCAATATTTATTAAATTTTTGATCCATCACTTGTACTATTTCCCTAAAGGGTCCTATATATCTCCATTTTGTTAACATTGTAGCCATCTTCAGAATTTCTATTACAGCAAGAGGAGAGGTGGGATAGTACGTACCAGACAATAAATTGGTAGACGTGTAGAATACCTCTAAAAATTCAGCTAGGTATGTGGCCATCTGCCATTCCTCTTGAGTTGGCAAGCCGGCTGGGAACTGGGTTAGTAGAAAATGCGTATAGACTTCTCGGTATGCCAGAATGTGTAAAAGCATGTGGTATGTAGAGTTCCACCTGTGGACCACATCTGTAACTGCTCTCCTGCGAGGCATATTATATTGAGAACACAACGTTTTAAATTGTTGTGTTCTCAAACTTGAGCCATTAACATACGCTGTCATACCCCTCATTTTGAGCAGAATATCTCCTGCAGCAGCTAAACCATCTTGAACAATTAAATTAATAATGTGACAAACACAGCGAACATGAAATAATTCACCATGAAGTACAGGTTGAAGCGTCTCCTTTAAAGCTGCAACAGCAGCTTTATTATTAGAAGCATTATCAAAACTAACACTCATAATCTTATCCTTAATTTTAAATGTGGTGCATGCTTTTAATATAAGAATAGCAATGTTCATTCCATCGTGCGGATAAGGAAAGTGCTCGAAAGCGATGATTCTCTTGTGCATAACCCAATCTGCATCAATCCAATGAGCGGTCACACAAGAATAACTAACAAAAGTATAAAGAAATTGCCAAAGATCACAAGTAAGACAAACTTTACCGTCAAATTTATCGAAATAATCGATAAGGCGTGCTTTAGCAGCCTTGTACTGTCGGAGTGCATCGGATCTAGTTGTGTTTCTAGTAACCTTTTTGTACAAAGGTTGGACGTATGTGTTCATATATCTAGAGTACTTAGGATTATCGGCAAAAGAAAAGGCTTGTTCATCATGAATAACAAATTCAGCGAGACCGTCTCTTTGCTCTCGCTGATTATAAACAAATAACTTACCGTCAAAAGATAACTGCGTTTGGGTAGGTTCGACGTGGCCTTGTCGAGGTGCACACTGAGGGTAATGCCTGTTAAGATGTCCATTACCACTACCAGTCGAAAATAATTTAAGACAGTACTTACATCGAGCTTTTCGGGTGTCGTCCACCGTAACTACGTCGAAATGATTCCAACACTCGGCTTTCTTCTTTTTCCCCTTCTGGACTTCTGGCACGTTATCGGAGGCATTGCTCGGCCCTTCTTCATCATGACCAGGCATAGGGTTGAGATTATGCCACTGAGTAGTAGCTTCGCCAACCGAGCTGCGTCCTTGACTATAATGCGGGGGGTCTTCATCAGGCGTGTATTCAAAATCTGGAATGTTTTGATTGAACTCCCAATTGGCTTGGGTATCTATCATAGAGCCTGTACTCATTCGTCCACGAACGAATGGTTGTGTTGGTGCTTGGATTGGTGTTTGTGATGGCCGTGGCGCTGGCGCTTGTGCTGGTGGTGGTGCTTGCGATGATGATGATTTCTTTCGTGATGACGTTGCACGCCTCATTTTGTTCAATAATCCAGACATATTTCACGCTAAACTTTGTAAGAGTAACTAAATACACAAGTATAAGAGTAGTAATAAGAAATAACAATTAAAAGAATGAACGAGTAACAAATATTAGAGAGTTAGTAATTAAAAAGAATTTAGCAAGACTAGTAATTAATAAACAAGAGTACTAATTAGTAAATACTAGTAGTAATTAGCAAGAGTAGTAATTGGAGAGGAAAATAGTAGCAAAGCTTGTTGTGAGAATAAGAAGAGAGTAAGAAGATTGGTGTGAAAAATTAGAGAGAAATGGTGTGAATTTATAGATTTTAGAAACTTCACAAAAGACCAAAATACCCCTACAAACTATCCGTTTATAGTTGTTGGGGAGGGTAAGAGTGTAAAGGAGTTGAAAAATATAGGTTAGACTAAAATACCCCCCAAACTAGCCGTTATATTGCTGTTGGGGGGGTAAAAGTGGAATTTTGGAAAAGGGGTGGAAGAAAAGGGGGAAAAGCAAAAATTCAAACAAGTGGTGGGGCCAAAACCGGGCCAGACGCGGGCCGCAGAACCGGGCCAAACCGGGCCGTTTCCCGGCCGGGCCGGGCTTTTTCGCAGAATCTGAAGGCCTGGTCCAGGCCCAGGCCCCAAGCCCCCTTGTGCAGGGCCGCTACTGTTCATGGACGGGGCCGGGCCAGCCCGGGCCAGAACCGGGCCGGGTCGGGCCAGCCCGCGGGCCGCCCGGCCCTTTTGACACCTCTACCTAGCAGATCCATTCCCCATGTAGCAAAGGGAATTGGAGAAACAATCGAAGTTAAAGGAGTGACTAGTGTATGTGAGACTGGAGCAAACCTCTGACACTTATCGCATCTTCGTGTGAATTCGATGGCGTCCTTCTGTATCATAGGCCAATAATATCCTTGTCTTAAGATTTTCTGAGCCAATGTCCTCCCTCCAAGATATTGGCCACATATCCCTTCATGTACTTCTTGTAATGCGTATAGGGATTCTGATGGGCGTAAGCATCTGAGGTAAGAAAGGCTGAAGGATTTTTTGTATAGAATTCCTTCCACTAATGCATATCGAGCAGCTTTGACACGAAGGTTCCTCGCCTCATGTCTTTCACTTGGTAATTCGCCCATGGACAAATATTTGATGATCATGTCCATCCAACAGGGTTCTTGGTCTATCATTTCAATCTCAGCTTGAGGACTGATACTGCGATCCTTGAGGAATTCATGGTAAATCGAGCGTCGAACATCTGTTGTTTCGGTGGAAGCAAGTCTTGATAATGTAGGTGCCCGAGTATTCTTATCGCGAGGAATTTGTTGAATGTTGCAGTTTTCAAGGTTCGCAGCTAATGTTTTGACTAAGTTGAGATATTGAGCCATTGTTTACTCTCCGGCCTCATAATCTCCTAAGACATGATTTACCGCCAGTTGGGAATCACTATGAACTGATAGCGAATCTACCTTTAAAGCATGTGCTAGCCTTTTCCCCGCGAGAAGAGCCTCATATTCTGCTTCGTTATTTGAGGCTTGAAATCCAAAGCGAAGTGCATACTCAATAGTAAAACCTTCTGGACTTATAAGAATGATCCCGGCTCCACTACCACCAACAGCTGAAGAACCGTCTATATAAAGATTCCAAGGGTCTGTAACCTCAGAAATCACCAACTTATGGGGGTCTTCAGTTAAAGTACATTCAACAATAAAATCTGCTAAGGCTTGAGCTTTAATTGCAGTGCGAAGTTTATATTGGATATCTAATTCCCCCAACTCTTCCGACCAGTTTACCAATCGCACTGATGCCTCGGGGCTTAGTAAAACCTTTCTAAGTGGTTGGTCCGTCAGAACGATGATGGTGTGAGACTGGACATACGGTGGAAGATGCCTAGCTAATATGATAAGGGCTAGTGCAATCTTGTCAATCTTCGGATATCTTGTCTCTACATCTTGTAAGACTTTGATGTCGTAATAAATGGGTTTCTGGACTCCATCCTCCTCTATGACTAAAACAATGCTTATTGCGACCTCGATGACTGAGAGATATAGAAACAAGTCTTCTCCAGGAAGTGGTTTCGAAAGTAGGGGTGGAGATCTTAAATATGTTTTGAGTTCTTCGAACGATTTCTGACAATCTTCTGTCCAAACAAAATTTTTTGCTTTCTTGATGGCTCTGAAGAATGGCAAGCATCGTTCAGCTGATCGAGCCATGAACCTTCCGAGGACTGCGACCCTTCCTGTTAACTCTTGCACTTGTTTGATGGTTTTCGGGGACGTCATGGTGTGGATGGCTTTGATCTTCTCTGGGTTTGCCTCAATTTCTCGATGAGAAACCATAAACCCTAAAAATTTCCCTGATGCAACTCCGAAAGCACATTTGAATGGGTTCAACTTCATTTTATACTTTCGAAGGATGTCAAAAGTTTCTTTCAAGTCTTTGACATGGAATTCATATTTTATACTCTTGACAAGCATATCATCAACGTATACTTTCATATTTTTTCCGATCAAGTCTCGAAAGATCATGTTCACGAGGTGTTGGTAAGTTGCTCTGGAGTTCTTAAGTCCGAATGGCATTACCTTGTAACAATATAGGCCTCTCTCCGTAATGAACGATGTTTTGGAGACATCGTCCTCGTGCATCATAATCTGGTTGTAACCAGAGTATGCATCCATAAAGCTGAGCAATTCATGGCCCGAAGTGGCATCAATAAGAAGATCAATCCTCGGGAGTGGATAACTGTCCTTCGGGCATGCTTTGTTGAGATCCGTGTAATCGATACAAATTCTTCATCTGTCGCCCGATTTAGGAAATATGACAACATCGGTGATCCAATCCGGGTAATAGATCTCTTCAATAAAGTTTACAGTTAAGAGTTTATCTACCTTTTCTTCAATCTTCTCTTGTCTTTCTGGTGCAAAAGTCCTCTTCTTCTGCTTGACAGGTTTTTTGGATGGATCAACATTTAGCCTGTGGGTAAGGACCTCGCGTTCAGTTCCAGGCATGTCTGTGGCTGTCCATGCAAAGATACCCGTATAGGTTCTCAATAGGTTCACCAACTTGAGCTTAGTGTCTTCCTTAAGATTTGAACCTATCTGAACTATCTTGTTTTCTTCTCCGGGATATACTTCAATGCTTACAAGATCTTCAACTGGTTCTCCCCTTTGTATCTTTGTATCTTCCCAGAGGTCTTCGATAATGAGTGCTTCCTTGTTCTTCGACCGGCATGAGGTCACATAGCACTGACGAGCTGTAGTTTGGTCTCTTTTCACCTTTCCAATCCCGTGTTTCGTGGGGAACTTCATCTTGAGGTGGTAAGTCGACACTACAGCCTGTAACTGATTGAGTGTTGGTCGTCCCAATATGGCGTTGTATGCAGAGGGGACATTTACCACCACAAAATCAAGCATGAAATTGGCTTGTGCCGGAGGTATACCGATCGCAACTGGGAGTGCGATAATGCCTTCGACTGTAACTGGATGATTGGAGAATCCATACAACGGTGTATCCATCTTTCGAAGACGGTCTATCGGAATATTCATTTTTTTGAACGCGTCGTAAAATAAAACTTCTGCGGAACTCCCATTATCAACCAAAACTCATTTTACATCGAAATTCCCCGCCTTGATGGCAATGACCAATGGATCATCGTGAGGAGTCTTCACATCTTTTAGGTCATCGTCGGAAAAAGAGATAGTAAGCAAATGTACAGTCTTCTGTTTCTTGTTTGGGGGTTGGCTCATTACGCACACTTCCCTGGCGTATGCTTTCCGAGCCTGTCCTGATGAACCTCCTGCGGCTAATCCCCCATATATGGTGTTGATCGTTCCTGCATTCTCTTCCCGATCTTCTCTTTCTTCCCTGGCCAGAGGTGTCTGTTGTTGTCTTTCTTTGTGCGCTACAAACTTTCTCAACTGGCCACGTTTGATAAGGGCCTCGATTGCTCGCTTGAGTGACCCGCAATTGTCAGTCGTATGGCCATGATCGTTGTGAAAGTGACACCATAAATCTTTGTTTCTTTTATTTGGCCGAGATCTCATCTTGTCTGGCCATTGGAGAGTCTTATTGTCTTTGATCTCGTGAAGTATCTGTGATGGTTTGGCATTGAGGGGTGTCAGATTTTGCATGGCAAACGGGTCTTTGGGCCGTCGTTCGTCATGTTTAGAACGTTTTGCTGACTTTCCCCCCCTGGGGAGTTAACTCCCGAGATCACTTTTTCTGTTCTCCCTTCTCTTCTTCACGTTGTCATCTGTGTGTCTCCAGGTGTTCTTCCGCTTGAATATATTTGTTAGCCTTCTCGAGAAGTGTTTTCATATTACCTGGAGGACTTTTATTAACAGAGAATGCAAACTTGGATGTTGGTCGAAGGCCTCGAAGGAAGGCAATATACTTCACGGACTCGTTCAGGTTATCGACTTCCAAAGTGGCTGCGTTGAATCGCCCAAGATAGAATGCCAAAGACTCGTTTTTCTCTTGCACAATGTTAAGCAGTATCGCTGAGTTTTTCCGTCGGTAGCGACTACTTACAAAATGCTTTTGAAAGAGATTCGATAACTGGCTGAAGGAGTGGACGAATCTTGGTTGTAGAGATTTAAACCATGCATGTGCAGCCTTTCGTAAAGTGGTAGGGAAGGCTCTGCACATGACAACATCTCAGACCTGGAGGAGTAGCATGTTTGTTTCAAACTGGTAAACATGTTCTCCTGGATCTCCAGTCCCGTCGTAGAGGTCACATTGAGACATTCAAAAATTGGGAGGTAGCTTTGCCTTCTCGATGGCCTTGAATAACGGATATCCAGATTCTTCCCTTGGGGGAGATCGTTCTGGAGAATGACATCTAAGGACCATCTTCCCGGAGTCCCATTCTCGGGAACAAAACTCAGGCGTCCTCTTTCTGTGGATAGATCTTCAAGGGGTCTCAGCTCTGGCGACCTGTTCAGGAGAGGAGTTGGTACTGTCTTCGACCGATGGATCACGACGGTAGCATGATCCACTCCTGGTTATGTTCTCTCCGCTCTTCTCTTTGTGATCAAAAGTCGGATCGGCCGCTGATCTGTATTTACGGCCGTAGCTTGATCTGAAGGTGAGACGGAGACGAAGGTCACTGGGGTCAAGATGAGAATGATGAGTGGAACCCGGAGCCACCGCCATGTCGAGCTTTCGTTAAAGAGTGTTCACGACATCTTTTAGTTCGTGGATTTCTTTTGTAAGGTCGGCATGTGGTGTTTGAATAGCTGATGGTTCAGGCGATGACGAAGGTCACCGTTCTTCAGAGTAGACGTTGGAGATCGATTTCTCCGAGGTCTAGTTTCTGATTCGGGAGTAGCAGATGTTACATTAATGTATACATCTTCAGAAGAACTGGCTCGACGGCGGCGCAAAGGGGTCGAGTGTTGGTCATGAGAACGACTAGGTTGATGAGAGCTGTTAATCCGTGCGCGACGGTTCTGGGAATGACTACGTGAAGAGTCGCTGGAAGAAGGATGATTGGCCATGTTCCCTGTCGTGGTCCCACGGATGACGCCAATCTATTGCAGCTAAAAACTGGATCGGGAACCACACCAGAAAATAGGCATGCAAAAGAGAACACGGAGTAACCACTGGGTGAGGTTCCGGCGGAGGAACGCTCCGATGCTTAAGTCAGAGATGGCTAACAATGTAGAACTCTGAAAAGCAGTAGTACACAGTGTGTATGTGTGTGAGCTTGTCCATATCTGAGGGGGCTTGACCTCTTTATATAGTGGTAGAAGGAGGAGTCCTAGTAGAACTGGGCTTTAACCAACTCTAATCAGAATCTAATTAGGATCCTAGAGGATCTCATGTCAATCTTAGCTAATAGAGTTAGAGCCCCTTTAGGATTCTGCCTGGTGATTGATATGGCAAGTGCCAAATCAGTAATAAGCCAGCATGGACTACGTGTCATAACTACAACGTGTCATCCGTAGATTGGAAGGATATTTTTAGCTATATCAGGCTCCATAGTTGCATTTATAATTATTTAGATCGTCAGATTGATATGCTTTGGGGAAATCCATTGAAAATCTCTATCATGTGGACTCATTATGTGTTGATTCTCAATGGAATTTGTCACGCCCCCCGGAAGGGGAAGTGCAACGCTAACAAGCTGGTTAGCACATATACCTCAAGGATAAACATAGCTTTATTACAACCTCAAAAGAAACAGCGGAAGTATGCTTAAACATTACAGTCGTCCCTAAGTGGAAAGACTGAACACAACATTGTATTACAGACCACCTCTCTTCTATACAAGTACTACGCTCCAAAATAAACGAAGAACAACTAAAACGTTGCTCACCCAGCGTAATACTCTTGAGGCTCCCCGAGGAAATCCTCTTCGTCCGTTGGCAAGTACTCCGACACCGAACCTAGAAAAACAAGTATCGGGGATGGGTCAGCCTAATGGCTCATTAGCGTATCCGGTGCTTTTAAGTCTAAACATGACTTGATCATATTATGTATAGTTAGTATGAACATGCAAGTCACTTGAATAGATGATACCTACGTACTTAAGAATAATTTAACATATCGAGTAACACATGCAAGTATCTGTTCACACGTGCCCTCAAAAGAAACGATAATAGCATATCAAGCAAGATTTGAAATCTTGTAGAACATATACGAGAATGACAAGCAATACTTAAACATTAACTTGATCTCGCCAGGGATAACCAAACAGTACAAAAAAAGCTCAAGAAAAATATAAGCCAAGTACGAGAACATCGATATGAAAAATGCCCCTCATGCACGAGCCAACCTTCCCTGAGTGCGAGAGACTTTTCGTATCGCAACCAACTGATGTAGCGAGTTCGATAGAAAAAGTCCAACGTCATCACAGGCACGCCAATAATTTCTTTTGAGAAGTACTACGCATAGCTAGTGCGTACTATCAAGATATGAACGAGAACGAGAGCCCTGGCCGGACAACTTCCAACCCCGGCAAATAACATTCTTAACTCACTTTTTTTTCCTCCTCCTTCGTATGGCATGCATAATGATGTATAGATGCTAACATGAATGTCACCAAGTACCTCAAAAGAGGTTTAATCCCCTGTCGAGTCATATTTACCGTATTATCAACAATACATGCCAAACATGTAACATAATCCTACTGCACAAACTAATTCGGTAATCAAGTAAGAAATGATTTGAAGTTCTTCCTTAACTACCCTACTCTGTAGACATTTGAGTGTCCATTTAAGACCTAAAATTTTACCTAGTTATCCACAATTAAGCCCAACACAAAGAACTACTAATTTAGGTTACATAATCTGCCCATTATTTCATTTGGCATCATGAGTAGTCTATACTCCAAAAATCATGTCAAATTAATTACAAGGCCACTACAGTCAAAATTATATTTTTGAAAACTAGACTTAAAGAGCTACATCTCATTATTTTATTTGATACGAAAATATCATTTTAAAGTCATGTTAAGCCCCTAAAAAGACAAACTTCAGAATCTGCCCAACAACAGTTTCACAAGATAGGTTCCAAGTCACGAATTTTAAACCATAGAAATAGTACTTGAAATAATCTGAAATTTGGTATGTATACTCTATACATGTACTAGTGTAACATATAAAATAACCAAGTCAATATATTAACTAAAAGCATACCTTTCTAAGCATCAAAATTACTCTAATTCCATGACTGTACAGTTTCACAGAACAGGTTTCAAGCCACGAATTTTAAACCATAGTAATAGTGCTTGAAATAATCTGATATTTGGTGTGTATACTCTACACATGTATTAGTACAACATATAAAATAACCAAACCCATATCTCAACTAAAACCAAACATTTCTAGGCACCAAAGTTATTTCATTTTCATGACTGTTTTGCAGGTTTTGAACATATCTCTCTCTTAAGACCATTACAAGCAAGTTTATAAGTATTCCACTACTCATAATACTTCTCTAACATGCTTTAAAACCTAATAAAAGAACAAGATAACCTACCAAGAAAATTAAGCTCAAGCCAATAGGAGAAAGTTGATGCAAATCCCCCTCCTTTACTCTTCCTTTTCTTCTTCTCTTCTTCCTTTCTCTCTTTTCTTTTCTTCCTTCTTCTTTCTCTCTTTTCTTTTCCCACTCTTTCCCTTCTCTTTGTTTCTCTTGGCCGAATGGTGCTCTTCCCTTCCACCTTCTCTTTTGTTTCTAAATTATCCACTTAACTTCTCTTCCCATTTTTTTATTCTTTCCTTTGATTACTCACCACCAAACATAGGTGGCACACCAAAATGCTATTAATCCAACACCCCTTCGCGTGACCCCTTATAGCTAACTTAGGATATTTTGAATTTGACCCCAAAGCTTTGCATAAGTACTTTTTAACCCTAAAGTTTTACATAATTACATTTTGGACCCACAACTTAATTCCAATATTCATTTTATGTAGACAAATAATATAACACGATCATATTATTTCACTCAAAATTAAATATGTTTAATCTTAATAAAATTATTAGAATCTAATTAAGATCGGGGCCTCACAGAATTCTTTGAATTTCTAGCCTAAGTTAGACTCACGATCTTACATCTCAGATGGGACGACTTAGCACTACAGTAGATCATGAGAATACTGGAATTCAATGTGAAATTTGTTTTGCTATCAAACAATATCACGTACTCCAGCTGAGTTTTCAATGAGAGGCGCGTACAAAATCAGAAAAAAAAAAGATGGCCGGGAATATTAACATGGTAGAATCAAGTGACCGGTGACTACCATTTTGCAGAGGCACTAGATTTTGATTGTTTTATGTGTTGATTGTCGTCTCTTTTCCTTAACTTTTCCTTTCGATTTGGTTGTAAAGCACTAACTGTATTACTTTTATCTTTTGGTTTCTAATATAAGAGCATAGTTAATCTAGCTTGTAACCAAGGAAACTGATTACTTGTTGATGTAAAATTCTCTTGCTTGATTAAAAAAATAGTCATCACTTTTCTGAATTAAACAAACCTTGGTTGGGGCCAAGGTGGTTTATTCCTTAACTTCTTTGAATCAAATGTTGAGGTCAATATCCAAGAAATATTTATTGTCTTGATTGCACCAGGTCAATGTGAGAGGTATGTTCTTAAGATTGTCCAGAAAGAGGACTTACTCTCGGTTAACACGTAAGTTGACCCAAAAATATTTATTATCTTGAATGAACCAGGTCAATGTGGGAGATGCGCCTGAAGATTGTCTGGAACAAGGACTTACACTCGATTAACGCATAAAGTGGCTCGAAAATATCCCTTACCTTTCAAACCATATAAGAAAAAGAAACTAAGGTGAACATGAATAGTAAATATCGTACATGGACCTACTACTAGATAGTTAGACTACGAGGATTTTTTGGGGTTCGTTATTTTGAGCTGGGTGGTAATTGAGCTTGATGCCTCGCTAGAAATTGTTGGAGTCAAGTAAGTCAGCTACATTAAAACTTTTACTGGAGCTATCGGCAAATTCTTTTTCAAGAAACAGGACAAAGGTTTAGAGTTTGCAGATGACTTTTACGGGAATTGGATTTTGCAGATGACGCATTTAGAGTTTTTAAACACAGATTTCATATAAGCATGGTCAAGAAAACAAAGGTTTTTACTCAAATGTAATGTGAAACAAAGATAAATACTTGATTTCTCACAGCTGTAAAGGTTTCAAAAACTTAATATATGAATTTTTTTTGTTAAAATAAACTGACACAAATGGTGGCGATCAGGTTCTTCTCTACACGAGGTCATAAATCTTCAAACATTGCCGGCTGTGTCGACAAGGTGGGATCTTTTGTTTTTCCTTTGGTGCAATCAAAGGTTAAATCCTTTTGGTGAGATTGCATCCAAAAATATAGGGCATTGAACCAACACTGCTATTTTTTTGGAACCATTCAGATTAAGTAGGCTTAATCACATTGAACCTACATGAGGTTTTGGGTTATTATACTCAGCTAGACGAGTTTAATCAAAGTGCACCAACCCTATGCATGTAACTAAAAGTTATAATATTGACAATATTATCCTTTTTTTTATTTACATTTTTACTTTCTTTCTCTAAATTCACTCTACACCGACCAAACCTCCATCTTATGTTCAGGGATGGCAAAGAAATTCACAACCGGTGGACCTCCGACCCGCTCCGATCCTATAGGAGAGGATTATTTTGACTTTGACCGGATCACAGGACGAGTATGATATTTTTTTTCAAAATCCGTAGCGGGTTAAGGGTGGGTATGGTATTTTGTCCAACCCACCCCACGACCCGTTCCCGTCTCGGTATATTAACCCTATACATCATTTAATCATAGCCGTCCATTGTATAGTATATATATGTTTGTCGCAAGAAACCCTAGATTCTAACTTCTCTCCCACCCTCTGCCTCTGCCGACTTTTCCATTACCACTCCGGCCGCCATTACCTCGTCTTTCCATCTCTACGACTCTACCGACGTGTAATATCCCGCATTTTTTGGAGTGAGTTAAAATGACTATCGGAGACCCAAAAAATAAACGGGTATTAATTTTGAGTAATGCTTGTGGTATTAGTGGAGAATGGAGCTCAAAAGAATTTTGGGGCAAAAATATAATTTTTGAAATTTCGGGGGCATTTTTGTAAATTTGGAAAACTTTGGGGGCAAAAATGTAATTTTGAAAAAATAAGGTGAACGGGATGCATATTTTATTAAGTAGCATCATTTTGATTATAAGTGGGTGTTAGGAAGTGAGATGAGGGGTTAGTGTGGTTTTGGGTTCAAAGTGCAAATTTTCTAAAGTTGTGGGGCCAAAGTGTAATTTTAAAAACTTGAGGGGCCAAAGTGCAAAATTTGAAAGTTTGTGAAATGTGTCATGATATGAGGAAATCAGACCATGCACGATGGCCACCTCCTGGTTGCAATAAGCTGACTCATTGTGGGAAATTTTAAAATATTTTGGGATAAGATCTGATGGAAAAACAATATAAAAGAAAATTTAGGGTGTAAAATAGAAATAAAGAAAAGTGAAAAACTCAGATGAAGAACACGAGGAGAAGCAGCCGTGGGAAGAAAAAAAAGGGAAAAGGAGGAAGAAGAAGGAGGGGAAGGAAAGAAAAAAAAGGATTGAATTCGAACCCTAATAGGGTATGAATCTTGAACCCAAATTGTGAAAATTAGTTGGATTTGGTTGAAGTTTGTGATGTGTGTGTGTGTGTGTACATATTCAGTTATGATTGCGGTTGGCAAAATTGTAATGATTCTTGTCGTAAATCGTGAATATAAGAACCTAAAAAACCAAAGAAAGAGAAACTAATTAGGGTTTCGAATTTGGCAAGGTTTCAGTGTGTGTTCTTCAACCATGGTGGTTTAATTCGAATTATGAGTGTGTAATTAAGTGTAATTGTGTAAACTGAATAGATTTAGGGCTTTAATGTGTATTTGTAATGCAATTAAGTGATTTAATGGTGTAGAAATGGAGATTCATGCGTGATTATGGGGTGAAAATACCCAGGTATACTGTTGATTGAATGAAGAAGAAGGCTTTTGTGTGTATGTTCAAGGTGTGATAGTGAATGTTCGAATCTGAATAGTAACTTGTAATTGTCGCTAAAGATGAAACTGTAATAAACATGTTCTAATTCAAATTTCTAAAAATAGTTAGGGCCAAAATTAGACAAAGTCCAAAATCGTAACCCCTAATTTTTTTTATGAGAACTACTCTCCGGAAATTTTTGGGAATTTTCGAGATCCAGGAAGAATGCTAAATTGGGGTACCGATTAAAGACATTTATCGAATTATTTAGCATACCAAACCAAACTATTTTGATCTGAAAATTTTATGAAAAAATTATTTTACTGATAGATATCATATTCTAAAATTTTGTGCCATTCGGAGATTGATAAGTATTTTTTCGCGAAACTGACCTTTTAGCGTTCGGTCCGGACAATGGTTCGAAATTTTTGGGCGAAAATTATCTACAATACTTTTTAAGCGAGAAATGATATCAGGATGCTTAAAATAGCATTTTAAGATGTTTTGGGATTTTTCTGGTTCCAAAAACCCCCAGGGGTATTTTGGTAATTCACCACCCCGAGAGGGTATTTTGGTGATTTGACCTGAGAAATGTATTTTTGGTTAAAATTGCATATGGTAAGGTTATTATAGAGATTCTACTTACGAGAAGACCATTTTGGTGATTTAAGTCCGAGAGGGGCATTTACACCCTAGGGGCGTTTCAGTAATTTTACATACGCGGTGAGGGAGGTTCATTTTAGGAGCATGTGTGAGTCCGTATTAAGTTACAATATTGTGCCGTAGACTATGTTCTGATGATTTGATCATCTCATTTAGGTTAAAGCTAAAGACTTCCGGTTAGGATAAACTAGATGCGGATCCAGGTAAGGGATTCTATCTGAACCCTGGGTAAAGACTTTTGTCTGAACCCTTATTTGATAACTCGTTCTCACAAGTACTCTTTTGATATACTTATTGCTAATGTCCAATTCTGAATTATGCATTGATATCAGCATGTTATTGCCCAGAAAACTCCAATGTTGAACCTGAATCGATTATTTGAAAATCTTTGTGATGCTCGCATGTATTGCATGCCGAAAAAATCTGATAATTGTTGTATCCGTTCTTCCGAATTGTTGTGCCTAACGATAACTATTCGCAATCGTTTTGCTGTTTCTTTATGATTTTCTTCTGGAATTTCGAATGATGACTTATCCGGTATATTATGGTTGTTAAAATCCGATCTGATTCTGGTAAATTGAGCTTATGTTAATGCTCATTGATATTGTTGATTTTTCTATGTTGACCTGGGTTTCCGTGCTGTGGGAGGACATAATAAGGCTGGTCCGAATCCTGCAGGAAACACAGGCTAGCACCCAAGTGAACTAGTATTTTGGTACATCATGCATGTGTACACTTTGTTAACTTGCCGGAATGGCATTGCAATCACCCCAGGATCAACGTTGACTTTTGATTTTCTCTGCTCTGTATATTGCCGTGACTGCTACGGAAATGACTGGAAAGTATTCTCTGAAATAATTTGTGCTCGTGTTGAAATCGTTTTGAGAAATGTCTTGGAAAGAAATGTCTCAGGTGATCTGTGTACGTTTTGAAATCCTTTGGAAACCCATCACCGTATTTTGGAATGATGGCTTCAAAGATGATCTTTTATTAATCATTCTGGAACCCATCACGAGTATTACTGTTTATTTTGGTATCTATTTCTGATGAATTTTGATCCTTTTCAAAATCATTGAGTTTTTGACCGTGTGAAGTACTTGGGAATTTTCGTCGATTGGATTCTTTACAAATCATTTTGTGATTCTTTTGTTAGTCCTTGTATGACCTTATTACTTCTCAAAAGCAACCACTTCGTTTGATTCCCTTCTGCAGGTGATGATCAGTTGTAGCATATTCGGGAATGAGATAAAGTCTTTGTGAGATTCCGGTGAGCCCACCACTACTGTGTAGTGAGACCGCTGCGTGGGTCGATATTGTTAACTCGATCTATAAGGACTCGAGTTGGTAAAGAACATAGGTCTTAATAGTTCAAGTTTAAGCATTTTTGTAATATTGTATTTGAAGAATTTGAGTTGATACTGGATTAAATGTTTTGAAGTATGTGTTAGTGAACAGGATCTGAAAGGTTAGATATGATCCGGTAGGTTAACGACCTGAAAGTTTGGGGCGACGGAGCTCCAGATTTTTGGGGGCGTTACAGTTAGTATCAGAGAAATTCGGTCTTGTGGTATTAAGATTACAAGCATACGATTCTGTAGTCCCAGCACCGAGTATAGGCGTATGAATCTGTAGGCACGGAATCACAGAGTATAGGTAACACTATTCTGTAGAACCGTATTCTGGTTAATGAGAGTGGGGTAGGATGATGGTAGTGTTAAGAAGTCTACCGTTAAAGTTAAGTAGTCTGCCTTAACTTTTAATTGTACTGTTCTTTAGACACTTGTAGTGTGACATTGATAACTGTTAGGTGTACCGATATGGTCGGTACTCAAAGCTCTGGCAGTTGAGATAGTATGGAAGGCCTTGGGTCCCCGATAGATGAGATTCTAACAAGTTTGTATGAGATGAGTAGGGACTTAGGAATTTTTCCCTGTATTGAAAAAAAAAAAAAAACTTGACCAGGCAATCTTTAGATTGGGCATTGTTCTGTATGGAGATTTTATGATTGTAGAGGGACACCTCTACCTAATAGTGGGAAATGGTAGAACCCAGAACTGATGATTTTGATTCTGAACACTATGAACCTGATTTCGACTTTGATGACACAGAATCTGGCCAACCATAACCATAACCTCGAGATGCGAGTATCTTGGGTGAACTTAATAGATGAAATGATTAGCTACAGGGGGTTGCTGGACCCTGTAGGGACTGCGAACTGGATTAGCAAAATTGAAGAAATTTTGAGCAACTGATTGTATAAGTTTGAGAAATTGTATGTGAAGCGACAAAGGATTGAAATTGTTGTATATAACTGAGAAGAAAGGTTGATCAGGGGTAAGAAATGATGGCAAAGAGTCTGACTCGCCAACAATTGATTGATGTCGCCTGGGAATAGTTTAAGGAATTATTTTTCAATTGGTATTTTTACGAGATTTCATGAACTGATGTTAAGGGAGTTTGTTAATGTGACGCAAGTGGATTAAGAGTCCATAGAAAATGTTGAGATAAAATTTCTTGTTTCGCTAGATTTGCCATAACGATGTTGTTGATGGGGGCAGATAGCTACCAGAAGTCTGAGTGGGGGGCTTTGAAAGATGCGGTGATCCTAGCTCGATTGACGAGCTATATGGACTGTCTTAATTTGGCATGTGTTTTGGAACAGTTTAAGTTTGACAATAGAGGAAGGTATAAGTAAACAATGGGCGGATAAAAAAAAGATAAGTATGAATTTTCCCCGAACAGATTTGTAGGAGCTGACAGCTGTCAGCAAAAAGTTTTTACAGTCGGCACAGTACGGTGCCCAAGGTTAAAGGTTGGGGCAGAATCAAGGATTCAGCCCTTCTTCGGTTTAGTGATTCTGAGATCTGGATAGAGTTGTGAAATTCGATCGAAACATGATATGGGATTTAGGGGAGCGCAGGCGCTCGACCAGTTCAAAGTACTAGAGTTAAAACATCTCAGAGTTCTGAAGTTTGGCTTGCACAGAATGTTGGTCAGGGTGGCGAGTCAATTTTCTGTTCACCCCATGTGGTAAGTGCGAATGGAAATCAGAGTGGTGAATTATGCAATAAAGTGACCGGATGATGTGTTATGCATGGCAGTGTGGAGCATTAAGTTCGGAACTGTTTACTTGTGAGAAATAATCCGTCGTGTACGGAGAGCTAGTGTATCAGCGAGCAGTGTTCCTCGACAGTGAGAGGACAAGGTCAGTAGGGGCTGAGGCCCAGAATATCAGTTAGAGTTTGTTTAATGTCTGCTTAGGATGTTGTCACATCCGATGACATGGTGCCATGTACACCACATGTTAACTCATTAGATGTTCGTATATTACTTAATTCTGGAGCATTATACTTTTGGCATATGTTACTTTGGCATAGTGATTGAGGGTAAAGACCCGCCCTTCAGGAACTGATATTGTGATAGGAACTCCATTGGAAGAGTTTTTAACTGTTTTGTGGCTCTCTGTGAACGTACAATCTATGTTTGGGATAGATATCTTTCTATGGACCTCACTCCATTTGTTGTTCAGGATTTTGATATCATGCTAGATATGAATTGGTGATTTGCTAATCACGTATTCGCGTATTGTCAGGGGAAACCATACTTGGGAAGTTTATAAGGTATGAGCAGTAGTTAAGTTGGTGATTTGATTTATGAGTAAGAATAGTGTTTCGGAAAATGACTGGTGTGAAGACTGAAAATTTGGTTTAAGGGTACAAAAAGAAATCTGGAATTTTACTCCGTCATCACATTCATTCTTCTGCATATTGAACTCAAGTACGACTTAATTGAATGTCAGCTTATGCTGAGACGTCAGAAAAGATGTCATTCATGTCGAGTCGTCTTATTCGTTTTCGAGATATTTATCTGTCCTTTCAAATCTATTTGGACTTGATGGGGTCGTATCTGACCCACTGGCCATGTGTAAGTTACGAATTCCATTAAGGACCAATAACTCTTTCCGATTCTGACTTTTCCTGATCGTTGGGTTGACTTTGCTCTGCTAGACCTATATCATCGTTTCTATGTCCGTCGTTGCTTCTGAAATGTCACAAAATTCTGTTGTGAACCCAGAGAGCCAATATGCATGATTTTGTTAAAAGTTTTGTGTGTTTGATTGCCTGATTGCGATTATTATTATCATTACTTGCATAGTTTCCCCTACCTGGATATGAGGTTAGGTAGATTCCTAAGCCTCAGATAATCTGTGAGCGAGAATAGATTCAAAGAACATGGATAAGGTTTGGATGAGCTATCGATGATTTTGTGTACGAGTAGAATACAACTGAACACGTGATAATAGACAATATGTTACTTGCTTTTGGAAACCGAAAGGTTTTAAACATTTAACTGAAACAGATGATTGAAGGATAAGGCTATGAGGTTTTTGTAAATAATGTGACTGTGAATCAGAAGTGATGTGACAATTTAGAGTTTTTAAAATTTAGTGGAAGTGCAAGACATGTGAGTGCAAAACCATATTCATGTTGTGTTAAGATAACACATCTCTCTGTAATGACTCGGGTAACAGTTTGGACCTATTTGATTTAAGACACCCGAGCGCACATCGAGACCATAGTGGTTATAGTTTTCTGTCGTTCTGTGAAGTGTACACAAAATTGTAAGTATGCAATAATAGCTATGTTAAAGTAACACGCATCTTGGAGATGAACTTGGCAGTGATTTGGACTCGTTGTTTTGAGGTATTAGAGTGTGCAGTGAAAGCCTAGTGGCTACATTATGTCCGCTGTAAGGTGTATATGAATTGGTTACCCTACCCATGATAGCCTTGCTAGACTGCAAGTCACACGTGATTATCCTTTAGCGTTTTAATACGCCTCGAGCCTAAGGTTAAGCTTACAATCATTAAGTAAGTTGTGCAAAGGATAAACTCTCTGGTATATAATCAGTAAAGTGCAGTAAAAGCTTGTGGAAATAGAGTTGATTTTATTTATTGGATATGCGTGAAATTCAGAGCGGTGTAGGTTTTGCTCAGTGGGTTGTGTACCCGTTAAGTCATAGTTCGTGAGGATTCTGGAATAGTTAGAATGAAGTGATTACCCGACAGGGTTTTAGTTTAGTGTTATGATTTGGATTTAAATAGTTGCGTCTGCGTGTTCGTGGGACAAGAATCTGGGTGCGAAAGTAAGAGGTAGCTTAGCTACCATGTGATAGTTATCAAGGTTCTGTAACGGAAGTGTAATACATAGACATTATAAGTGATGGGATATTCGCGAACAAATTTTGAGGACGAAATTTTTATAAGGGGGGGGGGAATATAATATCCTGCACTTTTGAGAGTGGGTTAAAATTACTATCGGAGACTCGAAAAATAAACGGGCGTTAATTTTGAGTAATTCTTATGGTATTAGTGGAAAATGGAAGCTCAAAAGAATTTTGGGGCAAAAATATAATTTTTAAAATTTTGGAAAACTTTGGGGGCAAAAAAAATGTAATTTTGAAAATAAAAGGTGAACGGGATGCATATTTTATGAAGTAGCATCATTTTGATGATGATTAGGTGTTAGGAAGTGAAATGAGGGGTTAGTGTGGTTTTGGGGTCAAAGTGTAATTTTCCTAAAGTTGTGGAGCCAAAGTGTAATTTTAGAAACTTGAGGGGCCAAAATGCAAAATTTGAAAGTTTGTGAAATGTGTCATAATCTGAGGAAATCAGACCATGCATGATGGCTACCTCCTGGTTGCAATAAGCTGACTCATTGTGGGAAATTTTAAAATATTTTGGGATAAGATCTGATGGAAAGAAAATATAAAAGAAAAATTGGGGTGTAAAGTAGAAATAAAGATAAGTGAAGAACTCAGCTGAAGAACACGAGTAGAAGCAGCCGTGGGAAGAAAAAAAAGGGAAAAAGAGGAGGAAGAAGGAGGGGAAGGAAAGAAAAAAAAAGGATTGAATCCGAACCCTAACAGGGTATGAATCTTGAACCCAAATTGTGAAAATTAGTTGGATTTGGTTGAAGTTTGTGATACATACATATCTATATATATATATATATATATATAGACACACACACACACACACACACATATGGCTAATGCCGAATTCTGAATTATGCATCGATATCAGCATGTTATTGCCCAGAAAACCCCAATGTTGAACCTGAATCGATATTTAGAAATCTTTGTGATGCTCGCACGTATTGCATGCCGAGAAAATCTAATAATTGTTGTATCCGTACTTCTGAATTATTGTACCTAAATCCGATAACTATTCGCAATCATTTTGTTGTTTCTTTATGATTTTCGTCTGGAATTTTGAATGATGACTTATCCGGTATATTATGGTTATTAAAATTCGATCTGATTTTGGTAAATTGAGCTTATGTTAATGCTCATTGATTTTGTTAATTTTTTTGTGTTACACTTAGAGGGGGGTGGATAGATGTTTTACAACTTTGAGTATAAATAAAAAATGAGATTACAAAGTAATGACATATATAACAATAATAAATTCAACACAGAGATTTATACTGGTTCGGCCCCAATAGCCTACGTCCAGTCCCGAGCACTCCACACAAGGGAGACCTACTCGAGCCTTTCACTAACCAGCTAGCTTCGGGTGCTAGCTCAAACCACAGTACAATTTCTGAAACCCTTGCAAGGTTTCCAACAGTTTACAAATGAAAAGAGAATTACAATTGGAATACAACAAACAAACTCCTTCTTAAGTAGATGTTACAATGAATAATCTTAGACTAAGCCTTCTTAGGTGGGAAGATCTATATTCTTTTAAGAACCAAACCAAGAAGCTTATAAAAAACTATCTCAAAGATGAACTCACTCAACAGAGCCCTTTTCAGCTTAAAAACATGATTGTGGTAGTTTTCATTTTCAAAACCAGGAGGTTGTTTAACAAACACTTCCTCCTGTATTACCCCATTCAAGAAGGCACTTTTCACGTCAATTTGAAAAAGTTTAAAGTTCATATGACATGAAAATGCCAAAAGCATTCGGATAGCTTCAAGTCGAACGACTGGGGCATAGGTTTCATCAAAATCTACTTTTTCGACTTGATTGTATCCTTGAGCAACTAGTCTAGCCTTATTATGAACAATATGACCATCTTCATCAAGTTTGTTCCGAAAAACCCACTTGGTGCCAATGACCTTTTGTTGAACAGGAGGTGGAACTAATGTCCAAACATTGCTTCTCTCAAATTGATTCAATTCATCTTGCATGGCAAGGATCCACTCAGGATCTTTTAGAGCTTCTAAAATATTTTTAGGCTTAATTTGAGAAAGAAAAGAAAAATCTACACAGAAAAGATTTACCGTAGATCGTGTTGTAACTCTGCGTTCCACATTACCTATGACTTGTTCTAATTAATGATTGGATGAATATCTCCAGCTTTTTGGAAGTGGCTGAGTCTCATCACTGTTGTTGTGAGAAGATGTTGAACACTCCCCCTCAGTTGAGGAGACATTAAGTTTGTTGTTCAAGTCCAGGGAGAGTTCTCCAGTGTCATCACATGCAATCTTACTTCGTTTTTCAACGTTAGATTCTTCAAATACTACATGTATAGATTCTTCAACTGTCAGAGTTCTACGATTATAGATTCTATATGCTCTACTTTTTAATGAATAACCAAGAGATATTCCCTCGTCAGACTTCGCATTAAACTTACCTAAATTCTCACGATTATTCAAAATAAAACATTTACAACCGAAAACCTTGAAATAATCGATTTTAGGTTTTTGGTTTGAGAAAAGCTCATAAAGAGTTTTGTCAAGAATTGGTCTGATGAGTACCCTGTTCAACATGTAACAGGAAGTGCTGACGACTTCGGCCCAAAAATATTTTGGCAACGAATTTTCATGAAGCACGGTTCTGGCCATTTCTTGAAGAGTTCGATTCTTTCTCTCTACAGCCCCATTTTGTTGGGGTGTCCGAGGAGCAAAAAACTCATGTGAAATGCCATTTTGAATACAAAAAGGAAAAAAATCTTTTTCAAATTCACCATCATGATCACTTCGAATTTTTACAAGCTTAAACTCTTTCTGATTGTTAAGCTGCTTAAAAAGACTGAATATTTTTTCAAACGCTTCATCCTTATGAGTTAGAAAAAGAACCCAGGTGTATCTTGAAAATTCGTCAACAATGATGAATGTATAAAATTTTCTACCTAGGCTGGCATTTCTTGTGGGACCAAAAAGATCTAGATGAAGGAGTGAAGAGGGCGAGAGGTGGAAACAACATTTTTGGCTTGAAAAGATGTTTTTGACTATTTACCATATTGACAGGCATCACAAACCTTATCCTTGACAAACTTTAACTTTGGTAAGCCTCTGACAAGCTCTTTCGAGAGAAGTTTCTTGATTAGATCTATGTGAACATGATCTAATCTACAATGCCACAACCAAATATCATTATGCTGAGCAGAAATACACACTTCACGAGAAGAGTCAGATGCATCAAAAGATAGAGTATAGATATTACCATCTCTCTTACCAACCAAGGTACCTCCATCTGAGGCATGACTGAATAGGCATTGATCGCCTTCAAATCAAACTTGGTGTCCACTATTGATTAGTTGACCGATACTTATCAAATTGAACTTCAACCCGTCAATCAAGGATACGTTATCGATAGATATGGAACCGGCACCGATTTTACCTTTACCGATGATCTTTCCATTTGAGTTGTCTCCGAAGGTAACAAGTCCTCCATTCTTCGGAGTGATATATGAGAATAGTGAACGATCACATGTCATATGCCTTGAATATCCGCTGTCGAGAATCCATTTGTTGGAATCTACCATTGCTTCCAAGCATACCTACAACAGATTCTGGTTTCGTTCCTTTAGGTACCCACACTTTCTTGGGTCCTCGAAGATTAGATAAACAAGATTTTGGCACCCAAACTTGTTTCATTTTATTTTTTGTAATAGAAGAGAATGATTGATTTTTGACAGCATTAAGAGGACAATTTTTAACTAAGTGTCCTTTCTTGTTACATACTGTACAGAGTGTGAATGGTGAGCAGGAAGCTAAATTTTTGTTAAAGAAATTTTTGTAATCCTTTTGCTTCTTTGAAGGATTGTAACCGATTCTACTTTTCTCAAAAACACATCTTTGTCTTCCCAAAAGAATATCCAAGTTCTCTCTTCCTTGGGTAAATTTTGAAAGAGTAAAATTCAGATCTTCAATCTTCTTTTCTAAATTCATTTTTTGTGTAGAAATATCTTCCAGTTGAGATTTTAAATATTCATTTTCAACCGGAACTTTTACTCCTCTGAGAGATTGGATTTCAGAACACAAATAAGAATTTTCCTTCTTAGAAGCATTCAGATTATTTTTTAAAGAAACATTTTTAGAAATATAAAGTTCAACATTTTCTTCCAACTCTTCCCTTTCACCTTCTAACTCATCAACATAATTTATCAAAGAAAGAGCCTTAATTTTTAGATTAGCATTTTTAACTTTTAACTTTTCATGATTTTCACTGAGTTCGAGAAAAGCTGACTTAAGTTCATTATAATCAAGATTTTCAGAGATTACCTTATCGGAGTGATCATCCTTGGCCATGAAGCAAAGTTGAGCTACGTCATCATCTTCGCTAGTTTCTTTGTCACTTTCATCAGAGTCATCCCATGTCAACATGGCTTTCCTGGGCTTGAACTTCTTTTCTTTGAAGTCTCGACTGTTGCTGCTTGCAGATTTGTTCTAGAGTTGCGGACAATATTTTTTGTTGTGCCCAGTTCTGCCGCATTCATAGCAAGCATCAGAATTTTCCTTCACATTCCAATCACTATTATTTCTTTGATGTGATTGGTTTGTAGGATTTCTCCTGATCTTCCCATCTCGCTTGCTTGCGAGAAACTTCTTGAACCTTCGAGTGATGAGGGCCATTTTAGGATCATAATCGTCACTGCTCTCTGCAGGTTCATGATAGGTGTCAGCTTTAAGAGCAAAGTTCTTCTTCTTGAAGGTGGTTTCTTCTTCGTCATGAATCTTCATCGTAATTTCACGAGTCATTAGAGAACCCACCAATTCTTCCAGCTTCAACACATTTAAGTCATTTGCCTCTTGAATGGCTGTGAGTTTTGCTTCCCATCTCTTTGGAAGAGATCTGAGAACTTTTCGGACAACTTCTTTTTTTGCGTAAATTTTACCCAAAAGCTTCAGTCCATTTATAATGAGTGTAAATCTGGAGTACATCTCATTTATGGACTCGTGCTCCTTCATCTTGAAGGCCTCATACTGCTGGACCAACATGTTAATCTTGGTCTCTTTCACTTGATTTGTACCTTCATGAGTGACCTCCAACAACCTCCACATTTCTCTAGCTGTCTCACATGCTGAGACACGATTGTACTCATTCATGTCAAGGCCACACCTGATAATGTTCTTAGCTTTATCATCCATGGAGAAAAGCTATGCCTCATGAACGTCCATTTTGAGTATTCCTTTTGGAATTTTGGTTCTATCCGATCCATCCTTCATCGGAATTATAGGACCATTTTCTACAACATACCATACGTGTGTATCATGCCTCAGAAAATTCCTCATAGGATTTTTCCAGTAGCTGTAGTTGTCATTCTTCAACAAGGGTGGCTTGGTGGTTGCTAGGACTGTATACGAACCGAGTTCGTGCCGAACATAGCCATGTTCGAACTCCTTCGTTTATTCTGAAGTTGTGTTTGAGCTCGGCTCGTGTTCGTTAAGCATATATAATTTTGTGTTCGTGTTCGGTTCGTGAAAATAATCAAAAGATTGAACTCGACTCGGCTCGTTCGTTTAAGCTTCATGAACCGAGCTCGAGCTCGAGCTTGAGTTCGTGATCGTGTTCGTATTAACTTATTTTTACAAACAAACTAAATTGGCTTGGGTGGAGGAGCAGCTGCCGTTTGCGGGCCTGTGGCTTGACTTGGCGGTGGTCTGGCAGGCGGTGTGGGCGGTGGTCAGGCCGGCGGTGTGGGCGATGGTCTGGCCGGCGATGAGAGACGGGGGCAGAGATGTGTTTGACTGTTCCAACTATCTGAGAGAAGAAGGCGGTTTGAGCGGTGGTTTGGCCGTAGCTTGAGGCGTGGTCTGGCCGGCAGTGTGGTCTTGCCGGCGGCGTGGGGTGTAGTCAGGCCGAAGATGATGAGAGGGGGAGCAGTGGAGCTCAGGTGTTTTGACTGCTGTCTTTCTGAGAAGAAGGCGGTCTGAGCGGTGGTCTGGCCGTAGCGTGGGGCGTGGTCTGGCCGGCGGCGTGGGGTGTAGTCAGGCCGAAGATGATGAGAGGGGGAGCAGTGGAGCTCGGGTGTTTTGACTGTTGTCTTTCTGAGAATTGAGAAGGAAATTCAATTTGGTGATTGAGATAGCCAGAGGGCAGAGAGGATAAGTGATCCAAAAGCCTCCACGTCGTCCTAACTCCTGACACACGTCCCAATACAAAGATATTTTGTGTAGGTTATATTTTTTAATAAGTATAAACGAACCGATGTTCATTTATAAGACTCGGCTCGTGTTCGGTTCGTTAAATAAACGAGTCCTCTTGTTCACGAACATTAATAAACAAACAACATTGTGTTCAAACTGGGCTCGTTTAGTAAACGAGTCCTAAATATGTGTTCGTGTTCAGTTCACTTATTACATGAACGAACATGAACGAGCTATTAGGAGAACGAACCACGAGCTGTTCGTAAACAGCTCGGTTCATTTACAGCCCTAGTGGTTGCTGATCCTTCTTCCATAATGCAATCTTTAGCTCTAGACGATTAAGTCAAAAGAGAATACCACAGCACACGGCTCTAATACCACTTGTAGCTCCCTAAACACACATTGAGGGGGGTGAATAGGTGTTTTACAACTTTGAGTATAAATTAAAAATGAGATTACAAAGTAATGACATATGTAACAATAATAAAATTCAACACAGAGATTTATACTGGTTCGGCCCCACCAGCCTACGTCCAGTCCCCGAGCACTCCACACAAGGGCGACCTACCCGAGTCTTTCACTAACCAGCTAGCTTCGGGTGCTAGCTCAAACCGTAGTACAATTTTCGAAACCCTTCCAAGGTTTCCAACAGTTTACAAATGAAAAGAGAATTACAATTGAAATACAACAAACAGACTCCTTCTTGAGTAAATGTTACAATGAATAATCTTAGACTAAGCCTTCTTAGGTAGGAAGATCTATATTCTTTCAAGAACCAAACCAAGAAGCTTATAATAAACTATCTCAAAGATGAACTCACTCAACAAAGAAAAGATGAGAATAAGAGAAGAAGAAGAGAGAGTATTTTGAGATGAGTTAGAGAGAGTAGATGAAAAGGATTCACACGAAGTAGTACTAAAAGCTCTCAAGGATCCCTTTTTATACTAGAAAAGAAGATGAACCGTTGTGAAGGCAAAGCCTGAAAAATTGATTCGACTGAAACACAAGTTTGAGTCGACTGAACGAACTACCATAAGAAATCGGTCGACTAAAAACTTAGAGAGAAAAGAGATGGTAAATACACTGACGAATTGAGTCGATTGAAAATGCCATTTCATTTGACAAAAAACTTTTGGCTTCAATTAAAAACTTTTGCTTCGACTGAAAACTTTTGCTTCGACTCAAAAGTTTTACTTCGACTGAAAACTTTTGCTTCGACTAAAAAGTTTGGCTTTTAAGACTAGAACGAATGAACTGCACCATTGAGTCGAATGTAAATTGTTTGCCTTCGACTGAAACTTCCAGTTTTGGTTCTTTACTAGAATTTCTGTGAGATATTTTACGGACTTAGAAATGCTAACATCGATAAAATAGACTACATGTTCTTGCATCTTCAATGTAGTCCGAGTCTTTGAATCCCAAATCCAAGTCCGAGTTCAAGCTTTGTCCAAGGCATGATCTTGTCTTTGTTTGATTAAGATAAATCCTGAAATGTTTATCTTAATAATGTTGTAAGATTAATGTTAGAGATAATAAATTTGGAATCATAAAAAACGATAAGTCAACAGTATTGCATGCCGAGAAAATCTTATAATTGTTGTATCCGTACTTCTGAATTTTTGTGCCTAAATCCGGTAACTATTCACAATCGTTTTGTTGTTTCTTTATGATTTTCGTCTGGAATTTTGAATGATGACTTATCCGGTATATTACAGTTATTAAAATTCGATCTGATTCTGGTAAATTGAGCTTATGTTAATGCTCATTGATATTGTTGATTTTTCTGTGTTGATTTGGGTTTTCGTTATGTGGGAGGGCGTAATAAGGCTGGTCCAATCCTGCAGGAAACGCAACCTAGTACCCAAGTGGACTAGTAATTATTTCGGTACATTAGTACACTCTGTTAGCTTGTCGGAATAGCATTGCAATTGCCCCCAGATCAACGTTGATTTTTTATTTTCTCTGTTATGTATATTGCCGTGATTGCTACGAAAATGACTGGAAAGTATTCTTTGAAATAATTTGTGCTCGTGTTGAAATCGTTTTGAGAAATCTTCAGTGTATTTTGGAAAGAACTGTCTCAAATGATCTGTGTACGTTTTGAAATCCTTTGAAAAATCATCATCGTATTTTGGAAGGATGGCTTTAAAGATGATGTTTTATTAATCATTCTGGAACCCATCACGAGTATTACTGTTTATTTTGGTATCTATTTCTGATGCATTTTGATTCTTTTGGAAATCATTGAGTTTTTGACCGTTTGAAGTATTCGGGAAATTTTCGTCGGTTCGATTCTTTGGAATCATTTTGTGATTCTTTTGTTAGTCCTTGTACGACCTTTCTGAGCTCGCAAAAGCTCACCCTTCGTTTGATTCCCTTCTGCAGGTGATGATGAGTTATAGCATGTTCGAAAATGGGATAAAGTCTGTGTGAGATTCCAGTGAGCCCACCAGTACTGTGTAGTGAGACCCCTGCGTGGGTCAGTATTGTCAACTCGTTCTATAAGGACTCGAGTTGTGAAGAACCTAGGTCTTAATAGTTCAAGTCTAAGAAGTTTTGTAATATTGTATGTGAAGAATTGGAGTTGATATCGGATTAAATGTTTTGAAGTATGTGTTAGTGAATAGGATCTGGCAGGTTTGATGTGATCCGGTAGGTTAACGACCCGGGAGTTCGGGGCGGTGGAGCTCTGGATTTCCGAGGGCGTTAGACGAAGGCTCCGTAGTCGGCCGTCGCTGCCTCATGTTTATGTCCCTCTTCCCCGCTCCGTCTTTGGTCAGCCCCCACGGCCACAAACCAATGAAACCACCTCATGTTAGCTCCAGCTAGCTTCATATACCTTGTTCAAAGATAAAGAGGGGAATTGGAGGAGGAACATAGAAGAAAGTTGGGGAAAAGGGACTATCAGAGAGAAGAATTTTTGGCCAAAAGATTTTCTCCCTTCGCATATCTCAGATGCTCCTTTATATATGGCAGTTTGTTACAACTGAAATAAGTTCATTACATAAAATTGAAAATTTACTGGAAAATTAAAGCACAAATCTATTGTTAATAATAACTTCGTCAGACATGGATCCTAAGTAATTAAGACTATTGAAGGTTTTATTATACTAATTAAGGAAGAAGCATTTATCTAGCCAAATCTCTTGGAATCCCTGCATAACAGAATGCTCTTTTTTTCTCTCTCTCAAGACCTTCACGCGCTTTGTTGGTTACATCCCTTTTGCACTTGCTTCCCACGCGCCAATATACTGCATTTGCTGAGCTGCATCATTGGTCACTGGAATTTACTGTTGCTGAGATCTTTTTATCCTGATTTTGATAGGTTTGTTAGGCTTTTCCATGACATTCCTTCCCCCCTTTAAGGCCCTTCTCATTTCGTGCCACAAACTCTGGGATTTTGCCTTGGATACAGACCAGTCCTCCTAAGTTGCCTTTTCTAATGGTACATTAGACCATCCCACCAACACTTGTGGCTCATAAGAAGTTCCCTTTTTAACAATCCTCCTGTCTAAGACTTGAATTGGTTATAATGGAAATTGACCATCAGGGGAAATGGGATGGAGTTCTGTGGATGCTTGAACCTTGTTGCCAACTACTGTCTTCAATAAGGACACATGGAAAACATGATGTATTTGGGAATTGGGAGGTAATGCAAGCTTATAGGCAACTTGGCCTACCTTAGCCACCACTTGATAAGGCCCATAATATTTTGGTGAGAGCTTCATATCACTTAAGAGGGCCAAACTCTGTTGCCTATACGACTGAAGTTTAAGGTATACCATAGCACTAACTTAAAAAATTCTCTCAGTTCTATGTTTGCATGCATACATTTTCATCCTCTCCTGAGCCAACACCAAATTATCTTTCAATAAGCTGAGGACCCTGCTTCTTTCTGCTAATTATGAATCCACTGAAGGAATGTGAGTTGCTTCAAAACTGTCCAAGTTGAGTATCCTAAGAGCATATCTATATAGAGCTTGAAATTGAGTCCTTTTCAGGGATGTGTGGTATGTAGTGTTGTACCAGTTCTCAGCTAATGTGATCCATTTGCGCCATGTCTTTGGTCTTCTTCCACGAAAACATCTCAAGTAGGTCTCAAGGCACTGATTCATCCTCTCCGTTTGGCCATCTGGTTGGGGATGGTAGGCAGTGCTTATTTTCAACTGTGTGCCCAACAAGGAGAAAGGTTTCTGCCAGAATTGACTAAGAAAGATGCTCCCTCTATCACTGATGACACTATTAGGAAATCTATGCAATTTGAAAATGTTGTCACAGTAAATTTATGCAATTTCTAGGGCAGTGTATGGATGGCTGATAGGTAGGAAATATGCAAATTTTCTTAATCTATCAACCACTACAAGAATAGAATCCTTTTTTTCTAGATTTTGGTAGACCTTCTATGAAGTCTAATGAGACACTACTCCACAACTGTGTTGGAATGGGTAGGGGTTGTAATAGGCCAGGGTAGGGAGGATGCTCATGTTTATCCTTTGACAGGTATCACACTAACTAACCCATGCCTTGACATCATTTTTCATATTAGGCCAAAAGAATAAGGAAGAAACTCTCTTGTAGGTAGCATTAATCCCTGAGTGGCCTCCTATCCCCGAATTATGTAGAGTCTGCAGTATCTGATCTCTTAGAATTCCAGAATTTCCCACACATAACTTACCCCTGCATCTCAAAGTGCCACTCTCAACACCAACTTTGTAATCTAGAAAGAGAGTCTGCAGCTCCATTCTCAACACCAACTTTGTAATGTATGGTGAAGTCAAACCCCAATTATTTTGATAAGCATTTTTGTTGGAGCAAAGAAGTGACCCTCTGTCCCAAGAGATACTTCAAGCTGTAACGATCAGTCATCACAGAAAATGGTTGAAAAATTAAGTAAGTATTCCAATGCATAATAGCTTGAACCAGAGCCACCAACTCCTTCTCATATGTAGACATAGACAGAGCCATTGTGCCAAAGGCTTTGCTATAAAAAGGTAGAGGCCTGCCGACTGTCATGAGTGCAGCTCCCACACATTGGTCACTTGCATTTACTTCCACTTTAATGGTGCTGAGAAATCAGGTAGTGCCAATACCTTGGTAATTACCATAGCTTCCTTAAGGTGATTAAAGGCTTGAGTTGTAGTTGTATCCCATTGGAAACTGTCTTTTTGTAGCAATCTGGTCAGAGGTTTGCTGATTATCCCATAGTGAGGAATAAATTTTCTATAATAGCAAGTCAAACCCAAGAATCCCCTTAATTGCTTAATGTTTTTTGGGCAAGGCCAATTAACCATAGCTTCAATCTTCTTAGGGTCTGCTGCAACACCTTCACCTGATATCAAGTGACCCAAGTAGTCCACTTCCTTGGTGGCAACATAACATTTATACTGCTTAACATATAACTGGTGATCCCTTAATGTCTGAAAAACTAAGGCCAAGTGGTGTAGGTGTTCAGAATAAGTCTTACTATAAATCAAAATATCATCAAAAAAGACCAAAACAAATTTTCTGAGGTAAGGTTGGAAAACTGTGTTCATGATGGAATGAAAAGTGTCAGGGGCATTAGTGAGCCCAAAGGGCATCACTTTAAACTCAAAGTGCCCAAAATGGGTTGAAAAAGCTGTCTTAGGCACATCAGTTGGGTGAACTCTAACATTGTGATACCCACTCCTTAATCAAGTTTTGTAAACACCATGGCCCCATGTAATTCATCTAGCAAATCATCTACCACAATGATAGGGAACCTATTTTTGATAGTGAGTTTGTTAAGTCCCCTATAATCTACACAAAGCCTCCATGATCCATCCTTTTTCTTGACCAAGAACACTGGTGATCTAAATAGAGGTGCTGGGTTGTATTATTCCAGATTCTAGCATTTCTTGGACAATTCTCTCCACTTCAGTTTTCTAGGCATATGGTATTCTATATGGCCTTATGTTTATAGGGTAGGCATTTGGAATGAATGGGATGTGGTGGTCTTGGGGTCTTGGTGGTAGCAATCCCTTAGGTTTATCAAAAATGTCTTGGAACTCATACAGTAAAGCTGTTAATTATGGTTCTTGGTTTTTGTCAGAAGGAAGTGTAGTTATAGTGTATACTTGTCCAAAATTGCTCCAGGGTTATGTGTAAGGTATTTATACATACCTTTGGCTGATAACATTTTGATCTCAGCTGGTGCAGCCCCTCTAATGAATGTGATCTGTTCTCCTTATTTTGTGATTGTCATTGTCATAACATCAAAATCAAATTGAACTTGTCCTAGTTTTCGTAACCATTCCAGCCCCAGAACACAGTCACATCCCCCAAGGGGTAAAAACATTAGCTGGGCATTGAATTCCTTGTCCTCCATTTTCCATGAAAAATCTTTGCATACTGAGTCACTAGTGACTCCATTACCATTAGCAACCATGACCACTAGTGGCTTGGTTGGGGTGATGACACACCCAAGCTTCTCACTTGTGGTGGGATCAATAAAATTGTGTGTGGATCCTGTATCAGTAAGGATGGAAAAAAATTTCTTGCCATATTTTCCCCACAGCTTGAATGTATTCTGAGCAGCACTTCCAGTTAAGGCATTGACAGTAATCTCAACTTTCTCATTGTTCCCTTCGTGTTCTTGATCCCGGGTTTGGAGTTCCTCTTCATCATACTTAGGATGGAGCTCTTCAGGCTCTTCTTCATCTACTACAAGCATTGAAAATTGCCTGTGTTTGCAGTTGTGAACAGGGTTATATGCTTAATCAAACCAGTATCATAATCCTTTTTTCTCCTTTCATAAAAAAAATTGGTTAGCTTTTGAGTGGGTGGGTTGCTGAGTATTGGGGGAAATGTTTTAGGTAGTACTGGCAGCTGATTTTGACCATGATTTGTGCTTGGTATTTGACCCACTGTTTTATGTTTCCAGGTACTAGTCATATTCAAGGGTTTGACCATAGCTGTATTTTAAGTAGAGGTTGGTAGACTTGGTCTAGAGGCAGTCCTAGGGGCATGCCAGGACTGTTGTAAGCTGGCTCCATGTTTTCTGGCAAGATAAATAGCCCTGGACAAATCAGAGGTTTCGAACTTCTCCACTTCAAGCCTAATTTCCTCCTTGAGCCCACTTATAAAACTATGAGTAAAATACTCTTCTGCAATTTGGCAACCCTCACTAACCATCATAGACCATATGGTCTCAAAGTCATTGTAATAAGCCTTTACAGAGGATTTTTGTCTTAGCTTATGGAATTCTCTCACTACATTATCCTTGAATAATTTTGCAAATCTGGCATGTAAGTCCTTTACAAACTCTGGCCATAAGACCCTTTTCTTAACCTTTATATATGCACTGTACCAATACTCAACCTGTCCTTCAAAATGTATGGATGCAAAATTCACTTTACTGGTTTCATCAACATGATTAAACTCAAAAAACTGCTCAGCCTTTCTAGCCTAACCATAGGAATCATCCCCTGAAAATCATGAAAATTCAATTTTAGGAACTTTTGAGAAGATGTTACCATTTGTTGTTTAGAAATAGTCCTTGTGTGAAGACTTTGGCCCTTTGAATTGTCTACCCTTCTCATTCCTTCGAATTAAGTAGATGCTGCAACATCAGATGTAACTCTTCAAGTGAATGTCTCACTTCAGGTATTTCTTCCTTCAGCTGGTCCACTGCAAGCTTCAATTCAGGTATCTCAGAGGCAGTTTCTTTTAATCCTAGTAGTTGATCATCAATGGCATCAAAATGATCGGCAAATTGTGCCTCCATGAGGCTGACATGTTCATCTAACTGGCTTTGTTTCTAGAATTGCCTCGTGTTGTAACCCATAATTTGAATGATTTGGATTTGTAAGGTATTTAAAACGTGGATTGTACCAGGCACTGATACCAATTGTTAGCTCTAGCTAGCTTGAAATACCTTGTTCAAAGATAAATAGGAGAAATGGAGGAGGAACAAAGAAGAAAGTTGGGGAAATGGACTATCAGAGAGAATAATTTTCGGCCAAAATATTTTCTCCCTTCTCATTTCTCAGCTACTCCTTTATAAATGGCAGTTTGTTACAGCTGAAATAAATTCATTACTTAAAATTAAAAATAAACTGAAAAACTAAAGCACAAATCTATTGTTAATAATAACTTCCTCAGACATGGATCTTGAGTAATTAAGACTAATGAAGGTTTTATTATGCTAATTAAGGAAGAAGCATTTATCCAGCCAAATCTCTTGGAATCCCTGCATAATTGAATACTCTCTTTTTCTCTCTCCCAAGACGTTCACGCGCTTTGTTGGTTACATCCCTTTTGCACTTGCTTCCCACGCGCCAATACACTGCATTTGCTGAGCTGCATCATTGGTCACTGGAATTTGCTGTTGCTGAGATCTTTTTGTCCTGATTTTGATAGGTTTGTTAGGCTGTTCCATGACACCTCACCGCTCGACCGTCGGCCGTGGCCGCCGCCACCTCCTCTCATTTCCTTCATGCGATGGAAAAGAATTACATATATAAAGAAGACTTTGATCTTGATTCATGAATGATTGGATAGTTGATCGATTTTGGGTAACTAGTCTCGGATTTTGCCAAGAGTGACTTTAGGAGTAGTAAGATTAAATCAGTTGTGGAAGGTCTGGTCGTAGATGAGCAAAGCAGATATTTGGGATGAATCAACTTAAAAAAGGTGTATCCTGTTGATGTTGAATAAGCCTCGAGTGGAAGCTCCGAGGTTATTCTTATCATTGTATTCTATGAGCTCCGATGGAAGGACATAATCCAATAGATTTTGTTGCCGGAAGCCGGTGAGCTTCCATTTAGGAAGGCAACCCAATGTTGGGTGTCCAACTCTAGTGATGCATCCAATGCGGATCCATCTGTATGAGAGATAATGACTTCTATAAGGTCTAACTAATAGAACAAAATGGCTTTCTTTAGCAAATTCTAAAGTAAGAGTCAAGTTGTATTAAAAAAAGCATGATGACCAATGCAAATTATTGTTTAGTTTTAACAATCAATACTAGATACTAACAGTCTTGTTAAGATTTTGGGGTCTTTTGGCTAAGTTCTAGCTCCTTAATCTTCCATATGTAGTTCAAAATACTTTACATGGTTCAAAATTGAACTTGAACTCAGTTCAAGATAGTTGACATAACATTGTCTTCTATTCACAAGGTATAAAGTAGGGCAATTAATCAATTTGCGAATTCTCTTTGATGTGGCTTAAGGTGTTTGTGTGTGTTAATATTGTCGTTCATGCCAAGAATGACATTTGCTTTCTAGATCTTTAATACATGTACTAGAATCAGGCCACAACCCATAACTTTGAGTAAATTTTAGTTTTCATCTTTCTCTAGTGTAGCTTGATAATTTTACCATAGCTGCATAAATTTTTCTGTTAGATTGTGCAAGATAACTTGTTATCACTTTCATGTCAGTAACAAAAGTAACAAATTTTCAAAATCTTCTAGGATTTTGATATGTTTCAACCATGTTACAAAGGTCCCAAAGATTGCCTCTTTAGCGTTTAAGCTTTCAAAGGATTTGGCCTAGGCCTTGTTTGTGCAGAGTCTCTTTATTGAGCAGTACACTCAAACATTGTTCTTAAATGTCAGTTCTAATGTTATTGATTTTGTTTATGAATGGTTTTTGAATGATATATGCATGTACTTTTATGAGTTGTGGTTCTCTGCTTTTCCCGTTGAATAAAGGGAATTGGGTTATTTTTTGTTACCACTTACGAGTACTATGTGATTAATCTTGTTTACAATTGATTTTTTAATGACGTGGGTATGTACTTTCATAGTTGTACTTCTCTATTTTTTTCTGTGCATGAAAGGAATTGAGTTTCTTTTGTCTACTTACTCGTACTATCTGCGTTCTTTTGAAATTCTTACCAGGGATATGTGGAAGTGTGCTTTTTAGATTTTATTTCTAAATTCTTATTTGTGGAGTTAAATTTGACTATACTTTGATTTTTGACGTGTACTTGTAAATTTGTATTGTTGTATTATACGCGTATCTAATCTAGTACACAAGGGATATGCAACAATTTATGACGACAAAGATGGTGACAACTCATGTGTTACGGGTGTATGATTCCTTATGTAAATTGTATTTCAGTTTGATGTTACTCTTTACCTTTTTTTTTATCTATTTATTTTAATGTCATTCTTTTCCTTTAACTTTTTTCAGTGAACAGTGACAACGTTTGTATTTGCAGTGCAGACTAGCTGGACTAGCTTGCCTTGGAAATTTTTTTGTTGATTGCTTTGTTGCATTTGTATTTCAATTAAAATATTTCGTAAATATGGTGTAATCTATTTGGACGATAATTTGAACTGTGGTGTAATTTATTTGAAATGTGTTGTAATCTATTAATCTCTCATTTAGGATTTTTGAACATTAATTTGATCTCTTTCTAGTTTATTTTTTGTGATATAGTTCTGTGCAAGTTTTGTAATACACGTTCAAAAAGTGAATTTTTTTTTTGCCAAGCAGAATGGTTCGGGCAGGTTGGTGTGGATTTTGAGTGCTTCAGGGAAGGCCGGGGCGAATTGGGCCGGGGACGGGTTTTCCAACTATTCTTAGGATCGGATATGGTATTGTACATAAATGACCCAGTGACGGGGCGGGGCGAGATTTTAGGACTAACGGGGCAGGTTTGGATTTTATAAGATCCACATCCGACTCACCCTATTGCCATCCCTACTTCTGTTGCAACCATGAATTGAACCACCAACCGTCAATGTAATGATGGAGCCTAACCTCAAAGCACTAACTGAACCACCAAGAACTCATTTGTGCAGCACAAGCACATAACAGCCACCACAAAACCCAGACTGACCACCACCAATTGACTTAAATCTAGTACATATAGAACCACTACAAAGTACCAGGAAATTGGACTACGACAAGTCTCCCCTCGACAAGTCCGCCATCACTCATTGGAGTACTACAATATCGATACATATCAAACTACTTCAAATCCACCGATTTTCGACCTCACGCCTACGTTTTGCATCATTTTGTCGTAATTACTCCTAACATAGTTGTGGTTATCTGATAATTACTCACTAATCCGTCATCGTTAGGGAAACGCGATTGTAAGGCGAAGGTGGCATAAAGGTTGGAGGAGTCGGTGGAAGGGCGCGGCGCAGAACATGGGGAGGATGTGGAACTCGCTAAGTGGAGGTCGAAGGGGAACCAAAGACGGAGCAGTGGAAGACACTATGGGGATTTTGGAGAAAAGTGGGGATGGTTGAGAGGGAGTAGAGAAAAATAAGGGTAGCAGTGAGTGCGCGGGAAGAAAGCGAGAAAGCAATATTAGTATACCAAAAAAAACTAAAGAATCCATAAGGGCATTTTGGGTAGATAAAAAGAAATTATAAGCTGGATGGGGAAAGTGTAATGAAAATATGAAACCACATGGAGAAAGAGTTTAACTTCCAATACCTCATATAATTAATTGTAAATAGCGTCGTCGCCACACGCACTAATTGCAAAACATAATTGATGCAAATAGTAAAAGGTACATAAGTTTATCATTAAAATGTAGATCAATAGAGAAGGAGCAACAACATTGTAGTAAAAATGTTGCCCGTTGGATATTTGAGTGGAATAATTGAAATAGTGGGGATGAAAAAGAAGATTTAATTATGGTAGGGCGTAACGGTTATTTATTAAACATTAAAAAAATTTCAACAATGATCTTGATTAACTTCTTTTTAATTTGAAATTAGTACATTATGAAGGGATATGTTGAAAGTTCAAAAAATATATCACTATAAGGGAGCTCTCCCTTGATGAAGTACTGGTAGTCATTGACACTCGCGATGCGTGTACAATATCGTATTAAACATTGAGTTGGCGGAGAGGCGGTGAGTAGTAAGTAAAAACATAATTTTTATTTGAAGTACCGGAATAACCATTTTATTAGCTATTACCATGAGAGAAGTTAGAGTGAAAATACATGGACAAAACTGCAAGTTAAAAAAGACTCATGTCCGTTAGTGTAATAAACCCTATACACAGATAACTAGAAAACTCTTGTACGTTATTAATTAAGTATAAATTTTAATATTAATCCTTCTAAACAGAGCTCCCCAAATAATTAACTGGGCACGTGTTGGCGTCGTTTGCTCAACAGCTGTGCACACATGCGCCATGTGTTATACATACATCTATTGACATTGACATACCCACTGGGTGGATTCAAGCAGTCTCTTGCCCTAATTTCAGCATGATAATGTGTGTGTGTGTATATATATATACACACACACACGTACACTATAATCTCATCCTAGCCTGCCTTGTTTATTAATGTAAAAAAAAATGACCCTTAGTTGGTCCACGCTTTCTCTAAGCTTCTTAATCGTCACCGAACATTGAGATGCCGTCACGGATGAGGCTAGCAATTGGGTCCCTTGGAGAACACTTCTTAGTGACAGCTCCGTGGTGCGTTTAATTTTACTTATTTTTTTGAAAATTTATCCAAAAGAAAGAATAGTTGTAAAAAACGTAACGTGATGAGAAAATTTTAATGAACCAGTCATAGATATGATGTAATGCAACAGACGGGTCAGAGTTAACGAGATGGAGAGTTTTTCAAACGATAAGAAATTAAAGTTTATTAAAATTGTCATAAAAAAATAAAAAAACAGAATCGAAGTTCCTAATATTAGATAAAAGAATTCAATATCTTATTTAACTTCAGTGAGTTGCAACATTTTTACTTACACCACCTCTCCTATAGACTAGAGAGCAATTTTAAGCAGTTTTTCCGAGTTCATGTAACTTTCTCAAGGTTCCACCGGGAGTCTGAACGAAGTAGCTTTAGGCGTCCATCAGGAGTCCGATCAGTTGACTGATCAATCAATACAGCCTCAAGTGAGATTGGGTTTTGTATCTTCATTTGAACTCTAATAAACAGAAGCAAGTAGAAATTTATTGCCATTTCACAATGACATAATTAAGAAAGGGCTGAAAAAGTGGAGGTAGACGTAGAGGAAAATCTCCGACCTCTAAATTAGTCAACTCTAATCATATACATACGTCGGTAGGCCTATATTCGCGGCTGGTTAGCAAGAGTTTGACAATCAAAAGCAGATAGAAAATGGTTAAGCAAAAGGAACAAGATAGATTAGATAAGTCAAGTACATGAGCACAGGAGCTTGTTTTAAGGAACTATATCTTGCTGTGGTATTGCCAACTCCATATTAAATACATTCTTATTATTATTACAATATTGGGAATCACAAGTTTTTTATTCCATTCACACTGTAAGTGTTACGTTTACCCTCTATATGTACCAGCTAGACCTCGATCTCACCATCATAATACCTAGCACACAGTGATGGAGAGAACGGACTCCTCAGGAAACTCAATGGGGCATGCTAATGACTTTAGCCTGCACGATTTCATAGATGAAGCAAATTTTGAGCAGTTCATTTCTCTCATTAGAGGCGACGGTGCGGATCCAAACTATGATTGCGAGCACATAAATGGCTGTTGGGTTGATAACCAGTTTGGGCCAACCTTGGAACATCAGTTTGAGTTCAATACTACGACAGTTAGTGATCCAAATTCCATTTTCGTTAATTCGCTGGCTGGTGATATTAAGGAAAGGAGTGAAGAGCATGATGCGGAGGAATCTTCTGCAACAATGACTACAACAGGTACTACAACAACGAAGAGGAGTACAAAGGGTGATCGAGCAAGAACTTTAGTCTCAGAGCGGAGGAGGAGAGGCCGGATGAAGGAGAAGCTCTATGCATTGCGTTCCTTGGTTCCCAACATAACCAAGGTGCTATTCCTATCAACTCACTCGTATAACTTAAGTAATTTTCAAGGTTTATTCTATTGCCAAAGCAAAGATGACTTCTATAGAGAGAAAAAGAAAGGGAGCTCTACAGCAAAGAATATCCTTCCGTTTCTCATAGCAAT
This sequence comes from Escallonia rubra, assembly GCA_033065855.1. Lineage (NCBI taxonomy): Eukaryota > Viridiplantae > Streptophyta > Magnoliopsida > Escalloniales > Escalloniaceae > Escallonia > Escallonia rubra. The sequence continues at coordinate 598,210 of JAVXUO010000852.1, read as the reverse complement.
AGTTTGTTTATGCAAAAAGCCAGCTCTATTTGGATGATAGGCGTGGCGTATAGTTACCCAGATCGATCAAGTTAAGCTCATAGGTTGCTTTTCTTGTTGGGAACTGAATTTTGTTCGAACGCAAATATCCATTCAAGCAGAAGTGCTTTTTTGGTGGTTTTGTTCTTGAAGCATAAAATTTGCATGTGAGCTACTGAAGGGCAAAAACAAACATCTAGAATACGGTAGCAACTTCTTTTGGTTTGATGTTGTGATTGAACCGCTGGCTTGAATTTCCTATACATTTATCCATCTTTGATGGTTTCCATGTGGAACAAGTTAGTGTATGGGACTTACTCTGCATGGGTGTGAATGCAGATGGATAAGGCGTCCATAGTTGGCGATGCTGCTTTGTATGTCCAGGAGCTTCAAATGCAGGCAAAGAAGCTAAGGGGTGAGATTGCAGCACTTGAATCAACATTAACCGATGGAGCAGATAGTTGCCAGGGAAGCTCGTTCAAAAATAATGCAAAGAAGATCAGAGTTAAAAATCTACAACCTACAATATTGAAGAAGATAGTTCAGGTTTGGTTGAGAGAGTATATGGTTGATTACAGACTACCAAAACTATATTACTTTCAAAAGCAAAATCACTACTTATAACACACTGGCATGTAATTGCACGTCTCTACTAAATTTCAGTTGGACGTGTTCCAAGTGGAGGAAAGGGGATTCTATGCGAGATTGGTATGCAATAAAGGGCAAGGAGTCGCGGCATCACTGTACAAAGCTCTCGAGTCCTTTACCGGCTTAAACGTTGAGAGCTCCAACTTGGCTACGGTCGACGAAAATTTTGTATTGACAGTCACTTTGAAGGTAAACTTTCTTCAGTTGGACATGAACTTGCCATGTTTAAAATTTTGTTTGTCGAGTGTTATAATGTATGCAAAAACATACAGGTTAAAGAACGTCAGTTAGACATGAATTTGCCAAATTTGAAGCTGTGGATAGCTGGGGCTCTTCTTAACCAAGGATTTGATTTCAAATCTTCACTGCAGGTCTAATTTTGACTGCATCCTCCTCACCATCTATCTCTCTCTGACTCTAGCTCTCTCTCTCTCTCTCACACACACACACACACACACACAAAGGATTGTACTTTTCCATTTATAGTAAGGGTCACGGGGATGTACTTTTCCATTTAGAAGATTTCAATTTTCTGAGAAACAAATTTCCTTTGTCGATTTCGTTCATGTGATGCCTAAGGTTGATAGCTTGAAGCTAATTTTCCTTTCCCATGTTAGTTCTAGAGCAATCGTTTGTTTTATAACTTGCTATTGCCAAAAATTAAATAACAATTTACTGCTAAAAAATATTTATCGATGTTTTTTTTTTAATTTTTTACAGTAACCTGTGTTATTAACAAGAAGGATCAAGATCCTAATTTCACACCGGTTAGGAAAAGCTTTTGTTTTCCGCTAGCGTGCTTTAGTTACACGTGACATTAATGATATTGCATAAAAGAAAGCATTAACTAACCCCACATTATCATCATAATGTAATTGGGATTAAGTTCACTTGAACGAGCGATGGTGCAAATCTATGAACACTAGTTCTTTATTTTCAGGAATGATTGAACTAGATTCGTGTTCATTCCGAGCCAAATAATATTGCTGTTTGAATTAGGCACGAGTTCGTCGATGCAAAATCAGGCTCGGCTCAGTGAGATCGTCTAGCTATGCAAACTGAATTCAACAACCAAAGATTCAAACCCCGCCGTCTGACAAACTTTTGGATCTTCACAAAAACTGGAGATTCAGAAGCATATAAAGGATCCCAAATCTAATCAGGCGTGATGTGCGTGTGTGTGTGTGTGAGGGATTGGGTGTCTGCGTGTATTTGTGTCTATGTGTGTGTCTGCGTGTGACAGCAAAGAAGAGGAGAAGAGAGGCAAAGAAAAGAAGAGAGAATGGGTAAATAGGGTATCATTAAAGATTTAGGTCTTCTAAATTGAAAAGGATTGGGTGCACACTTGGGCACATGGTTGCACATGGAGTTTCGAACTTGTGCTGCATGTGGGGAATGTAGATGGAAAATATTGGGCTAGGGTTTTAAGCACATTGAGTTTAGGGTCTCTGGGCTTTAAACATAATATTCATGCATATTTGAAAATATCCATGCCTCATATGTAAATATATTAATTATTACTTAGACAAAATGTTGACAAGTATATTCATGAACCCTTTGAAGTGTTCATACTAGGCTCTTTAATAAACGAGATTCAGAAAGTTGCTCATGTTCAGTTCATATGTTACACCAACGAACGTAAACGAGCTCTTGAAGGAACAAACCAAATGTTGTTCAATAATTGCTATTTTAGGAAAAAAAATAATACATCCAAACTAACCGTAAACGAAAAACTTATGCCTCCCTCAGTTGTCGCTAAAGGCATGAAAAATTGTCAATGGATGTCCTGTTTGCCAAAAAGGGGGTAAAAAAAAAATCGTAAAATGGAGCAATTACATTCTGTTAACTTTGATAATTATTAGAGTTGGTGCGAGGAAAATTAATTAGACTGTCAAACCTCATAAGCTTGCAAGCTTATTAAGCATATGCATGATATGAAAAAAAATAACTCTACTATTATTTGGACAAATTCCACTTTGATAATATATATAAATCATGAACTTTTACATTTATACTAGAGGGTGTTCTAAAACTATAATAATCAAAATTAAGCCTTAATAAGCTAGTATATTGATTTTGAACTATAGGTTTGGAGGGTTTTAAAAATACTAATAATAAGATACAAGTCCTCATGGTTATTATAGTGAATAACTTAAAATTTAAAAGAATTAGACTTGCATTTCACATATAACAAGAGTTATAGACACCTTATTACTTTCAAATAAGTTATTGACTTTGCTAAAATAATTTTAAAAAATTTAACCAAATAATATCGAATATCTAACATATACTGATTCTTGTAAAATGCATGTTGTGCAACTGCTAAAGATGACGTGTCCTTGTTTCAGAGTGTTTTTTTAGGTGTTAATAGTCAAAACAAAGGTCTAAGATGGAAGTACAATCATAAAATAGAGTTTAGAAGGCTTGAATTTGTTTCCACATCTTATAGCTCTACAATTTGTCAAAAAGTTACAATTCTTACTCCCAATAAATGCTTTCAGTGGTACTTTCTCGTTGATACTTGTTTTTATCACCGATATGTAAGTTTTTATGTACTTAATTTGTTTGCTTGTAAAGCTTAGCAAATATCTTTGCATAAGCTTATAGCTATAGGGTGGAGGTGAATCTACATAACTGTTATTAAATGTATACAATTATGGCTAACCGCCTTGAAAAAATTACCGGAAGGGTTTTAGGAGTCACCATCTTTTTAATTTGAGAAAAAAAAAACCTAGAATTGACTCTAAAGTGTCCAAGAATGATGACTGGTCTATCGAAATCAAGAAAGGGGTCTGGGGACTAAGTTACGCAACATGAATGTGTTAGGCATCCGCCACGCCCTTTTGGTCTCGACTTCGTTTTTAATATTTTTTGGCCTAGAGAACAAGTAGCATGCAAAATACAACAAGATTCACTCTAAGTTAACCTTTATTGTTCTGACTTGATTCGACAACAGGGGTCAAGCAACTGACGTATCCGATCGGACTAATTAGAATCAAAACCATCGTAATTCGACACTGATCCTACGGAAAGTAGTCTACATTTCGAGCCTAGACATAGACAAAGAAATGTAAAAAGACTCATTTTTGTTGTTTTTGAAATGAAATGTGACTACGTGATTGGGAGATAACTCTACGTGATTTCTAAACTAGAAAACTAGTAAAGACTACCTTTAAAAGTAACTTGGCATGAAGACTCGAGTATGTTCTTTGAATGTTTCGCGATGCGAATACTAGAAAGAGACTTTTATAGAGTGAATATGAACGACTAAGATTCTTGAGAGAGATATCGTATCACTTCATTAAGAAATAGTACACATGCTCTCAAGAGAATAAGCTTTCTAAACCCCTTAAAAATGAAAGCCAAGGCCCCTTTTTTTATAGTGCTTAGGGTCACAGCATTTGGTAAGATTGATAATGTCAATCTGCATGACTGGAGATAAGTCAGAGTAAGTGATAAAATTACAGTTTGACAAAAGTCAACTAATCGGCCGGTTAGCTGAAAATTGGCCAATTTACCCTCGAATTTATATATATTTTATTACGAATTTTGAGGCATTATCATGTCCCAAAATAGGTAATTATCATAATTAACTATCGAGAATAATACCAGATTCGGAAGACACTTTCCATATTGATGCCAATCACTTTGTCTCACAAATTGATCCTCGTGTCTGCAAGTCAAACTTACCCTTTTGACTCTAACCTAACTTAGGTTAACCTTAACTAACTAGGCTAGTTATCCAATTGACCGGGCTTAACTAATTTGGGCTAAACTGACTGGACTGGACTAGACATGACACAATTGGACCGAACTAATGGACTAGACATGCAACTAGACTAGACTTGGACAATTAAATTGGACTGGACTAAATTAATTAATTAGGTCACATTACTAGACCTAAACTTAATAATGCACTATAATAAATAATGAAGCCGTTGTTTATTTTAATTATTAATGACTACAAAAATAGGATGCCTACATATCTCCTCGGTGACAGAGCTCGCATGTGAGCGAACATTACCGTAAAATAGCACATTTTTGTGGTAGGAATACAGAAAATGACCACATGACTTAAGACTGACTCAAAGACTTACACAAATATGAGGTCGAACCTTTGCAAGGTTTGCCTCATATCCGTGGAAAGAAATCAGACCAAAGCAATTTAGAAAAGAGGTGTTGTTTAAAGTCAGAGCCAACAATGCGTAAGAACATATGAACGTTTAGGCACATGGAAAAGACTTATGTGTGAAAATCGGAACCATCGACACTCACTCAGTAGCGATTGGACAATTCATGTGTAGAAGTCAGAGCCAACAACGCGTAAAAGATGGATGTTAGGCATATACAAAAAAGACTCGTGTACAAAAATAGGAGCCAACAACGTTTGGAAGCAGTTGGTGCTTTGACACCAAGGAAAAGGTATATGCAGGGGGTGCACATGAATTTCTATGGATACACCAACTGAACTGGAACTTGACTAAGAAAAAAAAATGGGCATCCTTATATTGATCTAGACTAGACTGAGGGTTTCTATCTTTTAACAGTAAACTTAGACTTGAAAAAAGATTGCACGTGACTTTCATTTACTAACTCTAACGAATGGTATAATACCCTCAGACTGGATCTGGACTGGAAAAATAGGTCATGTACTGACCAATTGAGGGTTACATACCCTTAGACACAGACTTGAGCTGGAAATGGTTGCACCCTACGGAGGTCGCCTACATACCCTCATTCGGAAAGGATCAAGCCAAATGTAATTCGACCTACATTTAGAAAAAGACTATACGTGACTTTCACGTATTGCCCTGAAGAGAGGGTCGAATACCTTCAGACTCAAAATTGGACCAGGAAAAAGAAAAGATAGGAGCGTGACTGAAAAGTCACAGCAAGGAACATATTTTATTTTATTTATTTTATTATTTTTTCAAATTTTTTTTATTATATGAAACTCCCCCCCCCCCCCCCTTCTTGAAGACTAAGGGTATGAGACATAATTCTATAGCCTAGATTTATATGAGATAAAGACACTGACTCTAAGCGTCGGGATATGGGAATCACATGGAGCCCTTGGACAGGAATGCAGACAAACTACAATGATTATGGAATGAGCTGGAAAATGACAGACTTTATCACGACTGTCGTGAAAGGGGATTCATGGGTAGTCCCTAGACAAAATGCATGCAGACTACACTGACTATGCAATGAACTGGAAGATGACAGACTCTATCACGACTGTTGTGAAAGGGAAATCACAGGGAGCCCCTAGGCAAAATGCATGCAGCCTATACTGACTATGCAATGAGCTAGATAAATATGACGATATCATGATAGTCCAGGAACAGGACTTACATGGAGCCCCTGGGTTAAGATAAAACGCATGCAAAATAAAAACTATCATGAAAAGGGGACTAGAGAGTCCCTTCAACAAAATGCATGTAGACGATGCTGGCCATGCAATATATAAATAAAAAAAACAAAGACAAAGCTCATCACAACAACCGTTAGAGGGGACTCCTAGAGAGCCCCTATGCGAAATGCATATGGAGAAGACTGGCCATGAATTAGACTGGAGACAGACAAATAGACACTATTACGACTGTCGTGAGGAGGGACTCACAGGGAGCCTTTAGACAAAATGCAAGCAGGGTTAACTCTACATAACCCTAATGGAAAAGGATCTGAAGAAAAACACCTACTACGACTGTCAAAAAGAGGGGCTCACAGAGAGCCCCTAGAGACATCTACAAAGAAGAACTTATCACGAAGATAATTCTTTCACAGTTAAAGAGCATGTTTGATTTGAAAATCATTCCGATTACCTAATATAAGGAATTGACCATTCACTTCGAGATCTATTCTCTTTTCCATACATCATTTTATCATTTAGAATTTAAGGCTATGGATCCTGCTCAGTTGATATGTCCATCTCTACCCAAAGATGGAAAACCACTCAAGTTTTTTATCGAAAAATTTTCAATTCCTCATCATTAAATGTCATGCAAAGGTGGATAGTGAGGATGTATGACAATGTATGAACTCTGTGGCTGATGTGTATGTTGTGGAACTGTATAATCTGTGAGGCTGATAGAGTCCGGGCCTAGGACTAGTTAACACATCAATGTAGACAAATAGGCTGAGTAAAAGTATATGACTATCAAGTGCATGATAGAAAGGCACAAGATAAAGTCGTAAGGCTTCTCATATAATCATTGAAGTGGTGGTAAATATATCAAGCTGCCATATAGAGCATGATTGTCGTATAGGGTATGGTAGGCTATATAGGTCATGAAGTTTAATGGGTACTCATCAGGCCACAAAGGAGTGAACACATCAGGTTCGAAAGACTAGGAATTGAAGGGTCAGTGAACAAGCCAATATGAAGGTGAAAATATCACGTTGTCATGCAACATGCACAGAAAAGTGAATGGACCATTATCTTTTCTTTTTTTTCATTTATATTTTTTCTTTCATTTTTTTGACATCATCAAAATGTAGGAGAACCTTTGTCTCCCTTGAATAATCATAACCTCAATGAGAACTTTATATGGGACACAATGTAAGCCAGTGTGTGGACTAAGAAACAATGGTAAATAGGCTCAAAAACCCAAATATGAATCCAAAGACCTTAGTGTGTGCCCATGGAGACCGTGCACAGAAGGTGACTAAATTGCCTACGTATCCCCCTTAAGGGAACCAGGTCGGACGAGGTTCAAACTAGATATGCTTAATATCAATTCTTCGAACTTAATCCATGGCAATTCTATGCTGAATTTTTTATAATCATTCTTCAGCCATATCGATTTATCCTATTTTCATTCTTTCTATCTTCTCCCTTTTTTTCTTTGAAATTCTCCCTTCTTTTTCGAGACTGAACAAATGATCATCTTCTGTTTTAAAAAATGTGGTTCCTTTGAGAGAAAACTCGAGTAATAATATCAGGAGATAAACACACACACCATGAGATTACCCACCCCTAGATTAGAAATATAGGCTTCTGTAAAGAAAGGCTAAACTATTTAGGCACAAAGGGCAAGCAAGTGGGGAAAATCTAATACAGGGTAATCAGGATGATAAGTGTTAGCCAAACGATGGCCTCTAATCATCGGAGTGATCATTTCAAAAAAGACTCATGCAACCTATTTTTTGAGGTCTCTCTCTCTCTCTCCGTGCCTTAACTTTTGCCTAGACCGTCGTTTTTTAGGGTTTTACTCTAGCGGGCTTTTTTTTTCTTTCTCTATTTTCAAGATGAATGGTCCAAGCTAGCTAGGAAAGGGAATATGTGCACTTTAAACGGGAGAAAGTCTTGAAACCGACATGAAACCTCATTATCTTTGAGGATTAGACTTGCTTTTGGTGAATGAAGGTTGTGGGAGGTTGGCCAAGAAAAGAAGTTATCGCCTTTTCGTGATAGTCTCCTAAATTCTCATTCGAATGTCTAAGTTTCAAACCAAATTCTCCAGTTAGGTTTTTTAACATGAAATTTTGATTTTTACGCTTAAAAAGACAGTGAATCACCACCCCCAAGTGTCAACGAGATAGACCACTAATCTTAAATTCGAAAGTACTCTTTTGTATATCTCCTTGAAGTGATTGGTCAATTATGGATTTTAACCAGTATGAAATCGGGCGATCATCTCTTGCTCATGAAAATTTTTTCACATGCTCTCGACTTGTTAAGTTTGGACACCTAGACTTATTGGAAACACAAACTCTGTTGAACTCAAACTCTAAAAGACACTTCTAAGAGGGGAAGAAACTATTTTTGACTTTTTGTTATTATTTTTTTTACGCTTTTCACCCTAGGGATTAGAAAAAAAAAACTCAAGCTAGGAAACTATAGCCTATATAGGATCAAACAATCAAAGCACACCACAGTATAAAACATTAAACCATCTAATTTATACCCGTAAAGAAATTGAACACTGATTAATCAGTTGGTTAACTTGCGGGTTAACCCTACGGTTGGTCAGTGAGGTAAATATGATTTTTTTAGAAAATGCCTGGAAAAGTGGGGTACTAACTAACCGTCCGGTAACCCGATGGGTTAACCGGCCGGTTGGTCGATATGAGGAGGCTTTGGACTGGAAACGTTTTTGGGGAGGTTTGGCTCCTGACTAACTGTCCGGTTACCTTGTGGATTAACCGGCTGGTTGGTCAGTGGGTCAAGGTTTGCTTGTGGGATTTATCTGGAAATTTTTCTGGAGGACAAGGTTCTGACTAACCGGCCGGTTGGTTAGTGGGGTCAGGGTCTGTTTGTGGGATTTTTTTGGGAAATTTTCTAGAGGAAAAGGTTCTGACTAACTGTCCAATCATCTTGATGGAAAACTCGCCGGTTGGTCGTGGGTTAGATCAGGGTATGATGTAGCCAGTTTCGAGTTTTTTCAGGTAATGCACATACTGACTAACCGTCCAGTTCAGAGCGCTAGTAACCTTCCGGTTAGTCAAAGTTTCCCTTTTTTTTGGTGAAATTACTAGTTTAGGTTACAACATGCCGGTAGTTTCCCTACGACATGTCGTAGGCCAATACAAGTATTATTCTAACAAAAGGCAGAACACTGAATGATCTGGGTGTGAGGTTTCCTCCTTATAACACCGGTGTAAAGGTAATTCCATCAGCTCGACTATACCATCAGCTCGACTAAATGGTCTAAGGGATCATTAGTACGTATACAAGTCGTTTAATATACCAAGAAACCAGGAGGAATATTTAGTAGGAGGCACGCGGAGTTGAGAACTTGATCGAGAGATTGCCGTGGGCCCAGGAAGACCAATGGCCACGAATGTGTCGCTCTCAAATGGGTGGGTTAGGGTGAGACGTGTGCATGTGTTAGGTATGGAAATGAAAGCGCAAGTACCACAGTTATGTCACGTTTTACATACCATAGAAAGTTACAAGAGAAATACAACAAGGCCAAAAATCAAGGAAAACTTTTCAAGTCTAGTCCTTAATTTTAGTCACTAGCTGAGTCGCCACTGTGGCTAACCGCCTCGAAAAAAATCCTTGAAAGGATTATAGGAGTCGCCATCTTATTTCTTTTGAGGAAAATTAGAAAAGCCTAGATTTGACTCTAAAGGTGTTCAAGAAGGACGATGTTCTATTGAAACCAAGAGAGGGGTCCAGGGACTAAGTTACGCAACAGGAAGGTGTTAGGCACTTGCCACGCCCTTTCGGTCTCTACTTCATTTTTAATGATTTTTGGCATAGAGAATGGGATGTCTACATAAAACTATCCCACTCGTAGTTAGAATTGATTATATTGCAGTTACATTTAGTCTCATATCTAGCAATTGGCTTTTGTGTTCATGTGAGGTTAACTATTTGTGAAAAAAAAACCCTTATTATTAGTTCTTGGAGTCTTATCAAAACTATTGTATATGTTTATATTCGATTGCAATAATCTTTGGAAAATACATAAAAAGCACTTCGACTTGATTTGGTCTATTATGGTCAAAATTAACTATTGGTATAAGATTTTTTAGTCTTATTGTTCATGTGAATTTAAGTAATTGGAAAAAATAATCTCTTTATTAGTTGTTAGGGTTTTATCCAAAATTGATTATTGATATTAGATTGCAATAAGCTTTCCCAAATTATAAAAAAGTATATATTTTCATTATAAAGGTAATAAATTTGTCAAATATTCTAAGAACGATTCATATTCTTTGTATCATTTTTTTTTCAACTCTCATAATTGATATTTTCTCGAAATCCTTATTGATGCCAAGGCAAATAGGTTCGTACTTACGTGGAAGTGCCATAAAAGATGCAGTCCGAGTTAGTTGTCAAATGTACAAAGTGAGAGACAGTGAGGGTGGAGCAAGGGCAGAGAGCAAAGCTTCCCAGATAGGCCGTGAGAAGTGGCAGTACTGTGGAGACGAGGAAGAGACGAACATGACCGACAGTCAACAATCCAAGTCAAGGTCCGCGTTAGGGTCCAACGTTACGATCCAATGTTACGGTCCAATGTTATGTTCAAGATTACGTCCAATTGTGTTTCTCTCTCTAGAATTCAAGAGCTCTTGAGTTCTAGAGTGAGAAAGTAGTTTTTGTGAGAAATGAGAAAAGTCCTCTCAATGAATTCCAAAGTCCTCTATTTATAGACAAAAGTATGTATGTGTCATTAATTGCCACATGTCATCCCCTGGAGTGACACATCACCAGGGGGTCCATAAATATTGGTGATCGATTGGACTATTTGTTCCCATATTCACGCAGCCTGCCCCATACAGCGTCACTCTACCTATCTGAAAAGACAGACCAGACAGTGTCGACATGATCAGAGTAAGCCCTTGCCCTAGCCACCGGTCCAAGCCCTTACTGAGTCCCATAAAGGTACGTCGAGAGACGCGGAGAGAACGTGATAGTGGTGAGTGAAGGTCCTTGTGCCCAACTGTTAGGCGAACTAGGCGCGATGCCCTCCGAAACCTACTCCCGTCTCAGAGTGACCCGGGGGTCATTGTTCTGGGGGCGCCGATGATCACCGGTAACGTGAGTGGACGTGATCGTAGCTCAAATGTGCCTATTGTCATACAAGTTACCCCAGGCGGTGATAGCTTCTGTGGTAGTGAGCTCATCCCGCTGCGAAGGGTCCTCATGCCGGAGCACGGAGAGCAAAGCCCTTCGAAATGCTGCACACTCCGGAGAGTGGGTCAAAGCATGTTCCATGTCCACGGCGGAGGTGCATGGTATGGTGAATAGGTGTGGGCGCCAATGATCATTGGTGAAGTAAGTGCGACGTGGTCAGAGCTCAGGCGTGCCTAGTGTCATACGAGCCGTCCCAGACAAAGACGAATGGTCCTCATGCTGGAGCACTGCAAGCGGAGCCCCTCGGAATGCTGCGCACTCCGGAGAGTGGGTCGAAGCATGTTCCACATCCATGGCGGCGGCGCATGGTATTATGAATGAGTGTGGTGCCCAATGACATGTAACATAATTGTGGCGCACGGGCACGGTGCCAACGGCACGAGACATGATTGTGGTGCATGGGCGCAAAGCCAACGGCATGAGATATGGTTGTGGCGCGTGGGCACAATGCCAATGGCACGAGACATGGTTATGGTGCATGGGTGCGGTGCCAACGGCACCAGACAATACCTGGTGCCGGGGGCACATGGGTGTGGCGCATGGGTACGGGCGACGACTGTCATGAAAGTGGGCGTCGTGCCGAGGGCACATGATGCATGAGCGGTGCATGGTCACTGGTGATGACATCATAGAGATGGCATGTGGTCATGGTGACGAGGAGTAGACGTGTGACTTTGGGTGACGGACATTGCGGAGCTGGCGCGCAGGCGATGGTGATCGTCGCGGAGACGTGTGGCCCCTCGAAGAGTAATAAAAACGCCTTAGGGAAGTCCCAAGGCCAACCCCTGGGGGAAGGTCGAGGCTTACCATTAGGGGAAGGCCGAAGGCCGACCCCTAAGGGGCGGCCGAGGCCGATCCTCTGGGGAGACCGAGGCCGACCCTTTAAGGGTGGCTGAGGCAGAGCCCCCAGGGAAGGTTAAGGCCAATCCCTTTGGGTAAGCACCAAGGCACACTGACGGTTGATGTTTTAGAAGGAAAGGAGTTGGGTGATCGAGGTAGGACGAGCGCGTTTTCGTGAGTAGAGCCGAAGTAAAAACAATTGGTGCCAAAATCGCGAACGAAGTGAAGAACGCACGTGACTAGGTAGTGCGTATTTTGACAGGTTAAGCATGTTAAAAATTTGACCGTTGACCATGTAGATGTGTCGCGCAAAACGGGACCCCCAGTGGGCCCTTAGGTGCGACCAAAATGGGTTGGGAACATAAGCCCCCTACGTGCGGTGTCGCATGCATAGATGTTATCGCATGAAACAAAGCGGTAGTGACGAAAGTGGTAGTCGCAAAAATTTTCTTAGTAACGAAAGTAGTAGGCGCAAAAAGAATCGGTAGCGTAAAAAATGCTATATCCGAAATTTTGGAAGCGAATGAAGAAAATGCTAGTAGCGAAAACAGGGTGTTATTAAAAAAATAACGGTAACGCAAAAAAAATGTTGGTAGCAAAATTTGGGATTTGACGTTAAAAAAGACTTTGTGAAATGTTTTGGGGGAAAGTTTAAAATTTTAGGGTTTAAATGGGTGGCCAAGATTTAATCTTGGCCACATGTGAAAGTGGTGGTAGGTGGAGAGTCTTTCATCAAGTCTTTCAAGACTTTGCGAGAGAGAAACATTAGGATAAAGAGAGAGAAGAGAAAAGAGGAAAGGGAGAAGAAAAGAAAGACAAGAGAAGAAGAAAGAGCTTGAAGACCCAACCATGGTGAGATTGAGGGCTTCACAAGAAGCCAAAAGATTGGGCAAGGGGGGCTTGGTGGTGAAACAAGGGAGGAGTGGGAAAGGGACAAGTGGCGTCGGCCTACCTCATCCCGAGGCTGAGCCACGTCACTCGGCCGTGGCCGAAGGAGGGGTGGGGAAGGGGGAGGGGCATTGGAGGGGAGACAAGGGAGTAGGGAAGGGGAGGGCCGAGGCTGACCAAGGCCACTTGGCTAAGGCCGAGTGGATGGAGGAAGAAGGGGAGGAAATGAAAGGGGAGGGGGGAATAAAGAAGGGGTGAGAGGGAAAAGGAAGGGAGATAAGGAGGAAGGGGGAGAGGGGATGGGGAGAATGAAGAAAGGAGAAAAAGGGACTGGGCCGAGGCCCCCGTGGGGGCCGAGGCCGCCCATAGAGCCGAGGCCTCGGTTGGTCGAGGTGCATGTCGCTGCTTCGTTGGGTCAGAGAGGTGAAGCTGGTGGAGTGTTAAAAAATACGAGGAGGAAGCAGTGGGCTAGACCTCGGGGTGGAATGACTGGCCGACCACAGTCATCGCTAGGTGCCGGGCCCGTGCCAGCGCCTCGGGGCACAAAGGCTGCGCCAGCATCGACCGAGGTGTCAGGGTTGCGTTTGACTTTTGACGATGGTGGAATCAGGAGTTATGATCTGAAACCAAGTAAGAGGAATGTGTTGTTGATTGCGAGGGGAGCAGTGCCCAACTGGCCCCCCGAGGAGCTATGGAGAAAGTTAGGTCATAGAGTGGCTGATGGGGCGTTTCTTGTGTCGTAGAGTGATTCATCGATGGGTGAGAGTTCCATGGTTCTATCACTGTATGTCCAAGCGTCGAGCGGGGAGGTTGCCTCGGTAATGTTATCGAGGTACGTGTCGCCCCTACTGGTTGAGCGACTGCATATACTATGGTTGCCTATGGTGTTCAAGGGCCACGATGTGATGCCAGTGGGGTGGAATTTTTGGTGCACTTACATGTTGGAGGGCTCGGTTTGGTCAGAGAGGTTGAAGGCACTGGGGCTTGTGTCGGTTATAGGTGACTTTCAAGGGGGTAGATCCAATTAGGGATATGAGTTGCCTGACGTTGCTGCTGTCCAGATGGAGTTCTCAGACGCACACCTTCATCACTGAGTTTAGGGAGATAGGGCCGATATTTCTGGATGTGATGATGTTGACCGGGTTGCCTATGCATGGGACGGAGGATGCCTATGCATTGCGGTTAACAACACATGATTGGTTAGTCGTCAAGGCGATGCAAGGTTTATTGGCTGAGACGAAGAGCAATCGGAATGGCACAAATAATGGGTGAATCAAACACTTCTTCGGCACAGTGTTCGCTCGAGCGGGGCAGAAGTTGGTGAAGGATGCCGATTTCCACATGGGTCCATGTTATAGGGACGAGAGATATGAGTTAGCAGCCTTTCTTGCCATGTTCCTGTCGAGGTACACATTTTTTGTTATCTTCATTTCTGCATTGATTGTATGTTGCATCTCTACTGTCTTGTATATGTAGTATGTCGAATCTTGTACTTAGAAAAAATTTTGTGCTTCAAGAAGTTAGTGTAATTACAATGTCAAGCATTGCAGTTTATATTCTGGACAAGGCAAGGTGGTCGTAATGGGTGTTGTATTGTCTATACTTGTAGGTATGTATTTGAGGGGGCGCCTGAGGATGGTGTTGCCCCAAAGATGTTCCCGCTTGCTGTCAGGATGGCGAGGAGCGGTCGCGTCGGCTTGGCCCCCATATATTTGGGTATATTATATGCACGTCTGGACCAGTTTTTCAATGACGTGCAGAGGTCCTATGGGCGATAATCAATATAGCACACAAATAGATATCTATGTAAGAACATCCAATCGTTGTATTGTCTATACTTGTAGGTTTGTATTTGAGGGGGCGCCTGAGGATGGTGTTGCCCCAAAGATGTTCCCGCTTGCTGTCAGGATGGCGAGGAGCGGTCGCGTCGGCTTGGCCCCCATATATTTGGGTATATTATATGCACGTCTGGACCAGTTTTTCAATGACTTACAGAGGTCCTATGGGCGATATCAGGTGTCGACCTATGTTGATTCGATGTTCTTACATAGATATCTATTTGAGTGCTATATTGATTATCGGCCCACGGGGTATCCCTTAGCGCAACCCTCGCCGATGATGGGTACAACGACACGCCCAGGCAGGCCATCTCGAGAGGTACCCATCTGGTATATTGGTAGTCGTGTATATGCTTGGGCAGGTGGCAAGAAGCCCGGGTGCGAGCAAGCGACAATATTTGACATGCGAGACAAGTGCCCTGCCCGTATGTATGTCGATATGCATTTTTCGTACGGGACTCCTCCTTGGATGCATATGCAGAACATTGTGTTACGACTGGATAGGAAAGCCGAGTTGACAGAGTTACAGGTGTCCCTCTTGGTGGCCTATTTCCCGGGGTGGCTCCCTGTGATGACTGATGACGGCGGGAAGCCGGCGGTGGCGAGGTCCTATGTAGTGAGGTATAGTCCTGATTGTTTATCCTTGGCTTTTGGTTACGACTTAGAGCCCTTATGTGGCTACGCTAGTCATTGGGATGTTGAGATAGCCTTTGGATGTACTATACTTGAGGAGGTGCGAGAGTGGCCATTGCCGATAGAGAATTGGAGGAAACCTGGTACACTGTCGACCGAGACAGTGATGGTGGAATACGCAAAATGAATGATGGGAGCGACTGTGGGCTTCGTGGTTATCCCAGCCGCCGTCTAACTGGCAGAGAGTTGACGTCTATTATGGTGACAGAGGGCCAGGGTTGATATAAGCATAGGGCATGAGGCAGTCCGACATGTCTGCATTGTTTACTGGTGTCCCGGGTGTTAGTACAGAGATGGATACAGGGGATGATGCCAGGCAGGGGGTGGTGTAGAGGGAGGTGTTGTTGTAGATGAGTCGACAGTCCATGTTCCGAGGGTGCCAGGTGCCAACAGGGGTCCCCTTTCGTCATTGAGGGTTAGGATGATGGCGAGGGCACAGCGGGCAGGCGAGGGTTCTTCAACAGCTGGCAAACTGAGGCCAAAGAGGCCCGAGAGGTATTGGATGAGTCTAACTCTAAGGTTAGGATTACTCTTTGCTTTCTGTGTACAATCACCGATTATCGTATTAATTGTGTTATAAGATCACTCTTTTTTTGGTTTTCTTAGTAGGGGTTCGATGACGCGGATGGTGATGCTGATGGTGAGTCAGATGATACGACTGAGGACACTGTGACAGCCGCTGTCGAGGGGATGGATGCTGAGGCAGTTGATTAGGTCGATGGGATGGATGCTGAGGCGGCTGATAAGGTTAAGGCTATGGATAACAAGGTTATCAAGGAGGTCGAGGCGGCGGAGCAGGAAGCATAATATATTGTGGAGCTAGACAGTCGTCCGAGCCCGTTGCCTATCCCGATGGAGACAGTCGAGACATTTTAGAGTGGCCAGATGGGCGACTCTTAAATATTCGAGGTGGGTGACTGGTGGACTGGTAGAGAGCCAGATGCTCCGAGAGGGGCTCGTGATGAGTTAGAAGCTACGCATACAGTGGTTACACGTCCATCGCCGCAACAAGAGGCACTCGTTCTATCCATTGTGGAGACTTTTCTAAATACGTTGTCAGGGTCAACGGTAGATGCCGGTGATGCTCTTTTGGCAATGCATTCTGCTATTGTTGACGCGTGGGCTACGGTAGGTATTTCTCGTACTCTCTCAGTAGGTGGCGGGGGTACAGGGGTCGGTGATGCCAGTGGTGGGTCCTCGGTTGGGCAGGTGGACGGGACACCATGAGAGGGTGTTGGATTGTCTACTGCCATAGTGCGCCAACTGGAGATGATTAGGGCGAGACATCCACAGACCTTTGCTGGGTCTATTAGTGTGCGAGGCACAATAATCTCGAAGGTGGCGTACACCGCATTCGTGGATTGGCTGGTGACTTTTGGCGGAGTGTCAACATCAAGTTGGACTTTAGAGGTCATATCACAGTTTATTTCTGATCTCACGCCCTTTCTATCTCTTGGCTTCCACTTGGACTGGTTGGAAAACTACATCAGATCGAGGGGTCAGAGTGCCGAGGCAGTAGTGAGGCTGACCCTTGTAGGGGCTCAGGAGGTGGCTTTGCAGAGTCAAAGGCGGGTGCTTGATGCAGAGGATGTGGAGGTGACCCGGGAAAGGATGGAGGCAGAGGTAAGGGTGGCAGAGATACGAATCCAGCTTGTGGAGGCAGAGAGAATGCTGACCGAGGCGAAGGGTCGACGGGCATGGATAGAGATTGGGATGGAATATGGTCTAATCTGCAGTCGCAACGACAAACATTGGAGGCTTACACTTTCGATCCTGCTGTAGCGTTGTTTGCTCCCTTACTTTAGATATCTTGTACTTTGCATTTCTTGTAGACATTGAGCCCCATAGTGGCCTACAAAACCTCTGATTTGTATGCATTTTGATTATATGGGTATTGTGGCCATATGTTTCCTTTTTACCTAAACTTGTTGTGGTTTGATGCTTATCTTCTGCTGTACTTGGATGACTTGCATGTTTAGTGGGTTTCCAGTTGTCGTTCCCCCTCCCTACCTGTAGCAGGATACTTAATTGATAGGTGTGAAAATAAGATTGTACACTTGGATACAACAATTGAGGCAAAAGAATTATATTGCATTGATAGTATTGGGGCCAAAATGCCATTACATGAGTGGAGTGAGAACTTGTAATAATCAACAAAAGTTACAAGTCGATAAAAAGCTATGCATGTACAAAAAAATGATATTTGGTCAAGTGTTCTAAGCTTTGGGTGGGTAGGGCTAGGGGGAACAACCCACAATTGACTATGCATAATACTTCTTCACGTAGCAGCCGTTGATAGGGGCCATGATTTGTCTGTCTTCTGGGTTGAGCAGGAGATATGAGTCGTTGTCTCTGACTGCATGCACCTGGAAGGGGCCTTCCCAATTTGGCATGAACTTGGGGGCTAACATGTTGGCGCGTACATGCTTGTCGGCTTGGAAGATGAGGTCACCTTCAATAAATGACGGTGGCTTGACTGATTTTCCATAGGCCTTCTTGAGCTATTCGGGGCACTTCTTCATTCGGAGCAAGGTGTTGACTCTTCTTTCATCAAGGCCGTCAAGGGCTGCCATTCTGGTTTCTTCATCCATGAGACCGCTGCATAAGGAGAGTCTGGTTGAGGTGACCGCAATCTCGGCTGGTACCACACACTTATCCCCGTAGACGATGGAGAAGGGTATGGCCTTTGTTGCTGTGTGCTTGGAAGTTTTATAAGCCCAAAGTGCCATACTTAGCTTCTCGAACCATGACCCACTCACCTCATGGACCATTCGTGATAGAACGTGGAGTAGAGTTTTGTTAGAGGCTTCAGCCTGGCCATTGCCTTGTGGATAGTAAAGAGTTGATGTAGCATGGTTGATGTTGTACCCTTCCATAAGAGTTCGAACCTTCCTATTGATGAACGGTTTGCCGTTGTCGGACCTGATACACCAGGAGATGCCGAAGCGACAGATGATGTGGTCGCGCAAGAAGTTGGAAATGACTCCTCATGTGGCCCTCCGTAGAGGTATGGCTTCGACCCATTTTGTAAAGCGTTCAGTCACGACCATGATCCATATGTGACCTCTAGATGGCGGGTGTATGGGGCCAATGAGGTTAAGAGCCCAAGAATGGAACGGCCAAGATCATGTGAAGGTCAAACTTTGGCGTGTGCATTTTGTCGATGTGCCTCAGGCAAAGCTCAAGCGTCGGACATGGGAGATGGCGTCGGATTCCATAGTCGGCCAGTAGTACCCCAACCTTAGCAATTTTGCATACAGATTTTGAGTGCCCTGATGCTCACTGCAATCACTGTTATGCACCTCATTGATCACTTGTACCGCTTGGGTGCCCTACAGGCATCGTAGAGCGTGCCCCAAAAGGCCTTTTCAAAATAACTCACCCTATGTCACAAAATACATGACCGACTTCCATTTGATAGACCGGGCGGAACTACGGTCAGGGGGTAGAATACCATGAGATAAGTATTGGATGAAAGGCTAACGCAAGTCACCCTCGATGTCGATCACAAGAGCTTCCGCGTTGTCCAGTACATATAAGCATTTGGGACAATCTCGTTGGATATTTGAGGCATCCTTGGCCATAGATGGCCAAAAAAGACCATGCCTTGAAGGCGACAGTATAAAAGGGGACCGTCGAGGCCGCAACACTTCTGAAGGCGTTCACTCTTGTTTGATTTTCAACTTAAGCTTGGGGCGGAAGCTCCGCGGATGCTGTCTGACGGGGATGGACCCGGTAGCAATATTGAGGTGGTGTGTTACAAGTGTGGGGCCCAACCCAGGCATCTCATTATAACTCCATGCCAGCACATCGCGATAGTCACGAATGAGGGTAACCAATTCATCTCTTCGACCCGGGGTAAGTTTTGTGCCAATGTAAGTGAGTCTGAGTTCCTCCCCTAGGTTAGCCAGGTTAATTTCTTCAAGGTCTTCAGCCTGTGTGCGAGGGACGTCTTCATAACAGGGTGGAGTAACACCAAGGTTAAGCTCAAGGTCAGGCGGGCAATGCTCGGTCGCGTAACATTATTCAGTCTCCATGGGCGGGTCAGGGTCGAGGGGGTCAGATGATGGACCACCTGAAGCCCCCGCGCATCGTCACAATTGATAGATTACCTTGTCTTCTTTAACGATGCGTTGGAAAGTTGGTTCAGGCTTCTGCTTCTTAGATTTGAGAGATGAAGGCAGGGAATTGGTCTTCCTAATAGCGGTGTGATTGAGGTTGGCCCCTTGTTCTTACTACTCTTCTTGGCCTTGGCCTTAGGGTGCTTCTATCCACATAGCTCGTTCCAGTTTCCCAGTCTGATCGAATGGATGTGAGTGGAATTCTCACTTCCTCGGCAAGTTTGGTAAAGAAGGAGGACTCGGCAAAGTACAATTCGGCACATCCGAACGGAGCCATGGTGGCTAGAATTGTCATGGCTACCTCACGTCCCGCAGGAACGGCCACTAGTTTCACACACTGATGGTACATCGAGGGAACAGCCTTGTTGACATATATCCATGGTCGGCCAAGCAAGGGATGAAATACGGGCTCATTGTCAATCACGTGAAATGTAGTGTCACGACATATAGAGCCGACCTTGAGGTCAACAGTGATATGACCGAGGGTAGACTGGTGGCCTTGCCCGAAGCCCGTAATCTTGATTGGGTCACATATTATCTTTCTTGTGGGGATGCCGGCCCTTTGCAAGGTGATAAGGGGTATGATGTTGACTGATGCACCACAGTCTACCAAGGCACGACGAAAGCTCGTGCCGTTAACAGTACTTTCCAAAAACAACGGTCGGTTATGATGCTCGACCGATGGCTAGACTTCGTCCGAGAAAACCAAGGCAGTGGAAGCGATGTGTCGGAGTTCAGCCTGGGCGGAAAAGTATTCGGGACCAAGGCCAGTGGTGACCTCAATTAGGCAGTTGGAGAGGTAGGTCCTCGCAGCAGGTGAAAACCTCATTTCATTAAAGAATCCTTTGATTTTTGACATTTGCCTGAATACGGGAGTTGGCTGGCCAGCTGAAGGCACTTGAGGTATGACTGGGGCACAGCTTCTGTTGAGAACTCGGTGGTGGCAGGTTCAACAAGGTCGGTAATGGCCATGAGAACCTGATGTTCTCTGTTGTTTCCATGAAGTGGGTAAGGGTGCCCACGCACATCATTGTTCTTTCGTAACTTAAGGTCGCCCGCGGTGACCTTCCTTACAAAAATGTCCCTTAGCCCGCTACAATCCTTCAGGTAGTACCCAACAGCTCGGTGATAGGGGCAATAGTTGGGCTTGGCTTTGTTTGCTTTCGTGATGCTTGTCTTTGCCAGCGGCAAGTGGAAGTTGTCATCGTCTCTATCCAATTTGTCAACAGCTCTTTCACTATCTTGAGGTCACATGAGTATTCGGGGACAGGCTCCCATTGCCTTCTCTTGTCAGGGTGTCGGTCCCCCTCTTGGGACTGACGCTTGTGTCCGTCGTACTTGGTGTTTGTTCGAGTCTCGACCATGTCTAGCAAAAAGGGCATTTTGAGGGTGAGGCTTCCAGGCTTAACAGGACCGACCGACTGGTAAGTACAGCGGGCTGTCTCCTTGAGGTGACCCCATGACCTCACTTGAAAGTTCTCAATATGCACCCTATATACATCACTCATGTTCTTGATGCATATGGGGACCAATGTTTAATCCTTAATAACGTCCGTGCACTCGAGGCATTTGAGGTGGAAGTGATGCAGGTACTTGTTCAAATCCTCCCCGGGATGTTGGCGTATGCCGACGATAGCTACAATAGTGACCTTTTCAGCTTCATAGTGAAACTTGTCCAAGAAGAGCCGCACCATATCATTCCACGAGCGGACAGTCCCCTTAGGGATCTGGTGGTACCAGGTGTAGGCCAGGCCTGTGAGGGACTTGTGAAATTCCCTCAGCTTTAAACTGTCTCCCAGACCATATTGCTCTAAAAAGTTTACAAATCTGGTTAAGTGCTCACGGGTGTTGCCCTCACGTCCATTGAAGAGCACGAAGGTCGGCTGCTTATATTTGAGTGGGTATGGTGTGATAGAGATATCGATGGCATACGGTGTGTGGCCTGTTAGTCGGGTTGAGGAGTCAGGTTCAGACTTCTTTAACAGGCGGTGAATGAGGGCTTCCAAGTCTGACTTGGTGATATAGTGGGGGGAGGGTTCTTCGTGGCCAGCCGGGCGATGGTAGTTTGCTGGGGCGCCACGAGTCCCTGAGCCTCCAAAGGGGACAACTTGGTTGATGGGAGGAAGGGATGGTTGATATATGACAGGAGTTGGCAGCTGTGTAGGGGCATGAGTGGCCGGGTGAGACACTCCCACATCTGGCCAGTGGTTTGGTGTTGGTCGACCAAGTAGGGTTTGAGTTCCATCTCGATTAAGTCATGGGTTTCAGATGAGCTTCTGGCTAACAAAGGGCGAGATGGTGCAGCGGCAAGGAAGGCCTGCTGCAACACTGGTCCGAGATCTGTCTGTGGTCTGCAGGGTGCCACTAGACACTACAAGAAATAAGGCTTTTAGCGACGAGGAGATCTGTCGCTAAAAGCATGGCATCCATCGCTAAGGGCTTTTAGCGACGGACACCCCCCGTATCTCTAAAAGTTTTGCGACGGAATTCCAAAATTTGTCGCCTAATATTGCACTTTCAGAGACGGATTGTTTTATACATTAGCGATAGAAATTCCGTCACTAAATGTATTTTCCATATTTTAATTTATTTTCTTTTTATAAAATAATTTATTTCGTTATATATTTAGCGACGAATTAATTTTTTTAGCGACGGGGTGTCCGTCGCTAAAAAATTGCTTTAGGGATACTTTTTAGCGACGGAATAAATCCATCGCTAAAAGTCAATTTTTTTAATGCGCAAACCTGTAATCAAATTCAAGTTCTCAACAACAATGCACAATCCCCCAAATGCACATTAGGGTTAAATAATTGCTGATCCATCGGCAATTATTTAACCCTAAATGAAAACAAACACAAATCAACTATATAACTTTAAAAAATGTTTACTATAATAAAAAATAAAATGTACATATAGTTCAAGAGGGCACGGGAACCGGATACAATAGATTAGGGGAGGGGAGGGGAGTACAAGCCGGGAGGGCACGAGAGCGGGAGGGGAGTACAAGCTGGGAGGGCACGAGAGGGGGCTCATCAGCGGTTGTCGAGTCCCGGATCTAGATCCTGCTGATCTGGAGCCGGCTCGGCATGTCCAGCAGCAGTGCCCTGCTGATCCTGCGCTGGATCATCCTTAACACCTCCCTAGCAATGTGGTGGATCTCGTCCTCGTCCAATGGATGCTGCGCAGCTGGTGCCGGTGTCTGTGGAAGGGCAGCGGGGGGTGGGGACGCTCCTACCACGGCACGTGCAGTCGTGCTAGGTAGGCCGCGTTTGCGGCCTTTCAGCCGATTGACGACCTTCGGTGTATCCAACCATCAATTCAATTCCCCAATACGTGTACCCGTACTTGTGGGCACTGATGGCTGTCTCAACTACTGCTCAGACCCCCTAAGTTGTTCATATGAGGCCTGCAAAAATAGTGATTTACATATATATTATGGCATTAACGCAACAAACATTGAATACAAAGACACAAATTTAACAAATTGACTCGAACTTACATCGATCCGCCGGCTAATATCTAAAACATAGTCCCCCGCCCGGTGCGCCTCGTCCTTGTCCTTTTTCCTCGTGTGCATCTGATTATACGTCAAAGCTATGACCTTATCCTCCAAGTCTGGGTGCTTAACCGCATTCTTGTGTCAATGACGTCGTGTACCACTGACCCCTCGTGTGCGTGGGTTCTCTCTCATCTCTGTTCTCGGCCCCAGTCCTACTCTTGGCCTCCCAGGCTAGATCAGTATC
Source organism: Escallonia rubra (assembly GCA_033065855.1). Lineage (NCBI taxonomy): Eukaryota > Viridiplantae > Streptophyta > Magnoliopsida > Escalloniales > Escalloniaceae > Escallonia > Escallonia rubra. Next base: position 574,830 of record JAVXUO010000852.1, on the reverse strand, counting down.
CCACCGATCAATCATCTGCCCCCATATAGTCGGAGATATCCAATGTGGGGGATATTTCTTCAACTCCTGCATCGGGGCACCCTCAGGCAGCATCTTCTTTGCCCGGTCCCGTGCATCGTGCAGCCATCGACGGTAATTCTTGCCGATATAGGCAAAAAATCATGTCGCCCCAGCGCCTGCTGCTCGGGCAAGTCAAATGCGAACCCCTCCTGCAAGGCATCCAATTACACAAATTAATTTAAATACTACATTATAATTAAACAAATACTATCGCAGAAAAAAATAGTTAATCGTACTAGCCACTCCTCCCATAGAGACTCCCTCATCCCGGCATCCCAGTCCTTCCAGTACAGTCATGGCTCAAAGAATTGGCCCTTTATAAGAACGCCGATCTTCGTCCTCGCCTGATTCTCCAAGATCATGCCAAAGAAGTAAATAAATACATTAATACAATTGAAATATAATTTAAGGCTAGCAAAAATTTTAATATAAGGCGTGATGTGATTTTTTTTACTTATTGGCCCTCCTGGGTGAAAGTAACTCTCTGTCTACACTGGGGGTCGATGCGTACCCTGCGTGTCGGGCCACAGCCTCGTCGAGATATTACAAAACACCAACATTAATACAGTTCAAATATAATTTAAATATAAGGCTAGCGAAAATTGACTGAACACTGTTATCAACTATAACTGAGGTAGAACCCACAGAAGAAGGAAAATCAACGCGCGTGTGGGAGGAATCGGGGTCAGGCTGGGGCATCGCTAGACTCGTCATCGTCTTCTTCATGGGACTCGTCGTCCTCTTCATCTTGTAATTCATCCTCTTCATCAGTAGATTCAGTCACATCATCTTCAACACTTTCCATGTCTTTCGCGTCATCATCTACGACTTCTTCTTCTACATGAAGTGTTGTTCGAAAAGGAAGATCGTCCTCCTTGTTGTTCACCTCAACAGGTACCAAGACAGGTTGTTGGTCGGCTGTAAAGGTGTCTACCTCACTGTCATATGCCACGGGCAATTTCTTGGACTTGATAACTGTATACCAAAGAGATTTGGGATTTGCGATGTCATCCGCGTAAAAGACTTATGCAACTTGACTAGCAAACACAAACGGTTCGTCCGATGCAAGTCTTGACTTGACATTGACATCTACAATCCCTTGAGAGCTAACATGGATTCCTCTACTGCATGTGACATCGAACCATGTACACGTGAACACTACCAGACGATTTTTTGGAGCCCAAATATGCTAGCTCAACAATCTCATCTAGCTCTCCATAAAAGTCCATGCAATTCTCTTCATAACAGTCGCCGTTGACCAAGACTCTATTGTTTTGGGTTTGTTTTGTTCGGTCATCATCTTTTACGTTAAACCTAAACCCGTTGATGATATAGCCTCCATGACAGGATGCTTGTTTATTAGGGCCTTGAGCTAGTAATTTCAAGCAGGAGGCTACTGGTTTATCCATTGACTGAACCTATTGTAGATGATGGTAAAAATTGAGGATAAATTAGTAAACTAATTGGCCACATAAATGTATATAACACATAATATAACTTTGTTAAAGACTTACACGCCTTCTAAACCACTGTACAAATTGTGATTTTCGATGAGATTCAAGTCCAGCGGGATCAGTGACTAAAGATTCGGCATCGAACTCACTGCAAACTAATATAGTTGACTCGCTTATCACACATTTTCAATTATGTACAATAAATTTTTTAATTAAGATATTAACTTACTCAACGAATGTTGTAACTTCATCACAATTTAGAAGGGCATATATTGTTGCAGCACTATACTCTTCATCCATTAGCCATCGAGTATAGGTTCGACCGAACGGACTACCTGAGTGCTTGAATAGTGACAGTTGCCCTTCTAAATTTGTGCTGGATCTGGGGTCATTTCAGCCTAGTTGATTTAACCTTGTATCAACATCCAGCCCAAAATATTCTCTACAAAAGTTTACAAGCTCTTCCATTACATAAGCCTCCGCAATCGAGCCCTCAACACTAGCTTTATTACGAACTTTTTTCTTCAAATGGAACACGAACCTAGAAGCTTATCGAATCGAGTTAGGTGGAATATCAATTATAACAGGTTTTGCATTAAGTGTAAACGAATAACTGTAACAAGTTTAAGGATTACCTCTCGAATGGATACATCCACCGATATTGCACAGGTCCACCCATCTTAGCTTCATAGGCCAAGTGAACAGGCAGACGCTCAATTGAATCAAAGAACGAAGGTGGGAAGATTTTCTCCAGCTTGCAATATGGATTAATTATGGGATGTACAAGGGCTTATTAGGATAAATTAGGGATGTACTAGGGTTAAATACGGTTGGTAGGTTTAAATATGATAATTACTTCCAGTCATTAGTATGTAATTAGGTTTAATTAGGGTTACTTCGAGGAGATGTGTTAGGGGTTAATAAGGGTTTAGGAGTAATTAGGGCTAACTAGGGTTTAATTGGGCTGATTAGGACTAATTAGGGCTAAAAATATCGTGTTAACCTAATTAACTAGATTTCAACAATACAACATTCAACTAAATCACAGATATCTCAATCCAATTGGGTCTCATCCTCCATTAACAATCTCAATTTTCAAATGCTCAATGCACAGTCAACAATCTCAATTCTCAATTCTCAAATGCTCAATGCACAGTTAACAGAATTATATAAATAATGAAAATTGATATAAAGAAGTCTAACAATTAGAACTATCGATTACAAAGTAGATAGAGAATCATGCACAATTAAGCAGACCAATATCAAATAATTTGGATTTTTATTCCTTAGGATAGTCTTAAGGACGTATCCGGCACATCGGTCTAGTATATTCAGGAAAATAAGTTTCTCTGAATGGTGGGCCCAAGGTTTAAACCTAGAAGCACAATAAAGACAACAAACCTCCTTGACCACTAAGTCATTCCCTTAGGGTTAATTCATGTATCTTTACGTTTTTCTCAACTGATAATAACGACAGTATAACATTATATTATCATATTCGCCTAAAGGTTTCTATTGCCTCTTGGTTTTCTGCCAATTAACAAGAGAAAGTTAGTCCCAATGGTTTTGATAAAATTCAAATTCTATGTCGATCATAGATGAGCAAACTTAGACTAGACACTTTGTCGTATACAATCACGCACTAAGCAAACTTAGATCCTGAGAATTCATCAAGTGATCTCTACTACCCTGTCATGTAGCCTTTAATTTCCAGTAGAACTTTAGCTACACTTTAAGCAATTTTGTGAAGGTGCATGCTTCTTGCGGCATGCTTATAGCAAAGTTGCTAACATAACGTACTTTGATGGGGTCTCTTAGGAAAATATTTCTAAAAGTAGTGATACTTTGACTCTTTTATATCATCAAGGGGTTGTGATATAATAGAGTTAAGCTTCCATGCCAGCTAATTGAAACCCTATACTACCAAAGTGATTATTTTACTATCTCCCACGTAATCAAGTCAGTTGTGCGACCTTAATATGTTTCACTTTGACCTGATCACGTAATCTAGTCAGCCCAATAGATAATTAAAAGAGGTTAACTAACTGGGTAAGCTAGTCCTTTAAAGGACTAGCTTACCAAGTTAGTTAACCTCTTTTAATGTTGGTTTACTCTTTTGATCATCATGGCAGGAGAAATAGTTGACGAAACAGGCTAGCGTATGAAGTTCTTTTCAAATATGGAAGTCTTTATGTCACCTTTTATAAGTCTACTCATGTAAAATCTAGTTAATATGGCTATAACAAATCCATCTTAGTGTCCTTGTCACGAGAAATCAACTCAGTACAAGAGAATATGTCGATACTGAAATTTTATACTCCCATACTCTTTTTTTATAGTGTCCTAGTCACGATCGAGCACTTCACCATTCTAATTGTCTAGGGGAATAAAATTTTATACCCCAATTCATCTTTCCAAAACAGTGACTAAGGCCACTAGTGATAAAGGGTAGGTATGAAACGTTATACGACTTTATTGTTATTTATACAAATTTTTCTTGTTTAAAGAAAGTTCGTTAAAAGGTTAAAGAGACTGTACTAGATTGACATTTGCACCTAATAAGGCAGTATATAAGTGCCATGCACAAGTAAAATTCATGCGTACCCAATAAGGATGCAGATGCTTTCAAGTTGGTTAAGTGGAAACAGGTTATAGTCTTAGTTAGCATCAAGTCCACGGTTGGCTTAGAACCAAAGGGACTTGCTTGTTTTCTATGATCCTGATACCTTACTTACTTTCTAAAACCAAATCACTGTTGAACTATTGCATGCTCAACCTTCCTAATCATATTTGCTATGCTAAAAGTTGGCATGTCTCGTTGGGTTTATTTCATGCATCGAGAAATTAAACCTGAGAACATAACTGTCTTCAGAGACATTTTGAAGAGCTTCCCTCAACAGCCAACATAATTACAAAGAGTAATTTTTAGTTGATCGAGTGATTCATGCTCTAATTTCCCCATTTAATTGGCTAACAGATAGAAGTATGCCGAGAAACTAATTCATGATATTAAACTCCAAGCAGATCCCACGGAGCAAGCTTATCAGTGAATACCTAGGCTTGTACGACAAATATATGCACCAATGACCACAAACAACTACTTAAAACCGCAGCGAAAGAGTATTGAGCAAACTTGAATTCAACAATTTCCTAAAAATAACACATTGCTAAAAATAACCAAATATGCTAAACATGAACTGATCAACGACAAAGTAATCGATAAGCAGCAATACATATGAAAAATTAACTATTTAGTCTTAAGAAGGACTCAAAATCAACTATATACATATTCAAAAATCAACTATATACAAATTCAAAATCAACCATATACAGAAAAGAAAATTATGCACAAAATGTTTGGGAAGAAAAAATAAAAATAGTGGACTTACTTTCTAATGAAGAAGACATGTAATAGTGACGGCGGCAGTGGACGGCAGCGGCGTTGGTGACGCGGCGGCAGTGGAGGCTTGGTGGCGCGGCGGCAGTGGAGGTGGAAGGCTTGGTCACGCGACGTCAAGGGGAGGATGGGGTGTCGCCGGAGGTGGGTCACCGTGGAGGTGAGAACGGTGGTGGGATCATCGGAGGTGAGAGCAAATTTTCGAAGAGAGAAGCGGGGAGAGAGAAAAAACCAGATCTGGGGGTGTTTATATCGGGGACTTTTAGCGACGAAATGACACCGTCGCTAAAAGTCCGTCGGTGAAGGTCGTATTTATTATGACTTCTACCAACGGAATTTTTAGCAACGGTGTTATTCTGTCGCTTAAAATATTTTATTAAACCCTAAAAACTAATTTTCTTAAAAAGTTTTAGCGACGGAAATACCGTCGCTAAAAGACAGCCGACAAAAGTCGTCGCCAAAAACATTTTTCGATGGTTGTTTCCGTCGATAATAGTATTTAACGACGAACTTTTACCGACGGAATTATATGTCGGTAAAAGGTCATTTAGCGACCGAATCTATTCTGTCGTAAAAAACGTCTTTTCTTGTAGTGAGGGAAGGAGGTACATCAGCTATGGGTGGTAAAGATGTCGCGAGTCCTACTGTCAAGGGTCTGGATGCTCGAGGCGGCATTGGTCGTGACACTAGGCCATGGGTGGTGTCAAGGGCTAGCTTAGGCCCTGAAGGTTGGATCGCTGAAGTGGCGTGCTGAGAAACCAATGCATGTATGGATTTTTGCATTTCTATGATGGTAGCCATGAGAGTAATTCGGGAGTCTTCCAGATTGGCTATGGTCGGAGTAAGCTGCTGAATGGCCACACTGACGACAACTTTTACATCGGGTGCAAGGGTTGGTGGCTGGTCTTGGAGTCGTACGACACTGGTAGTGAATGTGTGTGTGTGTGTGTGCGCGCGCGCTCGTGTAACGCCCCGAAAATCCGGAGCTCCGTCACCCCGAACCACCGGGTCATTAACCTGCCACTTCACATCAAACTGTCCATTGACATATACTTCAAAGTTCTAACTAGGTATCAGCTCAAATACTTCAAAATATGTACAGTCCAAAAAGGACTTTAGCTTAAGCTAGTCGTACAACTCAACAGTTCTAAAACTTAATTTAGATTCCTTACAAAGCAGCTACAGCACTGACCCACGTAGGGGTCTTACTTTATAGTGGTGATGGGCTCATCGGAATCTCACTCAGACTCCAAACTCATTCTCGAGCATTCTACAGCTGACCATTACCTACAGAAGGGAATCAAACGAAGGGAGAGCTTTGGGGAGCTCAGTAAGGTCGTACAAGGACTACCAAAATAATTACAAAACGATTCCAAAGAATCCAACCGAGATTACGAATACTTCAAATGATCTAAATAGCTCAATGATTTCCAAAATGATCAACATTCATCATAAATAGATACCAAAATAAACAACAAAAATCACGACGATTCCCAAAACGATCAATAAAATATCATTTCCAAAACACAATGATGATTTTTCAAAGGATTTCAAAACAAGCACAAACCATTTGAGACAATCCTTTCTCAGTCATTTCTCTAGCAGTCACGGTAAGATACAATGCAGATAAAATCAAAAAAGCGTTGATCATGGGCGGTTGCAACGCCATTCCGACAAAGCCAGTATGGTGTACACATGCATGATGTACCGGTATATAATTACTAGGTCCCACTAGGTACTAGCATGCGTTCCATGCATAATTCAAACCAGCCTTATAATGCCTCCCCACAGTACGGATTTCTCAGGTCAACTCAAAATCAACAATATCAATGAGTATTAACATAAGCTCAAATCACCAAAATCAATTTGGGTTTCAATAACAATAAGCATATTAAAATAAGTCATCACTTGAAATTCCAGAATAACCACAACAAACAACAAGAACAATTGTGAATAGTTATCGAATTGAGGCACAACAATTCTGAAGAACAGACACAAACAATTATCGAATTTGCTCAGCATGTGATACAAGGTGAGCATCGATAAGATTTCCAAACAACCGATACCAGTTCAATGTTAGGGTTTTTTCGGCTATTAGCATGCTGATATTAATTACATAATTCCGTGTTCGACATTAGTCATACGTAAATCAAAGGAGTACTTTCGAGTACGAGTTATCAAAATAAGGGTTCGGACGAAAGTCCTTACCCAGGGTTCAGATAAAAACTCTTACCTGGATCCGCAGCTAGATTATCACTACAAGAAACTGCCTATATAGTGACTGCCGATCGCGGTCGCTAAATGGTGTATGGCGGTCACTAATCGTGTTTAGTGACCGCAAACGGTGGTCGCTAACGCCGTCAGTAAAGGTTGGGTCGCTAAATTTTAGTGACCGCAATTTTATCACGGTCACTAAATTTAGCGACCACCTCGGAGGTCGCTAAATCTTTTTGATGATTAATAAAAAAATTTATTAACGACCACTTTGATCACATTAGCGACTACCGTAGCGATCACAAATTTTTTTTAGCAATTAATTTTTGCAGTTGCATGTTATTTTTGCATTTTTAGTTTTTTATGACGAATTTGCATTTTATTTGGTAAAATCCCAAATCATTACACTATCAAATGAAACTAATGACACATAATTGATACCAAACTCACAATAAAGTTGTGAACAACTTTTTATTTCTTTAGCAATCATATCCAAAATGATAATCAACAACTTTAACTCTCTATCAGATCGACATTCATCGTCTAAAACCAAAATAAAGAAATGTCTTAAACGCCTAAACTAGGACCAACTCAGAAGTTAACTACTCTTGAGACCGTACAAATTCATCAACATAAGACTTCATCAACGTTCGCATCATGAGCAACATTTTTAGGCAAGAAAATGCCAATGTTGTCATTTTCTTCATGGCTTTTTGAAGGCACGCAAGGTTCTACATCGTTCTCGCCACCTTGAGAATCACCAACATTAGGCACAAGTCCACACTACATGAAACAAAAGAATTTAATCAAGAAACTCAAAGAAACAGCCAATGTATTTTTTTTTTAAGTAACCTCTAGCATTATCCATACAAAAATCTGTAACCCCACAAATCAGACTATATATTCAGTTCAAAGAAAAGTAATGCACTTGGCTCTCACACTCTATTAACAGAAGAAAAATATCATTTTGCTCAACGAGACACTCCACAGTTTATATAACTGTCAAGCTGTAAACGAATGATTACAAGCAGAAGTAACACCACAAATGCGAGTTAAGAAAAATGGTCTCACGAAAGTTTGTCAAATCTGAAGCAAATCGCACTCAGCTAAAATGAATTGCATGTAACTATTTATGCAAGCTAGCCAGATTGTCATGTAGCGTGCTATCAATGAAATTCTAAACTCATCACCATCTTTGTGCTGTAGAAGAACATCACATGACACTAACAGACTTAATTACCGACTAAGATCCCTATGCAAGTTGATCAAGAAAAATAACAATATTTTGAGACCCTAATAGAAGAAAATCTTCTAATGCAGATACTATGTAACACTCTAAACACAAAAACACATGAACAGGGTGAGCTTGCTAAACAAATCAAACAATTCAGTGATTCTCTCTAATAAACTACCAGAAAAGGCTAAACAACTTATTACAGGCCAAACAAAAGGCAACCTTAAAAAATACTACCTCCAAAGTACACCACTCCACCATCCTCCCCAATTACTCTACATCTCTTCTCCAAAGACGACCCCTTTGAAGGGAACAATCTGTTGAGCAATAATTGGAACTGATTTCTTTTAGGAACTTTCACTGTATCGGTTTATCTAGTATTCTGATTTAGGCAAAAATTAGGGGATTGAGTTATGTAAGGGATTGAGCCAATGATTAAAGGATAGCATGATTTGGGGTTTAGTTTTTGGCTTACCCACTAAAATGCCAAGTAGACAAGTTGCAACTGGTATCAGGATATGTATACCGGATTACAGAATTACTTAAATATGCCGATGCCTCATTTGGTTGATAAATCTTTAAAAAATAGAAGGGAGAGATGGAAAGAGAAGAAGTACCATGGGATTCTGCATTGGTTGATAAATTTGGTATCAACCTAATCTCGCCCACTCCAGCTAGATTAGTTTCCTCAGCAGGACCATCACATGAGGAACTCATTGCCATACTTGCACAAGTCAGACCTAAACCCTTCTTCTCAACAAAGTCCTGGAAGCGCATTTTTGGCACAACCTGAAAGATTTTCAAAAAAAAAAAACCAACTCATAAAATAGATTCGAAGGCATTTCCTACCAGATTCGGCAATGCATCACGCAATTAATCCTGTAACACAACTACGCTAAGAACTGTATATTGATAAACAAGAAATTGTTATAAGAAACAATAAACTGAATAGTTCAGACAGCATAATGTTCAGACAGCATGTGTGATCTTACCGTTTAGGCTACAATCAATCCAATTCTTCAAGAATATTAAAATGCTGCGTTAGAAAGCTGTTTTATTGGAAAGTTGAATTTTTTTGTTGCATGTGTTCAATACTTGTAAAATAGTATCTCAATGTCTTTATAACAAACAAAGGGCAACATACATTTTCTGGTAAATGAAGATACAATGTCATTCAGCAGCTATCCAAGTCCTTTGGGTAGCTTTCCTGGCCTGAAACAGAATGTAAAGAAAGGGTTGTAATGTTAGAGTGAAATAGATAATAAGCTGCAATTTCTGCAACAGACATAATGAAAGCACAAAGCACTGGTAATTTTGATTTGTCATCAATGATATGAGGATGGAAGTTTTCAAATATCAGTTAACAATGTTACCCACTTGGAAACTGAGAAGCAGCGCTTGGAAGTTGGAAAGAACAATTCAGATTCTTATCATTACCCAGGTGCAGCCATAGTAGGCACTTAGTGTTGTGGAGTAAATGGCTTAATGTTGCCTTAGAAATCATGGTGGCTGTATTCCATTGTTTTGGCCAAAGGTACTAACTACTTGAACCAAACTGCTAGAAACTCCATTATATTGGTTGTCATACTATTAGAAGTGTCATGTGATACAAGATAGAAGGACTCTATTATAACAGAAATGACTGGCCTCATTATCCCAATTTGCTCACAGATTAATGGTAACAAGTGCCACAACCTGTATCAAAAGTTCACAGATGATTCCCATCCAAAGTCCATGCTTGTAACAATTACAAGAGCCTTAATCAAATAACAAAGGCATAACAATTTGGATTTCTAGACTTGTCAAAACAATTTTCGGATGAAGTTAATCAAATCACCGCCACTGATGCAGCAAACTATAAGCAATTAAGAATGGCTTCCATTAGAGAATAACTCACACATACAACACATGTTAGCCCCAAAAATATCTAGAAATGTTTGATAACTCCATACAGTAGCAAACAACAATTACAGATCTGAGTTCATCTCCCTATAAATAGAAAATCACAATTTGGCTCTTAAAAAGGTAAAAACAAGAGTAGAGATGCAAGATACAAGAAAATTGCAGATCCAAAAGAGGCAAAAAAATTGCAGATTAAAAAATAACAGATCCAAGAGGCAGAAAAGGCAGAAAAATTACGTGAGTTGGGGCGAGAGACGACGTGCGCTGGGCAGCAGCGTGGGCTTGGCTGCGCCATGGGCTACGTGGCCTGCTTCGCGCTAGCATGGTTTTCGGCAATGGCGGCAAGGAAGGCGATGGAAGAGACGCGGCGGCAGAATGCTACGTCCGTGGTTCGGATGGGGTAGAGTTGTCAAAAGGGCCGGGCAGCCCGCGGGCTGGCCCGACCCGGCCCGTTTCTGGCCCGGGCTGGCTCGGCCCTCTCGGTGAACAGTGACGGCCCAGTACAGTTGGGCTTGGGGCCAGGGCTTGGACCAGGCCAAGAAAATCTGGGGAAAAGCCCGGCCCGAAAAAAGCCCGGTTCTGGCCTGGCCTGAAACTGGCCCGGTTCTGTGGCCCGGCTCGGGGCCCGGTTCTGGCCCGGTCTGCGGCCCAGTTCGGCCCCACCTGCTTTGAATTTTTTGTTTTTCCCCTCCTTTCTCCCACCCCTTTTCCTCCGACGGATATATTCCCCCAAAATTCCACTTTTACCCCCCCAACAGCAATATAACGCCTAGTTTGGGGAGTATTTTAGTCTAACTTAATTTTTCCAACTCCTTTAAAGGTTTTTACACTCTTACCCTCCCCAACAACTATAAACGGATAGTTTGTAGGGGTATTTTGGTCTTTTGTGAAGTTTCTAAAATCTATAAATTCACACAATTTCTCTCTAATTTTTCACACCAATCTTCTTACTCTCTCTTACCTAAACATTCTATATTTCTACAAGCTTTGCTACTATTTTCCTCTCCAATTACTACTCTTGCTAATTACTACTAGTATTTACTAATTAGTACTCTTGTTTATTAATTACTAGTCTTACTAAATTCTAATTACTAACTACTACTCTTATTAATTTGTTACTCTCTAATTCTTGTGTCTAGTAATTAGTAATTAGTGAATTTTTATTTATTAATTACTATTACTAAATGCTTTTTAATTACTAACCCTCTCCACATTGGATCAGAATTACCCTCAGTGATTAATATTTGTTACTCGTTCATTCTTTGAATTGTTATTTCTTATTACTACTCTTATGCTTGTGTATTTAGTTACTCTTACAATTTTTAGCGTGAAATATAGCTGGATTATTGAAGAAAATGAGGCGTGCATCGTCATCACGAAAAACATCATCATCATCGCAAGCACCACCACCAACACAAGCGCCAGCGCCACGACCATCACAAACACCAATCCAAGCACCAACACAACCATTTGTTCCTGGACGAATGAGTACATGCTGTATGATAGATACCCAAGCCAATTGGGAGTTCAATCAAAACATTCCAGATTTTGAATACATGCCTGATGAAGACCCCCCGCATTATAGTCAAAGACGCAGCTCGGTTGGCGAAGCTACTACTCCGTGGCATAATCTCAACCCTATGCCTGGTCATGATGAAGAAGGGCCGAGAAATGCCTCCGATAACGTGCCAGAAGTCCAAAAGGGGAAAAAAAAGAAAGCTGATTGTTGGAATCATTTCGATGTAGTTACGGTGGACGGCATCCGAAAAGCTCGATGTAAGTACTGCGCTAAATTATTTTCGTCTGGTAGTGGTAATGGACATCTTAACAGGCATTACCCTCAGTGTGCACCTCGACAAGGCCACGTCGAACCTACCCAAACGCAGTTATCTTTTGACGGTAAGTTATTTGTTTATAATCAGCGAGAGCAAAGAGACGGTCTTGCTGAATTTGTTATTCATGATGAACAAGCCTTTTCTTTTGCCGATAATCCTAAGCACTCTAGATATATGAACACATACGTTCAACCTTTGTACAAAAAGGTTCATAGAAACACAACTAGATCCGATGCACTCCGACAGTACAATGTTGCCAAAGCACGCCTTATCGATTATTTCGATAAATTTGACGGTAAAGTTAGTCTTACTTCTGATATTTGGCAATCTCCTTATACTTTGTTAGTTATTCTTGTGTGACCGCTCATTGGATTGATGCAGATTGGGTTATGCACAAGAGAATCATCGCTTTCGAGCACTTTCCTTTTCCGCACGATGGAATGAACATTGCTATTCTTATATTAAAAGCATGTACCACATTTAAAATAAAGGATAAGATTATGAGTGTTAGTTTTGATAATGCTTCTAATAATAAAGCTGTTGTTGCAGCTTTAAAGGACACGCTTCAACCTGTACTTAATGGTGAATTATTTCATGTTCGCTGTGTTTGTCACATTATTAATTTAATTGTTCAAGATGGTTTAGCTGCTGCAGGAGATATTCTTCTCAAAATGAGGGGTATGACAGCGTATGTTAATAGCTCGAGTTTGAGAACACAACAATTTAAAACGTTGTGTGTTCAATATAATATGCCTCGCAGGAGAGCAGTTACAGATGTGGTCTACAGGTGGAACTCTACATACCACATACTTTTACACATTCTGGCATACCGAGAAGTCTATACGCATTTTTTACTAACCCAGTTCCCAGCCAGCTTGCCAACTCAAGAGGAATGGCAGATGGCCACATACCTAGCTGAATTTTTAAAGGTATTCTACACGTCTACCAATTTATTGTATGGTACGTACTATCCCACCTCTCCTCTCGCTGTAATAGAAATTCTCAAGATGGGTACAATGTTAACAAAATGGAGATATATAGGACCCTTTCAACAAATAGTAAAAGAGATGGATAAAAAATTTAATAAATATTGGAAGAAATTGCCTGTTATTTTTGTTGTGGCTACTTGTTTAGATCCTAGGTTAAAGTTGCATGGCGTGAACGCCTCGATACAAGAAATATCAAAATTAATGTGCTACACAGCAGAGGAGACAACCACACTCACAGCAAAAGTGAGCAAGAGGTTTGAGGACTTGTTCAACCTCTATCGTAATTCTGCTGACGTGCGCGGGTGAGCTACATCATCATCCACTGTTGAGAGGTATTATGCGCCATACCTTCAGGGCTTTGAACATCTAGTAGCAAGACAACTACCAGGTGAAGGTACTTCTAATTCGGCAGGTTCGTATACTTTTTCCTCTTTTAATGAGATTGGTGTATATGCAAATACTGATCATTATTCTGATTTATCAAGGCAAGAACATGTTAATTTTAATTTGTTAAATTTTTGGAAACAAAATCAAAACATGTATAAAACTTTATCCCAAATTGCACGGGATGTACTGCCAGTGCAAGCCTCCACGGTTGCTTCAGAGTCGGCATTTTCAGCCAGCGGGAGGGTTTTGGATGACAGGAGGAGTCGTCTTAACCCCGAGTCGCTCGAGCTATGTGTATGTTGGAAGGATTATCTTGATGCGAAATACCGCGAGCAAGATAAACCGATTGATGATAGGAAGAACAGTGACTCGGATATTGAAGTACTTCCGGATGATTAGGTAATTTATTTTTATTTTCCTTCTCTTAAGTTTTAAGAATAAAATTTTTCACAAAATATATTTTTTTCCATATATATAAAATAAATTTTTACAAGCAAGATATATATTTTTTCGTATATATAAAAAAATAGGTAACTTCGCCTGTTTGTTTACAAGCAACCGGTCCCAAGCCCGGATAAAAGGAGGAGGGCCTATGAACACATTTATTTTTCTATACTTATTACTTAAGATTGTCTTGGGAATTAACATGTATCAATCCCAGGTTTTCGGCCAATTAGTTTGAAGTAAAATATCAAATAGTAGAAACAGTCTCTCTTAAATAGTAATAATTGTTATGTGTTCAGATTTTATTAATAAAGATCACCAAGAAGAGTAAGAAAAAATTTAACATATAGCAAAAAATAAAATGAGAGACAAATAAATATATCTATACATACATACATACATATATATATATATATATATATATATATATATATATATATATATATATATGAATATTACATATAATGAAATAAAAGGATAAAAATTAGATTTGTCAAATTTTGAAAATTGGACATGCCTAAAGATGAAATTTAAAATTGAATAACAAGAAAAATTAAAAAAAAGGGCCCGGCCCGGCCCTAGAAATTGGGCCTAGGGCCTGGGCCTGGACTGGGCCTAGCATTTCTCCCCAGTCGGCCCGGCCCGGCCCGGATTGGCAGCCCCTTGGCCCGGCCCCGGCCCGGCCCCGCTTCAAGCCCGATGGACCCGGGCCGGGCAGCCCAAGCCCGGCCCGTTTGACAACTCTAGGGGATGGGGGATAGAGGGAGAGGCGGCGGATGTGTCGTAAGGGGGAAGTGAGAAAGAGAAATGAGAAAAATATAGTTCCGTACGCTTACCATATTCGTTTTCTGTTTTAGCAATGATGACGAAAAATATTCTTTTTTTGCGTACTTTTACCATTTTTTATTTTCGTTTTGGATAAAATTACTCAAATAGTAATAAAAAACTGAGCTTTTTTCACTCAAACTTAACCCAATATAAGAAAAAATAGCTAAATTTTTTTGTGAAAATGATAAAAGTACAGGAACGGATTTTCAAACTGAATATGAAAATCATAAAAATGAAAACAGAAAACAAATATGGTAAGCGTACGGGGATAAGTTTAGAGAGTTCGGGAGTTCAAATTAAGGCAAAGTCAAAAAAAAATTGCTAAATATTTTAGCTACCGCTACGGGAGTCGCTAAATGCAATATTTAAAATTAGCGACTGCATGGAGGTCGCTAAATACTAGTCGCTAAATTTAGCGACTGCCCCGCAGTAGCTAAATTTTGTGCCAATAATTTTATTGACCTGCCATAATTTGCATATTCTTAGCGACCACTAATGATAGCAGTCGCAAAAGCGGTCGCCAAAAGTCTAATTTAGCGACCGCCGTTGTGGTGGTCACTAATTACGGTCGCTAAAGCCTCTGTTTCTTGTACTGTATCTTAACCGAAAAGTCTTTACTTTACCCTAAACGGAACAATCAACTAATTAGAATACACTCTATATTACAATACTGTAACTTAATACGAACTCACACATACTCTCAAATGAATCTCCCTTACCGAATATGTAAAATTACCAAAATGCCCTTAGGTGTAAAATTACAAAAAACGCCTCTCTCAGTCTTAAATTACCAAAACAGCCTTCCCGTAAGTAGAATCACTAAAATAACTTTCATGTATGTGAATTTATGCAAAAATATATTTTACAGATAAAATTACCAAAATACCTCCTTGGGACGACAAATTACCAAATACCCCCCCCCGGTTATACTTAAATCATCAAAATGACCTTTCCGTAAGTAAAATCACTAAAATATCCTTAATGTATGTGAATTTATTGAAAAATATCATTTATGGGTAAGATTACCAAACTACCCCCATCGGGGTGGCAAATTACCAAAATACCCTTGGGAGTTTCTTGCACCGAAAAAATTCCAAAATATCTTAAAATACTATTTTAAGCATTCTGAAGTCATTTTTGACCTAAAAACTATTTTTAAAAAATTTCGTCCGTAAATCACGAACCGGTGTCCGAACCGAGCGCTCAGAGGCCAGTTTTTCATAAAATACCTATTGGCCTCAGAATGGCCCAAAATTTTATATTATAAAACATATCAGTAAAATAAGGTTTTTCTAAAATTTTCAGATTAAAATAACTTGGTTTGGTATACTAATTAAATCCGGAATTTCTTTAAATCGATACCCTTATTTATCATTCTTCACGGATACCGAAAATTCCCAACAATTTTCAGAACGTACATCTCATGAAAATATCTGGGGTTACTATTTTGGACTTTGTCTAATTTTGGTCAGAACTATTTATAAAAAACTACCTAATTAATTCTCTACTTTTAGTGACACTTACACTTACTATTCACATTAATTCACACACTAGTTCACCTTTTTTTCATGCAGTCCATCTTCTTCCTCACTCCACCCACTGTTAAGACCCATATACGCATACTCAATGTCACATTAAACACACAAAATCACACAATGACCCTCCCCGATTTCACACATACACCCATTTATATACAATCCATTATTTAATACCCACAACCACCCGAAAATCACTGAAACTCCACATACGTACCCACACAGCACACATTTGCGCACCGCACAGCAGCAAGGATACTGCCATGTTTCTCCTTCCCTTTTGTCCATGCTCACACATAGACACAAGCACTACACACTACATACACCTTCCGAAATTCACACACACAACAAACTACAATTACCCCCTACAACTCATCACCCGTAGCTCCCCACACACCAAAACACACACACACAGCACATGCAGTGGACAATACACACCGAGCACCTGAAATACCCAGTGGCGGACCTACGTGGTGGTAAAGGGGGCTGAAGCCCCTCCTGAACTTTTGAAAAAATAAAATTTTTAGTTAAGCTCAAAAAGTTTTACCATGTTTAGCAGAGTAAGCTTCCTTGTATGTTCAAAGTTAACAGGATTGTAATAGAAGACGGTAGAATTGCTCAATTTGACACATGTTTGCTAATACGTGGATGAAAAGATAACTCATTTGAAGATTTTGCTATGAAGCAGCTATGATTTACTAACTAGGACATATCTCCTTTCGCTTAACGTTATCTACCATCCATCCCGAGATCCCGTTCCCCCAGACGTCGTTTCTGATACCCCATTCCCCGAGACTCACACTCCGCACTCTCTCTCTCTCTCTTACCGTTGTGACTCTGTGAGGACCGTGAGTGACCGCCAGTGGAGTAAGCTACTCCGACGAGGCTACTCTGACCAGATCTCACCCTTGTCGGTGACCACCACTAAAGCCGCTCAGGTAGCGATTACCACGACGACGGCCGACGAGGCTTCGCTCTTCGAGACTTTGACTGCTACTCGAGCCTCGGGTGCTCCAAATCCGACCAGATATGTCCCCTCACAGCCTCACCCCTATCGGCGACCGCAAATGAAGCCGCTCAGGCGAGGCCGCGACAACACTGACGAGGCTCCCTGCTGGCTGCTTGGCGCCTTGATCTGCTGCTGCTTCGACTCTTCGACTGCTTGTGGACTTGTGGTACATCGCCGCCACATCTAAGCAAAGAGCCTTCGCAAGACTTATGGTTCAGTGACCAATGTATTTGGTATACAACTTTTTAGGTACACTGTATTGTAAAATTATGGGTTAATTACTCAAGGTATCCCTGAGGTTTACCCTAAATTACACACGGACCCTCCTATCTTTTGAAAATTACACTAAGCTACACATTTTTATTTTTCCGTTAACAGAGTTAGCAAATTAATGAAAGGACGGTCGTACCCCTAACAAACAAGTCAATTCACCCCACTCCCTCCCTCTCTCTCACACACGCACACACACAGGGATCAAATTAATGCCAAGGAAAGGTGGAGGCTAGAACTCTGATCTTTCGGAATGGATTAGAAATTCGGATTTCATCCTTTCGTCCCTGCCCTAACCCTAGCGGCTTTAGAATTGAGATCAGAGCCAAGGCAAGTGTTTGGGAGGAAGATGCGGATAGAGAGAGAGGTGAGGGGATCGATATGGATGTCTTTGGTGGTGGCGCCGCCATCGCCGATCGAACGACGGGTTTACGGCGACGATCGACTCCTGTCGCGACGAGATGCCGTTATTATCCAGGCGACAATTGAATCCTTCAACAGCGATGAGATGCCGAACGAGGAGCTGTCATCATCCAACGGGTTCTGGATTCGACTCTATAAATGGTGCCTTCCCAATGAATCTTGGTATTTTGCTTAGGTCGTGTACTTTGGGAATTGATTTGTGAGGAGATTGCATCAAAAATAGGGTTTCTTAATTTCCTGATGAATCTCTCACACAAGTGAGGTGTAGATTAATTCAATCAGGAAGATGTGGATGGAGAGAGAGGTGAGGTCATGTGGATGTCCTTGGTGGCGACGTCGCCGTCGCCGAACGATGGGTTCGCAGTGGTGATCGACTCCTTCGGCCGCGACGAGACGCCAAATGAGGAGTCGTCGTCATCCAGTGGGTTCTTGATTTGTCTCGATTCAATCCAATGTTACTATCTATTGTGATGAGAGAAAGAGAGAGAGAGAGAGAGAGAGAGGCGTCTGTGATGCAACGTCGCCAGTGATGGCGTGCAGAAGTGGCGGCGGTAACTTGGCTTTTTCTGGTGAGAGGGAAGAGGAACACATAAGGGTATTTTCGGTATATCGTAATAAACCAATGTTGCCCTAATTTTTTTTCACGGTGCCCTAACGGAAATGAGTCTTATGTAATAGAATGACAAACTACAGGGCGCTTAGTGTAATAAAAATTCTTAGGCCGAGCCGTGTGTAATTTAGGACAAATCTCAGGAGTGCCGTGTATAATTTACCCTAAAATTATTGTTATCACAATCATAATTATGCTAATTGATTATTACTGACTTACTGTTTTAATAAAAAAATTTGCACCCCCAGAAAAAAATTTCTGATTCCGCCCCTAGAAATACCCACTGAAACCAACCACCAAAAGTGAGAATTTTTACCCTTTAGAAATTCTCCAGTTTATTCTTTCTCTCTCTCTCATTTCTTCTTTCCTTCTCTCTAATTGCCCGAGCCTAAAGCTCTGCTTCCTCCTTCGATTTATTGTTTCTTCCTCTATTTTGTTTCTTGTTTTCTTTTCTGAATTTTTTTTTTTTTGCTTTCTTTTGTTTTATTTTCTTTAATTTTTTCCCCAAAGTTTTCACCTCATATATTTTATAATACAATTTGGTTAGTCACCAACAAAATGGAAAGAGGTGGCATCCTTTACAAGAACTTTCTCTAGATTTTGACACCTAAGCACCAATTTTCCAAATTTGTAAAATAGCCCCAAAAGTTTTCACATTTACAAAATAACCCCAAACTTTGTATAATTACATCAAAGCCTCAAATTTTATTCCAGCCTCCAAACATTTAATTAAATGTCACTAAAACATATACTGTCACTCACTTCATTATTTTTCATCAAAAAAATATTAATTACATTTATGCCCCCTAAGTTTTCCAAAATTACAAAATGACCCCAGAAACTTGAAAATTATAATTTTGCCCCAATTTTTTTAAGCTTCCATACGCTACTAATACCCGAGTATTGCTCAAAATTAATATCTGTTTATTTTTTGGGTCTCCGATAGTTAGTTTAACCCACTCCCAAAAGTACAGGATATTATAGTGTGCTCATGTATTATAGTGTGTGTGTTAATCCAAGAATAATGACTGTAATTGTCATTAAAAGGGGGTAGGGTTGGGCAATTTATTCCATAAATTTTTAAAAATAGTTATGATTAGATTTTGACCTATTTAAAAACAAAGACCCTCAATATTTTTAAGAGACGTAAGCTATGAAAACTTTTGGAAATTTTTTGTGTTCCCGAAGGACACTAAATTAGGGTATCGATGAAAAAACATTCTCAATTTATGAAACATAGTAAATCAAGTTATTTTAATCTGAAAATTTTAAAAAACCCTTATACTACTAATATGTTTTAGTATCTAAAATTTCGTGCTACTCCGAGGCTGATAGCTATTTTTAGTGGAACCGACTTTTGAGCGCTCGATCTAGACACCGGTTCAGGATTTTTGAGCGAAAATTTCCTAAAACAATTTTTAGTTCAAAAATAACTTCAGGATACTTAAAATGGTGTTTTAATATTTTTTTGAGATTTTTCTGGTGCGGGAATCCTCAGGGGGTATTTTGGTAATTTGCCACCCAAAATGGGTATTTTGGTAATTTTACCTATAAAAGGTACTTTTGGGTAAATTCACATACGGTAGGGATATTTTAATGATTTTACTTATGGGAAGGACGTTTTGGTAATTTAAGTATGAGAGGCGTGCTTTGGTAAATTTACACATAATGGGCATTTTGGTAATTTTACCTACCCGATGAGGGGGTTCATTTTGATAATATATGTGAGTTACTATTGAGTTTTATATTATCATAGTGTAGGTTGTATTCTAATCATTTTATTGTTCCGTTTAGGTTAAAGCAAAAAACTTTCGGTTAGGATTATTTAGCTTCGGATCCAGGTAAGGGTTTCTGTCTGAACCCTGGATAAGGATTTTTATCCAAACCCTAATTTCGATAACTTGTTTTCGTAAGTTTTCTTTCAATTTACTTGTGGCTATTGTCGAACACTGAGATATGCATTGATATCAACATGTTATTGCGAAGTAAACCCCAGCATTGAATCTGCATCGGTTATTTGGAAATCTTATCGATGCTCACCTTTTATTGCATTATGAGCAAATTCGATAACTGTTTCTATTGGTTGTTGCTATTTGTTTGTGTTTATCCTTGAGTTCTGAGTGATGAATTGGTATCAGCATGTTTGACTGTCATTGAAACCCTAATTGATATCGGTTATTTGAATGCATGTTAATGCTAATTTTTATTGCATGTCAAGCATTGAATTTCATGTTGATTATGTGATTGTTGTCTTCTATGTTGACCTGGGGGTCTGTTCTGAGGGAGGCATTATGAGGATGGTCTGAACCTATGTAATTATGCAGGACTAGTTCCTTGATCGATGGAAAGGGCTAGTTATCGTACATCATGTATGTGTAAACTTTATGTGCATTACCTGAATGGTATTGCCTCTGCCCAAGACCAATAACTTTTGAATTTGTTTACATTATATCTTATCATGATTGTTTTGAAAATGATGTTCAAATGAATGCCTCGATACCTAATTGAAGGGGATTGAGTTGAAACTCATCTCCATATTATGATTCAAATGTTTGTGATTATCTGAAACATTTTCCATATTGTCTTTAAAATATTTGTGTTCGTTTTGAAACCCTTTAGAAAATTATCATTGCATTTTAAAATGATGGCTTTTAAAATGATCTTCAAGTGGTTGTTCTAGTTTTTGTTTATGATTGCTAATGTTCGTTTTGGAATCTGGGATGATTGTTAATGATTTTTTTGGTGTCTGTTTATGATTGTCTATGGTCGTTTTTGGTATATGCTTATGATTGATGATCATTTTGGAAATCATCAAACTAGTTATAATTGTGAAATGTTTTGAAACATTATTATCGAATAGACTTTTGAATCATTTTGTAATTCATTTGGTTGTTCCATGAACGACCTTACTGAGCTCTCAAAAGCTCACTCTTCGTTTGATTCCTTTCTACAGGTAACGATCAATCGTAGAATGCTCAGAAATGGGTTTAGAGTCTGTGTGAGAATCCAGAATGCCTACCACTATTGTAAGTGGTTTAGATTCTGTGTGAGAATCCAGAATGCCAACCACAATTGTAGAATGCTCGAAAATGGTTGTTCCTTGAACGACCTTACTGAGCTCTGAAAAGCTCACTCTTCGTTTAATTCCCTTCTGTAGGTAACGATCAATTGTAGAATGCTCGAAAATGGGTTTAGAGTCTGTGTGAGAATCCAGAATGCCCACCACTATTTTTTGTGTAGAAAGACCCCTATGTGGGTCGATACTGTTAGTTGCTTTGTAAAGAACCTAAGTTTGTGTTTTGGAAGTTTTAAGTTGTAAAACTAGTTTAAGTTGAAGTTTTTCTTAGACTGTATATCTTGAAAATTTTAACTTAGTGTTTATTTAGATGTTTTGTTTAATTTGGAAGTTGCGATTGAGTTAAGATTATTTCTATTAGTTAACAGGGCCTGATGTAATGTGATAGGTTAACATTCCGGGAGTTCGGGGAGATGGAGCTCTGAATTTTCAAGTCATTACACCCACACGAGCCCCAACTCGCTCATCATACAAGTTCCACCGGTACATCATCGTCTAGTCTCTTCCGTGTGCCCCTATCCCAGTCACGGTGAGAGCAACCCCACAACCTCAAAAGCCCAAATCTGTGATCAAAAGACAAATTGTGATTGATATACTATCAAGTGCATGAGAAAATAATTGGAAAAAGCTTGAGAGTCGAGACATATCACCTAAATATCACAGTATCCTGTAAAGCTCGAGGAGAACCCCAGGATATCAAGTCTATCGAGTGATATAGATGGGCCATAGCCCTCTAGTACCAAAGATACACCGAATCATCTTGTTGCTGAACATCGTCTCCCCTAGGACGTACAAAAGGAACCCTCGGACATATTGATCAAATAACGCCTCATCCCGCGTCCTTCAAGGTCATATTAGTGGCAACGGAGGCTACCAAGCAAAATAGAAGTGTCCATTTTGTAGAATGGCTTGAACCTAAGCAACCAGACCACAAGGTCGTGGTACTTGTTGAGATTATAGGCCCATAGGATAGGCCTCCTCGAACGTTAATACTCGTGATATTCGCGAAATCGTATTGGCTAAAAATAGCCTCCATGTACGAATGATAGAACGTGTCGGTGGAATCCCACCATCGCTCCACCAAGCTCAACCAATGCTTTTTACTTAGGGTAGAAGCATGTAACCCTTCAAGAACTGATCAAAGCCAGCCTCCGCTATCCTATTCTCTACCTAATTCGGTACCATTCCTCATAACTCTCGCACCAGATTCGGGAAGCCCTACAATAGATCGAATAGGAGGGACTGCAAAAAATCAAAGAGAAAAGATGGAACATTTTTCAAAGACCATCCGGTTTGTGCATGGATGCATGGAAAACAAAAAGAAAAAACCATTGTGGGCCTTACTCTGCATGCGAATGTCTAATGTGTGAAAAAAAAAGTTTGAAATAATGTGTGTAATCTAAAGACAATCGGTAGAAAACATACCTCGTCCACAAAAATTGGTGGATGAGGTGTGCATCTTCATCAAGTGTAAGGATTGAATGGGCATCTGTCCGAATCATTGGCCGAAAGTGCGAAATTCATCCAACTAAGGGCACACCTTCATGTCCCATTCTTGTGCATTGAAATTCCATCTCAGTGTGCGAAATTGATGAAGGAGAATGAGAGATTGTGAAAATTTATATAGGGGAAGTGCAATTAGAGAGGGATTACAATGGGAGAAATCCTTATTGGGTTTGAATTAGAGAGAAAAAAATAAGTGAATTGTGATTTGAATATGTAAAAAACCCTAAAATCACGCACAAAAACTGGACAGGAAAATCAGTCAATATTCCAGTTTTATCTGTCAAACTCTAACTAACCAGTTGATTTTCTACATTATTTGTTTGGCACTTATAGCTCTAACTAATCATATGGTTTTCGACATGTCATTTTGGTCCTCCCAGTTCTCTGATTAACTGGTTGGTTTCGGTCCCTTTAAAAAAAATACTTCTTGCACTCAACGGCTGGTGAACCCAACACCCCTTTGAATGTAATACTCATTTCTATGATCTTTAATATATCGATTTGGTTTAAATCAATATATTTTGCCCTCAACGACTGGCTATCCGTGGACATAGTAGGCTCTAGCCTTGAGTGATACTTCTAAAATTCCACATCCTCGTATCTAAGTGACCAACTGCTTAAGGGCGCCGCTGGCTCCGACTCTTAGATATAAGTCCTAATTTTATCAAGTTCTTTGTTGCTTAAGCATGTTGTTGGCTATAGCACTCAGTCAAATCACCACTTTGACCGTCGATCACTTTAATGATTGAGTGGTTCTGACAATGGCCAAAGTTGTTTCTCGTATTTCTAGACGACCACTTCAAATCGATTAAGTGGCTCTGGCATCTTAGAGATACTTCCGTCTTGTCTGTCAACCATTTCAATCGATTAATTGGCTCTGGGACACACGCAAGAGTCCATTTCTCGTATTTCTATATGACCACTTCAATCGATTAAGTGGCTCCGACATCTAACGATACCTTCATTTTGTCTATCGACAACTTCACTCGATTAAGTGGCTTCAGCCCCAAGCAAGATTTTTTTTTCGTACTTCTAAACGACCACTTCAATTGATTAAGTTGTTCCAGCATCTAGCGATACCTCCCTCTTGTCTGTCGACCACTTCAATGGATTAAGTGGCTCCGACATCTAGCCATTCTTGTCCTTTGGTTTGTTAATCACTTTAATTGATTAACTGGCTCCGACAATAGACAAATTCCCGATCTTTCAATGATCAATCATCATAATATATACAAGCTCCATTTTTCATTATCCTTAAACGACCAATTTTTGTTACCATAATTGGCTCTGGCTTCTAAGGATGCACCTTTCTTTGGCAATGAATCATTGTTACTATGGGCTCCGGCTCCAGATAAGGTTTGACTTCACTTTCTCTTTTAGCATGGATAGACGACCGATCGTTGTTATTGTTGGCTCCGGTTTCGAACAATACCCTCACCTTTTTCGAACTATGTTGGCATGATTTGTCCTCAGGAGATACGTAGGAAGCCTATAAAGGTTCGACTTCATATCGATGGGATCATCCGCGAGTCTAGTCAAAGTCTTGTGGTCTTTTTCGTATTTCACTATACAAAATGTGCTGCTTTTTGGTGGTGGTCGCCCGCACGCAAGCTCCCTTACCAAGGGGCTCTGTAGACACCCCACTTTTCTACTCATTTTTAGTAACTAGATTATTATTGGGCTTTATTATAAATTAAAGTTTATTATGGATGTAGGCCTAATAATATATTAGACTTAGTTAAGTAATTTGATCCATTAATCAATCGAGTTGTCCAATCCACTTGTCCGATTCAGTTTTGTCCAGTCCATTTAGTTGAGTCCAGTCCTCATGTCAAGAATGTGATTTTCTTAGAAGATTTTGTGATCTATTTGTGATTTATCCTTGATGAAGTGATTTGATTCTTCATTTAAAGGTAATATGAAGATAATTTTTTATTCCGGTATATCACATCTAATAAAATCTGAGATAATTACTGAATTATGAGCAAATAAAATCTCAAAACTTGAGAAAATTTATTTCTAATATGGGGTGAACCGGCCGATTTTCGACAAACTGGACGGCTAGTTGACTTTTCTCAGCTTGCCATTTTTATCAAATATTCTTTCTTATCATAAGATCACAGATTGAGATGATCATCTTTATCATTTCTGGCGCCCCCAGACCTCCATAAATAGGGCCTTCGGCCTTCATTTTTAGGGATCAAATTTTTCACCATATAGCTTTTATACCATTTCTCTCATAAGTAGTATATCATCTATTAACAGAAACTTGCACTTTATATCCCATTTCAATATTTTTGAGTCTCTTACATCGTAAATCCTTCACAAAGCGTTCCTGAGTCTTCCAAGCAATCAGACTCGCGACGTATATTTTATTGCTTTTTAGGCTAGTCTAGTATAATAATCTAGATTAATTCGCCCTCCCGCGATCACATTTCATCTTCCAATGCAAAAACTATTAAAAAGAATCTCTTTATGTCTTAGTTTGAGTCTAGGACCGAAATACAGGTCGCCTTCTATGATGATTTTGATTCTCGTTTGTCCAACCGGATACATAGGTCATTCAACCCCTGATGTCAAATTCAAATCAATAATTTATAATTTAACTTAGGGCTTATTTTATGCATATTTATGTTTTTATGTGTTAAAAATGCTAAAAACCAATAAAAATGAAACATATATCAAAAAGTAGTCTTTTGGACATTTTTAGATTCATTTTTTAGGATTTTCTTATTTTTTGTGTTTAATTAAATAAGATGGTGAGTCCTAAAATCCTTAGGCTTGTGTTTAATTAAAGCGTAAGACCCTCAATGTGAAAGAACAGCCCTAACAATTTCTTCCTCTTCTTCTTACACCCCAAAACAGAATCCAAACCTCTGCCAAATCAACAACCAATGTTTTAATTTACTGATTTCCATTTTTCTTTCTTACCTCTCTCTTTATTAGCAGCGGCCTACCACACTGGACTACCAGTCAGGCACCGCCACACACACCCATGGCCACCACTAAATGAACATCTTTAACACAACCTTGCTGTAATTCTCGAAAAAACCAAAAAGGATTAAAATTGATCTTACCATAGCTATATCAGTAAATCATGTCCTAGTTGTTACTGGTTGTGGTGTTGGTCCAATTTAACTCATTTAATGGTTTCATCAGATCACATAACGTACCCAAAATTCTCCTTAACTTAGGTTTTATAGATTATATGCATCACTTTCCTTTGATTCTCTATGTTAAACTTGATTCATGAAATCTGTAGTTTGACTCAAGAGCCAATTTTTTCTTATTATTTAATTATCTCATATTTCTCAATTAGCTGCCTCTAAGTCACCATTATAGTCACCACTACCTACTACTCACTGTATCCAACCACTGTTATCGCAGCACAACTTCATAACCACACCCCTCGACATAGCTACTACCACCCCCAAACAAAATTACCTTTATTGCCATCGTCCAAGTAAATCAATCGAGACCCACAAATCAAACCCATAAGCAAATGATTCCCTAATTTTATGTCAACTTTATCTTCCATTTCTAGTTTGAAGATAAAATGGATGGAGGTAGTGGTGGTGGTCGATCGCAACTGTGATGGAAGCAGAGGTTGTGGTTGTGGCTATGGTGGAGGTGGCAATGGTGGTGGGTCGTAGGTTTGGAGTGATGGTGAGTGTTGCACGGCTGGAGCGGTGGTGGTTGTTCAGCGGCTAGAGTGGCGGTGATTAGGAACATTCCAAAAAAATAAGGGGGAGAAAATTAAGGTACTGATTTGGCCCATATGGATATGCTTTACAGAAATTTTTTCATAATGACAGTCCTGCCCTTTGAATTTATTACGCCTTCTAGCTCCAATTAGCAATAGGACTAATTTGGTTGAAAATAATTTTTTAAGTGCGGATTTGATATGTTTTAAATCGGGGATACTGTAATTGTAATAGAGTGATACTTTAGGGTACAGATTTTGCATTAGCCTTTATAAATATGTTGTTTCTTGTTTAGTTAACTATACTTTTTAAGGTTTTTGTTGCTTTTTTTATTTCGTACAGTCACGGACCTAAGGACTGGGTTTGTAATAGGAGAAAGTTCAAAGGCCTTGCCTGACACTTTTTATATGTAGATGACAATTTGAAAAGACTACCCAGCTAAAAGGGTCAGAAGCATGATTTTCCCTTGTCCTTGCAGAGCAAACCGAAGTTGTTGGAAGTTTATAATTAAACGAATGGTTGATGACAAATTATGTCCTTTGTACTATTCACCTTTATACGACTATTTGTAATATTATGTCTGACCCATAAGCCTATGTAATTTGATGTACCTTTACAAGTATATGCAATACTAACTTTGACCCAAAAGCTTATGTAAGATGATGAACTGTTTGCAAGTCAATACAACAATTAGCATCCGTACAAATTTAGATGGAAAATTCTTATGTATAACTGACATGACATTTTCTCATTAGCATAATTGTCCAGTTCACTTATGGGGCAGTGACTTGGCATCTAAAATCTACTTGGATTGCCATGTGTCAAAAATATCCACGTGGAGAATGAAGCATGTTTTGGTTTCTTTTTAACATATGCACTTTACGTTCTCTCTCCCACCAAACCCATCACAATCTTCCTCCACTAACTCACACCACCACCACCAGTCTAATAGTCACCAAGAATTTGCAAATCAAAATCCAACATTTAAGGTATGATATTTTCTCATATATAAACAAATCAAAGGACATTACGTATAAAGACTCAAATTTCAACATTGTTGCTAGGCCATTCTGACTATGCACGTTTGACCAATGTTAGATCTCACTTTCATGACATGTCGATAAATATTCAATGGTCAAAATTCAATGCTACCAATCTGGTCAACCTGGAGCACATGACTCAAGTCACATGCCACTCTTCCATCATCAAGAATATTCTAGGTGTTGAAATTGATGCCTCGAAGCCTGACCCTTGGGGGTGGGTCAGAGCCATTCCTTTGGTGGATCAGCCCAAGCCTTCCCCTTGGGATCGACTTGAGGCCTTCCCAGAGGCATTCTCTTTAGGGGTTAGCCCTGAGCCCTCCCCTTGGGATTTAAACCAAGACCTTCCCTCTGCGGCGTAGCCTGAGCCCCTCCCTTAGGGAGGTTGTCTAAAGCCCTCTCGTTGGGGGCTCTACTACCTCGTCCCTTGGGTTTCTCTTTTCTTTGAGGGCTACTTGCCTCACCTTTTGGTCTCTTCTTTCTTTGGGGGATTCTTGCCTCACCACTTGGTATATTCTTACCTTGGGGGCTCCTTGCCTCCCCTCTTGGTCTCTCCTCTCATTGGGAGCTCCTTGCTCAATGACCTCTGTCACCACACTTCTCTCTTTATGACTGTCGACTGAACCTAATCATGATTTTTGCACTACGTGCCCCCAGCATAGTGCCTGTCGTCATACCCGAGTGCCACGATGTCGGACTGCACTCAAATATCTTACTCTTTCATACGCTCTCATGCATTACTTCTCCTCCTGGGCCTAGGCGATGTTGCCATCTCATGTGCCTCCGTATAACACTTAGTGAACACGCCCCTACTGTCTCCATTAAGAGTGTCTCCATTACCGCACATATATCGTCATACCCATGTGCCCCGACACTCATACAGTCATACGCCCAGCACTCTATTTCATCACCACACCCCTGGAAGTGGTCCATCTCTTCACTACACCAAACGCACCTCACCTTGGTCATGGAAAGTTCTTTGACCCTCCCCTCTAGAGTGCGCTATATCTCTCAAGGTATATTTCGTTTGGATGCTACCTCAAACAGCTGTAAGTGCTCCGACATGAGGTCTTTCGTGTCACTAGGTAGGCAACTCTTCTGAGACACTACCTCGGCCCATCAGATAGGAGAACCCCTCAGGAAAAAAACTTGACATACTCTGGATGCTCGGACATATGGACTCATTACGGGATAAGTTACTCTTCCGGGACATTATCTCTGCCACGTAGCCCTGAGTGTTCCTGCAAGAGGACTCTCATCTCGCCAGGTAGACGACTCCTTTAAGACACTACTTAAGCCCGTCAGGTAAGAGACTCCTCATGGGCACTACATTGGCACGCTCTGAGTTCTCTGATATAAGGAATACTCATGGGGTTTGTGACTCTTTAGGGACACTATTACTGCTAGAAAGATGCGAATGCTCCGGCATGAAGACTCCCCTCTCTCCAAATAAGCGACTATTGTGCGATGCTACTTTTGACCATCGGATATGGGGCTCCTCCAGGACACAACCCTGGCATGTTGGGTAGGAGACTTCTTAGGAACACTACCTTGGCCTATCACGTAGTCGACTCTTCTGAGACACTATATGCCAAATTGTCTGTATAACTAATATAAATGCTCTGGCACTAGGGGCTATTCTTTAGTACCCCCAGGTACCGTGAAGCCCAACTCACTTCGACGTAGGCATCATGCCTAGTCTGCCTAATAGTTGATTGTTGGGCCTTCCCTATCGCTATCAGGTCCTCAGCGTCTCTCAAC
This sequence comes from Escallonia rubra, assembly GCA_033065855.1. Lineage (NCBI taxonomy): Eukaryota > Viridiplantae > Streptophyta > Magnoliopsida > Escalloniales > Escalloniaceae > Escallonia > Escallonia rubra. The sequence continues at coordinate 545,152 of JAVXUO010000852.1, read as the reverse complement.
GCCTCTACGAACTCAACAAGGGCTTTGGACTAGTGGTTGTGTGAGCCAGTTTTCTTAGATAGACAGAGTGAAGTTATGATTATGTGACTCGATAGTCTGTGGAGTACAGGCTTTTATGAACCTCTATGTGGGGTGTCACCCCCATGGAGTTCTATGTGTCGCTTGGTGACATGATTTTCCAATCTCTATACATAGTGAACTTGAGCATTCTTTTAGAGAAGAGTAGAACTCATTTGCATATTCTAATTCTGCACTCTAGAATTCTTGATCGAAAGATTCTAGAGGGAGAAACACCTTGGACTTCAGACCTGACTCTAGACCTTGACTCTGGACCCTAACTTAGACCTAAGCACTAGACTAGTAACTTTCATCTTGTGTTCACCCCGTGCCTTCACCTTCGCAGCACTACCATCACCTTCGTAGCCCTGCCAATCTTCAGGCTCTGTCTGGGAAGCCTAGTCTCTACATTTCCTCTGTCCTTTCTCTGTCGCACATCAACACACTTGGCTCCTGACTCAGACTGCATTATTTGTGTTACCTCCACATATACTGTGAACCCACTTCCTTGACATCATTTTAGCGACTATGTAGTGGAGGTGACATCACAGTGCAGTTCATCCCCTCTCTGACACACCCAATCCATCATACCTCAGCAACATTGGACCACTAGGCTACCAACCAAAGCCTCAACCTTACCATTGAAAAGGAGCATCACCTCAAGGACCAAACCGTCAATGATATGGTCAAGCACCTCTCTACCACCAAGCTCTAAGACTCTCAGTCATCGTCCATGTCTGCGATCCTTGAGATGCAAAAATCAATCCAAGTCTTAACTTTAAAGCTCTCTATGTCTCATGGGCTTCCCACCCTGTGCCACCCTAAGATCTAAGGTTGGCCCATACTACTCAAACCCACTTTTTAGGCCGTAGGCTAGTTCTGGACACTAACCAGGTCCCAGTGTCTCGACCACCATTACTTAGGTTCTGTGTTCCTTTGGCAGTAGGACTCATGACACCTTTACCCGCAGCGCCAGAATGGTTATCACAGCCACTACTACTCGCACACCTCAGGACGACCTTGCCTTAGTGATGCAACAACTTCCTCTACACATTGTCCGGCCCTGCCTTACCTTACTAGAGTACCTCGAAGATGCATGACTCTATCGAGAAGAAACCTAACCCCAACATAGCAGACTGACACCAGAACACCCGGTCATCCCCCTGAGTTACTGTTGGCCCTTCTTAAAAAATTGTCCTACCGCTGGCACTACTCCTATGCAAGCCACACCTCAAGAAGCTGCCTTCACCACCAACCCTTCTTAACCAATGGCATCCCCCCAATGCCTCAAGTCGCCTTGTTTGGGGGATCAGGTGTAAGGATCATACTCTCCGGAACAAGCCCTAGCATACTTTGTATGTCACCACGAAGGATCTGATCGCCATCTTCTACCATGTCAAGGAACTATCCGTACTTCACTCCTCCTCAAGATTGTCTAGTCATGCTCCTTCCTATGACAACCTTACTAACAAGCCCTAGATTACAAGCAATCAGTATTAACCTTATTCAATAGCAGAGAGGGCAATGCCTGCGAGGACTTTACCTATTTTGCTGGGTCCCTAGAGCAATATGAGAAGGACGACACTTTGAAACTCAAAGAATTCCACATGTCTCTAGTTGGCCTCACCTACGCTTGGTACCGCCAGATCCCCAAAGGTACCATCCACTCTTTGTTTGACATGCTCCGCCCATTCTCTGACAAGTATCACTACGAAGCGGAGCGTGTGAACATTATTGACATTGTTGGCATCTGCCGGCCCAAGGAGGACCTCAATGTCTAAGTTTAAGGATATTATATTCAGTGCTTGGAGTGCACTGACTTCAGCAAGGATGAGACCCTTGTACTAGTTTACATCAAGAACATAAGGGACTTCTATATGGTCTACCTCGAAAACCTCCAGCTTAGATCTTGATGTCACCTAAAGGAAGTTGCACAATACACCTCTGACTCGGTTGGCCCGTCAAGGAGCCCAAAATCCAAAGCTCAACATATCCTGATCATTTGGTGGAAGCAGCCAGTGAGGACGAAAACAACCAAAAATGCTAGTCCCGGGGAAGAGACGAGCGCCCTGATAAGAGAAGGCAGTCGGAGCCTTCCCTGGAGTACCCATGTGACTTGAACACCACCAAGGAGCTTCTCGCAGAGTAGATCATGGACAATTCCATAACCTTTCCTCCTGTCAATGCTAAGCCTACCTAGGAGGACCTAGCCAATCACAATTGGCCTTATCATCAGTCTATTGGCTAGACCCTCGAGAATTATAAAGGCCTCAAGTTCATCTTTGCTACAAAAACTTTATCTGAAGAACTCAAATTTCATCAGCCATACATACATAAGGGCGCTGCATAGTTATGACGTTAATACACTAATGACCTGTACCAACCCACCCAATCCCTGGTTGGCTTCAGTGCATTTTTCTACTTCTATTTTCTTTCATTCGCAAGTTCAATATACTTACTATATTATCAATGCAAAATTTCCATATTCAGACTTAGACAAAAATTTTAATGCAAGTATCTTTTAGCACTAGCCTCGAGTGCCCAGCTTGTTCCCTGTCCTCCTCCCTACCCTATTGACCCACACTTTTAGATATCTCAAGCAGGCTGAGGTCCTTGCTGGCGGTCGGGATTAGATAGTGTAGGTGGTGCGCGGGGTGGCTCAAGCCAGGCTACTAAGTATCAGATTCGTTGCTGACATTGACCCTAACCTACGGATGTCGCGGTTGAGCATGCACATAACATGTCTTACTTAACGCCAAACCAGAGCTAAGTAGCTGAGCAGCCCATTTGGTCTCCCCTCGTCACTGTCTCTTGATTTAGCTTCACCGGCATCATTATGCAACCTTAGGCACTATCCTCTTATTGCCTTGGTTATCCTCCTAAAGTCTCTCCTTTTTCTCTCAACTTGACCCCTTATGGTCATGGTAGTAACCTCTGCCTTCCATCTCAACATGCTCAGGTTGGACACCTTGAACGGACTTACAAAAACTATTTCAAAATTTTTAACCCCCCGGCCTCCTTTCAGCCCGAGAACTACTATGTGCTGAAAAAAAAGATGGTCATTGGGCCAACTTCTGCAAGTTGACTCCTCGTCCCACATACCCTTTCTTCTTGTGCCAAGCCTCTCAACCCAAGACTCCAATCCCCCTAAATCTAACACTTAAACTCATTTATTCTCTCACCAACTACCAAACATTTCTCGACTCGACCCCCCCCCCACCCCAGCCCGATCTCTCCCAACCCCGACCATGTCCCCCTTATTTCCCAAAGCTACAAGGAGTCAAAACCTTAGGCCTTAGCGGTCATTACTACTGTCATTCTCTTATTATTTTTCCATCTCCTCACCATCCCTATCATTTTTCCTATTCTTCTTCTTCCCATCCTCCCCCAACCTTAAAAGCTTCTTCAACCTCCTTCCCTCTCACTCCCTCACTTTTACCTTCCAAGCCTGCCCCTATCACCACCAGCTTACGCCGCCCTTAACCCCCGCATCTTTTTCAACCCTTCCCTTTCCCCCTCCCCCTGACCCTTTTAACCAAGCTACCGGGCCACGCCACCTGAACAGCCTTATCACACCAACCCCTATGGCCGATCTTCCACCCTCTCTCCCATTTCTTCTTCCTTCCCTGCCCTTCATCATGCTCACACCCAACACCTCTTCACCAGTCATATTGAGTCGACCCCCTACCCCCCTCCACATCCTCCTTCTGTCACTGCCTCACTTACTCACTTCTACCTCGGCAAGTTATGTCCCACATTGCTCCATATATCTTCATGCCCATCACGTCATGTGCAATTGTCAAGATGCCCTCCCTAGGTGTATTTTTCACACGTCGTTTCTCGCGCCTTGAGCTTGTTGCAACGCCCGGCTGCACGACCCTGACCAAGTATTGTCTTCACGTACGTGCCCCCAGCAGCCCCCCCCCCCCCCGACCACCCGGTGATGTCCAAGCTTCCTAAAGGCTAAGTAAGTGATGGGCGAAGTTGATCAAGCCACCTACTAAATACTTTCTTGTCCAGTGACTGGGCTATCAATATCCAGACCAAGACATACATCAAAACTATTTGAACTAACAAGCATACATGCGCTAGACACGCGAACTGTATTCTAGGCATACTGCATGCAGGTGCTTGTATTTCTAGCCCATCCTTGTTATGCACCTTTGACCGCTTTTGGATCCCGCTTTCACGACACGTTATAAAATATCCAACGGTCAAATTTTAACGTTACCAATGTAGTCAATCGGGATCATACGCCTTAACTGACATGCCATGCCTCCATTAAGAAATATATTTTAAGTGTTGGAATTGGTGCCCCAAGGCCTTCCCTTTAGGCATGACCAAAGCCCTCCTCTTGGGGATTCAGCCCAACGGCTCCCTTTCGGGGTCGGAATGAGGCCTTTTTCATAGGTTGGCCCGAGCCGGGGAGATTGGCCTGAGCTATCTCATTGGGAGCGCCCCTGCCTTGTCCCTTAGTCCCTCCTCTCCTTAGGGACTCCTTGCGTCACTCTTGTTCTCTCTTATGCTTGGGGGCTCTATGCCTCTCCCCTTGTTATCTCTTCTCCTTAAGGGTTCCTTGCCTTCCCCCTTTGTCTTTCCTTTCCTTCAGAGCTCCTTGCTCCATAACCTCTATCATCATACCCCTTGCATTACAACACAAGACTGTGCACAAGTGTCGTCTTTAAGTTACGTGCCCTAGCACTACATCCATCGTCGCACCCGAGTGCCATGAAAGTGCACTACGCTTGAGCACTGCCTCTTTCTATATGTGCCCCGCCCTACTTTCCCTAGCCACAAACCATGCGATGTCATTGTGTCATGTGCTCTGGCATAATACTTAGTGACTATGTGTCGTCTCTAACAAGCGTGCCCCTATCACCGTACATATTACGTGCCACCCATGCGCCATGACACTTATACACTAGCACCTCTCGCACTCTGTCACACTGCCACGATCCTGGTATTGGTTCACCTCTTCACCATAGCCTACCTCACCTTGGTGGTGGAACAAGCTTTGACCCACTAACGGATGTGTTTAGCATCCTTTAAGGTAGGTGACTACTCTAGGACACTACCTCAGGTTGCTCCAATTTCTCCAAGTTCTCCAGCATGAGAACTCCCCTCTCGCCAAATAGGCAACTACTCCAGAACTAGGTTCAAACTGGACACCCAAGATAGTCTGGATCGGTCAATTTTAGGGACCTGTGGGTAGGTGACTCCTCCAGGACACTAGCTTGGCACACTTCGAGGGCTCCGGTACAAGGACTCATTGCGAGATAGGCGACTCCTCCAGGAAACTATGTCCCTAGGGAGCTCAAATGCTCCAGCATGAAGACTCCCATCCCACTACGTAGGCGACTCCTCTAGTGCCCTAACTTAGCTCATCGGGTAGGGAGTCCTTCGGAGCCCTACCTTGGTGCGTGCCGAGTGCTCTTGCACAAAGAATCATTAGCGGATAGGCGATTATTTTAATACACTACCTCCGCTAGGGATATTTGAATGCTCCGGCATGAGGGCTCCCCTCCTACAAGCTAGGCGACGCCTCGGGTGCACTACCTCAGTGCCGAGTAGGGAATTTCTCTGGGACACTACCTTGTTTGCATGCTCCACCAGTGCTCCGTCATGAGGACTCATTGCAAGATATGCGACTTCTCTGGACACTATCTAGGCTAGGGAGCTCCAAGTGCTCCGGCATGAGGACTTCTCTTCTTTGAGATATGCAACTACTTCGAGACATTACCTCGGCTTGTCAAGTGGGCGACTCTTTTGAGACTTTACTTTGGCGCGCTCTGGGTGCCGGCACAAGGAATCATCACTCGGGTGGCCACTCCCCTGGGACATTGTCTCTTTCATGAAGCTCTAATACTTCAGTATGAGGACTTCCCTCTTGCCAAGTAAGAGACTTTTCTGTCGCATTACTTCGGCCCGCCAGGTAGGCAACACCTCCGGGACACTACCTCAGCGTGTTTGGTAGGTGACTTATTCGAGACAGTGCCCTGGAGCGTCAGGTAGGATACTCCTACGAGACACTACCTTGGTCGTGCTTCGAGTGCTTCAGCACAAGGACTCACCTGCGGGATAGGCAACTCCTGCAGGACACTATCTCCATTAGGGTGTCTGCATGGCTAGTCTACATGGTCCAACACTAGGGGTTTTTCGTTAGCACCCGTAAGGCCCACAACGCTAAGTGCACTCCGAGACGGAAGCAAGTCTCTGAGTGGCATCGCGTCTAGTCTGTCTAATTATGGGAGTCGGCCCTTCTCCACTGATGTCAGATCTTTAGAGTAATTCGACACGAGACAATGCCTTGGCCTATCAGGAAGGCTAATCCTCTGGAACACTACTTTAGGCATGCTTCGAGTGCTTCGGCACAAGGACTCACCTGTGGGATAGATGACTCCTCTGGGACACTATCTCTCCACTAGGGTTTCTGCATGGCTAGTTTACATGCTTCAGCACTAGGAGTTTTTCATTGAAACCCCTAAGGACCATAACGCCAACTTCATTTCAAGACGGGAGAAAGTCTTTAGGTGGTATCACGTTTAATCCGCCTGGCAGTTGGGAGTCGAGTCTTCCCCACCGCTATCAAGTTTTCTGCGTCTCTCGATACCTCTATGGGACTCAATAAGGGCTTTGGGCTGCTATTTACATCAAAGGGTTGGCCATACTGATGTTGTATAAGCCAGTCTTCCTAGACAATCAAAGGGAAGCTATGCAAGCAGGCCGTGTAAATATGCAATCCGATAGTCCGTGAAGTACATGCACTTCTGAACCCCTTAGGTAAGGTGTCACTCCTAGGGAGTTCCACGCGTCACTCCTAGGGAGTTCCACGCGTCACTTGATGACATCATTTTTCTTATCTCTATAAATAGTGGACTTGAGAATTCATTTGGAGAAGATTAAACTCATTTGCACATTTCATTCTCATTCTACAATTATAGAGATAAAGGGTTGTAAAGCGAGAAACACCCTGGACTTTAGACCCTAGTACAAAACTTGATTTTGGACTTAAGTATTGAACTAAATGACTGTCATCTCCCTTCTTCTTCCATAACTTGGGTCTGAGGGCCTCCCATGTGATTTATAGTTGTTATGATCATGCTTCTCTTCCTTTTGTTGTGTATGTTAGTCCACGGGAAAAGCCTTATCTCATGCGTGCTTGGCTTCTAACTCAAACTGCTTTCTTTATGGCACTTCCATGTATACCGCAAACCCACTACCTTTGCATCAAACATCTTCTGGTGTTCTCTATTTTCTTTACATGATCACCATCACCTCCCGAAAACCAAAAAGTTAATATCCTCCGGTTTGCTTTTACCGATGATAAACACGTCTATCAACCACCATTAGGTCCTTACTAGCTCATTTCTCGAGTGACAAATTGGTCCAATCCTTATCAAAATGATAACACTGAGGGAGGGGATTTGGATTTTGGGGTGGTAATCAAGCTGAGGTGCATAGCCATCACATTAGAATTAGAGCTCGATTAGCTTTATTTTTTAGAGAAAAGGGAAAATCTTGAAGTAAGAGTGCATTGAGAGTTTTGTTAATGGTGACATGAGGGTTGTTGGAGAGATAATGAAGAATGTATTCCTTGGAGACCATGGGTTTAGTTGTTAACAGAGGATTTGGTGTTAAACGATGACGACGGGGGTCCTAGTGGTTGGAGAATCTAATGGGAAGGTGATGATGGTAGAGATGGGTGGGTATGGGGAGATCACAACTATTGACAAAGGTGGTAGAGGTTGGTGGGGAAGGTAACGGTGATAATGGAGTTAGGGGGCACAATGATGATCAGATCAAAAGCACCATTGGTATATAATAGACAGAGGAGAGAAAGAAAGCCAGGGAAAAAAACATGAAGACTTAAAATTATGAATAAGAATTTTCCCTTTAGTCCTTAAAAAATGGCATATGAGCTGCCCATGGCCATTTTTATCTTAATTTGAACTAAAGTTAGTTTTTGGGTTTGTGACGGTTTATCAAATTGCAAGAGCTTATGGATCGAAGTTGGCACTGCACAGACTCTGCTGCCAAAAACATGTATAGTGCGAATGAAGAATTATAAGTTAAACCCTTAATTAAAGTCACCATGATGGATCAAAAACTCGTTTTGAAAAGTTTTACCTCTTATTTTCATGTGAACTCCAAGATGAAAGAAATCTTTGACATTATGACATTTTGGCCACCCTTAAAGGATGAAAGGTACTTTTTGATTTATTTAAAAAAGCAAACTAAATTATTTTTATCTGAAAAATTTACAGTGACCTTGTGTTGTTGAGACACTTCAATGTCTCGCATATTATTGCACATTTTGCAGAAACACCAGCTATTTTCTTAGATTTATCGCGCATGTAGCAAAAGAAACCAGTTGTTACCATGGTTAAGTGCTCCCTTCGGAATTAATGGATTGGCTTTTGTACCCGACCTTGGACTATTTACCATGAATGTAAGTGTTCTACGACCCTTGGAAGTCAGGAAAGTGAAGGAAACCCAAAGACCAGTTTTTTTTTTTTTTTTTTTGTAATCAAGATCATTCATAAGATAAAGTACAAAGGGACAAAAGAAACTAGACTAGTTCCCCCTGTCATCCATTAACAAAAGAGGATAACGAATGGAGGACTGAGGAACTATCCCAAAATGGTTGTAGCGGTCTGCGCATTTTGCCTAATTATGAGCCAACATATTTACACATCTACTAACTTTAAAGAAACACCAACATGAAAGATTCTTCAGATTCTCTCTTGCTTCTTCAATTGTAGCAAAGCAGCTCCAACTTTGGGGAAGATCATGATCATTAAGCCAATTGATTATCACTTGAGCATCTCCTTCAAAAAGAACATGATAACATTTGTTGCGGATCGCCAGATCGATTGCAAGGAGAGCAGCAAGAGCTTCAGCAAGTTCCGGGTCCGTTGTTATTGTCGCTTGAGTTTGAGAAGCAATTACAATTGCCAGATGATTCGTGATTATCGCTGCTTGGACAAATCTTGTTTCACGAACCACATCATCAAAATTGACTTTAAACTAGAACAGGGGGGCGTCTACTCCAGACCGATGCCAACACTGGTTGAGTCTTGATCGGAAAGAAGGCTTTGTAGTGTTGGTTATAGGTCAGAAGGACCTTTATGGACACCTCATTTGCATTTATCTCAGCATTTTGGAAAACCTTTTGATTTCTACTCATCCAGATGTGTTCAAAGATCACACTCGCAAAAAGAGTAAATCTATGTTTGAGGTTCAGATCAAGATTATCAGGTAGTTGTTGGGAGGTGATAGATTTCAACCAGATAAGAGTAGATGGAACCCGATCATCCGTGTTTGATGGAGGTGGCCGAAAAATTTTCGGGGATATCATCCATAGGGCTCTTGCAAAAGGGCACTTGTTGAACAGATGCATCAATGTTTCTTCCTCAGAGTTGCATAAGGGGCATTCAGTTTGAAGATCCGGACGGAAAGCTTTGATTTAGTTCTTATCGGCAAAATATTCCAAGCAATTCGCCGTATAAGAATTTTCTGACGTTCACATATTCTTGCTTTCCATAAAGACCAGTTTGGGTAGGTTCAAGGGGAGAAAAAAAGACCAAGAACCAACTTGTAAAAGGGAGTTTTTCTTTCATCGTACGACTAACAATAATGACCAGAAAAAGCAAAACGTCGTGCAGAGGTTGGGGACTACCAAATGGTTCCTTTATTGCACTGCCCAAAGTGGTAGATCTTTGCAATCTTTCGGCGTAAGAGTCCCCCACCACGTGAATCACAAAAAGACTACATCTACAAATTCTAAAAGCTACCAACCTTCTGACAGATCCAATAAAAAGGTAACCACGGGATCGCCCTTTTAGGCAAGGGGGAGTAGTGATAAAGTTGTTCCGTTGTATTCTGAAGGCGCAATTGCTGAACTCAAAAATGATTCTTAGTAACCATTTTCAAAGTCTTGAAATTGTGGAAGTCTTGCAATGAACCAGCCTTTCCTCGAGCAATTTAATCGGAGAAGAAGTGTGACAGGTTTGTCCTTTTTAGCGACGAGTTTAGATTGTTGGTGGTGATAGGGGTATCTAAGCAATAACATTCCATTAATACCCAACACGAGAGCGCTCAAAACAATAGGTTAATTTCTTGGAATTCGGAAATAAGATGAAACCTACAGTGGTGGCCGGGCTTGTACCTGTCCGACACATTAATAAGTAGCACTTCAAATATTAATAGGTCTTATCTGGTTTTTGGACCATGCTTGTGTTGGTGGGTGGAGCATTCAACTATCTGCACATAATGTGCTGCTTCTTGATGGTTTCTTGATTTCCCAAAATGGTATGCCCAAGAGTTTTAGTTGAAGAAAGAATTTAACATTGTCTTTTAGGGGATTCTTTCTGGGAATTCAGGATCTCCTGTGTCAGTTTCATTCTTCAACGATAAACTTTTTCATTGCATTTTGTTCCTTCGAGTTTCTCACGCAAGATACAATTACTATGGTGGTTTTGATGGAATGATCAGCTTTAATTGCTTCCGTTATGATGGTATGGCACGTCGTGCTTAACAAATCCTTTTTTTGTTTCCTAGGACGACGAAGTATTTTATCTCGTGCATTATGCTACAAAGCATCTAATTCTATGAGAAGTAACAGATGCATGAGAGGAAAGGATAGTCACATTCCAATAACTCAAAAACGAAGAAATTGATCTGCAAATAAAACAGTGGCCAAGACCACAGATAGAGTACAACCAACAATTGGGATAAAACGAAACATGAAATGAACAAAAAGTCCTCAAACACCAGATAAATACAAGCCAAGCAAGTTGGGCTTTAGGTTCTCTTTTCTAGAACTCCGAGCTGGGCAGTGGCTCATGGGTGTGGCTAATGAAGAACAGCTCATAAACGACCCCAGCAATGCCAGCACCAATCAATGGCCCGGCCCAGTAGACCCACTGGTTGGTCCAGTCCCAGCTCACCAAGGCAGGCCCAAATGATACGGCTGGGTTCATTGATGCCCCAGTGAAGGCACCACCGGCGAGAATATTAGCTCCGACGATGAAACCAATTGCAATGGGTGCAATTATGCCAATGTTGCCCTTCTTTGGGTCGATTGCGGTTGCGTACACCGTGTAAACCAGCGCAAAGGTCATCACGATCTCGAACACGAACCCGTTCCACACTGAAACTCCCGTAGACAGGGCAAATCCAGATGTTGTCTGCAAAAAAAATACAATGACATTTCTTTTTCAGTATCAAATAAAAGCATTGCACGGCATACTCGATTTCCGTAGTACATTTATGTTTTATATGCTCGGATTATTACGTACACATTAAATCATAAAATGAACTGATGTCAACTTTCATAATCATCCACAGCTTTGGTTTGGCATAAGATTACAGAGAACACAACGGAGAACGTTTCTTCATTTTCTTTAATCTTTCACCAATAAGCCTCTGACCCAAAAGGCTAAGTAATACTCAAGTTGGATGTATCAGCATATATATAACAGCATATATTCAAGTGAAGTACACCATTCTATATATGTTTGACATTACTTTCCGCTTGCTTAATTATCTTGGCAGTGTCCCACCAATGTACGTAACATAGTTTGGAGCAAGATAAACGTCTCTTCACACTAATTTAGGGAGAGGGTACTGATCGTGACGTCTTTTTGTTTGGTTAGGTAGAAAAGAATATGAACTTTTCTGTCATGTTCAGGAAGAATCCTGCGTTGCCTTTGAACAAAAACTCTTTTTTTTTTTTATATATATATATCTCGCAAATAAGAGATCAGATAATACAAACAAGACATCGGAGAAAATGCATCGGTTGCAGCGACCAGAGTTTGACGTAGCAGTGTGGCGCGTATATTGTATTGTGTGTACTTCAATTAAAATTGCTGTGACCAAAGTTTTAATACGAATTTACAGATGACAAATATGTGATCAAAGAAGCCGTATGTGGAATCCTACTTTCAGCACCTGATATCGACAAATATATCTCTGGGACACTTAAAAAAGAGACTTTTACGGGAGCTCAAAGCCTAATTGAGTCTAAAACATGACAGATAAGATAACACATAGCTGCATACCACCACATCTTTAATTTATTGCGAATACTGTGTCCGTACAAGTTACTCCCTTTTACTCGAATGAAAAGGAGAATAAGTAAAGATAATTCCAGAGAGGAGCCAAAATTGTCAGAGAGATCATGCTCCCCTTTTTATTAGTAGAAGAGTTGTACGTTGTTATTACAGTATTATAGTAGTAAAAGTCGCACTAACTTTAGGATTACAATCTAACTAGGTAGAAATTTCGACGTGGAACCAAGCCAGCAGAAGAAATAATGAAAATGGACGAGAGACTAAAACACAAAGAATGTGGTAGAGGAGAATAGTAAGTAACAAAGACTCACCAGACCACCAGTGGCGAACTTAAGGAGCGCGCAAGCAACAGTGGAGCCAAGCAACTGGGCGACCCAGTACAGGAGCCCACGGAAGAGGGTGATGTTCCCGCCGATGAACGCCCCGAACGTGACGGCGGGGTTGACGTGGCCTCCGGACACGTTGGCTCCGACGGCAACCGCCACGAAAAGAGCCAGCCCGTGAGCCAATGCGGCGGCTACGAGGCCAGCAGGGGTGGTTGAACCGTTGTCAGTGAGCTTGTTGAAGGCCATACCGGAGCCTTCTCCGGCGAAGACAAAGATGAGGGTGCTTATGAACTCGGCCAGGGCCGCCTTGAGGGCGCCCGGGTGGCTCACCTCCTCGTACCTTCCGACGGCTATCTGGTTAAACGGCATCGTTGGGAAACACAAAGACCTCTGATGGTTTTTTTCCCCTCAGTTGAGACTTGAGAGTTGGTTGCAGTGCATGAGTGACCAACCCTATATATTCGGAGGGGAAGGGGACTTGGGAACTGGCTGTAGCCGGTTGCCGGTGGGAATTCAGTTGATTTTGTTTGTATTGTTGTTATTTACGACTACTAAATATGATGATGGATTCTTTAAAGGAAAGGCGTGGGACAGTACACTGATGTGAAGGGGTTGCGGACTGGGGACCAGCCATACCTGTTTGGACAGCTAAGCGTTCACCTCCAAAATGATATGGCACTGACACGTGTATGTAGCGATAACGGACACGTCATGTGGTTCCGGTCTGATGTGACACTTCAGACATGCTTTGTCCCGTAATTGCTACATTGATAATCTTGAAGCGCCGGCCAATTTTTCTTTGGAATTTGAAGGCACGTGGTGGTTATTTTCTGATCGCCATAATATGTGACTAGGGTTATAAAGGCGCAGAGTTTGATCTTAGCTCATGGAAATAGTCAAGTCAAAATGTTGATTACATTTAAACTAGGGTTATACGTTGTTGTGGCCAAAAATTGACCGGGACTGAACGAGCGTCGGTTGGAACCAAACAAGCACACGAGCAGACCTACAAAGCAGAATACGAGCAAACGGTGATGCACCGGTTCCCCCGGTGGGGGCTCCGGCGAGAGGTCTCCGATGCTTAAGTCAGTAAGCAATTTTGAGAGAGTATTGAAAATATCTTAAATTGTCAGAACTTACATTCTTCTTCCTTTTTCCTTCTACTTTATAGGAATGTATTAAATGGTCGGTTTTCTCCCCTTAATGGGAGTTTCTAGCTTTTATGGGGAGTTAACAAAATTCATGAGTGATTATTAGGGAGAATGGAAGAGTGTGTAAATGCCACTTCCCACCTCTCCAAGAGTCATGGGGCGGTTTCGAAACTATCTGGTGGCGACATGTGTCGCTCTCACCGGGTGTATATTTTTACCCATATCATTTGCCCCACATTCCATGTTCTTTTGGAGAAAGAATGTGGAAGCAGGATAATTGACTTAGCATTGAATTTTAGATTATTAAGGGATGCTCCGCGTTAGGAATTTAAACCAAAAGTGATATTTCTCACTCATTGGTAAAGTGCATAAACTTTTGGTTTGGCAAAGGCGGGCTTGTCTACCCGACCTGTCGAATACAGGCTTAGAAGGGCTCGCCTACTCAATTCGTAGAGTAAAGGCCTTAAACGTGCTCGTCTACTCGACCGGCTGAGTAGAGAGCATGGATGTAGTCGTCTGCTCAGCTGGTCGAGTTGAGTCTTAAAGGAGCTCATCTGCTGGGCTGCGCGAGTAAAGAGAGACTAATGTGCTAGTCGCCTCGACCTAGCGAACAGAGGCTTAGGAGACTCTGAAGGCGCTCGTTTGCTCGGTTTGGCGAGATGACTCTAGTATGCTCGTCTGCTTAGCCTAGCGAGCAGAGGCTTAGAGGTTCTAAAGGCGCTCGTCTACTCGATTTGGCAAGCAGAGAGATTGAGACTAATGTGCTCGTCTGCTCGGCCTGGCGAGCAAAGGCTTAGAGGCATTAAAGATGCTCGTCTGATTGGCTTGGCGAGCAGAGAGATTGAGAGGCTCTAATGTGCTCGGCCTGGCGAGCAGAGGCTTAGAGGCTCTAAAGGTGCTCGCGTGTTCGGCTTGGCGAGTAGAGAATTTGAAAGCCTCTAAAGGTGCTCGTCTGTTTAGATTCGCGAGCACAGAGGACTAACCTCGGAGGGAGCTTGTATACTCGGCTGGGCGAGTATAGTCAGAGGGGTCTGATGTGCTCGTCTGCTTGGTTTTACGAGCAGAGGCTTAGACCTCGAATGTAGTTCGCCTACTCGGTTGGGCGAGTAGAGGCAAAAGGGTCTAATGTGCTCGTCTGCTCGGCTTTGCAAGCAGAGGCTTAGACCTCAAATGGAGCTCGTCTACTCGGTTGGGGGAGTAAAGGCAAAATGGGTCTAATGTGCTTGTCTGCTTGGCTAGAGGAGATGCATGGGTCTAATGCGCTCGTCTAATCAGCAAAGGCTAAGACCAAAGGATCTCGTCTACTCGACTAGAGGCATAGGTCTATTGCGCTCAACTGCTAGGTAGAGGCTAAGACCAAAAGAGCTCGTCTACTTGACTAGAGTAGAGGCATGGGTCTATGCGCTCGTCTGCTCGGCAGAGGCTAAGACCAAAGGCGCTCGTCTACTCAGCTAGAGCAGAGGCATAGGTCTGTGCGCTCATCTGCTCGACAGAGGTTAAGACCAAATGCGCTCGTCTACTCAGCTAGAGTAGAGGCATGGGTCTGTGCGCTCGTCTGCTCGGCAGAGGCTAAGACCAAATGTGCTCGTCTACTCGGCTAGAGCAGAGGCATGGGTCTGTGCGCTCGTCTGCTCGGTAGAGGCTAAGAACAAAGATGCTCGTCTACTCAGCTAGAGTAGAGGCATGGTTCTATACGCTCGTCTGTTCAGCAGAGGCTAATACCAAATGCGCTCGTCTACTCGGCTAGAGCAGAGGCATGGGTATGTGCGCTCGTCTACTCGACAGAGGCTAAGACCAAAGGATCTCGTCTACTCGACTAGAGCAGAGGTTGACCTCAAAGTGTGCTCGTCTACTCAGCTTGGTGAGTAGAGGCAGATGGGTCTAATGTGCTCGTCTGCTCGGCTTTGTAAATAGAGGCTTAGACCTCGAATGAAGCTCATGTACTCGACTGGGCGAGTCGAGGAAGAGGCTTTATAAAGGATTTGAGTGAAGTACCGTGTCCACTCGATTTTGTTCAAAGTTTCTATCAAGGGGTACAAGTATAAATTTACCCCCTCTTGTTGTGCTGGACGGTCGTGGGATCTTGGCTATTAGATTACCATAATATCTCTATATAAGAAGAGCTCATTTCATTTTATTTCTCTTCACTTTATTTTTTAGCAAGAGAGACTTCAAGAGTCTATCGGGGTTCTTCTGCTTAGTTTGGTGAGTAGTGAGCTAGGATTTCGAAGGATCTATGCTCTGTGAGGCTTACGCGACTCCTCGAGAAAAGAATATGACTACTCCGTTGGGCCAAGATTTAAGCGGCTCTTTATAGAGATGAGCACGGGTTGCTAGGCTAGACCAACACAAATGTCCTTAGTGAAGGTGTCTTGAATGATAACTGGCGCTGTGATGCTGAGCATCTCAAAGTTTTGGTCCTAAAAGTGGCTAGAGCACGACTGAGGTACTAACGAGTGATCTTCGTAATATCTCTTCTTAGGTCGTTTATTCTTAGAATGATGACGCTCTTCGTCATTTAGAAAAAGTGATGTGGCTATTGCAACGGTTTTGGTCATTCTCGTGATGCACAAGGCGAGACGACTTCCGAATTCACCGTTCGGGTGACCTTGGACGTTGGATGCAAAAGCTCTCAGCGTGATGATGAGGAGGCTAGGTGAGGCGTCACTGAATAGGTTGTTGTTGACAAGTGGTGGTTTGCAATGCTCGATACATCCGAGAGGGATGATTGACCAAGGCTTGAAACTGCTTGATAGATTCTTATATGGCATGAATGGTGACGAGCAGGTCATGCTGCTTAGCTATCGTATGAGGGGGAGTGGAGGTTTCATGCGAGAGTGGTCATAGTCTCATATACATATGGCCCCCCTGACTAAGAAGGCATAGATGCAATGATGGCGTCTTAGTCATTGTGTAGGGCATGTTTACAAAACTTTAAGTACATAGTTTGTCAGCTTAAGAGGACGAACATGGAAAGTTAGAGAATCATAGCTTGTTCGCATGTCCGAACGAGAAGATAAAGTTATGGGGCCATGATCTGTTGAAACAATGTCTGCTCAAAACGTCACCAGATGAGCAATAAAGATAGTGTCGATATACTGTTCGGGTATGTGCAACAATCTCTGGCAACTCTGGTAAGTAAGGCCATTGATTTTCTGGTTGCACAAGCACGAGCTATCTGTGATCCAATAAGAGATCCAAGAGTTTGTGTGTGGTCCTCTTGTACAAACCTTCTTGTATAGTGAAAACCCTTTTTGGTCCAACCGTGCCTATTGTGTATGTGTGTGTGAGTTCCCGGAGACTAAGGGAACTCCATACCAAAAGGGGAGGCAATGAGTGTTGGTGATTATTACCCATAATGGGAGAATGGAAGAGTGTGTAAATGCCACTTCCCACCTCTCCAAGAGTCATGGGGCGATTTCGAAACTCTCTGGTGGTGACATGTGTCGCTTTCACCGAGTGTATATTTTTACCCATATCATATGTTAAACAAGTTCTTGGAGATACCATTTTTACCCATATCATATTTTCACGTAAAACGAATAATGTTCTCTTAAGAAAACTGAAAAACATAACTTGTTTGGATACCATTTTCATAATCAAAAAGTGACGAATTAATGTCAACTACCACGTTAAAAGATGTTAAAGGTTCTTTATGTTATCCATGAATACCATTTCTGAACAACCTTTATAAGTCGAAATAAGTGGATTAAAATATAATAATACACGGAGTACTATTTTTTATTCCGTACGTTGCACATGGAGGCAACAATCACCAAAATACTTATTGAGATAACATATACTTGCATGCTTAATAATAATACTAACAAAATCAGCAGTAGTGTTAAAAAATACTTTAGCAACAAAAATTAGTCTTTTAGCAACAATTGAATAAATGAAATATAATAAAATAATGATAAGTTTGTATTAACAAAAGCTACCAAAAAAAAAAGATTAAAAAAATACAAAAATAAGAGAAAATAAAATATGAGAGAAAGTTACATAAATGACTTATAACGAAGTAAATAAGCGAGATTAGGTTTGTTAGAAAGACAATTGCAATGATCCATTCCACGATCATACTACAGGGCATTACCTCCCTTAAAAAAGCTAATCAAGTAGGTACTTATGAGTTTACAGACAGAGTCTTTAAGGCTAATTACAGAGTATCCTATATCTGATGTGAGATATCACAATCTCTCCATCTTATGTCTTAGTGTCCCCGCCAAGGCTCGATATATCACACCTAGTTTAGAATCTTCTTCTTTAGTCGATGTGGACACCTGACTCACCCTTCGTTGCCTCAATCATATGCTTGATATGGAACATACCTAGACTTACCTTCGTTTTCTACAATCAGTAACCCGACTAGGTAGTCCAGTCCAAGTTTTCGAGAGTCGGCTTTGATATCATCTGTCATGACCCAATCCAAAGCCTTACCACAGAGCATTGTCTCCCTCAAAATGGCTAATCAAGTATGTAGTTAGAGTTCACGAGTAGGATTTTATAAGACCAATCGTAAATCATCCCACATCAGATTTAGAATATCACACAACAGTGAATAGTATTGAGATTGTAAAAGATATAGTAAAAATTCAAGATTAAGGGAGAGACGAGTATTTAAAATTGAGAGAGAGAGAGAGAGAGTTAGTTTTGGCTAAATCTTATGAATTGATGAAATTTTTAAGTAGAACACGTCGAGATGTAAAGAGAAAAATGTGAAACTCGTTTAATTAGTTAAATTTTAAAAGTCAAAATGATAGATATGTCAAGTAGAAAAAAGAATATTTACATTCTCTTAACTTCGATTTTATCATATGACTAGACTAGGTCCGCAAAAAGTTGATAAGTTTGAATTGTTTTTTTTTTTTTTTAAGAAAATGTCAATAATTGTACTAAAACAAGGAAAACCCATCATTAATTGTGAATTTGAAAATTGAGAAAGTGGTAACCAAATACTTCAATAGGAAAGACAAATATTAAGAGAGAATGAAAAGTATATATAAATATAAATAAATGCTAATAAAAGTTCACGCATGACTCATCGCAGCACATATGTCTTTCACGTGTAAGTTTCCATTACAGTGCCCATGTGAATCTCGAGATTACAGTCAAAATCAAATTGCAAAGAATTGGAATCTGATTGCCTAATCTACCTAGGCTGGCACTACATTATATGGAATGCGGTCCATGGAAACAGTCATATGTAATGGAAACTTACACGACGCAGGTCAGCCACTTCAACATGTACATTTTTGTTTAGGCACGTATCACTGCTTGACTACATAACCGTAATCGAAAGTGATCTAGTCGGGAGATAATCAATATGGTCTTAACAGAAAGCGGGGTAAACACAGGAGTTGCCCATGTCTGGGTGTATCAAACTAAAGGGCAAACGGAACAGCGGGATGCATAGAACATGTATCATATCTCTGATTTTCGTTAGTACACTTGAGAAAGCCATATACCACAAAATAGAAACAAATGTAATACGTACGACAGTACACTTTGCTGTTAAAATTTCTTAGAAGCCTCACAATTAACTCGTTATCCCTCCTTTCTTTATATAAAATAAAACACGCTTATGCGAGAATCAATTAGCAATGAATTAAGAGTTATTTAATCAAATGTCAGATAAATACTCTGTCATGCTCATCAACAAAGAGAATGAGCCTTAAAGTATTCCATGTGGGCATTTATGAAAGCCACTAGGCCTAAAATTAGGAAAACATGGAGATCAGTGGCGGTCTGAAAACTCTTGGGGATTTGGAAGATTTCAAAGGTCAGGAATTGATTTCCGCCTAAAAAGGATCATGTTAGTCTCACAAAGATACTATCCAAGAGGTTCTAAGAATACTCTAATGAAACGAGGTATCATGTGCTTGAATATGAAATTATCTTTTTTTAATTCCTTCACATGATTGAGCCGTGCCAGCCTGTGGGTTTATCCGAAACTTGATGGGGGCATAGAATGTTAGGTACAGAACAAATCAAGAACGTTGTTGTTTCATACGAGCATTTTAGTATGCAACTGATCTCCAGCTAAGCATGATTAGCTTCTTACCTTGTTTGTATCAATATTTTAGGCAAAAGTAGGCATTTCGTTGGAGGAGACAACAGAAAGAGCATTTTTTACAAAAGGAAGAAGACATCAACCTTACGGCCATGCCAACTCCCGTGAATCGGGTGGTTAGCACATGTCTGAAGGGTGGTACAGTTGAAAGTGATCTCTCCATGTTACCCACTTGAACAAACCTAAGCTTAGCCCTCAAACAGTGTAATAGCATGTCAAACATATCTAATAAGGCTATGCTGCAATGGCTTTTTGAGGATGATAATACTTTTTTCGTGAAAATTGTCTCTCATAATCATTTATCCATGATTACGTTTACTTTGTTTTTTCCATGTAAATCAAATGTGTTGAAGCATTTTACATTACTTTGGAATTCACTATTTCCTAAAAGTTGGGGATTTTCTTATAAATAGTCCAATACTTCCCTTGTTTTTTTAAAAACTCTTGTTTCCTCAGTGAAACCTAGATCCCAAAGTCCTTCATAAATAGAACTCTGTTGATTTGATTCAATTCGATCAAAACCTAATATCTCAATTGCCAATGAATCGTCCACCCAAGGCCACCAATCACACACCCAAGTTGCTCACGTCGCTTGCATTTCGCCACCAAGCGCCACCCACCGCCACGGCGTGCGCCTCGCTTCCATAAGTTGGCCTAGAAAAATAAAGAGCGTGGTGGTGGCCGCCACGATAGGGGGTGGTGGTGGTAGTGGGGAGGAGGTGGTGGGGGGAGGAGGTATTTTGTTAAATAATGAAGAAGGGTTCAAAAAGAAGAAGAAGTGTTTTGAAGAAGAAATTGCATAAATAAAATAACCAAAGAAAACTCAAAATCAAAAACTTTTAACCAAACATCAACCTTTTTTTGCAAAAAATGAAAACTAAAGAGTGTTTAGTTTTTGTCTTTTTACAAACTAAAAACTGAAAACCACAAGTGCGGACCATGTGGTTATACAAAAAACTGCACATAAGTTGTTGACGGTTTTTTTTTTTGGTTGGTATTGTTGCTTATTAATCCTCGAATATGTTTTGGCATGAAAGTTGATTAGTGTTAGTAATCACCTAAACATGTTAATCCACAATATTGCAAAATAAAATAAATGTTATGTATATTGACGAGATTCTACAGGGTAATTTGTGCATAAAAGTTACCTTGTAATAATTTTTAGGGCTAATTACATATATATTCCTGAGGTTTGAGGGTAATTACACGCGAGGACACAAAGTTTCAAAATGTAACACTTATGTCCATTGACAAACGGAATACAAAAATACTTAACGGTTTTGACAAAAAGACTTGATTGCCCCTGACTTTGAAGGTTATTTACTTTCAAAATGTAATTTCTCTCTTATTTTATTTTTTTCCTCCTCTGTCTTCCCAAACCATTTTTTACCCCCATAAATTTCTCTCTCTTCTTCAGAATGTGTTATTTCATTTTCTAAATTGGATTTTGGCTTTGAATTTCGTCCTCAGAATCTTCACCATGGCAATCTGTAGATCTAGGGTTAGGATTCCTTTCCTCTTCTTATCTGATTGCACATGCAATCGAATTGCAAAACAAGTAATTCAAACCTATGAGCATGATTTGACACACTTGAATTGCAAAACCAGTACCGCGAATTGAATATATGGGCAAATCTGAAGGCCCAAGGTTCTTGGTTTTGGAATGAATGGGATTAGACTTGGCCAGCGCGAGGAAAATCCTTTTAGCACTTGGGGCGACTCTGGATCTGGCATCAATAGGTGATCTTGTCTGATCAGAGCACTGGTTCCGGCATCGGTGTGCGCCGCCGCTCCTCCCTCTTTCCCCACTACGCTGGCGCCCCATCCCTCTTCCCTCTATCGCACCATCACACACACCCACTTTCCCTCTTCCCCTTCTCCTTCGTGGTCGTGCGACTGCTTTTGTGATTTTGGCAGTCCCCCTGGTAGCGGCGCCTTTGTTGTGGCTTGATAAGTTGGCACCGCGCCTTGGCCGATGGAGTGGACTTCGATCTGGGCTAAGGGTGGCGTGGTGGGGGTAGGGGGAGGGGAGGGGCAGCGACATCGTGGAGGGGAGAAGGAAAGCAGCGGCGGCGAGGTGGTTGGAGTGATGCGGCGGCAGCGAGGTGGTTGGAGTGATGCGGCGGCAGCGAGGTGGTTGGAGTGATGCGGCGGCAGCCCCATTGAGATGATGGTTAGAGAGAGAGAGATAAAGTTAGGGTTTCAAATTAAAACAAATAAAAACACAATTTTGAAAAGAAAAAAAAGGAACTTAAATCTATAATTTGATTTGGGAAAAAATACTTAATTTCTATTAGAGAGATCCTAATTTAAAAATAAGATTAAAACCTTAATTTGGAGATAGAGAATTAAGTTTTGAAATTATAATTTGGTATTAAGTTTGAAACCCTAATTTTGTAAATTAGGGTTTTTAATTTTTATGCAGTATATATGTAAATATGTGGTATAAGGATAGTATTGACATTTAGAAAATACGCATGGATGACATCAGCCAAAAAATACACTTTTTGGACGGAACCCTAACGGATGGACACGACTGATACATTTTAAAAGTGTTTGGTCACGGAATCTTACATTTTGAAATTTTGTGTCCTTGACTGTAATTACCCCCTAACCTCAGGGACATAGGTGTAATTAACCCTAATTTTTAATTCACATTGATATTCTTCAATCTATATTGTCAATCCATAATTTACAATATTATATAGCACAATTGGTTTATTGCTTTCTTTTGGTGTTTTCGATGATGAAAATGTCAGCGTGGAGGTATCTAAGATAAATAAAATAACCCTGGAAAGGGGGAAGGGAAAGAGGGGAGGGATAAGATTTTTTCAAATTAGCGGGGAATCAACATCGAATCACAAGTAAATAGCTAAATCAACAAGTTTCAATTTGATTATTAACTGATTAAGCAATAATCACACTTGATCTCAAGCCTTGCTAGAACCTCCTTTTAAAATGATTGATTTTCATACAAAGTAACCCCTCTTGACATAAGTATAAGTTGAAGCTATAAGCAAGGTGCCATGATTAAGTTTATGACTTCATGAGATGTGTCCCACACACTTAGTAAGTAAAGGTCTCTTAAATACTCTATTAAACAAGATACAAATTATATGTAGGATAAGAGAGATGAAGTAAAGGCTAGAATTTTTTACGTTCTTCATAGTAAGACTGCATTACCAATGTTCAAGAAGAGTAAAAAGAGATTTCATGATAATATTGAATGGAGGATTTGAAGTCAGCTGTATTAAACCCTCTCTCTTTGAGGCAATTTTGATTGTGCTTAAGCTTGACTTGTAGGTCGATTTAAATGAGTTCGGGAATTATTTATGTATGTGAATTTCTATTTTCATACCAAGTTCAAGAAGCTTTCGAGTTTCAAAAATATTTGAAGCTTCAATCATTTATCTCACAAGAATCTAAATGAGAGAACACGATTGAAGCTCACTTGGTTTCACATCACCATAGTTATGAATACCGTACCGCAGTGCGTACTCTTTTTTTTATAAAATGGTACGTACCGGTACCGTCTCAAATTTTTCATCAATAATATACATTTGTAATATTCATTCATTGGCTAACTAACAAAATATACATTTTTTTTATTAACAGCTCATCTAAAATAAACTGTTTGTCCTATAAAACTTGAATTACGTTAATTTTTAAATAAACTAAATAGTTTATTCAATTGAATTATCTCCTCTAGGATTATCCCCATTTTCAACGATCACATTCGCAAATTCTTGTGTAAGAATAAATTGTTTGTTCAATAATAATGTCTTCAAATTCAAGAATAAGTTGTTTTTGTGTATGCGTGTTTGTGTGTGCTCGCGCACACGTATGTAAAGTAGTACATCATATAGATGAAAGAATGTGATCAAATCTTTCAAGTATAAAGTAAATCAAAACTAAGTGAATATTATGAGCAAAAAGTTACAGAGGCTTTGATTAATATAAAAGAACTTAGAGTGTTTTTCTATTTAGTCTTTATATAGTTAATTTACAAAATTGCTAACAAAATTTATTACTTTTACATTTTTTTAAGGAACCGGTACAAAACATAATATTTCGGCCGGTACGTAGTTCTCGGCCGGTATTACCTGTATCGGCCTGTACAGAGGGGTACCGTACCAGTAAAAGATAAAAACGGTACGTACCGACCGATACCGCCGATACCGGTACACTATTGATAACTATGCACATCACAAAAGGATGCTAAAGGTGAATATTGGGGGTGGGAAGGTGGGGGTGTTGATTTAGTACGAAAACTCTTTGTTGGTCATCATCCTGACACTCCGGCTTAATTTTGTTTACGAGCTATTTCGTAAACTCTGAACAATCAATATGGTTGTAATTAACTAATACATTCTTGGCCTCTCGGAATGGTAGCATGTCTACCTTTGTAGCTTGGAAGACAATTCTAATATAATTCTCCAGATTACGTCTAAAAAAATGATAAAGAACTTCGTCTAACCTTCACTTTTAATACGCGTTTTCTCATGCCCAGAAATAACGTCGATAAAAGCATCTCAATGCCAGGCATATTAATACGAGATATAACCTAAAACCAATTATTTCAATTGCATATTAGACAAAATAATTTCCAATGCTCTTATGATCAAATGCATGAATATGTGACCTTACGTTCATTTAACCTTAACGACAGCATGATCTATTGTTTGTGTGAAGCCTAAGACGACGATAAAAACTCATTTGAAAGTTGATGATGCATCAGTGACAGTACTGCTTAATCTATCCTAGTGGGGGCCGATTAGGACTGTATATGAACCGAGTTCGAGCCGAACAGAGGTATGTTTAAATTCGTTTGTTTAGTTTCAGGTCATGTTCATGTTCGTGTTCGTTTAATCTTCAAAATCTTGTTTGAACTCGTTCGCAGTTCACAAAACTCGTGCTCGGCTCGAGTTCGTTCGTTTATTTATACGAACCGAACTCGAACTTGAAAACTTTGTTCTCGTTCAAAACAATTATTTTCAAATCAAAACTAAACCTTACTTGATCCAATTGTCTACTGATTTTAAGCTTCCAAGTTTAAACTAATTAAAATTTATAATTAAGTTATATGACTTTTAGGCTTTGAACATATTATAAGTTATTATCTAGATGAACATTTCACAAACACATTCATGAACATTTTGGAATGTTCATGCTCGGCTCGTTTAATAAACGAGTTCTAAAATTTTGTTCATGTTCGGTTCATATAATAAACAAACGAACCTGAACGAATTCTTTGAAAAACGAATCACGAGCAGTTAATGAACAGTTTGGTTCATTTACAGCCCTAGGGCCGATGATAAAGAGTTCAAAAATAAAAAAGAGGCAACACAAATGAAAGGGGAAAAGATACCATTTCGTTGCCCCAAAGGCAACATGTCTATGGTTAGTCATGTGATTCCATTTAGAGGCCTTTACCCATGTTATGTTGCAATTGCAAGTACATATATAACTTTATCAAACAATGGAGTCTGTGACATACGGATATATCTTAAAACCACAACTTTACTGTTGACCTTGTGCTTGCTGTGGGAAATGACAGTCTTAATTCCTCATTAAGGGAATTGACTCTCTCTGTCTTTATTGAACTAGTTCATTTATTGTGTCACTACATGTTGAAATAGTATTTATTACCGATGCAATTGCAAGTACATAAGGACATGCACGCGATGGAAGGTATTAAACATAATACATATTTTTGGACATTATTCTTTAACAGCTTAAGCTTTTAGATCAAATGATAACTTAATAGTTTAAGTTTGATTTATTTAACGTACTCAAGCTTTACGCAGTGCATAATCTTGACTCGTTTGTTTCATGTGCCGATATGAATGAGTTCGAGCATTATTTACTTGGTTTGCTTCACATCCTACTAATGCCATGAGCCATAGCCTTAACAAGCTAAAACAGAAGGATGCTAAAGGTGTGTTAGTGGGGTGGGGTTGATTTAAGACGGCAAATTTGCTATATTTTAAATAAACACCTACTGAATCAACCGAGAGGAATTCAATTTAAGACGACAAATTTGCTATATTTTAAATAAACACCTACTGAATCAACCGAGAGAAGCTTGCACATAAAAAACAAGGTAAGAGGAATTCAATTTTCCATTTTACTTTAGCTCAGCGCCACTTAAGGAAAAGTGACCTAATTCACCACAAGATTCGTAGAAATGGAGACAAAATAGAGAGGCCAGAGGCCAATCAATTTCAAAATGTGCCGACACGCTTCTTTTGTAAAAGGAGATTCCAGTTGGACACAAGATCTTGGCTCCACCGCTAATAAATTGTCCCCTTCTCAATTATTCTGACGCCAATGTCATGTCCATCTTCATCATTTTCCTGGCCTTTTACTCGACTCCTGTACAAAAATCTGAAAACACTATTATTAGGTGCACAAGTTTTGAAGAAATCTAGCTTGGTCTTTCTCCTTTTTTTTTTTTTTTTAATGATGATTTGCCTCGCTCATTAGTTTTACAGTAGTAGACTTCAAAGAGTCAGCAGGAACCGTATTAAACTTCGTAGTATTCTTTTCTAAGGAAAACGGTTGCAATGAAAAGTCGTCCCTTCATTGTTAAGTGTGAGCAAATGTAACAGAGAACACAAGAGTAAGTAAATAAGTTGACGCATTTTGATAGTGGATGTTAGGCGAAAGCACGAGCGAGATACACGGGAGAGAATGAGAAAGAAATCATTTCACACTTTAGAAAGAATTTGACGACTATAAACTCACTTAATATCAACTACAGTATAAACTCTTTCATGATTACCTAAAATAAAAAAACTTACATTCTTATCGTCTCTCTCTTTTGTCTTTCAGTAATAATTAATGAATGTGCCCAAGATCAGTAATAACTCCGTCTAGAGTTGGTTGAATTCTCCAGATATGTACAATATCTTATCCACAAATGGACTGTTGATGACATCAAGAGGAATGACTAAAGATGAAGACACAACCAAGCCGCTCTCACTGCGCCATGTGTTTCTTCTTATATTAAGGATTCGCATAGCTAATCATTTATATTTTTAGCGACATTTAGAGTTCCGCTATTCGTGACGTTTAGGGTTGAGGTGTGTTTGGGGGAGTGTTTATCCTTATCTCGGACAACCCAGCTGCTGGCTAAGTTGTGTGCTGGTCAATTCATTCACCAAATTAAATTAAACAGAGGAAGGGGTGCGTGATTGTGTAGGCCCACGTAGAGACGCGCACTCTGTTTTCGACAAACACAGTTGCATGTGAAATGTCGTATCAGAGCTCAGTGGTAGGCCATTAGCTGCCAAAGGTTCCCAGCAACAAATCAATAATACAAAAGAAACCCCTCCTACAATGTTCCTTCCTGCAAATGCTCACTCGGGTGGTATATGATTATTTGTTCACATAAATAAGTGGATACTCGAATATTCGTTTGGCATATATCGGACAAATTAAATACATATATATATATATATATATATATATATATATATATGTTCCCAACCTATTCTGGTCGCCCAAAGGCCGCCTGCGGTCCCATTTTGCATGACACGTCCGCACAAGCAACAGACATTTTCAACGCTCACAACCGGTCAAAGCGTGCACGCTCAAGTCACGTGCACTTCTTACTTCTTCTACGCGACTTCGTCGCCAAGAAACTCATCATCGTGCGACGCCGCATCACGCTTCGACCGTCGCACTTCGCACGTTGTCCGTCGATGCGCCATGGCACTTGCCCAAGGAGGTTGGCCTTGGCCTCCCCCTTGGGGCCGGCCTCGGCCTTGGCCTTCCCCTTGGGGTCGGCCTCGGCCTTGGCCTTCCCCTTGGGGTCGGCCTCGGCCTCGGCCTTCCCCTTGGGGTCGGCCTCGGCCTCGCCTTATGGTCGGCGTCGGACTGCCCGAAGGGTTGGCCTTGGCCTCTATCCTTAGCACCTTCACTTCTCTTCAAGAGGCCTTGCATCCTTCGCGACGCCCTTCGCCCGTCGTTCGTACATCAACCTCGCGACGTCCGTCGTGCATCACCTTACGGACGTTCGTACATCAACCTCGCGACGTCCGTCGTGCATCACCTTACGGACGTTCGTACATCAACCTCGCGACGTCCGTCCTGCAACAACCTCCCGTCGCCCGGACACAACTCCGCGACCCCCGTCGCCCGGACACAACTCCGCGACCCCGTCGCCCGGACACAACTCCGCGACCCCGTCGCCCGGACACAACTCCGCGACCCCGTCGCCCGGACACAACTCCGCGACCCCCGTCGCCCGGACACAACTCCGCAACCCCGTCGCCCAGACACAACTCCACGACGCTCATCATCCGTCACCCGGACGTCGTATCCGTGACCCCCGTCACCGACGTCCGGGCGTCACACTCCAACACTTCGCCGCACCCGTGCGCCGCGCCGCTGATACAGCCGTGCCCCTAGGCTCTCTGTCACACTACCGTGCCTCCGGCACCATACGCACTATGTCGCGCCCATGCGCCACCATTGACACCAACGTGCCCTCGGCACCTTACGCACTCTGTCTCGCCCATGCGCCACCATTGACACAAACATGCCCCCGGCACCTTACGCACTTCATCGCGCCCATGCGCCACAATCATGTCATCATGCCCTCGGGCACCTTACTCACTTCATCGCGCCCATGCGCCACAATCATGTCATCATGCCCCCGGGCACCACACTCATTCATCACACCATGCGCACCTTGCCTTGGTCATGGAACATGCTTCAACCCACTCTCCGGAGTGTACATCATCCGCGGGGATAGACGACTCCTCCGGGACACTATCTCTGCCAGGGAGCTCTTCAACTCCCCTTCCGCCAGGTAGACGGCTCCTCCGGGATGCTACCTCGGCCAGTCGGGTAGACGGCTCCTCCGGGATGCTACCTTGACATGCTCCGAGTGCTCCGGCACAAGGACTCACCCGCGGGGATAGGCGACTCCTCCGGGACACTATCTCTGCCAGGGAGCTCTTCAACTCCCCTTCCGCCAGGTAGACGGCTCCTCCGGGATGCTACCTCGGCCAGTCGGGTAGACGGCTCCTCCGGGATGCTACCTTGACATGCTCCGAGTGCTCCGGCATAAGGACTCACCCGCGGGGATAGGCGACTCCTCCGGGACACTATCTCTGCCAGGGAGCTCTTCAACTCCCCTTCCGCCAGGTAGACGGCTCCTCCGGGATGCTACCTCGGCCAGTCGGGTAGACGGCTCCTCCGGGATGCTACCTTGACATGCTCCGAGTGCTCCGGCATAAGGACTCACCCGCGGGGATAGGCGACTCCTCCGGGACACTATCTCTGCCAGGGAGCTCTTCAACTCCCCTTCCGCCAGGTAGACGGCTCCTCCGGGATGCTACCTTGGCCGGCCGGGTAGACGGCTCCTCCGGGATGCTACCTTGGCCTGCGGAATAGACGACTCCTCCGGGACACTATCTCCGTCAGGGTGCCTGCGTGACTGGCCTACGTGCTCCGGCACTGGGGGCTTGCGTCGGCACCCCTAGGGACTATGACCCCCGGGTCACTCCGAGACGGGAGCAGGTCTTCGGAGGGCATCGCGCCTAGTTCACCTGGCAGTTGGGCGTCTTCCCCACCGCTGCCAGGCCTGTGGGACTCCGCAAGGGCTTGGATTGGAGGCTAGATCAAGGGGGTTCTCTGGCCACACCGATGCGGTGGGAGCCAGTCTTTCCAGACAGACAGAGCGACGCTGTGAGGAGCAGGCCGGTTGAATATGCGATCTGACAGTCCATGGAGCACCGGCACCCGTGGACCCCCCGGTGACGTGTCATTCCCGGGGAGCGCCACGTGTCGGTTTATGACATCATCATCTCAATCTCTATAAATAGAGGTCTTGAGAATTCATTTGAAGGAGAGAACATTTGGACATTTTCACTTTCTCACTCTAGAATTCTAGAGAGAGAAACATACAGTACCCTGACTCTGGACCTAAGCATCGGACTGTGACTGTCATCGCGTATTCATCTCGCGCTATCGCCCTCGCAGCACTGCCACCCTCGAGTTCTGTCTGGGAAGCCCTTGGTCTCTGCCCTTGCTCCACCCTTGCTGTGTCTCACATCAACATACTTGGAAGCTGACGCGGATTGCAGTCTTTGTGGCACCTCCACGTAAGCTCGAACCCATTTCCTTGGCATCAATATATATATATATATATATATATATATATATATATATATATATATATATATATATCTTTCATAGTTTAGCTCCTTGTAATTGAGCGGAAACGAAGAATGAATCTGATGGATATACCCAACATTAGTATGCGTGGAGGAGATCGAGTAGCGATGATTATGAAACTCAAGCACTCTAGCCGGTTGTATTACTAAATTCCCTTCCGAGGCTTCGGACAAAAGAGTATTCACTCTCAATAGGTGTGTGTGTGTGTTTGGGCTTGAATTCAGACGACGATTCAAAATACTATATAGTCACTAATGTCAGAATGAATGTCACCGCGTTCATCAAAAGTGCTATCTAAGTTAAGAAAACTGATTTCTAGCGAAACTTGGATGGATATGAACCTCGCAAGACTCCCAAACACAAAGAGAAGAGGCATTTGGCTCAACCAGCCTCTTATTTCCCTTGTTAACTCTGACACGGTTCTTTCTCGATGACTACGGATCAAATCAGTCTTAAACAAATGGCCCCAACTCTTTTCGGTTGAGGGAACAAGATTTGGGTGAGGTTCTTTGTTATTTTACTTAAAAAGAGTGTAACGCGATTTACCAAAGAGTAATTACACTGTTAAGGGCAAAGCTTTTGGTTTGGCTTAGTTCCACAAGAGTAAAAGCTTGTTTTGGAACTTATCTTTTGGGCTCATTTTCCTTCTTTTGCTCGGCTATAAACAGTAGGACCCAACACACACATGGGGTTGGGTTGTTGCAAACAACTTTAAAGCTCCGTATTTATATGAATCACATGGGGTTGGACCGTGGTCCTGCTTCCCAATTTATTAGATATATAATATAATTGCCTAGAACTAGATAACCGTAGAATTACACGTTTTTTCTCTTAAAAACGAACAAGAAAAAACGGGTCATTTAATTTTCTTATTTGTTGTTAAATACCTTTAGTAATGTATCAGGTACCACTTTGGCTAATTTTAAATTTAAAAAATAGCACTACCACTTCTTGTCACTTAATTGAAAGGTCGGAGTGTTTCTTTAGCGCTGGCAGGAGCAATAATTTCTATGCACCAAGTAGAGTGAATAATAAGAATTTGGAGCACAAAATAAGAATTGCCCTGAAAATTGAAGAGCGTGAACAATCCATACATTTTGTCTTGTCTATTGCCCTCTATACCAAGACCCATATCGAATCCAAGCCACTCGCAGAGTTAAAGCCGAATTAAATTGTGTCTTTTTTTCATACATAGAAGCCCAAGAATTTAACATGACATTAGTTTTTGGGAAACACGTGACGTCTGTATAACTCAAAACTCTAAAATCTTGTAAACTTTTTGAAAAATAATTAAGAACATCGAAATACGTGTAATGATAATTTTGACATCAAAAAGAAATGTAGCGAATGAAATTTACATGATAAAAATGCAAGTGTTAATCAAATCACAATTATATGTTGTCAACATAAACACTCACTTGATGGAAGGAACCAATGATGGTGTGGAATTTATGATGGCCTAAGGGGGGAGAGAAAGAGATAGGATAGAGGTGGGTAGTGAGTTAAAAAGAAGGAAAGTACTTTAATTTTATGTTTATATACGAATTACTTAAACGGCCGTTGTTACAACATTTTTACAGATTAGAGTATGACTTCAATAATAAAACAAAATGGTAAAATACGAGGTCCAAAAAATACTTCACTATCAGGGTACTCTCACTTGATAATAAGTATATACAATGCAAATTGAATTTCAAGATCAAGTAGTGCACTACAATCTGTGCACCTGATGCGAACCGCCTCCAAAAAATTCCGAAGAATTTTAAGGAGTCGCCATCTTATTTAACTAAAAATACAAAAATAAGAAAAACTTAAAAATGAATCTGAAAATGTCCAAAAGACATCTGATCCGTCGAAAACGAAGAAATGGATTCGGGGATTAAGTTATACAACGTGAAGGTGTTAGGCACCCGTCATACCCTTCCGGTTTCAACTTCATTTCTATTGATTTTGGGCCTTTTAAACATGTAAACATGCACTAAAATAAACCCTAAGCTTACGTCTATATTATTGTCTTCAACTCGACATCGGGGGTCGAATGGCTTATGTATCCAATTGGATTGACCAGAATCAAAACCATCGCAGTTCGACTCTGATCTTACGAGAGGCGATCTACATTTCGGTCTTAGACTTAGACTAAGAAATGACTCTTTTTATTATTTTTTAAATGAAATGTGGTCGCGGGAAATGAGAGACAATTCTAAACTAATGAATTAGACTAGAAAGCTATTAAAATTTATCTATCGAATATGCTTGTCTGGAAGACTCGGGAATGCTCTCCAAAGGATCCACGAGCAAGAAGTAACTCTTTCTAAGTGAATATGAGGGACTAATTGCTCTGAAGAAATGATATACCACTTCCAATAGAAGTGGTATAAAAACTCGAGGGAGAAAAGGTTGAGATTTTTCTAAGACCCTAAAAATGAAGGCCAAGAGGCCTATTTATAGAGCTCTGGATTGCCAAAACTGATAAGGATGGCTATATCAATCTGCATTCTAGAGATAAGTCAGAATATTTGATGAAAATAGCAAATTGACACAAGTCAACTAACTAGCCGGTTTGCCCAAAGCCGGTCGGTTTATCCCATAATTTACGACAATTTTTTCGAATTTCGAGACATTACCCGACCTTAATTCGGTATTTATCTCTAATTTTCTAGAGGGGGTATACCAGATTCAGCATTTATCTTCCTAAATCACAACAATCTTTAATTTAATCCCTTGCGTTAATGATAAATCACAAAATAATTCATTGAACCATCTAAACAAATCACAATCTAGACACGGACTGGCATATTTGGGCTGGACTATGCCTGACAACTGGACTTATTGACTGAACTGAATCGAACCAAATTAAATTAAATAGGTTATCTTTCTAGGCCAAAGCTCAATTATAAACTCTTAAGTAATAATGAAGCCTAACCGTTTATATAATTAATAATAACTACAAAAACACGGTGTCTACGAGTAGGAATATTGTATTACTAATATTAAATAGTAGAACCAGATACAAAAGCAAAAATGTTCTCTGGAATGAACATATCTTGCACCAAATAATTTATATTACTTTCAGAATCCCCTCGAAAACTGCCTAAAAGTTTTGAAGTCGTTCCGTCCTGGTTATTTAATGTAATCTACATAACGAAAGAGTAACTCCAAATTATAACTTAACATGATAGATTCAAAGTATTAAACTTGGTAACATCGAGGGATACCCTGGTGCACCTATAAGAAGTTACTCAAATAAACATAATGATACAACCATTTTTTTTTAAGTTTCTCAGATGGTTCTGAGACAACAATACAGCCACATACAAGATGCAAAGATCGTACACGCTCAAGTTCTTCTTCATTCATTGTGTGTGTGTGTGTGTCTATATATATATATATATATATATATATGGAGCTAATCTGTTGCTAGCGCTAGCACCGTCCGCTATATAATGTAGCGGACGGTGAATTATCGTCCGCTACATTATATAGCGGACGGCAAAACAGCGCTAGCAACGTGCTAGCGCTAGCAATGGATCACGAGCCATATATATATATATATATATATATATATATATAAGAACACGGTTTTGTAAATTATTTTCATTACGTCTTCTAGTTTCAGTGGCTAAAACTTCTGTTCTAACTAGAAGAGATACAGGAGCTAAAGTATTCTTAGCAATAATAGACGATAGATTCTCTAGTGAACATGCCATAATAGGAGCCATAGAAGTAGATATGAACGATTAATTCATCTTCATGCCTTTGTTTTAAGGTTTCCTCTATTTGGATAACCTTTTGTTCCAAAAATTCTACATTTCCTACACCGCCTACCATAGCCTCAGGATAACTTTTATATATTCCTGGAATATTGCCTTTAAAAACACAGTAAAAATTAATAGGATTGCCTGTAAATCCTATACCAATTAAGGGTTCTTCGAATGTCTTGATGTGAGATAGGTCAGCTAGGCTTGGATCTATAACTGTAATAGTGCATCCTGTATCTATTATGGCATTTGTTTCTATTAGCTTATTATAATGTCTTATTTGTACTCTAGTTGTTATAAGATTATTAAATCTTGCCTTGGTGCAGAATTTTTCTATTTTAAAATCTTGCTTGATTTGTTGAATTAGTTGTTTATTATTTCCTATGATTAATTCATCTTCATGCCTTTGTTTTAAGGTTTCCTCTATTTGGATAACCTTTTGTTTCAAAAATTCTAGTCTTCTATTAACGTTTTTATCATAATAGGTGTCTTTGTTTGTCTTAAGTTCTAAAGGGGGAATATACTAATTTAAAAGGCAAAAATAAAATATGTGAAGACTGTAGTAACGGAAAGACAAATTGTTGTCTATCCAATACAGATATAGGAAATGAATGTTTAAAAATAGAAGAGATAATAGAAGAAAATGACATAGAAGATAATATAGATCTAGACGTTTACAACCTAGATAGAATTAGCTATAATTTAATAAATTACTTTACAAATAAATATGATATTCTCAAAGCAATAGACAGACTCCCTTTTATAGGAGAAGATCCTATTAAAAGATGGGATTTAAATCAGATATACTGTAAGCTTGACATTATAAATCCAGACTATATTGTTAAAACTGCAAATATAGAAGCAAGTAGTTTAGATACAGATGATTTTGTATATATATATATATATATATATATATATATATATGGAGTTGATCCGTTGAGAGCGCTAGCAAAATAGGAGATTTTGCTAGCGCGATCTAGTCGTCCATCCTCAAAGGATGGACGGACCAGATCTTTTTTTTAAAAGCTATTTTTACCATTTTGCCCCTCATCCCATGTCCGATATACTATGCGGCGGACGACTTTCTTGTCCTGACATGTGTCAGGAAAAAGACGTCAGCTACACAGTGTAGCGGACTACTTTTCGACTGACACATGCCAGGAAATGTCCCGTCAGTTCTTTACCCCCATGACAGTTACCTTGTCTTTATTTGTCACGTCAACAGTGTCCGCTACACAGTGTGGCGGACTGTTATTATTGAAAAATTGTCCGCGATATAGTGAAGCGGACGTTGTAAAATGTCCGCTGCATTATGTGGCGGACAGTTAATATATATTCAAAAAAAGCCTAACTATGAAACTCTTCTCCATTCTTTCTACTAACAAATTTTTCCAGCGACGTTGGCAAGCAGATCTGCACAATTTCTTCTTAAGAACACCTTTAATACCCTAATAGATCACGTAAGTTCACAAAATCAATCATTTACATGTTTGTAATCTATAGTTGTGATGAATATTGCGTTTTATGCGGACTTTTGATTATGCATTGAGCATGTGCTAGCGATGAGAATTTATATATACATATATATATATATATATATATATATGTATGTATTTGTTCATGTGCTAGCATTTGTAAAATCCGATTCCGTGTATGTATATATATCTATTATACATATGAGTATATGCTAACATTGTATGTATTATGCATGTGCTTGCGTTATATGTATTATGCATGTGCTAGCGTCGTATTTTTGCGAGCGATTATCAAAATCCAAACTGTAAAATCCAAACTGAGAAGATTTTTCCATAATTTCAGTTGCAAAAAATAAAATTTAACCCTAGATCAGAAGATCCATCCGTGTTATACGACCAAGCCAATCATATCAGTACACTCATATGGGATGGTCGAGTAAAAAACTTAGCGAATAAACTTTCGTATTCCCGCAAATATTGTAAACTTTTGCTTTGCCTAGATTGTATTTATTAATTCGTAGGAAAGAGCACTTTTCAACACAGTAGAAGTATCCAATGAGTTCGCAGCATGGAAATTGAGCAAGTCCCAGAAAAGGATACTGCGTGGAATTGGTTTGGGATTTTCACGCATGGGCAGATCTTTCAACACCTTGACCGACACTTAGGTGCTGATATAGCTAAAAATATCCCTCCAGTCTATGGATGACACGTGGCAGTTGTGACACGTAACCCCTACTGGCTCATTACTGATATGGCACTTACCATATCAGTCACCAGGCAGAATCCTAAAGAGACTCTGACTCTATCAGCTCAGATTCGCATGAGATCCTCTAGGATCCTAATTAGATTCTGATTAGAGTTGGTCAAAGCTCAGTCCTACTAGGACTCCTCTTTCTACCACTATATAAAGGGGTCAAGCCCCTCAGGTAAAGACAAGTTCACACACATACACATTGTGTCTTTATTGCTTCTCAGAGTTCTACATTGTTAGCCATTTCTGACTTAAGCATCGGAGCGTTCCCCCGCCGGAACCCCACCCGGCGGTCACTCCGTGTTCTCTTTTTGCAGGCCTAATTTCTGGTGTGGTTCCCGATCCAGTTTTTAGCTGCAACAGATTGGCGCCATCCGTGGGACAAATACAGAGAACATGGCCAACCACTCTTCTTCCGATGACTCTTCACATAATCATTCTCAGAACCATCATGCGCGAACTAGCAGCTCTCGTCGACCAGGTCGTTCTCATGACCAGCACTCGACCCCTTTACGCCGCCATCGCGCCAGTTCTTCTGAAGATGTTTACGTCAACGTAACATCTGCTACTCCCGAATCATAAACTAGACCTCAGAGAAGCCGATCTCCGACGTTTACTCTGAAAAACAGTGACCTTTGTCATCGCATGAACCGTCGGCTATTCAAAACACCACATGATAACCTTACAAAGGAAATCCATGAACTGAAGGATGTTGTAAACACTCTTCAGTGAAAGCTTGACATGGCAGTGGCTCCGCAGTCCACTCACCATTCTCATCTTGACCCTAACGACCTTCGTCTTTATCTCACCTCCAGATCAAGCTACGGCCGCAGATACAGATCAACGGCCGATCCAACTTATGATCCCAGAGAAAAGAGCGGAGATCACATGACTAGGAGTGGATCATGCTATCAACGGGATCCATCAGTCGAAGGCAGTACCAACTCTTCTCCCAGACGAGTCACCAGAGCTGAAACCCCTCGAAGATCTGTCCACAGAAAGAGGACGCCTAAGTTTCGTTCCCAAGAACGAGACTCCTGGAAGATGGTACCTAGATATCGCTCTCCAGAACGATCTCTCCCAAGGGAAGAATCTGGATATCCGTTATCCGAAACCATTGAGAAAGCAAAGCTACCTCCCAAATTCTGAATGCCTCAGTGTGACCACTACGACGGGACTGGAGATCCAGGAGAACATGTTTATCAATTTCAAACAAACATGTTACTCCTCCAAGTTTCAGATGCTGTCATGTGCAGAGCCTTTCCCACCACTCTCAGAAAAGCTGCACATGCATGGTTCAAATCTCTACAACCAAGATCAATCTATTCCTTCAGCCAATTATCGGATCTCTTCCAAAAGCACTTTGTAAGCAGTCGATCCCGAAGAAAGAACTCGGCGAGCCTGCTAAACATTGTGCAAGAGAAAAACGAATCTTTGGCGTGCTTCCTCGGACGGTTCAACGCAGCTACTTTGGAGATTGATAACTTAGACGAATCCATGAAGTATACTGTATTCCTCCGAGGCCTCCGTCCGACATCCAAGTTTGCGTTCTCTATAAACAAAAGCCCTACGGGTAATATGAAAGCCCTTCTCGAGAAGGCTAACAAGTATATTCAAGCTGAAGAATACCTGGAGACCCACAGAGGAAGACGCAGAGAAGGCAAACAAGAACAAAAGAAACGATCTCGAGAAATAACTCCTCAAGGAGAGAAGTCAGCAAAACAATCTAAGCGTGATGAAAGGCGTCCGAAAGACCCATTTGCCTCTCAAAATCTGACGCCGCTCAATGCCAGACCTTCAGAGATATTGCACGAGATCAAAGACAATAAAGCTCTCAAATGGCCAGAAAAGATGACATCTCGCCCGAATGAAAGGAATAGAAACTTATGGTGCCACTTTCACAATGATCATGGCCACACAACTGATGATTGTGGATCATTTAAACGAACAATCGAAGCTTTCATTAAGCGTGGCCAGTTGAGAAAGTGGGTGGCGCGCAAAGAAGGACTACAAGAAACACCCTCAGCCGCTGAAGAAAGAGAACGGGAAGAGAATGCGGGTACAATCAACACTATCTCTCGGGGATTAGCCGCATGAGGCTCATCAGGACAAGCTCGAAAAGCATATGCTAGGGAAGTGTGCATAACGAGCCAACCCCCAAGTAAGAAATCAAAGATTGTGCCCTTACCTACTATCTCTTTCTCAGAAGATGATCTAAAAGATGTCAAGACTCCTCATGATGACCCGTTAGTCATCACGATCAAAGCTGGAAACTTCGATGTGAAGCGGGTTCTGGTCGACAATGGAAGTTCCGCAGAAGTCTTATTTTACGATGCATTCAAGAAGATGGACATTCCAACGGACCACCTCCGAAAGATGAATACATCGTTGTATGGATTCTCCAATCATCCAGTTAAGGTTGAAGGTATTATCACACTCCCAATTGCGATTTGCACACCTCCGACACAAGCCAACTTTATGCTTGATTTTGTGGTGGTAAAGGTCCCCTCAGCATACAACGCCATATTAGGACGACCAGCACTCAATCAGCTACAGGTTGTAGTGTCAACCTATCACCTCAAGATGAAGTTCCCCACGGAACACGGGATTGGAGAGGTAAAAGGAGACCAGACTACAGCTCGTCAGTGCTATGTTCGGGCAGAGTGATGGCCGAACACTCTGCCCGAACAGAGCGATCAACTTAGCCAAAACACTCTGTCTGAACAGAGTGATGGCCGAACACTCTGCCCGAACAGAGCGATCAACTTAGCCAAAACACTATGTCCGAACAGAGTGATGGCCGAACACTCTGCCCGAACAGAGTGACAAGACTTAGCCAAAACATTATGTCCGAACAGAATGATGGCCGAGCAATCTGCCCAAACAGAGTGATAAGCTTAGCCAAAACATTCTGTCCGAACAGAGTGATGGCCGAACACTCTGCCTGAACATAGTGCATAACTCTTGGGTTTTATAAAAATACAAGGGAAGCCAAACGAATTAGCTACAGATCTAAATTTGTGAAGAAACAAAAGTTAATGGGAGCATCGTCACTCCACCAAAGCTTTTGCTTCTTCGAAATATCGGCCGAGCGAGGGTGCTCGACTTCTTTGCCGACTCTTTAAGTGACGATTAAAGGGTTTGAGTCAAAGTAAAAATGAATAATGTTGTGTGAATGGTAAACACAAACCACGAGAAACACATAGTACAGCAAAATGCCATAAAATAAAAGATAGAGTTTTACAATAAGCCCTTAAGAGGGCATCAAAATTCTGTCTAAACAAAGCAAAGAGCCTAAATACAAATCTAAGCCTCGGAGGCATCACCAGAAGGACCTTCCCCTAGAAGATGAGAAGCTGCAGCATCCCCTGCCTCCGAAGGCATAACAGTCTCTCTAGATGGAGACACTACCGCAGGCATAACAAAGTCATCCAACGGCATGTCAGGGAAGCGCTCAACGAACATCTGTCCACTTCTTCAGCCATTCATCCCCAGCGTTCCCATCCAAGAAGTCACGGATGCCTTAGTCTCGAGCTTTGGTCACCTCTTCTGCAGCCTTCCTTTTAACTCGATCCAGCCTCTTCTCCAAAGTCGCAATGTGAGCAAGATGTTCTTCCTCTTGCCTGCTCAGCTCTTCAGCACGATGGGTGGCCTCTTGTGCCTCCTTAACGGCTTCCCTCTTCAGATGGGACTCCTCGGCCGCCACCTGCCTTGCCATCTCAAAGCGAGAAAGCATCTCAGATCCGCTAGCGTACATCTGGAATGAAGATTGAAACTATCAGCTAAATGAAAAATGAAAACAGAACAGAAACCTAGTTGAGACAAAGGACGTTACCTTATAAACGACCTGGGCAAAAGATCAGGCAAAGGTCTCGTGTGTCTGAGTCTGAAAAACCTCCTTGTCTCGAGGAAGAATTCCATGAAGAAGATGCTGTTCCAAGACTTGGATGTCCGGCATCCCCAGGTCATCACGCCTAAGTGTCCATCTCGGACGAAAGATGGGATCGTCTTCGATAGACACTTGCTCAAGGATCCATGGAGAGCGTTCTGGAGGAGTGACTCTAGTCCTCTTAGGAGCAGGGGGCAACTCCACACTTGGCTGCTTCTCCTTTTGCTTCCCCTTAGCTTTCTAAAGAACGCCAATGAAGCCTCCCTGTTGCGATTTTCCACTTCCGCTAGCCATCTCTGCAATGAAGAAAGAAATCAATACGGAAAACAACATTGAAATCAAGTCTAAATTCAATGTCTTCTACAAAGCACACATAGAGGAACGGTCTCAGCAGAGGACACGCTATGAATAGCATGAGGAGGAAGAGGAATCTGAAGACCAGCTAGAATGGGCTTTGGAGGTATAATCTTCGCCCACTCCAATTGCTCCTCCGAAAGAGGCTCATCTATACAAAGACCACCTCGAAGCTTAATATGACTAAGTATGTGCTTAGTCTGGTTGTTGGGAGTAGGCTTGCCAGGATTTTCGAAATCCTTACAGAAAGGATTCCACACTTTGTCAAAAGGTAGCTCCCCCTTGTCTAGGCGGCCGACAAAGAAGTATCTCGAATGCCAACCCTTATTTGACTTCGGACCACCCTTCAGAAGTCGCTGCCTACTATGAATATAATACCATCCCGGGCAGTTGGCAACTCCTTTGACGAAACAAATTTCGAAGAACACTCTCATAAAATCTGTTGCATCTGGTTTATAGCCCGAAGTCTGAACCAAATATATGAGCCCAGCAAGCTTCCTCCAACCATTTGGAACAAGCTGCCCGGGAGCCATTCGATAATGCTCAAAGAAACGAAGAGCAAATGGGTGAAAAGGAAGCCTATACCCAGATTTCACTTGCTCTTCATAGATCCCAGTTTCAAATTTTGTGCCGTAGTTGGCTGGTTCTTGCAAACCAGGAAGACGAGCATACCAACCTTCGAGAAGAGGATACTCCCGAATTAACTCCAAAAAATCTTATGTGGACATCTTGCTTGACTTCTCGTCAGCAGTATACCAAGGCTTGGGATTAGCCTTATCCTCGGCTTAATCCTTCACATCTCCTAAGGCATTCTTTCCAGACAAAGAACATGAAGGCTGAGAAGTTGAAGGTTGTGGAGGTTGAGAGGATGAAGGTGGTAATGGTTTCGAAGTTGAAGGTTGTGGCAATGTTGGATTCGAAGTCCCAACTTCACTTCCAGAAGTCAAAACTCGTTCTGAACTTGAAGATGAGCTACTACTTAATGCTATGTTCTCTTGAGGAGACGAAACAAACATTGAAGTGTCGGTCATGTTTTCTACTACAATCAGGAAACTATGACAAACTTGAAGCGCTGAATAGAGAGAAAAGAGAGAAAAACTTACTTGAAGAATAGTGTGCTTCCAAATGATTCGAGTGGGTAAAATGAAGTGAAAGATCCCTTTTATAGAGAAACCCCAAGTAACCGTTCCTTGGGAAGCACAACGGTTCATCTACCCCACACGTGTCACAAGATGAAGAGTAGAGAAGTTTGAAAGTTTTCAAAGAAATTCCCGCTTGAAGGTATTAAACAGATAATGAGACACGTGGAAGGAACCAAGACCTTGGCCGAGCAGAATTCTACCCGAACAGAATCTCGCCCGAACACTCTGCCCGAGCAGAGTGGTCTTGGCCGAGCAGAATTCATGTCCGAGCAGAATCCAGTCCGAACACTCTGCCCTAACAGAGTGCCAGCGACCGAGCAGTTTTCTGCCCGAGCAGAATCCCGTCCGAACACTCTGCCCAAACAGAGTGACAACGGCCGAGCAAAATACTGCCCGAGCAGAATTCCATCCGAACACTCTGCCCGAACAGAATTCTGCCCGAGCAGAGTGACCTTGGCCGAGCAGAATTCATGTCCGAGCAGAATCTAGTCCGAACACTCTGCCCGAGCAGAATGACAACGGCCGAGCAGAATACCATCCGAGCAGATTCATGCCCTAGCAAAACCATGTCCGAACACTCTGCCCGTGCAGAGTGGCCCTAACCGAGCAAATTCATGCCCGAACAGAATGACGTCCGAGCAGAATTCTGCTCGAGCAGAACTCCTTCCGAACACTCTGTCCGAACAGAATGATCTTGGCCGAACAGATCCATGCTCAAGCAGATTCATACCCGAGCAGAACCATGTCCGAGCACTTTGCCCGAGCAGAGTGGCCCCGACCGAGCAGATTCATGTCCGAGCAGAATGTCGTCCGAGCAGAATTCTGCCCGAACACTCTGTCTGAACAAAGTGATCTTGGCCGAGCAGACCCATGCCCGAGCAAAATGCCGTCCAAGCAGATTCATGCCTGAGCATAAACCCATCCGAACAGATTCATGTCCGAGCAAAATCACATCCGAACATATTCATGCCCGAACAGGACTCTGCCCGAACAGATCCATGTCCGAACAGAATCTCGTCCGAGCAGAATACGCTTTGAAATTTCGAAATGTCAGACAAATAGATTCAATTATGTTTCGGCATATTTCACTATCACCAGTGGGAAAAGTGTGCTTCCACCCACTTCATCAGCGCTGGTAAAAGCAGGGGGCATATGATGTAGCTAAAAATATCCCTTCAGTCTATGGACGACACGTGGCAGTTATGACACGTAACCCATACTGACTCATTACTGATATGGCACTTACCGTATCAGTCACCAGGTAGAATCCTAAAGAGACTCTGACTCTATCAGCTCATATTCGCATGAGATCCTCTAGGATCCTAATTAGATTCTGATTAGAGTTGGTCAAAGCCCAGTCCTACTAGGACTCCTCTTTCTACCACTATATAAAGGGGTCAAGCCCCTCAGGTAAAGACAAGTTCACACACAAACACATTGTGTCTTTATTGCTTCTCAGAGTTCTACATTGTTAGCCATCTCTGACTTAAGCATCGGAGCGTTCCCCCGCCAGAACCCCACCCGGCGGTCACTCCGTGTTCTCTTTTGCAGGCCTGATTTCTGGTGTGGTTCCCGATTCAGTTTTTAGCTGCAACAGGTGCCCTTGTTGAAAGGTGGAGAAGTGAAATGAATATATTTCACTTCCCTCTTGGAGAGATGACAATTACCCTAGAAGATGTAGGGTTCATCTTAGGATTACCGGTGACGGAGTGGCCGGTAATAGCTCCTCCGTCGGAAGCAACAAATAAGAGAACCGCTAGGGACTTCTTCACTTCGATACCCCAGGATCAATTTAGCACTTGTGGTATCAAGTTGAAGTAGTTGCTAGATACCTACAAGGTTCTGCCGGATAACTACACGGATCAGATGCTTGTGTTGTACACACAAGACTTCCTCTTGTGGGTGATGGGGGCAATTCTCTTCCCAACGACGTCGAAGAATACGGTCAGCGTCAAATATTTACCGTTGCTGCAAAACCTGTGGGAGGTTGTGGATTATGCCTGGGGTGCAGCGGTTCTTTCGTATCTGTACAGAGCATTACACAAGGCAACGAGGCCCGCTCCAAAGCCATATGTGCATGTCTCTCGCTATTGCAGGTATATCATATAAATCCTGATTTCGTTATTAGTTTTTTTTTGTTGAATCGACAATATAAATATAATTTGCCCATGTTCTCAGGTGTGGTTTTATGAACACCTTGCTACCGGTGCACCAACGCGTATGGATGGAACCGATAAAGTGTGGCCTCGGTTGTGTGCTTGGGAGTACAGCCGGAAAGAGAGCCACTACTAGAGGAGAGTCGATCCCCATCACAACATTACGTAATATCAAGGGGAGTTCGACCGTCTATCTCCGGGCCAAATGCGTTGGCCACCGTACAGCCGTTTGGCACGACGGTTGGGAGAGTCG
Organism: Escallonia rubra; assembly: GCA_033065855.1. Lineage (NCBI taxonomy): Eukaryota > Viridiplantae > Streptophyta > Magnoliopsida > Escalloniales > Escalloniaceae > Escallonia > Escallonia rubra. Next base: position 501,502 of record JAVXUO010000852.1, on the reverse strand, counting down.
TTCGTCTTCACGCTCTCTGGGTTGTATCGCACACCCCTGATCCACTTCGAGGTCACAGAGTGGCAGTTGCCAGACCGAGCAATGCACCATTTTGATTGCCTGCAGGGGTTGCCAGCCAATGCCCCAGATATGAGGGTTAACAGGAACCCATCGGGTGTCGGACGGTTTGGCAAGGCCAATGCGCATGAATTATGCGCGGCCAAAATACAGCTTTGGAGTTCTTGGCAGGACACACTGGCGGCTATCATCTCGGAGCCTAACCCCGTTATTAGCATCGAACAGTACAATGAGTGGTACTACCGCATCACACGGAAGAGAGTAGCCCCAGTAAGGTTTGAACGCGGGGAGAAGTACCACCCTAGGGGTCAGATCGATGAACATATGGCATACAATCTTGTAAGTTGTCCAGCAAGTGTTCTTAATTGAATTTGATGATTATAAATGTCTGATTGAAGTTACTTATTTTTTTATCTCTTTGGATGTAAGTTAATGTCTCGCTCGCATTCTTTCAGAAGTTGAGTGAGCGGAAAGATCTGGTGAGCGTAATGGGCGAGGATCTTCCCCAATAGGCTGCTGCATTGGCTTTAAGCTGCGGGAATTTTTTGTGCCAAGCATTGGGACAGTCTTCGGTCGTCAGCCCGGGAATGGGTTATACGGGCGTCAGCGAGGGATACGGTGATCCCTCGAGACAGGCTTCAGGGGTGAGCCAGGGAGTTGGTGGTCCCTCTGTAGTGGGGATGGGACAGGCTCAAGCGTTGTGGGACGATTACAGCGTCCCCTCCTTCAATTTGTTCCCAGAACCCCAACCCCTCTCTCAGAGTCAAGTCACGCAAGATTGGCCTTTCAGAAACTACGGTTTCTCCAAGGCACTGCCCATTGTCCCGTGGGCGGGACCACTTGGCAGCCCCGGAAGGCAATATCCCCCATTTGACCTCCCCAGAGGGCAATATCAGCCGACGAAAGAAATGGCCGAAGAGCAATATCAGTCGGCCGAGCCCCCCGAAGGACATTACCAACCGGCCGAAGCTCCCGAAGGGCAATATCAGCCGGACGAACCAAGAATTGGAGGTCAATATCCCCTGCTCAAGCCCCCCGGAGAAGGGAAATATTTGCCGATTGACCCCCCCGAAAGAGGGCAATATCCCCCGGTCGACCCCCGAAGGCAATATTGCAAAGGGCATCCAGCCAGGCCCCTAAAGCCGCATAAATGTGAGCTAATCCGAGCCCGTTATTTTAGCGGGCTCCCCGAGACAAAACGTTGTATGACGTGGATCACCCAGAGGGCTTGGATTATAATTGCTCGTGGTCAGAAATGGCCTCGCTGGCTCCGGGAGCTTGGTTAGACAACGGTGTCATCTCGCACTACGTGCATATTCTGAGGTAAAGGGGTCGGGAGCAGCCGGCCGACCGTCCGCGCGTTTTTATCTTGGATGCTTATTTTCATGGCATCCTAGTACAATACTGGCACGAATGGGTCGCTTCAAAGGGGACGAGAACCCTGACCCAGTGGAAACCGTCCACTAACCTACAAGCATATCTTGCTAGGGATAGTCCAGTGAGCGCAAGTGTTGCCGACGTGTTTTTAATCCCATTTTTAGGGAATTGCCACTTGTACTTGGTTTGCTATGAACCAGTAGAGAAGGTCGTATCAGCCATCGACAGTCTCCACGATGATACCCCCGAGATGCATGTGCTTCGTATGTACAAAGGCCTATGCCAGTTGGATGCCATGGTAAGATCATGTTTAATTCTTATTGTAACTTGCATATTGTAAAACTGATTAATGCTTATTTTGTTTGCTATGTTTAATGTTTAATGCTTATTATGTTTCTCGCACAATCTATTTTCTGCCTTGGTCAATTCTAGGCGTGACAAGAGAGTACCGGGCAGGCCAAAGCTCTATTTCTGATTGAAGAAGAGGAGGCCCAAGCAACATAATTCATCGGACTGCGGCGTCTTCATCTGCATGTACATGAATTACATTTGTCGGTCTGAGAGCCTCGGAAAGACCGTCTGGAGCCGAGAATGCATACAAGGCTTTAGGTATAGGATAGCTTGGCAAATTATGAAAGGCCAGCCTAGAGCTATTAGGTTTATTGAAAATCCATGTAATGACGAGAATCGCGCAGGAGATGAGGGGCCCAATTGACAATGTAACATTATATTCATTTTATTAATAAACATTTATTATCTTTATGAAAGTTGTTCTTCATTCATCGGGTTTGAATTGATTTGTTTGACATCAGTTGATCGGTGTTGAATGCAATTGATTTGACTAACCGATTTGTGTTGAAATTAGTTGAGTGTTTGATTTGTGTTGAGATAGCATTGGCATTTTGACTGATTTGTGATTTGCTTTGAACGGTGGGAAACAAAGTGTGGGTAAGTGTTGGAGCTTTAAGATTGTAGTTGGAGTCTAAGAGTGGGTAAGCGCAGGGCCAAAAAAGTTCTAAGTGTTGGAGTCTTGGATTGTAGTTGACATTTGATTTGGGTTTGAATGATGATTGGAGTTGACATTTGATTTGGGTTTGAATTTACGAATGGTGGGAAACAAAATTGTGGGAAAGTTTTACAAAATGTTTCTATTGCGCCGTCCGCTACACAGTGTAGCGGACGTATAGGGAACAAAAAAATTTCTAAGTATTGGAGATCAAAGTTTCTGCTGCGCCGTCCGCTACATAGTAAAGCGGACGTATAGGGAACAAAAAAATTTCTAAGTGTTGGAGAATTGAGTTTCTGCTACGTCGTCCGCTACACAGTGTAGCGAACGTATAGGGAACAAAAAAAATTCTAAGTGTTGGAGATGAAAGTTTCTGATGTGCCGTCCGCTACACAGTGTAGCGGACGTGTAGAGAACAAAAAGTTTTCCAAGTGTTGGGATTCAAAGTTTCTGCTGCGCCGTTCACTACACAGTGTAGCGGACGTATAGGGAACAACAAAATTTCTAAGTGTTAGAGATGAAAGTTACTGATGTGCCGTCTGCTACACAGTGTAGCGGACGTGTAGGGAACAAAAAATTTTCTAAGTGTTGGAGATCAAAGTTTCTGATGCGCCGTCCGCTACACAGTATAGCGGACGTGTAGAGAACAAAAAGTTTTGTAAGTGTTGGGATTCAGAGTTTCAGCTGCGCCATCCGCTACACATTGTAGCGGACATATAGGGAACAAAATTTTTTCTAAGTGTTGGAGATCAAAGTTTATGTTGCGTCGTCCGCTACATAGTGTAGCGGACGTATATGGAACAAAAAGTTTTCTAAGTGTTGGAGATCAAAGTTTCCAACGTGTCGTCCGCTACACAGTGTAGCGGACGTGTAGAGAGCAAAAAGTTTTCTAAGTGTTGGGATCCAGAGTGTTTGCTGCGCCGTCCGCTACACAGTGTAGCGGACGTGTTGCCTACAGAAAAAATTTTAAGTGTTGGAGATCAGACTTTCTGCTGCGCTGTCCGCTAGACATTGTAGCGGACGTCGCTAATTCTGTTTTATTAAATTGGCGACGGAATAAATGTTTTAGCGACAGAAACAATCTCAATATCTCAAATGCACGATCAACAATCAAAAATCATCAATTAACAATCATAATTCTCAAATGCACAATTAAATAACCTAAAATTATCAAACAAATGAACATTAACACAAAATTGTTCATAACTTTATTTAGGGTTTAACATTGGGGGAAAGATTTTTCACAAGTGCTTTGATCAAACACCGTCACTTGAAAACTCATACTCCCCGTGTGTTCAAAGATTACAAAGTTCCCTAGATGGAGGTCATGCTGCTGCACGAATTCATTCCAACCCTCTGCAAAACAAATTTGCTCTTGGCCACGCTTCTTTTAACAAGCCATGACCCCTTGCAGCTGGTTAAAATTGCTTCGAAATATAGTTTGGTAAGCCTTGTGCAAAAGGCTATCGGTATGTCCTAACATATTCATAATAGAAAAACATAGGTAAGTTTTTAACCAAAGATAAAACTTTTAACACGCACGAAAACACAGAGAAAGATGGATGGCCTATAAGTTATGTATGAAAACCAGGAGCCATGATATTGAAGAAGTGTCTGCCTACAAGTGCCCTGTTGCCTACAAATTCACTACTCGACGAATCAGAAGCCATCAGGACGGATCTGTCGTCGGAGGTGGCGCCGCGTCGGGGGGAGGACGGGGATGTCACTGGAGGCGCCACGGCGTTGAAGGGAGGACGGGGATGTCGCTAGAGGTGGCGCGGCGTCGGGGGGAGGACGGTGGTGTCACCGGAGATGTGGGTCGCCGTAGATGGGGTAGCGGCTGGGTGAGATGTTCGAGACAGATAAAGAAATGGGAGAAAGAAGATTGGCCGATCTGATTAATATCTAACAGGATAGAGACGTCTGCTACATTGTGTAGCGGACACAAAGAACACCAAAAGTTTTTTTCTGCAGAGTCGTCCGTTACATTGTGTAGCGGACAAAAAGAACATAAAAAAAATTAGGACTCTGCAGAGCCGTCCGCTACATTGTGTAGCGAACATAAAAGAACACCAAAATTTTTCTAAGTGTTGGAGTTTTAAGACTCTGCAGAGTCGTCCGCTACACTATGTAGCGGACGGGGCAAATAAAAAAAACTTAAACTTAGATTTGATGGCTCTCATAGGTCCATCAGGAAAAAAAATCCAGTCTTCGGTCGAAAGATTATTATTAAAAAATTACAAAAAATTATTACAAATGTCAAACAGACTTGATGGCTTATACAAAAAATTAAAGGTCCACTGCAGCTTCTTCTTCCTCATCTTCGGCGTCATCTTCTTCCTCGTCTTGCAAACCCCCTGGACTTATCCCCAGTGCCTTGTAATGGTTCCGCTTGTCATGGTCGGTCATTTTGTTGCATAATGCACACTGTCTCAGCTTTTTAGGTTGAGTTGCATGTTCAATAGAGCTCTGCATCCGCGTAGATCTCTTGCGGCCTTTCGTTTGCGATATAATTGGATCCAAAGGCCGGATATCATTGTCGTCTTCCTCCCCCGGCTCTTCATCTTCTGATCCCGTTGTAGGCTCAGTGTCAACCGCATTGCTGACTGAAGCTACTTCCAACTGGTCGACGATGGGCTCTTGCTGCTTAGCTACCTCGAGGAGATGTTTATATCCGACCATTGTAGCAGCACCCTTTACGGACAAACGGGTGAACATCGTCACTAGATGATTATACCGCAACATCTCTGATTCTTCAAAGTCAGTATACGGGTGCTCCGGAAAGGCAATGATACCGTGTAACCTATTTGCACCTTTCGTCCACCGTGGCAGGACGTATTTATCGGGGATTGTCCTGATATTCTTCTAGGTGAAAAACCGCAGAATGTGTCTACACAGGATGCCATGGAACTCAAACTTCTTACAAACACATGTCACCGAGTCCGTCAATGTGTCGTGGCTCACCGTATAAATTCTGCGTAGCTTCTCAGGGAAGAGGTCATTCACGAGCAAATAAACCTTGTACTCACGCGTAGACTTTTCTGCCACCTTGTTTATACTGTATCGTCCCGATTTTCACAGCTCTACTTGGTATATCATGAAGATCTCCTTCGTATAGACTTTGGCACTGTTCAACTCCAGCGGGGTCTCAAGCAACCTTCTCCTTTGTTTGTACGTGGTTGCAAAGTCTGCAGCCCTTTCTTTCACGAATAACGACGCAACCGTTTTTTGTGCGGATGTGATGAAACTCTTCAAATTGGTAGCTGTACCCACATAACTATCGAACGTGGCATTCATAGATTCACTCATGCCCGTCGTTTTCATGCCCGCAGAAAAATGCCTCCTCGTGTAAACGTCAATCCATTACTCTTTGAGCTCGTACAAGTGCTGGAGCCACTTGTTGTCTTGCAATGAGTAATCCTTAACAAGCTTTTCCCACCTCTCCTCAAATTCCTCAATCGTTAACGACTTGTTAACGCACTTGTCAAAATCCTGTTTAAAGTCTGGATACTTTGCATACACGTGATGCAGACGTTCAGGGTATTTGTTGCTTATGTGCCAAGTGCACAAGTTGTGTCGAGTGTCTGGGAAGACTGTAGCAATAGCCTTCTTCATTGCCAAATCTTGATCGGTGATGATAACTTTGGGTGCTTTGAAGTTCATTGCTTCCAGCCGCGCCCTAAACAACCATACAAAATAACCCTCGCTCTCGTCCCTTAACAAGGCGAACCCGAACAGGATGGAGTGATAATGATGATTGACGCCCATGAAAGGAGCGAACGACATCGAGTACTTGTTGGTACGGTATGTGGTGTTGAAAGTCACGCCATCCCCAAAATGCTTATAAGCTAGCCTCGAACGACCGTCACCCAAAAAATTGTGCTAACTCGATGCTCGTCATCAAGTTTATAATCGAAGGTAAACTGCAGGTCCTCCATCTGCATCCGCTTCAATAGGCTCATTGTGGATTGAGCATCATTGAGGTCATACACGACTCGTCTTTGGGTTCGGACCGCGTTACGAACGTCTGTCGTGTTAAAGTTTAGATTCTGAATTCCTCCAGCCTGTTCAGCAAGAACATTAATCATGTCGATAGGTCCTAGCCGCGCATTACTCATTGTCTGAATCAGGCTCCTTGCGACCTTACCCATCTTCTTGTGTTGATGCATCTGACTCACCTTGGAAGGGATAACTAAGGGTGATTGTGTGCCAATTCCAGACTAGTAATAAGCCAATGATCCTGCTTGGGTTTATAGCTTACGAACATCTTGACCTAGCAATTCGTGCGTGCAAAGCAATCCCGTCTTCTACGCGAATATCCTATTTCGTCATCACTATCATCGTTGCCTACGCGTGTCTCATTTTGTACTGGGTTTCTGCCCCTATGACACTCGTATAAGCGAGAGCATATTTTTTTTGTTATGTTGCTTGTTCTTGTAATCTTTATTCTAATGCCAAAACCAACCCTCAATGAATACGCTCGAAAACATTCTTCGGCTTCTTCCAATGTTTGAAATGTTCGTCCTAAATACGGATCACTAGCATCTACGGGGGTGTTGGAGCTCGCCACGAAATCAGACATTGTGAAACAAGACCTATGTAGAAATAGACTACGCTTAACAATCAAATGGCATTTCTAACTGAAAATATTACCTCAAAATTATCTTGACGAAAGACCAATTTAGGATGACAAATATACCATATACATTATCTCAAAAGAGTATCCAATTTAACAATTACTAATTTATTGAACTGAACAAATTAAAATTACTAAGATAAATAGACAAATTCATCACGCCAAAATACAACAAACATATCTCAAAAAATTCGAATTTAAATAGGATAAATTTTTAGAAGTGAGCGAACCTCAAAAAAATCAAATTTAACTATAATGAATTTGTTTAAAGTTAACAAATTGATTTCTAGAACATCACAAAAATCTATACTTTTTTGTCTATTGAAAAAAAAATTATACTTTATTAGTCAATCCATAAAGAAAACTTCACAATTCATAAACTTACATTGCTTGAGTGAAGCTTGAAGCAAGTCTTACTCGAAACTTGAAGGGAGCTGAAAATGGAAGTAAGTGAGTCTGAAGGAAAAGAAAATTGTGCTGAAAGAGCTTAGAATCTTTTGGGGATAGGCAATATTGTATAGCGGACAGCATTGACGACAACTTTCACGTGTGCAAAAATAAAAGTACAGATATTAATGGAAGTGTGTTAGTCCCGTCAGGATCAATCAGTCGTCCGCTACACAGTGTAGCGGACAAGGGAGGAGGGGCAATATGGTAAAAAAGACTGTCCGCTACACTATGTAGCGGACGACTGACAGCTTTTGAAAAAAAAAATATGGGCCGTCCAGGATGGACGGTTAGATCGCGCTAGCATATATATATATATATATATATATATATATATATATATATATATATTTCGTCACCCAACCAAAATAAGACGGCCCTCCTCCACTTGCTGATCCCACTAACCTCCACACTTGCTCACCTCTCTAGGGTCAGTGATATTTCCCCTATGTTACCCTAACAGCCAAGAGAAAAGCCAATCTAAAGCCGCAGAATTTACCAAAGCAAAAGAACTTCTATGTTTCGTCCGTCTCTTTCAACCGGAGAGACCACAAGCACCAATACTACGTAGGAGCTAACACATAGCACGGCAGACTACCATCGAACGCGTCCACAGAACAACTTTAGATCATGAGAAATGTTACTCTCATAAGACAAGGTCACTTGCAAAAATAGCTAACGTAGTTGAAACACATCACTCTCTAAGGAAGTAATAACAAAAGGAAACTGGAATAGTTACTGATCAACAAAGATAAAACCCCTTAGAGAAACAAGGAGAAAAAGAAAAAACCCAAACACTCACTTTTTCTGAATCACTACAAATTAGAACAAGAGAAGACAATTTTATTGTCACAGTCAGAAAAAAAGGCACCCCCCGACCAAGATACAAACAAAATGTTAAGGCCACCACAAAGCACTCCTAGCCAAGACTAGACCAAATATTAGGGCAAAATAGAGCACCCCCAACCAAGCCATAAACGAGAAAGGATGAGGATTTTTAAGAACCGCAACACTCACCAACAACAAAGATACAACCCCACTAAGAGCACCAAGGAAAGAAGGAAAATTCCCTAATACCCACCTATGAGGAACACTACAATGTTGCACCTAAGCTTAACCCTCTCCTCCCTGCCCTCCCCCCAAGCGTGAGGCTGCAGCAGACTTGAACAAGGAAAAGAAGATAACTCTAATATCAGAGCCAAAACAAGGCACCCCCATCGGCACGCAAAAAAAAAAATGTTGAGGCCAGAATAAGGCACCATCCTCAATCAAGACAGAAATAAAGTGTTGAGGCCAACAAGGACCCCCCCTACAAAGTCAAAAACAAATTGTTGGAGCCAGCCAGGATAAGGCACCCCCAACTAAAACGCAATCAAAGTACCCCGACCCCAAACCGAAGTATGAGAGAAGAACGCAAGCAGACGAAGCCACACCCTTCAAACACTACATAGGCACATCTACACACTAACAAATGAACAACCCAATTTAGCAAAGGATGCTGAGAGAGGTTTTACTGTTACCACACTCATGCGATCCTCCTCAAGAGGAAAAGGAAAGATGTACATAACGGTATCTAAGGCCCCGTACGCTTACCATATTTGTTTTCTGTTTTCATTTTCTGTTTTCATTTTCACGATTTTCATATTCAGTTTGAAAACATGTTCCTGTACTTTTATCATTTTCACAAAAAAAAAATTAGCTATTTTTTCTTATATTGGGTTAAGTTTGAGTGAAAAACAGCTAGGTGTTTTCAGTTTTTTGTTACTATTTGAGTAATTTTATCCAAAACGAAAACAGAAAATGGTAAAAGTACGCAAAAAAGAATCTTTTTCATCATCATTGCTAAAAACAGAAAACGAATATGGTAAACGTACGGGGCCTAAGTTGCTAAACCAAACCCGATAAGGATGAAGCCGACAAAAATATAACCACACGCAGAAACAGAGAAGACACATCACATAGTAGAAGCTGATACATCATAATTAGATATGGCAGCAGTCGGGTTACACGCAATTAGTCAAACGATGAGATTAATAGGGAAACTGAACCAACCTCATGCCAACACTACCAATAGAGAACTATGTAGCCACCACACCACCACCACCCTCACACGACTACCCCACCGCCCACACTGTTGCCACCAAGACGCCCCCATCGAGCAACCACAATAGTTGCCAGCCAATCATTGCTAACTCCTTGCAACTAACCACAAAATCTTATAATAACCCTAGATCTACACTGATGATCGGAGCTGAGGATCGTTGACCAACCTACTTGCATTGCTGCTGTTGTGGGGCGACGCTGAAAGACGTTAGTAAGGGCGCAGGCAGATCGGTGGCTGGAGAAGAGAGTGCACGCGGTGGAACAACGTTGAAGGGTGCTGCAGGAGTCAGCTGTGAGCCGCAATAACCATGCATCCATCCCACTATCTGCACTGTTGGTGATTTTTTGCCTCAGGTTCAAGTTTCTGGTGGGTCTTCGTGGTTGATTTCGGTGGCCGGAGACAGGTGGCCCAAGGAGGGTCAACAAAAAAGGATGCCGCTAGTGTATTATTGAAAAACAGAAAAGAAAAAAAAAATTTAATTTAGCTAGCCTCAAAGAACGGGGGGAGGGGGGGAAGAACCTCTCAATCCGGCAAGACAAGCAATCCCGTCGGTGATATATTTTAGTGAGAGAAAGTCAGAGACGGAGAAGAAAGTTATGGGCCGGTCGTCTATGAACACTTGAGAGATGATTATTCTACATACAAATAGAGCTACTCTTTGAAAGGGATCTTCGCGAATGTTATCCTGCGGTGGTTTTTGCCATAATTGGTTCCTAATGTGATGATGCCGAAAGGAATGTTACACAGCTTTAGTATCACAACTGTCATCCTTCGGGATTACAGGAACAGAAGATGCCAAAAGGAACGTTACAAAGCTTTACTATCACAATGGGATTACAGGAACAGAAGACGTAAATCGGCATTCTGGAAAATTAGGCAGTGACTGAAAGTTGACATATGCTCTACAGGCTATATCCAAATGCATAACATGAATAACTTCAAACTGCTATCTCTAAATATTAGTCTGCAGAGTTCATCCTATATAGTGCTACAATTCATCATCACCAGACTATTGTCGTTTCAAAGTTGTTTCTGGAGCAGACTCTTCTTGAGGTGGTTCTTACGAGCTAATTCTCTGCATCAGGACTTCAAACCCAAAAGAAACTCCTTGGCAAGATATCCTAAGGGAGTGGTTCCACCAGTTGTGAAGGAGAGCCCGCAATGAGAAAACTCCCAAGGTGCCATTGCTTCAATACTTTTAACCTGAAGTGCATGTCTGAAGCAACAGTCAAAGCGCTGGTAGCACTTAACACTGCACACTGGATTCCTGTTTTGAAACTATCAAAATGTCAAATAAAGGAAAATTAAAATATAACCGTATGAGTTTTGTGTTTGTGTGCGCATGACTGCCAGAAAGCATAAATAGCCTTTGTGGGATGGAAGGGCAAAAGATGGAAGGAGGGACCAGGCACATATTTAGAGCCCCACTAAGAGGTCCAACACAATATCCACCCTGCTTTTTGCAATATCCGCACCTCTTATGTGGCACCAGAATGACCGTGAGGCTTCATGATGCACTTTTCCCTTTCAAGTCACGATATACTTGTACTAGTCTTATCAACACAATTTTAACGGACCGCAAATAGATCATGACAATATTCCCACATGAGAACATTCGAAACAAGCCACCACTACGATGGCCTGCACTCTACCCTTAGAGCTTAGTTCCAGGATTCTCGGAGGTAGGTCACTAATCTCCCTGAGATTCTCGAATTTGCACTTCCGACTGGAGAGCTTGTTAAGAGTACGATCTCAGGTCGATTGGCATCGCAAACTTACGTAGCCTCTAATTCTTCCCTCTTGCTGGCATAATTTTCCTTATGGGTCATCGTTAATTTAGGGTTGCAGTACTCAAGAGAAAGAGGAAGACAAAGCTGACCAGGCGTTGGGCTAAGAGAAATCCAAGCTCTTCTTGGTTCTGATACTAATTGGGACTGGTCACTTCGCTGGGAGGCAGAGAGCACGTGGCAGTGGGTCTTTCGTAGTCCTTTTGTCAAACGATACATGGCTGTGGGATTGCCAACTCAAGCTCTTCTATGACTGGTCTATCAGTCGGGCTTCGCACGAGCGCACTTCACGCATAATATTAGATTTTCTGCTAAACAGAAACATAGAGGAGCTGGGTAGTTTTATTATCGACAATCCAAATGTGTTTGTGTACATATCCTATGTGCGTAATCTACATAAAATAATTTTTTGACTGCATAAATACATAAATAATATTTGGCTGACCATCGAACTATCACCAGCTTCATCTATGTAATACCATGCCAGAAACTATAGAGGAGCTATCCTATGTGCGTAATCTACATAAAATAATTTTTTGACTGCATAAATACATAAATAATATTTATTTAGCAAAGCCGCTCCCAAATCGAACTCTTCTAGGTGCTTACACTCCCCCGCTCCTGCTCCGTGCAACTAAGCCTTAAGAGTACTCAGCGCACACAGCCAACACACGAAGTGATTCCTCACCGTGCCTTAGCCAGGTGACGTTATGCCAAAGCACGTCAAGTACATGCCCGCATCGCAACATGCTAGCTTGCCCAACGTAAGCACTGACATGCCTACTTTTCCAACTTGGCTCCAAGCAAGGCACAGGGATGATGGACTAAGCGCTTGTGCACTACCATGCTCCCCACTGTGATACCACTAAGCACAGAAACCAAAATTACAACAACTTACAATAATAAAATGCATTGTCAATTAGCAGCCACCACGTGTCGTCTGTGATAGTTGATCTAACTAAGGCTATAGTCCTTTCACCATGTTTAAGAAATTACTAAAAGACGTAAGCTTTAACCCTAGTGGATATGGACCAGGTAATATCATCCTCTAAGGTAGCTAATATTAAGGTACTCTATTCCTATTCGAAGGAGATATCCTCTCTCCTATATGTAGACCCAGTATGAGGTTTAGGTAAACCTAAGCTCTAAGTCTCTAACTACTAAATACACTTTTCTTTACTGTTCAGTCTTTACCCTCACATAGAAACTAATTAAGCAACGGAGATCATCCCCCGGATCCCAATCCGGCAAGTAACCCTTTGTTTATTTCATGTTGTGGAATCTGCTCCAGAGCCAGGAGGTCCGTCCAGATTTTCTTCCGAAACAGTGACCATTCCCTTGCTCGAGGAAGCAGAGTGGACCTTACCTCACTCCATAGACTTCCCATTTGCATGCCAGAAAGTTCTATGCACTCATTCCCAACTCGAACATAGGCAGGTGTAAACCTAGCCATAATGTATGTCAGCAAAATAGATAATGTGCTATTAATCAGAGTAAGATGCCCGTTGTGACTCGATTGATTAACAGGTTGAGATTGCTAAGGTTAATGCCACTGACAACCTGCCAACATGCTTCCCAAATGCTCTACCACCATCGCCCAACTTGCTCTATCCTCAAAGTGACTTCCAAGCAATAAAGCAAGAAAGCTCAAATCAACAACACCGGATTTCACTTTTGGACACATTAGTTCAACTAAAAGCTTGCCTTAGATCTCAACTGGGCAACACCTCTGCATCAGCAAGCAGGATAGTATTTGCAACAAGAAATCAGAAATAGCCAAAACTCTTGTCGCACACACCACAGAGCTGAGTGACACCCCCCCCCCCCCCCAAACAAAAAAAAAAAAACAACCACCAACCCACCCCCCCAAACCGCTCTATCCATCAGGCATCTCAAGGCCTTCCATCAGGATAGAAAGAAAATGGGAGTGCAAAAGTGCACAACAATTAAAGGGAACTATTAGCTTAAGCCGTGAAGGGGCCCAACAATGTATATCATGTTTAACACTCCCCCTCACATGAAGCCTCTGATTTCACGTCGAGAGACAAATCCAGGTGCATCACCACAATGTGCCAAACAAAAAAAGTGCATAGGTGCACCTACATAATAGGGGACCAAAATGAAAGTGGAAAGAATTAAACCCAAGACCTTGCCAAACCAAAGCTCTGATACCATGATAAGTTATTATCCCCTAAAAGCTTAAGACGCTAAATAATGGGTCTAACGATGTAAAAATGCTAAGCAGAAAGAAATGAAAGCTCACAAACTTGAACCAAAGACATTCAGAGACCAGAGCTCTAGATACCACCATGTTAAGTGACCATCTAGTCTAAAGCTTAAGCTATCAAATATGGGCAAACATATGTATATAACACACTTGACGCTAGCAAATCCAGAAAGGGGGAGGGGGTGATCACAAGGAAAAAAAATCAGATAAAATAAGTGAACTATTGCGTCTTTAGAACTAAGGTTTGAGAGTTTTAGCCTTTAGGATGAAGAAAGGGTAAAAATATATTTGTTTTCCAGTAACGAAAGATGTAAAAAGGAATTTGAGTGTGCAAATTTTATTTTTTTTTTGGGGGTAAATAAAAGGTAAAAACATGCTCCATTAAGAAAGAAACTTACAGGAAATGCTTATACACTTGAGCACTACAAGGCTATATTTAACATCTGTTTTATCCATTCCATTAATGTATAAAACATGTCCTACAATATGTCATAGACCAGAATAACACTTAACATTATACAATAATGTAAGAATTATCGAGAAGAGTTAACATGGATGTCGTTCTAACTTTATTACTTCCTAGAACCAGTATACACTGAACATATAACTGACCTATTTAGGTTATTACGGCCTATTTTCTTTCAGCAACTTCAGATCTTTCAACATTGGTTCAAATTCCTGCTATATGGTTACTGTTGTCTTCATACTTCAGTTCATCCAATATCATGAAGTACTTATATACTAAGTCATTCCTTGACATAAGGCTGCTTGGGACCCGTCTAATGCAATAGTCATCTGCACTGGGCTGGGGTTATTATCCTTCAAAATTGAGTTGCTTTTTGGAGGAACTTTAGGGAATTAAAGTATCCAAATCCGAATGCACATAGATACTGCTTCATAAGTGATACGTAACCACTTGTACCAAAAGCACGTGAAGAACAAAAATGATAGATAACTCAAGGTGCAGCCCCACCACGTGCACTTAGCAAATTAAAGGAAGGGATAAATGCAATCTAGGAGACCTGAACCAGACCTTGCAAATCGCGTCTCAAGAACTTTCTGGTTTCTAGATCAACTTAAATCTCAAGTATTGCTGACTGCTGAGTGGCATAGAGCTGTCGAAGTGACTTAAACAACTAGTCAACTGAGTCATTGCAGAGAAGACATCAATGTGTGCATCCGTATATGCTTTATATAATTGCATTAACATATTGTGCAATAGAGGGAATCTCGAAATAAAATACCTCGAGACCGTGCAGTCACCCACCAGCCACCAGAGGTCCTAAACATTTCAGCATAACGAATAGTCTCCAATGAGATTTATTCGAATCTTGTCAAGTAGATTGGATTTTATTGCCAATAATTACTGGGATAAAAATAAGGAAAGTACACCACCTGACGTAGCTGAGCATTTTCCAGTTCCTCCTTTATCCTGCAACTCATCAAATTGCCAAATGCACCAAAATTTAGTCCCACTGTATCATTGTCGTAAAAAAATGCACATTAACAAAGATGAGAGAATTTTTTAGCTTAACTTCGAACAAAGTAAGACAGATTTCAAAGAAACCTCAATGCACCAGTCCGAAACTTTTCAACCAAAATAAGGAAAAGAAATACTTCTAAAGTTCACTTTGTTCGCTCCTCGGTTCAAGAAGGTTCAAGAAAGAAGAAATAAGAATAGTCGCATACGAGGTCAAGAGGAGGAGATCGACTGGCAATAATAGAGTTAGGTTCCGCTCAGGGTGTACAGCATACTAAGTTACAAGATCTGCAAACTGGATCACTATGAAAAAGAAAAAGAGTGCTAAACGCTAATAAATAAGACAGGTTGAGTTTTAGATGCATTATAAATATTTTTTACTAACAAAGAGGAACAAAAAAGTTCCCTTGATGTGCCAGAAGTACAAAGGAGCAGAAAACCTACACAGAAGTTCCCACCTTGGGACACGGAGCGGTTAGCATAATGCTATTGAACCAACTATTGGTGTAAGAATTTCCACAATTGGGATGGCAAAAGAAGTCTGACTATTTGAACTAATTCTAGTTACCACCAACGCAGAACCTTCAGTCCCCACCCTTGCACTCGCTCCTGCTCCACCCGAAAACCCACTATACTAAGCTCCCCGCTTCGCAACTTCACGCACACTCCCGCCCACGATTTTCGCAACTAGGATCTTAACAATATGCATGTAGAATCAAGCTCTGCAAAACAGTACAAATAGATACGAATAATCGAGGAGCAAAACAGGAAGATAGACCAGTATAAGAGGTTCGTACTTAAACGAGAAAATTTGGATCAACTGCACTCGTGGAACCAAATAACTTTCAAGTTTTAGAAAAGTACTTACAGGGAAAGAGAAAACCATTGGTACAATGTCCTATGGCCTAGGTAGCACGGACACCGACACCGACGGGGACACCGGACACCGCAATTTCCAAAAAATCAGATTTTGAACACTGCAGGATACCGTTATATATATATATATATATATATATATATATATATAGGGTCGTGATCCATTGCTAGCGCTAGCACGTTGCTAGCGCTGTTTGGCCGTCCGCTACATAATGTAGCGGACGATAATTTACCGTCCGCTACATTATATAGCGGACGTTGCTAGCGCTGCTAGCGCTAGCAACGGATCAGCTCCCTATATATATATATATATATATATATCAAATACATTCCACAATCTAAAATAACAAATAATAATGAAAAACTACCAAAACAAGGAATTCAAAAACAAGTCATACTTAAACGTTAAATCCAACATAATACATGGTACATAACATAAGAAACTTATAAAGTCTTACAAAGTGAAAAAAAAAAAACGAGATGGACTTTCTTCACTCTTCAGTAATCAGTACAAATGCAAGACAGAGGGAGGAAAAAAAAACGGAAAGAAACGAGAGGGAAAGGAGACTTTCAGTAACTGAAGAAAAAGGAGACGAGATGAGGAAGAAGGAGACCTGTGGCCTGTGGGTCAGCGACGGCAGCGGAGGACCTCCGGCGACGATGAGGAAACCTCTGGCGATGGCGGCAGCAGCTGTTTCGATATCTGGTGGCAGCAGCTGCTTTGGTATCTGGCGACGGCAACTATAGCCGTCAGATCTATCGGCTTCGGAATCTTGGCGACCGAGCTTCGGCGACATCGGCGACAGTTCCGGCAACACCCGCGAGTTGGTAATGGCTCAAATTAGGGCACCCGTGAGGTGAGAGAGTAGGAGACGGCCGTGAGGTGAGAGAAGAAGATGGTAATGACCCCCGAAATTAGTTCAAAAAATTCCAAATTAGCCCCAAACGGTCCGACATTGCTCCATGCCGTATCCGACACTCCTCGACGAAGTGTCCGACATGGTGTTGGAAATTAAAAAAAAATCCCGACACCGATTAGCGGTGTCCGACACGTGTCGGCCGGTGTCCGAAGGGTGTCGGGGTGTCCGTCCGTTTAGGACACCATACCTCCACCTAGGAGAGGTGTCCGTGCTTCCTAGCCTATGGCTCTTAGAGATGGTAGCCAGATTCTTCTCATTGCTGAGGAGACTCGATTCAAGGTTGGAAATTATGTCTCTCTCAAACATCAAGTTTCGCTACTCCGATGCACTCGTTATTTCCTTCCTCTACAAATCTTGTCTTTGTAAATCTTTGTCCAACACATAGGTCATTCAAAAGCTTCTTGTCTCGTCCTTAAATCTAAAAATGTTAACACCTCAAGCATCTCTACTTCCAAGTTCCAACATTAGCAGTGTTTCTCCTTCCACGGATCAGTCTCTCACTCGACAGTTGCAGTCTATGCTAAATATTTTTACATTTCAACAATTGGCTGCAGTATGCGCTTTTCAACAAGTGTAACTTTGAAAGCAGACCGCCGTAGAGATTGTGGCACCACCCTTGGCTAGATTTTTTCCCTCTTAAAGGTCCAGCAGTCTTTTACTTGCAGTTGCACACAGTTTGTTTAAAACTGCAGCATCCTCATATAAGTAGCCTAATCATCGCAGTGGTGACAGTGTCCGGCGAAGTATGTTATTAGAATGGCAATTGCAGTGGCACTTATAACAGCAGGGCAGTGGCAGTGTTTTATTAGGGAGTCCATAATGTCTAGCAGCTATCTGTAACTTCGTTAAATGATGAAGAGTTGCCTGATTTTGCTAGCATTTCGGAAACTGCTAAAAATTTAGTAAAGTCTACCATATCCTCCTCCTTTCTAGCCATTCTCAAATCACAATTATGAAGTACCTAATCTCTACTCTAGTAAACTAATAATAACTTTAACCCAATCAAGAATCCTTTTGGCTCCTAATTTGGCACCAAAATATGAAAATACTTGCTAAACAGAGAATTCCAGGACCATGTTGGGAATCTCGTAAGATCAATCACTTGCAGACAAGCCAATTTTAACCACTTGTAAACCATCCATTTGTCTCATCAAATCCTAACTTCTCAAAAATTGACCACATTTTCCAAGTTCCTATGAACAGTGCCATATAATTTATGCATAAAATGCAGAGCTAACGACTCTATTAGGTAGAATCAGCAAGTAACAATGTCTACTAGGATTTCAGAAAACTGACACAAGTTTGAGGAGCTTCAACGGACAAGTATGGAAGAGCACTTTAACTCAGCAAAAGCCACAATATCCAGAATAAGGTTGGACAGTTACTTTCTTCAGCATCCTTGAATATGATGCTTTTATTTGCAGTTGAGCTCAGCTCATGTGTGAGACTTACTTGATGGAAACACAACTTAGCATAATCAGACGACCTGGCAGACCTATTCTCGAAATCCAAGACATTAATTAAGGATTTTATTTTGTTTAGGTTTATTTTAAGCAAGAGACAAATTAAGGATTTTGCATTCAATAATTAAATAAATGTATGATTCAATCAAATCAGTTACAATCTGACTGAACCAATTAGGAGTTGATGTATGATTCAATCAAATCAGTTATGATCTGACTGAATCAATTAGGATATCTTTCCATAGTTAAGTTTTCATTGTCTTATATAAAGGACCACCTCTTGTAACTGAAGAGCAGATTATGAATTGAGAACAAGTTTCCTCCTCCCCTCTTTCATTCTATTTCTCCCCCCTCTTATACTGTGCCGGGTTTTACATCAAGTGGTACCAAAGCAAACCCTAATCCACCGGGAAAAAAAATTTCCCCTACCATCAATACAACATGCATCACTCACAACAACAAACCCACCCATTTACCCACCACACTCGCCATTTCATTTTTTAACCACCGCAACCCCTTTTCATCCCAACCGGAAAAAAAAAGTACCTTCTTCCCATCTCTCAGCTGTCGTCGCCAACATACAGTGAGGCATCCCTTGTTGCCGTTTCCACCAGAGGTGTCAATGGGCCGGGCTTGGGCCGGCCCAGCGGGCTAGAAAAAGGGCCGGGCCATTTAGGGCTTCGGGCCTTATAAACCGGGCCGGGCCCAATTCTTGGAAATGGAGGCCCTGTCCAGGCCCAAGCCCTAGGCCCTAACTTTAGGGCCAGGGCCGGGCCCGGGCCTATTTTTTTTCTTTTCATATGATCTTCCCTGTTTGTTCTAACGCAGAGCCAAGTAAAAGCCAGCCCAGTCTTTGGGCGCCCAAAGATCCAAAACTTGTAAGGAGAGCCTATAAGGCCAATGTATAGGAAAACCAATGTAAACTAACCGAGATAACCAAACAAATCAGCATAAAAGCACTAGATAAGAAAACCAATGTATAGGTAGATTGGAGTGGAATGATACAAATCTTCATACAGAGGATTTCTCGTTGAGAGACCTAGACGACTCTGGTGTCTAAATACAGAGGATCAAGCACCCTCGCTGCAACCCCAGCTGGCTGTGACTCCTCGCCGTGATTTCTCGTTGGAAGGCCTTTGCGAAGATGGCTCTGGGTCACCGCGTTCCTGACGGCAGAAGCCTTCACTGCCGGCCGCCGCCGCTTGAAGGACAACACGGCGTCGATGCCCACACCTAGCACCGTCGTCACCACCTCATGAGCATCGTCGCCTCCGCCGCTGTTGTCGTTGGCTAGCACCGCTGTCACCACCTTGTGAGCATCGTCGCCTCCGCCTCCGCCGCTGTTGTCGTTGGCTAGCACCGCCGTCACCACCTCCTGAGCATCGTCGCCTCCGCCGCTGCTGTCGTTGGCTAGCACCGCCGTCACCACCTCCTGAGCATCGTCGTCACCACACCAGAGACGCCCTTTTCTTTTATCAGATCTATCCATGGTGGGGATTGGTTGTAAATTGATTGTGTGGGTATGGTGGCGTTTGGCCATGGGTACGGTGATGGTTGGCCGGAGCAGTAGTGGCTGGTTGCAGGGATGATTATGGAGGGTGGCTGTAGGTGTGATGGTGGTGGCCGGTGGGTGAGGTAAAGAAAGGCTGAAGAGTGAAGAGGAAAAGAGAGAGAGTCGAATGAATGAGGAAGAAACTGATTTGTGAAGAGGGCCAAAACCGGGCCAAAATCGGGCTTTTCGGGTCGGGCCAAAACCGGGCCTTTTCGGGCCGGGCCAGGCCCGGGCTTTTTTCCAGATGTTCTTGGCCTGGTCCAAGCCCTGGCCCCAAGCCCAACTGTTTAGGGCCGTCACTGTTCACCGAGAGGGTCGGGCCGCCCGGCCCTTTTGACAACTCTAGTTTCCACTGATCTTTCACCAGCCAGCTACCCTACCACTAAGAGCCTTCATCGCCGCTCCTCCCCCAGACGCCACCTCAGTGAAGATCCACTTCAGCTACTCACCAAGCCGACGCTGCCGTGAACCTCCACCGCTGCTCTTTCCCTACCACCGCCATCAGCAGTAGGACCCATCGTCCTTCACTGGCCTGAGCCTCTAGCGCAGTTCCTTCCACGTCGCCATCGTGCACCAGTACTCTAGTTACCATCCACCTTATTTACGTCATACTGGCCATACATTGGCGCCGCCACAAGTTTCGACCCCAAATTTGATTTTCAGCCACTTGCTTCAGCGTATTGCTCTAAAGCAGCTTGCCCAGCCGTACCAGTTCCTTCGTCCGTCCTTGCATTCTGTGGTAGGTCTCAAAGCCCCTCCTAAGGTACGCTTTCTTGCCTTGAAATTTGTTTTAATTCTTGTATTAGTCGGTTCGTCGAGCAAATAACTGCGGGTCCTAACCCTATTTTCTTGCCCGGAACCCTTCATATTCCCACCATTCTTCAATTTTTGCCTGCCACCTTGGGACGCGAGCACAACGTTGTTGCCTTAATTATTCTCGCATTTCCTGTTGACCATCTACAGTGCTTTAAATTTTCACTTCACCGAATTTTGGACGGATTTGTGCATTTTATCATGGTTATTGCGCGAGATAAAATTGTCGATGAGCAATTCCAGACACTTGAGGTTTCTGTGTAATCCCTTCAAGCAAGGCCTCCACAAAATCCATATTTCCTTCCAGAAACGCGAGCACCAAGGAGATACTGATGAAACCATTCATATCGGTCCCAAAGATAACCAATTTGGCATGCATACCACTCCTACAAGGCCCCATTTTCCACATTGGAGAACTCTTCAAGACCCTTTTGTACTCAGAATTCGACTATGGGTGAAATTCAGGCTCCTAGGGATGATCGTGCGCCTCGTTACCAGTCGGATAACTTTGGCGATGCCACGCGTCATGTCAAAGTCGATGCACCTAGCTTCGATGGTCGTCTCGATCCTGGCCATTTTCCTATTGGTTAGCTGAGATGGAGGACAATTTCAGCTTTTACCGCATGCAAGACTCAGAGCGCGGTAGTTTTGCTACGATGAAACTAAATGGGGCTGTCAAACGCAATTGACGGAGAGTCGAGGATACCCACGCACGACTAGTTGAACCTCCCATCACCACATAGACTGGGATGCGCTTAAAATTCAAAGAAAAATACCTCCCCACCTACTACCGTCAGGAAATGCATTCCAAGATGATGCAACTGCGACAAATTGCGGAGATAACCGAGTATATGTCTCGTTTTAAGGAGCTTTCTCTTAGATGTGCGATTCTGGAAACCCCTTGGGTCTCCGGTATCACACATTGTGAAGTTTCTTGCGACGCATGGTTTCTGCTCCCGTCTTACAACACCCAAACTTCTCCTAAGTCTTTGAAGTTTCTTGTGATGCTTCAAGTGTTGGCATTTGGGGCGTTTTAAGTCAACGTAGCCACCCTATCGCCTATTTTAGGGAAAAACTCAATGATGCTCGATAGCGTAACTCTACCTATGATAAGGAGTTTTATGCTATCATTCAGGGTTTATGGCGTTGGCGGTACTACTTGTTACCCAATGAGTTCTTCTTGTACTCTGATCACGAGGCCCTCGAGTAGCTACACTCTCAATGCAAGTTAAATCCCCGTCATGCCAAGTAGGTTGCGTACTTACAACGGTACTCGTTTGTTCTTAAACATCGTGCTGGTGTAGAGAACAGAGTTGTTGATGCTTTGAGCCGTATCTTTCTTGTCTTGCAATCTATGAGCGTCCATATTGTCGGCTTTGATAAACTCAAGGACAAGTACGCTACTTGTCCTTATTTTGGTCTTATCATGCAAGATCTTCAGGCCGACCACCATTATGATCATCTCGATTTCATTGTAAGAGATGGCTTCCTTTTTCATGGGACTCGCCTGTGCATCCCTTGTACTTCTGTTCGTGATTTCCTTGTTTGGGAGCTACATGCTGATGGGCTTGCTAGCCATTTTGGGAGGGCAGAAACCAGTGCATTGGTTGAAAACAGATTTTATTGGCCCTCCGTGAAACGGGATGTCGCTCACATCGTTCCCAGTGTCGCACCCGTCAATTAGCTAAGGCTAAGAATCAAACACCGGTCTTTACACTTCCTTACCTTTTCCTCACCTCCAGTGGAAAGATGTGAGCATGGACTTTGTCTTAGACTTGCCTAAAACTGCTAGTGGGCATGATTCCATCCTTGTTCTTGTCGATCGTTTTTCCCGCATGGCGCACTTTATTCCATGTAGCAAGACTGTTGACGCCTCTCATGTAGCTAAGATGTTCTTTCGGGAAGTGGTTCGCCTCCATGGCTTACCCACATCTATCATTTCTGACCGGGATGTTAAGTTCGTTAGTTACTTCTGGAAGACTTTATGGCAACTTTTTGGCACTCAACTCAAATTCTCTTCGGCCTTCCACCCCCAAAAGGATGGTCAAACTAAGATTGTCAATCTTAGTTTGTGTGACTTACTGCACTATTTAGTTGGTGAGCGTCAAGGTAAGTGGGATCTGATTCTTCCACAGGCTGAATTTGCCTACAATAACTCTGATAACCGCACCACTGGTAAGAGTCCTTTTGAAATTACCACTGGTTATTCCCCCCGTCAACCTATAGACTTGGTTCCCTTACCTCCCAACTCCCACCCGTCGGAACCCGCCGATGCTTTTGCTCAACGTATCCGTGATTTACATGCTGAAATTCGTCGCAAAATCGTGTTGAGTAACGAGAATTATAAACTTGCTACAGATGACCATTGTAGGCAGCTTGAGTTTAATGCAGGCGACCTTGTTATGGCTCGTGTTTGCCCCGAACGTTACCCCCACAATTCCTTTAAAAAGTTGCATGTTCGAACCTTTGGTCCATTTCGTATCATTTGCAGACAAGGCCCTAATGCTTATTTGCTTGACTTGCCTTATAATATGAGCATTAGCCCAGTTTTCAATGCGCAGGACTTGTTTCCTCACCGAGGCACTTTTGAGCCTCCCACGGCGTCTGCAGGGTTTCTCCGAGTTCCATTATTGCATCCCTTGTGCCAGCCTCTCCTTCCGACTTATCACAGCCACCTAGCTTACCGAGGACGAGCTTCGCCGTCTTGATCCCGCCTTGTTAAAGCAGTACCAACACTTAATCTCTCCGGAGGACAGCTCTTTTCAACCCCGGGAGAATGATGGAAACACAATTTGGCGTAATCAGACGACTTGGCAGACTTATTCTCGAAAATCCAAGACATAAATTAAGGATTTTATTTTGTTTGGTTTATTTTAAGCAAGAGACAAAATTAGGGATTTCGCATTCAATATTTAAAAAATGTATGATTCAATCAAATCAGTTACGATCTGACTGAATCAATTAGGAGTTGATGTATGATTCAATCAAATCAGTTACGATGTGACCAAATCAATTAGGAGATCTTTCCATATTTAAGTTTTCATTATCCTATATAAAGGACCACCTCTTGTAACTGAAGAGCAGATTATGAATTGAGAACAAGTTTCCTCCTTCCCTCTTTCATTCTGTTTCTCCCTCTTCTCTTATATTCTGCTAGGTTTTACGTCACTTCTTTATAGTTATTGCAAATAAAAGTGATTCACATAACAAGTCATGTTCATAGAAAGTAAAAAGTTGTCTCACCAAAGTTAGAAAGGTTGTATATTTGCATTTTGAAGAGACACCCAAAGGCAACAGATGAATCAGAACATGACCATGTTCATCAACGGGTAAGAAATATTAAGGGATATAGCTACTCTACATTCTTACAATACTTCGGCTGTCATCATGTAGCCAACCACAACTAGTTTGGAGCAACGGCTTAGATGATGACGGGCTTTCATAATCTTCTTCACATGAAGCACAATAGAGCTTGAGATTAGGCATCGACAAAGGAATACAAGCTTTATGGCTACGTTAGTTGCACCTTATGGAAGTTTCTAGCTCAATATCCCATTTGTCTCCTTAATATTCATGTCTAGAGTGGACCTACCCGTTAAAACTGCTACTTCCACTTCTCCTATAGTAGTTTTATGAACTTCGAGTTCCTGAAGGATTAAGATATATAAGAAGTATGCTGTCCTAACGCTCACAGTTTACAAAAGAGAAAATAGGAATTAACAATAAAAAAGACATGTAAAAAATGGCAGGACCCTTCAATGTGATAGGTCCCATGTAAGCAATTTTAAAAAGCAATCATCACCTGAGGCTAGGCAAAACTGAACGTAGGAGTCCACCCCTGCAAACTCAGAATTAAAGTGATTTGCCTCAGTCCAAACCAAACGTTCCCAAAAAATTTCATTAAGTCAGTGATCCTTCATCGGGATTGCTTCCGTTGGACATAACCTGCAATGTTGTGCGTCTTGTAACCCAGGCAGTCAATTCTGGTTGATGATCAAAGGGTTTCAGAGGATGCAGACTTCCATCCTCCAGTTGCACGCCATAAACAAAAGGGAGTCTTAAAGAGAGGAAGCTCTCCGGGGGCAGAACCACTGGACAACCAAGGCTGAAACACAGCTTTTGTTCACGATCCTGAACTGATGGAGGTAGACATGAATCCTACAATTCATTTCATGGAAAACCATATGAAAAGGCAATAAAAAGAAGAGGTAAAACTAGCAAAAAATTCCAACCAACAACACTAGATTGAACAATAGCTGAAAATACATACAGGCAAGTGGATATAGTGCACAACTCAGACCAAATTTTTTATTGATTCTGATAGGATATCTTCATTCCCAGGCATTTAAATAAAGATGGAACTTCCTGAATCATGTGCCCTCGAAGGAACTGCAAGATTAGAACAGCCCCACTCATTACTCCTAGTTCCCACCCATTACATCTAGGTCCTTTCAAGTTAAAAACTTGCTGAAGGTTATCTAGTTAAATAGTTATTTTCATCACACCCTTTCCAAGGGCCAATTAAATTACTTCCATGGCAGGCCATATGGAAAGCAAAAACAACCCTTCTAAAGTGGCTTTTTGTGCTTGGTGTGCCTCTCTAGCTATGTTAGATGCACTTTCAAAATGCGTGTAGTACCCGTGTAGGAGACTCAACACTTGGATATGGGCATGGGACATCTGTCCAACACCTCATAGGATATGCAACTAAGGACACTATCTTAAAGTGTTTATTTTAATTCGATATTGCTAAGAGAAGAGATAAGATTTCAAATGAAACAATGTTCGACACGCAAAACATCATGTTACATAAGGAGTAATTAAAATGACAGTAATAATAGAAATATTATGCCATGTCCCGTGTCTTGGGTTTTAGAATTTAGATGAATCCAACATTGGACACGTATCCAAGTCGAAGACGCTGAGACCATGTAACATAGCTCTCTAGAAAGAAGTTTGACTCGTGATCTGAAGAAGAAGAATCAGATTATTCGTAATCGATGTTGCATGTGCTTGGCAGCTGAGAATTTCCTTAATCATCTTCTGCTTACTTGTGCGCTACCTTGTTTCAGTTTGTTTGGGATTTATCGGGTCATAGGAGTCTGGACATGCTGTGTAGTTGGTCTAATTGGTGTGAGGAAGCCTTTTTGCAAAAGTTGGGAAAGGCTCCTCTTTGCTTAGTGTGGTGCATTTGATTGGAAAGGAGTAAGCGTCTACTCGAAGGCCTGTCTAGTTCCAGAATTGATGTAAAGAAAGTATTGTTGAGACATTTTTTGGTAGGGATGGTGTCTTTAAATTCTTTGGTGGTATCGGTTTATATATCTTTGAATCAGGGAAATTTTTGGTTGTTTAGGTTAAATGCAAAACTTGTTACTAATGTTCTACACATTGTTACAAATAACTCCTCCTTGCAGAACCAATTTTGTTTCCTCGTCTTTAACAAGATGATACTTATGTCTACACATTGTTGCAAATAACTCCTAGACAATTAGACAGGGCAGAACAAATAGGCACTTTCCCAAAATCCACCTCGTTCCCACCCCACCCCGGCCCGGCCCCCGTTTCTTTCCCTGCTAGCCTGTCTTCCTCACTTGGTTGAAACCCACGGCATCGACTGATGGCCCCGTCCAGTTTCTGACAAGCCACCATTAGCCTCTTTACCTCTTTATTCCATATAGAAACACACTGTCTTGATTCCAAAAAAAAAAAAAATTAGTGATTAAATCCAACACAAAGAGGAGAGATTTGTGCTGATGCAAATTTTCCAAAACTTTTGAACATCAAATTTGAAACTGATTGCGAGAATCTTCATGTTCAGTAGTCCATTCTTTCATGTGATACTACTCTCAATCCTTTCTATGATGATCGAGAACTTCAGTTTTCCTGGCTAAATACCAGCGAATTTGCTTAGTATCTTCTATTGGTCGTTGATTTTGGTTTGATAATATGCTTCCAACTGTACTTCTACCTTAACACTGTTTTGTACTAATGTTTACAGGAACTGGTTAATCCCAGACGTAGGCGGGTCAATCGAAGAGTGGAGGTTGTGGTTTGAGAACAAATTGCATAAATGACAATGGAAATCACAAAAGGGCAGAAAATATAACTAAGGGGTTGTTTGATAAAACTGAAATTTAAGTGCTGAAAAAGTTAAGCACTGAATTCGTAAAACTGAAAACTTTAAGCGACTGAATTTTCACTAAAAAATAAGTTAACCTGTTTGGTAAACCAAAAGCATATGTTTGAAAATTGTTTATTTATAAATGTATCCATTTTACCAAAATTATGCATTTGTTTCTGTACTTTATAACTTTTTTGGGAGGGCTAAAATCGTGTTGGTGGTGGCAGTGATGATGGAGTAGTGGTGGTGGTGGCGGCGGCGGCGGTAAAAAGGTGTCAATGGTGGCGATAATGGTGCCTGAAGACGTGGTGTTGGTAATTGTGATGATAGCGATATAGGCGGCGAGATGACAGTCATGATAGTGGTTGTAGTGTGGTGGATCTTTAGATGATTTTGACGGAAATGAACGTAGTGACAACAACGACGATATAGTGTCGGTGGCAGTGTCCTTGTGGTGGTGTCGGTGGCGGTGTCCTTGTGGTGGTGTCGGTGGCGGTGTCCTTGTGGTGGTGATAGTGGCTAGGTCGTGGTAATTGTGGTGGTGGTAGCAAAAGGAAATAATGGTTGGGTTGGTAGTTGTATTATGGTAGAGGCGGTGTTGCCAGCAAATTAATTGATGCGGCATCATGGCGGTAATTATTTGTTTTATAAATATGTTAAATAACTTTTAACCGTCTCACTTAGAATTAAGTGATCAGCATTAAGTAAGTCCACCGTGACTTAAAATTTTAGTCTATTTTTTGTAAGAATTAATTTTTTAAGTGAGACAAGGTTTAGCGTTATCAAACGCACTTAATTGAAAATCATTGAAAACTTTAAGTTTTAAGTGCTTAATTGCGTTATCAAACACACCCTAAGACAGTATTATACACAGCTACATCTTTAATTTATGTTAGAAGGTTCCAAATATTAGAAGCAAAGTGGGCTCTATTTGCAATATTTTTATCTATTAGTTTGGAGAGTTGTAATTCTTCCATCTTTATTGGGTGAAATTTCTTTCATAATGTTTATTTTACTCCGAACAAGAAAAAGACACTATACCTGATTTTAATTTCCACAATAAAGGATACAGCCTATCAACTAATTAAACTCCAAAAACAAAGGTCTTCTCAGGCCTCTTCTTCTAACAATTTGGAAGCTTTTCAACCCTTATTGGACAGCGGTTGCACCCCCATTTGGCACTGCATCAATATTTATCTTTGTGACACCCCATCCACATTAGATATGCTGACCTTAAAAAACCTAAAGAAACTCAGGCCATGGAATCTGTGAAAGCGCGTATGAGAGTTATCCGTTTGAGCTGCTGGTGGTTGGGGGAAGCGAAATAACCCACATCAAGAGGATGGTTGGAGCAAATGAAGGGGCAGCGGGTAATATTCCACATCCCATAGAGATATACCTAACAATGTCTGACAAGGTCAAGTATGGGCCTTAGTACGGGATTATGAGGGGTCACACAGCGCATATGTTACAGCTTGGAATTAGCTTAAAAGAGGCATTTCACTCTGGCAAAGCTGTTTCCAGGTCGTAACAATCTTAACTTAAACATGACGATAATAACGGTCAAGTAACATTTAAATGTTGGTAAGTGCTTTACTGAGCTCCCAAAGCACGTTATATTAGTTAGCATGACCAAGGCGCATATCATATGAACAAAGAATGACAGATAAATACTCTCTGTTTGTATATACTTGCTTGAAACCCAAGTAAACAACAAAAGAATAACTCAGTTTCCATAATATACGGATAAGCTGTTAATTCAAATATATCCAAATTGAGACATACCTCAAATTGTACAACCGGGCACGTCGTTAAAATCACTGGAAGGGCAGGTGTGACCTACACAGAATGTAACATATTTCATTCTCCACTGAACAAGTAACCAAATGCAAGCAATTAAGGGATAGTAGCTCCTATTATCTGAATAATCTGACAGAAAAGTGTCATTCGCTCACTTCAACATCACATCATAAACACAAGAAGGGGACATTTCAACAACGTTGTAACTCGGAAAGATCATACCAATGGTTCCTATAAATCATAGCTGCAGCTATTAAAAACTGATCTTACATTAGGTGACACGGTTTACTAAGAGCAAACAACATTGAAAACTATAACCAAGATAACTCCGTGGCTTCAGGTCATCATACATATCAGTGAACATCTATCGGAAAAATATGGATCAGGTTATCCGACAAGAACACAAAAAAACATACTTTGGCAAGAAATTATTAATTTAATATAAGGATCAAAAACCAAATAGACCCTGACATTTGCCTACAATAATCACGAGAACCCTAGTCATAGTTTTAACCAATTAAACCCCAACCTATTAAAAAATCGCCAATTGAACTCTACCATCTACCGGGATTTCAACTTTAATCACTTTGGGGCAATTGTGCAAATACAGCAAGTTACTTTTTAATTATGTTAAATTTTGGGAATTACCTTACATATTCGATGACTAAAGACCCTAAATTAAATCACTTTTCAGGATTTCACTGTAATTATCCTTTCTAGAACCTAAACCTGCACCTTCCACCACCACCAAATCTCATCACCGCCGCTGTCACCATCCGCAATAGGTGACCACACTGGCAGCGGGAGGGTTGTGAAGCGAAGAAGGGGATCAACAAGAAGGGGGAGGGGGAGCTGACGGCAACAATAAAAGATGAACTGGAGGTAACGGCAGTCTGGGACTGTTGGTCAGGATAGCAATCTGGGATTGTTGGTGGTGAGTGATGGGTATTAGTTTGGTTGTGGCGGCAGCGGAGGCGAGGGAGGCAGCAAGATTGGAGTGAAGAGGAAGACATACGCTCTAAAAATGGTAACGGCTTTAGGGTGTGAGGGATAGGAAGGGCTGGTGTCGGTAGCGGAGGCGGCAGTTGGATGGTGACGGCTTGGGGGAGCAGTTAAGTAGTATTGGCAGCAGATGGGTATTGGTGCTGGTGGCGGCGGTTGAGTGTTGGTGGCAATTGGCTGGTTGCGTGGTGTTGAACATGAAGAAGGAGAACAAATGTGTCAGATCTATTTTGGGGCTTTCTAGTTATGTAGCAGTACAGTGCCCAGAAGTTAACATAATTAACAACTTCTTCTTATTTCCACAATCCCCCTCAAACTTTTGAAGTTAAAAGGCTGGTGGACAGCAAGGCTCGAATGGCGAATATTTAATAGGTTGGGATTCAATTGGCCAAAAACTGTGACCAGGGTTCAAGTGATTATTGCAAGCAAAGGTCAGGGTCTAACTAATATTTGATCCTGAATATAACTTCGTCAAGAAAGAGGTTACTTCCTGTTTAGTAGATCTGGAAGAAAATGACAGCATCGTTACACCAGTTCCCCAAGGAAAATGATAAAGAAGGAACATACCCAAAGAATCAAGAACTTTGGAATAACATTTATCAGAAAAAGAAAGAAAATGCTTCTGAGGAAGTATTAATACCAGAAAGATCCTTTGGAGCTGTGATATTGTGCCAGCAAATCTAACGTTTGGTGGATCCTTCTTATTCTTAGAGACCCTGCAGTGCGGACAGTTCATGTATACTGGTAAACTTCTATCTAATAAGGAGAAAGCACTTCCACCATTGTCAAGACTGATAGAGAGAAGGCTATCTTCTACATCTTTCATGGAATCACCAAGAGCTGACATGCCTTTGCCTTCTTTTAATGGCCGCGATAACTGCATGAGCCCATCTGCATTTTGATTTCTTTTTGTCACCATCTCTTTTGACCTCCCAATATTTCTCACCTTATTAACAGCAGCTGCAACCATCCCATTTGGGTGCCTGTGTACTTTACCATGGCCACCGTTTTTGCCCAATTTTGGAGAATCTGCCACTTTACTGTCTAAATTCTCCACAGATGACTGGACATCGGATTCTTCAGGCACTGCATATGAAGAACCAAATTCACTGAGATGCTCTGAAGTTAAAATGAACCGATGGCCACGAGGGCATTCATGCTCAAATCCAACGTACATTATTACATCATCAAGAGAAGTGCTGGATTTGATCTTTTCAGAACTGTCCGTGCTCACTGGGACTACATTGTCACCTATCTGTAAAGTCGGATTACCATCTGCATTGCCATCCTCATTTACTTCATGACCAGCAATATCTTCAGTATTTTGAGAGATCTGAAAATCAGTCGTTTCATGAAATTGCTTTACACCTCTGACCCCTACACTATCTTGTTTCATACCTTTTTCTGAAGCTAGTAAAGTTTGCTTTCTCGACTGAAGTGGAGGAAATCCTGAATAAGCGGCTGCTGATCCAGCAACAACCTCAGAAAAAGGTTTTCTCATTATAGAATGGGGGACACCTCTACCGGACCTGGTCTGTTTATTGTCGGAGTTGATGTTTTCTGAGGTGAGCTTTTCTCTAAATTCACCTCCACTCTGCATTTCTTCCTGGTACAACTGAGCAGCACCAGCTTTCCTTACATATACATTGAATTCATCCATGTGTTCACTACTTACCCTGTCCATAAAAATTTGCTGCATTGCATTTGGTGGTGAACCATTTGGGTTTTTTGGTTTCCTGAGAGAAATATTCCACTTCGATAGAAACTTCTGAGTGGAAGGAAAGCCGCTCTGAAGTAGACCTTTAGAAGAATCATAGTACTGCGCACCCCCAATTCGAATCAAACTCCAAGACGATGGTTGAATAGGTCCTATAGTGCCTCCTCCTGATAACTGGAGTGCAGGAAGGAGCTTGTCACACTCTGCATAACAATTTGAAGTAATGTTAGCTGTTTCAAAATCAAAAGGATCGGCACGTAGTTGCCTTGAACGACCACAGGCACACGCGTGAAGGAAAACAAATCCACTAGAATGTTGCTTGATCTCATCCCTTGTAAGCAAACTACCAGTTTCTGCATCATGCCTCTGGTGCATACATGGATTTCCTGTCAAACTGACCGCATCACATAGTTGCCTTCCAGAACTCCAGACAGATGTGCATTCATCCTCTAACTTCTCCAAGAAAAGTTGCACAGCAGGTCCCTTGACCATTGACTTGAAAGCACACAAAGCCTTCTCCAAATGGGCCTTGTGCTTTGAAGTTGGATAACAAGCAGGCAAATCGTTGAAGTAGATTTCCTTAGCAACAGGAAGGGCTCTTTGGCACCACGAAGTTGAAAACTTAGTATTGATCCCTCTACCATTTTCCAAATGAGATACTGCAATATCAAGAGGATCAGTACTTTTCGAACCATTCCCTTCCACTGGAGGTGGAAAAGCATTTCGTTGTCGTGGCTTTTTGCTGATTTCAGGTTCACCTACAGACCCATATTTTGCAGAAAGAATGCCATGCAAAATACTTTTACTAGAAGACAACCAGATATCCAGATTTGGAAGTTCAGGATTAGTTATTGTCTTTCCAGAAGCAGCGGAGGCCGCAGCAGCTGCTGCTGCTGCAACAGCCACCATCCCAACACCAGCTGATCCATTGTTCGTGTTAGCAACCATACCCCCTCTCCCTCTTAAAATATCCGACTGCCTACTAATGAACTCCTTTACAGATAGAATGTCCTCTTTCTTTGAGCTCTGGTTATGACTCTCAAGCAATAGTGAATCTGAGATTGCTACACCGTTCAGAATATTTTCCACAAGGCCAGCTGCAAACTCAAGAGATTCACCTCTCTGATTTGATGACTTGTCGACAAGCGCAACAGCCTTGGATGCATCAAGTGAGAACAAAGGTGCTGTACTTGAAATACCCCCACTTCTTGACCCAGTATGACCACTATCAGAACCACTGAGTGTGCGACATTTCTTAATCGAAAACCGAATCTGTGCCTCAAGGGACGATTGCAGTTTCTTCCTGAATCCCCCCTCTGATTTACTCGCAGGGCGTGACAGCACAACAACTGGACCAGATGCCTTCATAGGCAAACTTGGCCTAGCTGAAATATTCAAATTTGAGGACTGATTTGAAGAGGTCTCCGCCAACTCCTCCAATTCATAACCAGGATTACCGTCAGAGAAATCATCGAGAAAAACAAGAAGCATAACTGGAGTACACTGTCCTGGAAACAAAGAGGTGTATGAACCTAAGCCTGACATGAGTGTGATTGCAGAGGGATTGCGACTGAATAAACCGCTGGTTTTACCAGGGGAACGATTATGAGAAGATGCTCTAGACGGAGATTTTCGTGAAGAAGATGAGGTATGTATCCGAGATGTCAATGGTGGCGTGGTCCGTGATCGGGCAAATGGGGCCATGGCATGTTTGGCAGCTTGCAACACTCGAAACTGCTTCAAGATCTGGATATCAAAGCGTGAGCCGTCCTGGATGAAAACGACTACGTGGCAAACCTGCATTGCTAAATGCAATTCAGTCAATTACAATTTTTTTTGACAAGAGAGACTTTATTAAACCGCCAAGGCGCAAACCCACGTGCACAAGCACTTACTTACAGATTGTAGCCATCATTTACGACCTAGACCCCAAAGGACAAGCTTAAAAGAAGACAAAAATTCATGCACCCATCATTTAAAAACCAATTTGATCTACTCGCTGCCACATTTTCCTCCCACAAATGCTCTTAAGCAGAAGGCTGATGTCTATCGAACTAGCTCTATCACATAAAATAACTAAACAAGCAGAGAAGAAACTTCCAGTGAAAGGGTTTGAATATGAAGTAGCACATGAGCTACCAGCTACTATACTTCTGCTCTATGTACCTTGCAATAACAGCTAGAACCCCCATACTATATTTGGGAAGATAATTCCATGTTTATGCTTTAGCTAACGGATTCACAGCATGCTTTGAGTCCAGTTAATGTAAAACCGCTCCGCCATACTTACATAGAATTTAAAGGTAGATATTTCAACTTTGAGAAACCAGTGACTGTAACTAACAACAGTCATCCACATCCACATATTAAAAAATTGCAAACTTCGGATTGAGGAATCATAACCGCTCAACAAATATTGCCCATAAATAGACCCAATGGTATCAACGGACTCAAATTCTTAATTATCCCAGAGATAGATCTTCACAACATTATGTCTATTCCATGCTGGCATGCCGCCATTTTATGCAAGCAATAAACGGAAACCAATTCTCATACGCTGATTGAAACTCAAACAGTCGACTACATGATCAACTAAACCAAGCCATCAGACGCTCATATAGTAAAGAACACCTTACATAAGCATCTCAAAATGTTCATTGCATGGATATACAAAATAAATACTTGTCTACTAATCTGATTTGACCTCACTTATAATGGCACTACAAGAACTTAATCAGTATCATTAAAATGCAACCTGAAGAAGGCATTATCTATTACACATACCGTACAAATGAAACAAAAATAAAAAATGAACAATTGACGTACTCAATTCCTATGCGTCATGTAAACACAAATACGAAATACAATAGAATGGGCAACTAGAAAATACTTACAGAGAACATAAAAATCAAGCCCTGAAGATCCTCGAGTTCGCGCTGTTCCAACACTGAATCAAAACCCGATTCGCCGTGGAAAACCCCTTCAATTACTGGACAGGAATTTGACGAGAACTGCAAATACAAAACACCTTTTTCCTCCTCATGATAGTAGCTAATTTTCCGGGTTTTAAACCATTCTTTGAGCTCCTCATTAACCTCCTCCTTCTCGACGCCTAGCGTTTTGTCTAAGCCGCCGGAGCCGAACAGATTAGAGTCGAGGATTCGGTTGATCAGCTGGGTGACGTCGGCGTGGTGCCGGCCGATGAAGCCGACGACGACGATTCCGCCGGCGCCGTGTGGGGAGGGCGGCGGAGGAGTGAGAGGGGGTTTGAGGGGAGGAGAGAGGGTGGGTCGGGTCGGGGAAGGTGAAGGTGGGTGGCGAATCAGGACCCGCATGGGTGAGGAAGTGGGTGGGTCCATGGAGGTTTTGGAGCGCGTAGAGGGGGCGTTTTTACATTCGGTGGAGTTCCATTGGAGAGATTTCAGAGGTTCAGAGAGTGGCGGGACAATGGAAGAGAAAGGTCCGGCATAGTTGTGGAGCAAATCTGGGCATGTCCAAGTTTGCCGTTGAAACAAGTAAGACGACCATATGTAATGTAGTATGTACTCTTTGAATTAGAGTTTTGTCCCTAATTAATTCCGTACATGTTTAAAACTTAATTATTCATTTATTCATTTTTTAAACTTATTTATCCGCACTTTTGAAAAATTCTGTTTGAAACCACGATTTCATTAAACAGCGATTTCTATCTTGAAATCGTGGTTTCAAATAGCGATTTTTACTTTAAAGTAAAAATAAAGTAGAAATCGTTGTTTCAAACAGCGATTTCCAAAAGTGTGGTATGCAGGTAAATAAGTTTCAAAATGAAATATATTAGTAATTAAGTTTTAAAACAGTATTAATTAGGGAAAAAACTCATTTGAATTATGTCGAAACTTGCTTGCTTGTTTATCTCTCGACCAGATCCACGCTCTCTTGTAGGCTAACTTTACATTGCTACTTGATCACGTGCGCTGCACGAACTACTATATAAATTGGGATAACTTCACTTCAGTCCCTTAGACGTTATTTGTCTTTTTAATTTGGTCTTTATAGTTCAAAATCTATAATATTGGTCCATGTTCTATTCTCTTTAAGCCCTTCTCGTTAGTTTTCTCCGTCTAAAATGACATTATGATGGGCACGCGATCACTTTTGTGGGGTTATTTTTGTCCAACCAATCCCAATAGATGGAAAATTTATTTAGGGCCAAAGAATGAACACCACCACCATCCAAATCGCTAACGCCGCCAACCATGATCCAAACCCCGCCACCCTAGCGACCACCATCAAAACGAAAGTTGTTGTTATCCCTAACCATTCAAAGAAACTGATTTGTGTCCATACTTAAAGCTAACAGCACCACTGCTATCGTCACTGCCGCCACCGCCAACCGCCACCATCAAAACCCTACTTGTCCAATCCAACCATCAATTTCCACGAACGGGCAGCAGCATCCAAATCTCAACATGCGCGTGCACACGCATATATACACATACATTGCAACCAATTGCCTCGCCTACCACCACCATCAGCCTATCATCCCACCAAGATCACCACAACCTCACCACTAAGGTCGATCATACATGTGGCTTATGAAAATGGATTGCGGTGGGTCGTATCAGATGTTCACGACATTAGTTTGCAGCAACGGTGGGTTCGATGTTGGCTCGAGGTGGCAGATTTATGGATCGCAAAAATGGATCGTGGTGGGTCGCGTCGGTGCGTCACGATATTGGTTCGCAACAGCGGTGATTTCGACATTGGCTTGAGGTGGTGGATCTATAAATCGTGTGGGTGAAGATGACAGAAACACAGTTATCTTGGACTTGGGTTGGGAAATTTGTTGAAGGCATTTCTCTAAAATAGGTTGGAAACAAGTTGGACAGAAATACTCTTTAAAAAGTGAGGTCATGCCTGTCACATGGTCATTTTCGACAGAAAAAGCTAAAGAAGGTGCTCAATTAATGATGAAGCATACTACTAGACCAACTTTATGGATTTTGAATGACAAGGACCAATGTAAAAAATATAGGCCAAGGGCCGTATTTTGTAGAGGTTTGGAACCCCAGAAATGATAAAGATGACCATATCAATCTGCAATCTAATGATAAGACAAAATATTTGATAAAAGTTACAGATTAACAAAAGTCAACTAACTGGCCGGTTTTGTCAAAATCGGTCGGTTCATCCCATAATTTTATAATAATTTTCCTGAATTTTGAGACTTTATCTGACCCTAATTCGTTAATTATCTCTGATTTTTCAGATGGGATGTACCAGATTCGAAAATTATCTTCCTAATTCACATAAATTATTGATTTAATCTCTTGCACATGGGATAATTCACACGTAATTCCTTAAATCATCAAGATAAATCACAATCTAGACATGACTGAACTGACACATTTGGACTGGACTAGCCTAGTTAGACTGGATTGTTGGACAGGACTGCTAGACAAGACTGGAATGTTGGACAGAACTGCTAGACAAGACTAGACAACTGGACTCAATAATTGGACTGGACACCTAGATTGCATTGGACCAAATTAATTATAGGATGTTATCAGGCCTAACTCTTAATAATAAACTCTAATTAATAATGAAATCCAAAAATTATTTAATTAAAAATGAGTACAAAATTTGGGTGTCTACACCAACTTTGAATCCTTAGCTGTTTGCGACTTTATCAAAATATAATTGTCATCTGGTCTCTGACTCTACGGCGCAAATATCTTCGTTTAGGAACCTTGCCTCTCATCCACTAGTATCCTCTATTGGACAATGGGCTAGAATGTCTGCCACGGCCTTTACTTTTACGGACTTCTGGGTGACATATGTGATGTCAAATTCGAAAAGTAGTAGGAACCATTTTGATGTGTGATGGGATAAGACCGGCTTCTCAAACAGGTTTTTCATCAGATCCATCCTAGCCAACAACCTGATGGGTAAGCTAACACCTAACGTCATAATCTCTGTGTTACGCAGACTAGCGACACACGTTTTTTCTAAGGCTGAATAGCTTATTTCTTCCGGGATCAACTTCTTATGACATAGTAGATGGCCCTCTCAACTAGTAAATCAGTGGAAGGGGAAAATCATCCTTTGGGGAAGCTAAGGTAAGGTCTCTATTGACAAAGCATATACGTACTTGACCGGTTGGCTTATGGACAGGCACTATGTTAGCTAACCAAGTAGGGTATTCAACAACCCCGATAAACCCTATCTTGAGGAGTTTCATGACTTCTTCCTTGACTTTGAGAGACCACTTGGGTCTCAACTTGCGAAGTTTCTGTTTGACGAATTTGACTTCTAGCAGAGTAGGCAAGTGATGCTTAGTTATTGACCGGTCAAGACCGGGCATGTCACTATATGACCAAGCTACATCTATGAATTCTTTTAGGAGTGCAGTGATTTTATCTCCCCCCCCCCCCCCATCTACGCCAGCCTTAATTTTAATTTCTTTTGCATTTTCGAGCGTGCCTATGTTGATTTTGACTGTTTCTTCTGTCACTAGCTTGACTGACTAGCCTCCTGGTTTTCTATTTTTTCATCATTTCTTTCAAATATTTTTTATCTTATTCATCTATTAACCGTGTTGATTAATTCGTCATAACTTAAATCAGCAACCAAAGAGGAATCAAAGTCGACCATCACATTAATAAACCAAAAAGTCAGGAAAAACATAGTAGGTAAGCAAATTTAGATTGTCTAGGAAAATATAAACATCTAGGTCATCCGTTTCAAGAATAGTCTCGCATCAGAACGGTCCTCGGTGATCTCCCTCAGCGGTCTTTACTCAATCTTTCAATTCTTCATGTCGTCTTGTGCTGAAGTGATCAAGCTTAACGTGTTAGTAGTATGTTCATCCATCTCATAGATAAGCACAACGATGTGCACATCATTGGAGCGCGATGATGTTCTGTGAGTGATATATCCTTTTATGCTCATTACTTCAATCAGCTAGGAGGGAAGACTTCACCCATGTTAATAAGGTCTTGAATAGAATGTCGGAGGCTGACACGTCTCTCCGTAGGGTGACCTTTTCCCTAGTGATATGCACCGAACCTTGGACATCATACCCCTCAGGTATCACTGCTGGTGTGGGGATTGTAGGTAATTTGGAATCATGCCCCTGCCAACAACTGTTCGAACATCTTAGGCAGTGGATCATTCAGTGGGATAGACTTCCTTCTGGGCTCAGTACTAACTTCCCAGGACACTACTTGTTATGCTCGAACATTGTTGGCACTGGCAGGCTTAAGTTAGGCATTTGAATTTCTGGCGCCATCTCTATAGACTTCAGGCTTCGTCTATCTGGAGATGGTCCTTTTGTTGATGGCGTCTTTAATTTGTACTAGGGATCTCGTTAAAGATTTGAACAACGTATGATAGTGTCCAAAAATGTATTCACTAGCAAGTTATGTATCACTATGTTCACTTGTTCTTCCTCAGTGGGGGCAGTAAACCATTTGAACAGCCTTGTTTCTCCATGTCACAATGAAAGCAAATACTGACTCCCTTGGCTCTTACTTGATGGTCTTTAAGTCTCCACGAGTGATGTCAATCGACATTGTACTGGTACTAATTCACAGACTCCCTTACCAATCCTCTCACGTCATGACTCAGGCTGCTTCTAGGTTAAGGAACCACCGGGAGGCGGCTCCCGTTAAGTGTGGTGGAAAAGCTGGATTAACTGATTCAGGTTGACTCCATAGGGGGCCAACACACGCATGTACATCCTGACGTGGATTTTGGGCGTCGTGGTTCCATCAAACTTGTATATCTCGGCATCTTAACCTTGGGTGACAATTGGTCTTCCGGATTCAAAGTGAGTGCACTGAGATCTGGCAGGTCATTTACTCCTCATATGGGCAACCTGGGACTCTAGTGCGACCAATTTTTTATTCCATTCTGGGGCAACAGGTTTTCCTTTATCGTTCTCTGACTCATACTGCCATTCAAACTTGGCTTTCTTTTTATCGTCCTTCTTTTTAACCTTAGACTCATCTTCATG
The DNA here is from genome assembly GCA_033065855.1 of Escallonia rubra. NCBI lineage: Eukaryota > Viridiplantae > Streptophyta > Magnoliopsida > Escalloniales > Escalloniaceae > Escallonia > Escallonia rubra. The sequence goes on along the minus strand of JAVXUO010000852.1, from coordinate 462,121 downwards.
TTTTCTCTTACCCCTCTTCTTAAGGTTTTCAATATCCTCAGATGTCCGTCTTTGCTAATCTGTTAGGGCTGCAAAACCGCCTAAAGGTCTTTTTGTATTTCGCCGACGATACGGACCAAATCTACCAACTGTGGGTATTTTTCAGCCATCAGGATTTGTGTGAGTTTTCATATGAATCTTGATACTAACCACTTTTAGCCTTAACTGTATTGAGAATTTTGTAAAATTTAAACATACAGACTACATACATTAAAATGACAGGTCTATACACCATGGGGGATATATAGGTGATTAACTAAAGGCTCTAACTAACCATCAGGTAACCTAGTAGGTTAATCGGCCAGTACTTAGTGAGTTACTTTTGGATTTTTTGAAAAATTATGGAGAGGACATGGTGCTGACTAACCATCCGATTACCTAGTGGGATAACCGGCTGGTTGGTCAGAGGGTTTAGGGCTTGGAATGCTGGACTACTCTCGACAGTCAAAGTTTCGACTAACCATCCGGTACGCTAGTGGGTTAACCCAGTTGGTCAGTGGGTTTAGGGTATAAACCAGCCAATTCGAATTTGGAAGTACAACACTTACTGACTAACCGTCTGATTACCAGGTCGACAAATTGGCCAGTTAGTTAGAGTCTCTCCTTTTTGGCGAGATTACCAGTTAGCTTACAGAATATTGGTTGGTTTTCCTGCCAGTATGCCATAGGCCAAAACATGTATTTTCTAAGAAAAAGGCCAAAACACTTAAATGGCGGGTGTGTGTGGGTTCTCTCTCAACGTCGGTGTAAGGTCACTCCCTCGGCTCAACTTGTACTACGTTCCTCCCACCCGTAACTCAGGTGATTAATAATAGGTGATCACTAGTACGTGTACAAATCATTTAATATAGTAAGAAATCAAGAGTTTTTTTTAGTATGAGGCCTTAGAGCTAAGAGCACAGTCGAATTTGCCTCACAATTAGGAAGTTCAAGGGTTTTAATCGTTGCCCTCGAGTGGGTGGGTTAGGGATAAATGTGCGCATGTTTGAGGCAGCAAAAGAAGAGCACAATCACCATAGTTATAGCACTTTGCACAACAATGCAAAGAAAACATAAAATAAAAGATTTTTCAAGTCTAGTCCCTTTAGTTTTAAGTCCTCAGCTGAGTTGCCACTGTAGCGAATTGCCTCGAAAAAATCCCTGGAACCCCAAAAAATGGGCCAAAGATTTTATAAATCAGCATCTTATTTTATTAAATGCAAGAAAACAAGAAAAACCTGAAAATGAGTCCAAAGATGTCTAAAGGACTGACTAGTCTATCAAAACAAAGAATGGGTTCAGGGAGTAAGTTATACCGCGGGAAGCTATTAGACACCCGCAATACCCTTTAATCTCTACTTCATTTCTATTGTTTTTTTGTTTTTTGCCTTTTAACACTTAATACATAAATATGCATAAAATAAAGCCTAAGTTTAATTCTATATTATTGATTTGAATTCGACATCATGGGTTAAATGGCCTACATATCTGATCGAAATAACCAAAATCAAAATCATCTCAGTTCAACTGGAATCCTATGGGAGGCAACCTACACTCTGGTCTTAGACTTAAACTAAGAAATAAAAAGACTCTTTTTGGTACTTTTATACTGAAAATGAAAATGTAATCGCGGAAAAGGAAAAATTATTCTAGACCGTTACTTTAAACTAGCCAAAAAAATAAAAATAAATGTGCCTCGTGAATTTGCTTGCTTAGATTAGTCAGGAACGCTTTGTGAAAGATCCACGATGCAAGTGATTCGAGAATACATATAGATGAAATATGAAATGCTAATTTACCTTAAGAGATGATCTGCCACTTCTAAGAGAAATAGAATAAAAACTCTAAAGAGAAAAAAGTTGATCCTTGAAAATGTAGCACAAAGGCCTTATTTATAGAGGTTTAGCGTGCCAGAAATGATAAAGATGACCATCTCAATCTGTGATTAGGAGATAAAGCAAAATATTTCATAAAAATCACAAACTGAGAAAAATCAACTAACCGGTCGGTTTGTCAAGAATTTGCCGGTTCATCCCATAAATTAAAAATATTTTTCTCCAAGTTTTGAGACATTATTTGTCCCAAATTCAATAATTATGTTTGATTTTATTAGATAGGATGTACCAGATTCGGAAATTATCTCTATATTTCATGTAAATCAAGGATTAAATCTCTTGCATCGAGGATAAATCACAAATAATTCATAATATCTTATAAATAAATCACTTTTGACACATGGACTGGACTCGCCTAAATGGACCAAACTGAGCTCCATTACGGACTCGACTAGATAATTAGATTGAAAAAACTAGACTAATTAATGAACCACATTAAGTTAATTAAAATTTTAATATATCATTTGGCCTACACCCATCATAATAAACTATTATTGATAAAGCCCAAATAGTTATTCAATTATAAATGAGTACAAAAATGGGATGTCTACAGCCCTTAACATTACCAACACATCAACCTGGATCAAAGTTTGACCTAATTAATAGTGATCTTATCTGATGGTTTCTTTAAGCATTAATAGGTAACAAGAATATGAACCTTGATCCTTTCTCGCAAAGGTAGTGTAGCATCGGTTTGGATAATACTATTTTTCTCATAACTGAAGCCCAAACATAGCCCAAAGACATTGTGGTGTCCAGACTAATTGGTAGGTGTTGCTGCTAAAAACTTGATTGGGAACCACAACCAAAGATTTGACCTACAAAACAGAATACGGAGTGACCGCCGGGGGGATTCCGGAGAAGGAACTCTCCGATGCTTAAGTAAGAGAGCAGCTAACAGGGTAGAAGTCTGAGAAAGCAATACAACACAGTATATGTGTGTAGTTGTCTGCGTACCTGGGGGTAGTCCCATTTATATAGTAGTAGGTAGAAGAATCTTAATAGGTTTATGAGTCATGACGGCTGGGCCTTGGGCCAGATCAATTAGGATCATGTTAGAATCCTTGGAGATCATATCACAACCCTTATTGATTATGTTCGAATTTCTTTGAGATCCAGGTTCTACCAATATGGTAACCCCTAAATTCGGGATTAACTAGGCTGACCATGAGTCAGCCCTCCCACGTGTCACCATCCGATTAGGCAAGTATTTTTAGCTATATCATAATGACCCGTGCTTTTGTCAGTGGTCAAGAAGGGGGTAAAAGCATAGTCACCTGCCGGGATAGCTAAAGCACGACCTAGGTAGGCTAAAAAATTTCTTCGGAAGATGTTTGAACTATCTATTCGGACCATCTACTCGGGCTTTGCCTACCCGAGCTCAACCATTTTAAACTAACTTTGCTCGAACTGATTTGTCCAAGCAGAAATGATACAGTCTTGGCATTCTACTTAGGCATAGTGATCGGATAGCATTCTACTCGGGGAGAATCCTTTGCACCCTTTGTGCTTGGTCCGAGCACAAATAGGATGAAGTTGAGACTCTGCTTAGGCATAGTGCTTGGATGGTATTTTGCTTGGGAAGAAGCCTTTGCCCTTTTGTGCTTCGTCTGAGCACAAATGAGATGCAGTTGAGACTCTGCTTGGGCAGAGTTCTCGGACGACATTCTGCTCGGGCAGAAGCCCTTACCCCTTTTGTGCTTCATACCAAGCACAAAGGGGATGAAATTGAGACTCTACTCGGGCAGAGCGCTAGAATGACATTCTGCTCGGGCAGAAGCCTTTGCCCCATTTGTGCTTCGTTCAAGCACAAAGGGGATGAAGTTGAGACTCTGGTCAGGCAGAGTGCTCGGACGAAACTCTGCTTCGGCGAAAGCCTTTGCCCCATTTGTTCTTCATTCGAGCACAAATGGGGATGAAGTTAAGACTTTGCTCGGGCAGAGTGCTCAGGCAGAAGCCTTTGTACCCTTTGTGCTTCATTCGAGCACAAAGGGGATGAAGTTGAGACTCTGCTCGGGCAGTGTTCTCAGATGGCATTCTGCTCGACCAAAAGTCCTTGCCCCATTTGTGCTTCTTCCGAGCACAACAGGCAAAAGCCTTTGCCTTTGGGGGCTTTTATGGTTCACATGTGCCACCTATTCCCATCAGAATAAATTACCTTGGTGGGAAATTTGAATTTCCATGTTTCGAGATTGAGACTCCTAAGGGGAGAATGATCTGTCATGTTTTTCGAGGAGCAGTTACTAGGGAATTCTCTATAAAAGAGCAAGCCTCTTTCATTTTTTACTTCGTTCAAAGGTCCAAGTGTTTTGCTCTGCATCAAGTAAGTTCTCTTTCCATCCTCTTTTAGTTTGGCATTTCATTTAGTAGCTTCAAATCTTGTGAGTAGAAAGAATGTCCGAGTCAGCTAATAGTGTAAGCTATTCTGAAAAGTCTATTAAGAGTAGTTCATTTTTGTCCACTAAGCGAGCTTTGACTTCTCAAAGTGAGGCTTGTCCTTCTAACCCATAATCAACCTTTACCCCCTAATGTCATGCCCCCGGAAGGGGTGCAACGCTAAACCAACTAGTTAACATATATACCTCAAGGATAAATAAAGCTTTACTACATACTTCAAAAGAAACAGCGGAAGTATGGCTTAAATGTTACAATCGTCCATAAGTGAAAAGACTGAACATAACATTATATTACATACCGTCTCTCTCCTATTTGGTGATTCTAAGTCCACACATGAATTGATTATATTATGAATGGTTAGTAAAAATATGCAAGTCACTTGAACAGATGATGCCTACGTACTTAAGAATAATTTAACCTATCGAGTATGACATACAACCATCTGCTCATACTTGTCTTTAAAAGAAACGAGAATAACATATTGAGCAAGATCTGAAATCTTGTAGAATGGCAAGCAAGACCTAAATATTTACTTGATCTCGCTAAGTGTAACGAAACAGTATAAACAAGTTCAAGGCAAATATGAGCCAAGTATGAGAATATCAATATGCAAATATACCCCTCATGCACATGTCAACCTTCCCTGAGTGCGAGAGACTTTTCGTATCGCAACCAACTGATATAGCGGGTTCGATAGAAGAAGTCTAACGTCATCACAGGCACGCCAATAATTCCTTTCAGTAAGTAGTATGCATAGCTAGTACGTACTATCGAGACATGAACGAGAACGAAAACCTTGGCCGGATAACTCCCAACCCCGGCAATAACACCCTCAACTCACTTTTTCCTCCTCCTTCACGTGACATGCATAGTCATGTATAGATGTCAATAAAAATATTATCAAGTACATCAAAAGAGCTCAAGTCATATTTGCCATATTACCAACAAAACACATGCCAACGTGTAGACTAAACTCTAAATGCACAACTAATTCGGTAATCAAGCAAGAAATAATTTGATGTTCTTCCTTAAGTACCCTACCCATATGTATACTTATATTATTATGTAGATATCTGAGTGTCCATTTAAGACCTGAAATTTACCTAGTTATTCACCATTAAGCCCAACACAAAGAACTACTAGTTTAGGTTACATAATCTGCCCATCATTTCAAATGGTAGCAGGAGTAGTCTGTACTCCAAAAACTATAAAAATTTAATTACAAGGCCTCTACAGTCAAACTATATATTTATGGAAACTAGACTTATAGAGCTACATCCCATTATTTTATTTGGCACGAAAATATTATTTTAAAGTCATATTAAGCCCTTCCAAAGATAGAATTCAGAATCTGTCTAGCAACAGTTTCACAGGACAGGTTTCAAGCCACGAATTTTAAACCATAGTACTTGAAATAATCTCGCTAAAAAAGCTAAAAACTGATTAAATCCATAATCCTGGAAATTGAGGATTATGAAATAATCACCTTTTTCATAATCTGGTTTGACCTTTTAATTTACCATCATATCCCCATGTTTTTTCACAAAAAAATATTTCATACTCTTTTAACTAATTATTAGGTGTGACTTTTAATTAGCTTCTAGAGTTATATTCTCTTCTACGCTAACAGAGAGAGGGAGCACAACAGTTCATTCATAGCCGCCTTCTTCCTCTCCACCATTTTTTGTACGCTGTTCTACCTTTAATTCAGAATAAGAAGTGACAACTTTTGTAGGTGGTTGAAAATAACTTATTCAATAATTTTTTCGTATATTGTAGTTATTTTCAAATGAAAGTTATGTTAACATTACTTCACGAAATGGATATTAGAAACTTTATTTATGTAGTGTCCTTTATGGTCATTTTGTCATATCAAAACTGATTTAATCACTTTTTACCCAAACCCTTTTTGCAATTTTAAGCTAGTTCATAGCTAATTTTGCCAAACAGCAAACTGATTCTTCTTAAAGTAGATTAAATCTGATTCTGAAAACTGATTCAGATTTAAGCTGAAAACTGCTTTTCAGAATCAATCTCAAACGGCCTCTAATAGTACTTGAAATAATCTAAAATTTGGTGTGTATACTCTATACATATATTAGTATAACATATAAAATAATCAAGTCCATATATCAACTAAAAGTATACCCTTCTAAGCACCAAAGTTACTCTAATTTCATGACTGTTCTGCAGATTTCAGCATACATGAACACACTTTTCCTTGAATCATTTCAAGAAAATATATAAGTGTTTTACTACTACTCATAATACTTCTCATACATGTTTTGAAAACTTGAAAAAACACAAGATAACTTATCTTAAGAAATTAAGGCCAAACCAATTCAAGAAGGTTGATTCAAATCTCTCTCATTTGTTCTTCCTTTTCTTCTTCTCTTCTTCTCTTACTCTCTTTTCTTTTCTTTCTCCTATCTTTTCCTTCTTATCAAAAAATTCTCCTTAACTCGCACCTCTTATAGCTTCATACCCTCCTTCTATCCATGCCACTAGATGCACTCTCTCGCCTTAATGAGCCGACGGTCCACGCTTCCTTTAGGGAGCGGCCAAAAGAAAAGCTCCTTAGCAATGAATGTTAGCCTCTCATTTTTAAGCTTACTCTCAATCCCTTCTCGGTTTCCTTCACATCACCTACCACACGAGTCCTCACATTCTTCTCCATCCAGCTAAGTTCATGTCACCTTGTAACTTGGCTCATGCATCCAACTTCTTGTCTCTTGGCATTACTCCTCAGCAACACCATCATGTCTTTGACATGGTTTGAATGTCATACATAGCCCTGCATGCTCCTTGGAAGCACCCTTTAGTACACCCTTGGTATATATACTCATGCCATGACATTAAAAATACCCATGCTCCACCTTGGACATGTGGGTACCTTGAAAATGTAGGTGTTTTGGACTCATGGGTTTCTTGAACCCATAAGAATCTTTGAGACAAAGACAATCATCATGCTTGGACACCTCATATCTAATGACATTATCGTGCACGACAGTACAATTAATACCTTGATATCCATTGGTTGCGCCCATGCGCCTTCCATATATATGCCCCCGGCACTATACCTATTAAAAGTGCCCTCGTGCCACGCCTATTTTGTGTGCCTTTGAAACTGCTTACTTTTTTTGCGTCCTTACTTCGTGTTGTTCCCATGCGACGTGCCCCTGACACTGCATTGTACTACCTTGGCATCGATCCTTATATCTTCACTACACCATGTTCGCGCCTTTGGTTTCTATGGTAGTATAAGTTGTGGTCAATTCTTTAGAGTTTGCGACATTTTAAGGGGCTACAATCTTTGTCTTCCAGCAAGAGGACCCTTTATACCAGGTTATGTTTGTTCCTTGAGATGCTAACTTTACCCAAGTTACTTGCGTACGCTCGGCACGCCTGAGCTATGATGCGTCACAGTCATATTGTTAGTGATCATCAACACCCCCAGAATTATTATAGTGTCTCGCATTTTTCAAGCGGTTTAAAGTAACTATCAGTGACCCGATAAATAAACGGGCGATAAATTTGAGCAATGCTCAAAGATTAGTAGAGCATGAAATGTTAAAATTATTTTGGGGCAAAAATGTAATTTCTAAAACTTTTGGGGTCATTCTGTAATTTTGAAAAACTTTGAGGGCAATTTTGTAATTTTAGAAATTTGGTACCTAGGTGGAAAATTTTAAGAGAAATTATTTTAATGGATACCACCTCTTGCTATTTTGTGTGATGACTAAGCTAATTTAATAATTAATTAATGTTTAATTGGTAAAAGGAGGAAAATTCAGGTAAAGGAAAGGGGAGAAGAAAAGAAGAAACAAAAAAACAGGGAGAAACAATAAGGAAAAGAAAGAAAACAAGAGGAAAATAGGGAGAAAGAATGCAAATCCAAGCCACTTTTCAAGAAGTAAGCTTCAAACCTACCATGTATGTGTTCTAGTGTGTATTTGTGGGTTTAGTGTGTGTTTTTAGCTAATGTGTAGTGTGTGCATGAGCCATGAACATGGCTTTGCAAGGGGGTATTTTTCTGGGTGTTTGGATGCTTCGGGTGTGGGATTAAGGTTATGCTTTTGTGTGATTTTGGCATATAGGTTAATGTTTAATGGGTTTGTATGCTTGTAGGGGGTAAAAGAGAGTGGATCGTGGCTATGCAGTGGGTTTGTGTGTGGTTGCAGTAGATGAGCTTCGGTTGAGAGAGTTTATGTGTGAAATTATATGTATAGATTGTGATTACGGGGTGATATTGGGTGTTTAGAAGGGAATGAGAGTGATTGCGAGTGGTTGTGTGGGTTGTTGAGGGAGTGTGTGTGACATTGTGTGTTCTTGGTGTGTTACATTGTATGTGTATTCGGGTGCATGAATTTGTGTGCGTAATGGTGTGGATTATGCGTGTAAGTGAGTGAATTATGTGTATTAAAGATGCTAGAGTATGTTATTAGGTGTTGGGATGAATTTAGATGGATAGAAGTGTGCGTAAAGTGAGTGTGCAAGGGTGTGGGTCTCGACAGTTGGAGGAAGAAGGTGAATTGTGTGTGTTTTAGGTTATATAGTGTGTGTGATGATGTGAATAGTGATTGTAATTGTCATTTGGGGGGGGGGGGGGGGGAGGTTAGGTTAGGCAGTTTTGTGTGATCTTTTATAAATAGTTCGGATTAGAATTTGACCAAGTTTAAAACAGTAACCCCCATTATTTTTATGAGACGTACGTTGTGGATTTTTTTGGGATTTTTTTTGTGTCTGTGAAGGACGCTAAATTAGGGTATCGATTAAAAGGAATTCTTGAATTATTTGACACAGCAAACTAAGCTATTTTAATCTAAAATTTTTAGGGAAACCTTATACTACTGATAGGTTTCATTTTCTAAAATTTGGTGTCACTCTGAGGCTAATAGCTATTTTTAGCAGAACTGACTTTTGAGCGCTCGATCCATACTTTTTAGCCCAAAAATGACTTCAGGATAATTAAAATAGCGTTTGAATGTGTTTTGAGATTTTTCTGATGCCGGGAATCCCAAGGGGTATTTTGGTAATTTGCCACTCGAAGGGGGGTATTTTGATAACTTTACCTACAAAGGTATTTTTGGGTAAATTCACATACGGTAAGGATATTTTAGTGATTTTACTTAGGGGAAGACTGTTTTGGTGATTTAAGTATGAGATGGATGTTTATGATAATGTTACACATAATGGACATTTTGGTAATTTTACATACTCGGTGAGGGGGCGATTCTGGGAGTATGTGTGAGTCAGTATTGAATTCATAATATCATAGTATATACTGTGTACTAATAATTAAATTTTTTCATTTAGGTTAAAGTAGCAGACTTTCCGGTTAGACTAGCTTAGCTTCAGATCCAGGTAAGGGATTCTATATGAACCCCGGGTAGTGATTTGGGATAAATATTACAACAAAGTTCTCGAGATTAGGATAAAATTACAGGCGTGTCTATTAGTTTGGACAAATTACACATATATCCGTTGACCAGACGAAATACGAAAATACATAATGATTTTGATAAAAAGACATGATTGCCTCTAAATGAAATTGAAATTCCATCTTCTTTTATCTTTTTCTCTCTCCTCTCTCTCTTCATGCATCTCCATATCTCTTCATTTCACACACACAAAAAAAGCCCCAACACCAAGCCAACGGTAGACTTGGTCGGCGACGGTGGTCGTCCTCTAGCCGTCTTCTTCGTTGGACCTGCTGTGTCGCTAGCAGAGTGGCGTGTTTTCTGACGACTGCAGATCTCCAGCCGTCTTCATCGTTGGATCTTGGTCGGGGTGTTTATCGCAATTAAGATTGCGGCGACAAGGGGGCAGTGAGTGGGCATGATGGTGGGATGAAGAAGGGAGAGGTTGTTAGCAGGATGGGGCGAGGTCAAAAAACCATCACTGGTAGTTATACTACCAATGCTTGTAATTAGTTTACTGGTGGTCGGAGTTACGTCACCAGTGGTGGTTGTCAATCATGGGAACTTTTCCTTAACAGGTTCAATCTCATACGAGATTGGCAAGTTAAAAATGGTACATGCAATCAACATCACAAATAACAATATGTCAGGTATTCTTCCGCAAACATTCAAAGGCTATAGAAATTTGTTCACTCTTGATTTGTCAGGAAATATGCTTTCTGGCCAAATCCCAGAAGAGATTTTCACTCCGTCCAATATCCTGACAAGCTTGAATCTTTCAAGGAATCAGTTAGACGGAGAGCTTCCTAAAAATTTGGCAAGTCTCATGCATCTTAGCTCCCTTGATCTTTCTCAAAATAAGGTGAAAGGCATGATCGCTTAGAATTTTGCCAATATTTCTACCTTGAAGCATCTGAATCTTTCCTTCAATCAACTTGAAGGACGTGTTCCTCACACTGGCATTTTTAGAAACGCAAGTGCGATAAGTTTGGCACGAAACTCTTATCTCTGTGGAGCTAACTATCTTCGCCTTAGGCCATGCAACAGTAAAAGCCAATTAACAAGTTCAATTTTCAAAACCCTAATTTGAAAATTAGTTTTGAAACCCTAATTTGAAAATTAGGATTTTTTTACAAACCCTAATTTCAAAACTGTAATCTTCAAATTAGGGTTTGTAAAAGTAATTCTTAAAATTTTCAGATTAGGATACAAGGACAATATTGTCATTTTGAAAATACGTAACGATGACATCATAAAAAAGTACACTTTTTGGATGGAACCCTGACAGATGGACACAAGTGTTACAAAATTAAATTTTTGGTCACGATATGTTACATTTTAAAACTTAATGTCCTTGACTGTAATTACATCCTAACCTCATGGACATTTCTATAATTATCCTTAATGATTTTTATCCGAACCCTTATTTTGATAACTCATACTCATGAGTATTTTTTCAATTTACTTATGGCTGTTGTCGAACACTGAATTATGCATTGATATCATCATGTTATTGCCAAGAAAACCCCAGCATTGAACTTGAATCGGTTATTTGAAAATCTTATCGATGCTCGTCATTTATTGCATGCTGAATTAATTCGATAATTGTTTGCATTCTTTATTCTGTATTATTGTGCCTAAATTTGATAACCATTCGTATTTGTTCTTACTATTTGTTTGTGGTTATTCTTGAATTCTGCGTGATGTATTAATATCAGCATGTTTAATTATTATTGAAACCCTAGTTGATCTCCGCTATTTGAATGTTAATGCTCATTGTTATTACAAGTCAAGCATTGGATTTCTTGTTGATTCTATGATTGTTGTTTTATGTGTTGATCTAGAAATCTGTTATGTGGGGAGGCATTATAAGGGGTCTGAACTTGCGTAATTATGTAGGGCTAGTACCTTAATGAGAAGGTCTAGTTATCGTACATTATGCATGTGTATACTCTCTGTGCATTGCCTAAATGGCATTGCCTCTGCCCATGATCAATACCTTTGAATTTTCTTACATTGTATCTTATAATGATTATTTTGAAAAATGTTGTTCAAATGAATGTCTTGTTATCAGATTGAAGATGATTGAGTTGAAACTCTTCCCCATATTATGACCAAATTATTTGTGATCGTATGAAACCCTTTCCCTATTGCACTTTGAGGTATATGTGTTTGTTTGAAATCCTTTGGAAATTCATCAATCCATTTTAAAATGATGGCTTTGAGAATAATCTTTAAATGATTGTTTTGATATCCGTTTATGATTGTTAATGATCTTTTTGGAACCTGTTGTGATTGTTAATGTTTGTTTTGGTATCTATTTATGATTGATTATGATTGTTTGGGAAATCATCAAACTATTTATGATCGTTTAAAATATTTTGAAAAAATTATCATTGGGTGGACTCTTGAGTCATTTGTAATTCCTTCGATTGTCCTTGAATGACCTTATTGAACTCTCAAAAGCTCACCCTTCATTTGATTCCCTTATGCAGGTGATCAGTTGTAGAATGCTCAGGAATGGGTTTATAGTCTGTGTGAGATTCCGATGAGCCCACCACCATTATATAGTAAGACCCATGCGTGGGTCGATAATGTTAACTCATTATATAAGAACATGAGTTTGTAAAGAACCTAAGTTTTAGTAGTTCAAGTTTAAGCAGTTCTGTAATCTTGTATTTAAAGAATTGGAGTTGATGTCTAGTTAGATGCTTTGAAGTATGTGCCAGCAAACATAATTTGATAAGTTTGATGTGATGTGGTAGGTTAACGCTCTGGGAGTTCGGGGCAATGGAGCTCCATATTTTTGGGTCATTACCATTACGACCTCTTGGTCATTCAAAGAAGGAACCATCTATGCGGACGACATCTTTTGGCGTCAGGTGTAGCTTCCTTAACACTATTAGGTTTTTCGCATGCCTTGACACTTTGTGGAACTCATTAAGGGTATGGACTTGTGGCTAGATCGAGGGCATTTTCCCGCCACACTTGTTGTGTGAGTCGTTCTTATTAAACAGACAGAGGAAACTATGGAGGGCTGGTAAAGTGAGAACCGCAAAATGGCGGTACACATGAGCATTATGCACTCTAGTTAGGTGAAATATCAGTCCCAGAGAGGGTCATGTGTCACGTGATGACAAGTCAATAAGTGGAGGACCTAAGCACTTATTCAGAACACTTTACACTTTCACTTTCTAGCTCTAAGATTCTAAGTCTAGATAATTTTAGAGAGAGAAAGGAGTTTAGCTGCATACCTTGACTCAAGACCCTGGCATTGCACCTTTACATTGGACCTAAGCGTTAGGGCCAAGGATTCGACATTTGATATGACCTTTGTCTGCGCCTTAACCTCCACCATTGTGTAGGTTGTGTTGGACCCTGGCCTTACTTCTCCTCTTGCTCTGTCCATAGTATTGGAATTGGCATCTGACTTGGGCTACTCTCTGTTTCGCACCGCCATGTGTACTGAGAATCCATATGATTGATATCATTGTCTAAAGGATACCAACAATTGGTTAACGGTGTTTAGTTGTGCATGTGTGTTGGTCAGTACCAACTATTGCTATATATACCTTTATTCTAGTTTACAATAGTTATGAATTTGGTTGATTTGGACATGTAATATATGGACAAAAGTCATTTTTGTAGTGATATACATTGTTAGATGTCATGTTTATCATATAAGTCGCTACATAACATCGGATGAGGTATGTAGTTTGGACTAAAGAATCAATTAAATTTTAGCAAGATAAATATCTTTCGGGATTGATAAATTAATTCGAACGTGGAGCAAAATCCTGAAATATCAAGTGTAAGTTTAAATTTAAAAGAAGGCTCACTTCGATCAAATCGTGCAACTTAATTGAATAAAGCAAGCCAATGGACGTTTGGTTGATTGAGCTTTCTTACCCCAAGTAGGAGAGAAAATAATTACTGCAAATATTGCAACTACGTCACTTAGATGACATGTTATCACCATACATTGATATAGTGTTAGCATATTATCATAACTGAACAAGGGAGACATCGAAAAGCTTGATTACCGTTAGCAACATCCCCGTTAGTGGGATTGGACGAGAGATAAATTGATGACCTTGACGACTATAGTTTTTGGCCATCGAAGACATTAATAATGTTCATCTCGGTCTTGGCGAAACAAATCGAAGGCAATGCATCTCGCAATCTACCAATTTACTCGATGTTGAGATGAATTCCTGCATCCACATTTAGGAGATGGATCAGAGACCAAGACGACCATAATTTTTTACAATCACAAACTAGAATAATAGCCACTGATTTGGCCTCTTGAATCAAATTATAGGGAACCACCACGAGAAAGACAACATCAATCTATCTAGTTACTTGACGATGAGACACAAACTCTGCTGGGCGACATCACTAGATCTTAATGTCGTCATAGATCCCCAAGAATATGAGGATGATTTTAACCCCCTATTTGCACCCCCCCCATCCTAAGCTCTTCCTAAGCGACTTGATGTATCGCCATAGATAGTTTGTCGTGCACCTAGAAGGGGGAGGAATTAGCGGTCAAGGGGTAGGTCTGGATTTTTAGATGGCAGTTTACCGCTATTTTTATTGGATGATAATGATGTGGTTAAAACAGTTGCATTGAGTAACTTTTCTGAAAGAGATTTGCCCAACAATTACTTTAGAGTGATCCTAATGCTATGTACTAAAAGTAAAAAAAAAAAAAAGATCCTAATGCCATGCATTAAAGGGACGTGCATGTAGTCCAAATTATCATCAAAGGAATTGACACGCATATGAGAACTATATATAGCTTATCATACTCTTTGTAACACTGTTTTTCTTCTAAATTCACACTCTAATCACACGATTGTGCGCAAAAGTAATGTAAATTCAACGGATCCAGATCGTCTACTGTAACTAGGGTTACAACAGACATGTTGTAACTCTAGTTACAGCTGTCGGATCAATTTCATCAAGGGTTCACATTGTGCCATGTCAGCAACCCAAAAAACACATCCAAGCTCTGCATTTTGGAGTTAACGGCCGTCCAATCTTTTTTCTCTGTCCAACAATCCTCTATGTCTTTCCTTCTCCCTGCAAAAACTCTCTTTCTCTATAGAAATCTACATCTAAAACCAACCCCTTTATAGGAATTGATCTACCTCCTTTGTTCCCTTGGGTGCTCATAACTTCGGCAGGTGGACGAGGGACGATGGTGGGTGGTGCTTGATGCTTGTAATTGGAGTGGAGGAGGAAGTAATGGTGGTTGTGTGTAGATCGTGGTTGGTCATTTTTGTAGATCGGCGGCTATGGATATGGTGAACGGAGGTGGATTCACATCATTATGTGATGGTGGTGACGTGTAGATCGATGACCGACACGATGGTTGCGACATGGGGCCCTGGTCATGAGACAAAGACGATAGACGGTGTCGTCTGGCTATGTCGTCGCCGGTAGGTGGATGGTCCTCGCCGGCAGATAGATTGTAGATATAAGAGACGGAATGTGAAGGGTAGTTGCCGGCAGATTGTTCGGTAGATCTGGAGATTTGGCTTCTTTGAAAATTTCGCTTGATCTGCCTAACGACATGGTGCCGTCCGTGAAGCCTCCAAATGACATAGTTTGACCCCTTCGTGCTAGTTTGCAGACGTGGCGACATGTGGTGTGTTGGATTTGATCCGATGGCTGTAATTGGAGTTACAATATGTCTGCTCCAAATTTAATAGAGCTTTTGCCCTAAATAACCATTTTTAATACTTAATTACCCCTCTACCCCATTTTCAACTTTATTTACCTATCTAACCCACTTTTGGAAATCTCACTTTCAAAGAGAGATTTCAAGCTGAGAAAACGTGGTTCCAAACCACGTTTTCAAGCAAACGTTACTATTTCCATTAAACATAGTAACGTTTGCTTGAAAACGTGGTTTGGAACCACGTTTTCTCAGCTTGAAATCTCTCTTTGAAAGTGAGATTTCCAAAAATGGGTTAGATAGGTAAATAAGGTTGAAAATGGGGTAGAGGGGTAATTAAGTATTAAAAAAGAATTATTTAGGAAAAAAACTCAAATTTAATGGCCAACACTGCCTTTCTTTTAAATCGCCAACAACTCAATTTGGTTTTTGTTTAGGAAACAAGTTGTCGGCGAGTTCAAACAAACAGTACAGCAGCTCCAGATAGATCCTGCAGGAAGGAGAGAGCTGACAAAGGAAAAAGAACCAGACACCACGCTTACATTATCATTTTTATTATCTCCTCCCCCGTTTACCTCGAATGCAAGCCGCACTCGCAGCCATGGCCGCCCAAACCGTCCTCTTCTCTACAGCAACCGCCACATCCCACTCTCTATTGGCCCCACTCTCCAGCCCTAATCCCACCTCATCCTCGCTCCACTCCTCCTTCAGCCCCCGCCTCCCGCTCAAACTCACCCGCCACTCCCTCATCCTCTCCGCCGCTGCCCCAAAGCCCCTTGCCGTCGTGGCCACCACCAAGAAGGCCGTCGCCGTCCTCAAAGGCACCTCCTCCGTCGAGGGCGTCGTCACCCTCTCCCAAGAAGACAACGGTCTCCCCCTGCTCTCTCTCCCTTTTTCCCTCTCTCTCACGCACACGCACAATTATACTTAGTACTAAATTGGAGATTGCTGTTTTTGATAGGTCCCACAACAGTCAATGTTCGGATAACTGGGCTTACTCCGGGAGCTCACGGGTTTCATCTAGTAAGTGTACATTTTAATCCAACTGTTAACTGCTGTTACGGTTTGTAATTTGTGTGTCCCAGATTTTGATTCTTTGGAGTTATTTGTTCTTGTCCAGCACGAATTTGGTGATACGACAAACGGGTGCATTTCCACAGGTTGGGTGTAATTCATGCTCTCATTTTTTGAAATGTTGGTTATCGCAGGTTCTCATTTGTTTTTTTTTTCTTTTCCCCTTGTCTTTTTTGATTTTGTTGTTGATTGATGGCGTTCTCTTCTGAATGATGGTTGTTTTTTGCATTAATAGGACCACATTTTAATCCTAATGGCATGACGCATGGTGCTCCAGAGGATGACGTCCGTCATGCGGGTGACCTGGGAAACATAATTGCTAATGCCGATGGTAATGCAGCTTTTATGTCAATTTTTATTAGTTCTGTTGTTCGCTGCTTGTTGCTGATATGTGTTTTGTCACTCTATCGTTGATGTTTGATAAAAATGCAGGGGTGGCTGAGGCAACAATTGTGGATAAACAGGTAGGCTTGAAACCTGTTTGTGCCTTGTAGATATACTCCATTATGTCGCAACCCTTGTCTGCTAACTCTATTTTGACCGTGATGTGCAGATACCACTGACTGGACCAAATGCAGTTGTGGGACGAGCGTTTGTGGTTCACGAGCTTGCTGATGACCTTGGAAAGGGTAAAGCGTTTATATCTTTATTTTGAGCTTTTGCTTCAACACTTTCTCTCGCGAGTCTGAAATTTGTTATTTCGTCAACATCTGAATTGCTTGCTTCATGGTTCTATTGTATGTCAAGTATTCATTTGGTATGTCTGTTATTAGTGTTTCTAATCTGTTTTTACTATTGATCTATAGGTGGTCATGAACTCAGCCTCAGCACTGGCAATGCAGGCGGGCGATTGGCATGCGGTATGTGAAATAATTTAAACTTCATAATATTTTGTTGTTGTTTAATATTCTTGGGTTTGCATCTTAAAATGATAGTAGTTGACATTGACCTTTTGCTCAAGTTTATATGTGATCATGCATTGCTTCTTAACATTGAGATGTTCATTATTCAGTTGCACTTTTGCTTGTGAGGCCGAGGATATAGTAAACTTTAGGTGATATCCTGTTCATTTACACTGCTCTGTGAATGGTTGTTGATTTGTTTCACTTGGTGCCTGTTCTTCATTGGACTCGATTTGTGATCTTTGGGAATGGTTACAAGCTTGATAATCAATGCCGTGAAATAGCAAGGCAGTAAATATGTCGGTTGTAGTTTCTTTATGATATGATCTCAATTGCCATATTTTCGGGCTTAATTCCATCTCATTATGAATATCTTTAAGTTGACAAAGGAAAGCTGTTGGGACTGTTGTCAATTTCCAGTATAAGATGACCTCTTTTTCCATGTTGGCATATATAGTGTTATAACAAGACGTCCTACCTGGTGATCTTTTTTTGTCATGAAGGTCACCGAGTTGGTATTATACAGTGCCAAAGCAAGATATACATTAATGGGGCCATCTTCTCATAGCTTAGACGGTTAGAGCGAATGGAAACTTATCAGATAGAAGGATATAAATGCGAGAGATTTGCCTCGGCTGCCAATCAATTAGATTGTCCACTTTCTGTATCATGTCTTGCCTAGAGGATACTTGAACAGTTTTTTTGGTAAAAGTTGTTCACAACTATCTCCAATTATCTCTATGATAATGCACTTGAACTTTGAATTTTTTGAAAAGCTTAGTTGTCTTATCCACCATGGGCGCAGATGTGCAGGGAGTTTTTAATGGGCACTGTAGCATTCTATTTGTCCTACACTTTGGACCACTGTCCTTCTTGTTTTGCTTGTAAACAATATGTGTACATGAATTTGTGCCCCCCTAGCGCAGCCCTGGTCTAATGATGTTTTATGTATAACAAAGAATGATTGTTGACCCAAATGCTTATGGGGATTTGATTTGTTGATTTCATGGTAGCTAATGCTTAAGCATGATACTTATTGTGCCTTGGGCTCGCAAGTGGGTGGGAGGTGTTAAAGCTTGATATACCTTGATGGGGTCATTCTTTGACATGAACATTTTTCAAGTATAGATTAGTAATTCTATGATGGGTAGTAAATTTTCTTTGGAGTTGCCTTTACAATTTTATTTAAACAGACTAATATGCGTCCTTGCCGTAATTCCTCTCATGATGGAAGCTCAATTTAAACTGGGCAATGATATTAATATGGAAATCTGATAAGTTACGTACTCTAAAGCGCTATGCTACCCTTTATTACATATAGAGTGTAGGCATTACTAAGTGATTCAATTCTTTCCAGAATGAAATGATTTATAGAACGTAGTATACTTAGTAGTAAGTTATCTCTTTCGTCTTTTGATACATCGTCATATTTGAAACAATATTGTGGGAATATTGGTGAAATGCAGCCCTTTAAGTTGCTACTGAACTGTGTGGCATGTTACTTGCTTCAGTCTCATCTAGAATAAGGATTAAATACTCTGCTCTCAGATGAAGGTCTGATACCTTGCTCTCAGTATAGTATTTATCTTTCTTTTTTAATTGAGTTAAATACTCTGTTGACCATTGTACTATAACGCAAATTTCACTCAGTATCTGGACTTCGATTTGTGTCAAAGTGACCAATGAATTCTTCAATTGACCTCCATTGGGTCATTCTGTCAACTCGAGGCATCCCCAGGCCCGTTAACTGCCCTAAGTCGGACAAATTCCTCACTTTCTTAATTTTCTTTGGTTTTGCCTGACCATTATTTCTTCTTCTTCTTCTCCTCCTTCGCCGTCCAGCCACCTACCATCTCACACTAGCAGTCCACCACCACATCTATAGCCGCATCTGCTACCCCACCCCTCGCCACCCACCACCACCAAGACCAAGTGTAACCACCCATCACTACCACGACCAAACCGTCGCCCCACCCATTACCACCAACAAACCTTCGTCACAGCCCCCACCACACCTTCATTGCATCTGTGTGTAATTGTTGGTCAATTAATCAGTGTGAGTTCAAGTGTGTGCGTGTGTGCGCGCACGTGTGATTGTGGGTTAAAAAATCAGTGTGCGTATGCATTCAATTAGTCAGTATGGGTATGTGCGTGCGCGCACACTTGCGTGTTTATGCGTGTGATCATGGGTGAATTCAATGACTGTGTGCGTGTGTGTGTGTGCGCGTGTGTGTGTGCGGTAGTGCCGTGGTTATGCTTGGTAGTTTGTGGTGGAGCCGTGACTGTGCTTGGTGGTTGAAGGTGGTGTTGGTTGGTGCCGTGGTTGTGCTTGGTGGTGGTGGTTTTGGACTTATAGGGGGGGAACCTGAGGTGCATCAGCCGGTGGGGGTGGTGCGCCAGTAGTTGGCGATCTGGAATAAGAAAGAAGAAATGCTAAGAACAAGAGGAGGGAGAAAAAGGAAAGAGTGTGACGGAATTGCCCCTATATTAAGTCACTTAACGAGATTGGGGCTGACAGAAGCTAACGGAATGACTTAATTGTAAATTGACGAGTTCAATGCTCACTTTGACACAAATCGAAGTCAAGTGACTAAAGTGAAATTTGTGTTATAGTTTAGTGGTCAAAGGGGGTATTTTACTCCTTTTTATTCAATGGCAACATTTGTTTTGATTTTGAGGATTACACCATGGTCAAGTATTATTGCAGCTTTGAAGTTAGTTCATAATTGTTGCGGTGTCTTGTATACACATCTGGGTTTCTCTAGGGCTTTAGGGTTGACCAAAGATTCTTTTTGAGCTGTAGTTTGTGTGTCTGGCTTTGACATAGCATTGATTATATTTTTTTGAGCAATTTTCTATTTGAGTTACGAGGACCATTTTCCACTTTTGTGCAGTCAAAACATTGTTTATATTCATTAGCACTTCACCGACGCCCCTTTATGTGATAAGGTAGTTAACCGCCATTACGACCTCTGTGGCGGGGGGAACACTTCCAGCAAGTTGGGACGGAATTTGGATTTATGTAATATTTAGGATGCCTTTACACATACAGTAATTTGTATAAATTGAAGCCCTTAAAGAGTGTGTTCTTTCATGGTAAGATGGAACCACTATTTTAGGAATCTTTAGCAACATGGTTCATGCTCTGCCTCCATACCCCTGACTTTTTATTCTGTCTGCGTCTTGGAAGACTTGAACTTCTCTTAGATAGGATTTTGGTCTGACTTCTGAGGTACCTGAAACTAACTCGATACAAAGGTTGGCCACCTGCCTAGGCACCAAGTGGAGCCAAAATGCCTGGGTGGTGTCCACTCACGTCATAAATATTGCACTTGGAACAGAAAATTTTGCAAGAATTTGACTAATAATATTTGAGTTTTATTTTTCCGTTTAAGCTTGCAAGAATTACATGAGTTTTGCTCGTTACGTTTTTAATGAGTTTTTCAGCAAACTTTTTACAATCACTGCCAATTTTGCTGAGGTGGGCTTGAGAGCTTTAGCTTTGGGAAGCCCAAACGCTTGGCTTTTCATAATGTTCTACTAATATGTTTTTAATTGTCAAGAACCTATAGTCTGTAATAAAAAAAAGTGCTGAGCGATAGAACTTATATGCAGCCTCGTCATACCTTATTATATCAAGATTATCTTTAGTCTCTAGCCTATACAGAAATTGGATCTGCAGAAATTTATGCTGGCTAAACATCTTTATACATGACTATAACCTACCATTGGCAGGAGTTTTTTCTTGCAACATACCCATAGTTTTCAACTTTTAAGCATGATAAGATTGTTGGCTCTTTTCTCTAACAGCTTAAGCTTTTAGAACAACTGGTAGCTTTTAGGATAACTGGTAACTTAGATAGCGCACGGCTGAGTATGGCATGAATATGATGAATATTGGAAGTACCTATTGGAGGCTCAGCTAGATTCTTTCGGCTGTATCGCCACTCTCATTTTGTATATGATTGGGATTTTGGGGGACTAACCATGAAATTTAACTTTGATGGTTATGGCATATTCACGGTCTTTTGAATCAAAATGCCTTGAGGAAAACCAGGCCCTTAGGAGCAAAGTCCAAGGAGGATCTCTTGCACTAAGCAAAGATGTTAAAGCTTTGATCATTGTCTAAAGAAACTGCTTATCACATGCATATACAGACATGTTCATCCAAAGCATAGAGTAATTTATTATAATGCTTTATCTATTTATTAGCTGGAACCTCTGAACAGCAAGCGTTTCTCGATTTCTGCCCTTGGATGCGTTCTTCCACTTTTTATGTCTTTGGCCCTCCTACAAGTGCCATATTGAATATCGCTCTGCTCTGACCCTTTAATTTCTTTCCATGACCTGCTGCACAGCATGTTTAGAGGACATTGTTTTTAGCTGTTTGGTGACAGATATAAGTTCTTCAATTTTTATATTTGCGGGTAGTACCCCCCCACCCCCCAAACTTAAGCTTGGAGTAGGGTTTATTTAACAATCTCGGAAACTTAAGTGGTGTTGACGTGCTTGGTGTTTAGGTTGTCACGTGTTGCTTGCGATCATTGCTCTCTGATGCATGTACTCGCACGTCTTTTGTATAGGCTTGGACACTGCTCAGCTGTTCTGATTTTGAATCCGTCTATATATGTCTGCAGGTGTGGTGGGCTTGACTCCAATATGATTTAAACCCCTTGATTGAAAGTCGATCTCGTGTGCACTCCACATCTTGCTTCTGTTACATCTTGCATATAGTGCTGTATGCTAGGAGAGGAGGTATTTTGACATTATGAGAGCTATGCTTAGGTATAATACTGTGACTTCGCCTATGTTTGTACTTGCTGCCTAATAAGTTCGAGGTTCCTATGCATTGATGCTTTATGATCCTTGTGGAACTTGCTACTGGTGTTTGAATCCCCCTCAGTTGGATACTCGTAAATCCAGAAAAAGGAACTTTATGGAAATATGTTAAACCAAAGGTAGCTAAAAAGAGAGAGAAGTAGAAAAGCAGAAAAGCAGAAAAGCTTCACTTTTAAAAGGTACTTAATACGGAGGAGTGGCCCTTGTGATTCATACGTGAGGGACAGTAATTTTTTTCTTTGCAGCACATGAAAATTTGTCCTACATATTTACTTTCACACTTTTTCCATCCCTCACACAACATTCTTAACGATCTAAAGAACCCACATGATGGCTAACCTTGCATATTTGGTCTTGAATTTACAGCTTTGGCTTTTGACAAAATTTTGGAAGAAATTAGTATCGTTTGACAAATTTATCATGGACATTTGCAAAAAAATCCAAGGAAAATTTCATTGAAAAGGAGGAAGTGTTACTTTAGTTGAAATATGATACTTCTTTAGTGGCTTTAACCCTTAGGCTGCAATTCGTGTAGAGCGTGAGGAAATCATTAGAGCAAACAAGATGTCTAAAGTTTATAGATTCTAAAAGATGAACAATTGTTATCAAGATTAATAATAAATCAAAAAATAAAAATAAAAAATGAAGTTACATTTCCAGGATGACATTTAATTTTCTTGTTCGTTAATTGTAGAAACGTTTCATTGATAAAGTGGTTAAATAAAGTCGTCCCGACTGATTCTTCTATGCTATTGACATAATAAAGTAATATCAAGAATGAACTTGATGGTTTTATTTTATTTCCTCTCTGTCCTGACAATTACAGCGCACACAAAATAAGTATAGTAATATGTTAACCACTCAAATGACTTGTAGATTACAATGTAGTTACTTGCAAGATGCAATCAACAATGTAATCACATAAAGTAACCCTTCTAATTATTAAATAATAGTAATAGACATAACCAGAAAAAAAAAAAAAAAAACTAGCACTATCACCACCACAACAAAAGGAACGATTGAACGAAACTGCATAAGGTCATGAATGATCAGAACTGGAACTAGTGCACCACCGCACCGCTATATAAACCAGTCCCTGAAAACAGGCACCACAGAGACGCTAAACCCATCAAATACAAACCACTAACAATCTAGACCAACAAGCTCCCTTCGAGAATCACTGATTATCACCAAATGTGACCTTGAGGGTACCTCCACATGAAGAGGGAAGGAGGAAACCACCTAGAAGGGAAGAAGGAAGGGGGGAAACCACCAAAAGCTACCACTTGAGGAGTATATCTGCAACATCTCATCATGAAATGTGGTAACATTGCAAGAGGATGATAGACTTTTCATGTTTATTTGCCAAGCTATAATTGCAGGCGCAAAATGACAAACAAAAAAGACGTGATATTGACAGATACTAGGCCGTTACACTTGAAAAGAGGTAGTTATAGCGAATATTACACAACAAAAAGAATTATTGCATAACAATTGGCATAGCGACTACACGAAGACTGAATTGTCCAAATAGTATACGACTCCGCAGGGGGTTTCATCCCACATAGCAGGCATTTCGAATAACTAAAGAGGTTTCGGGCTCTTGCAAACATAAGCAAAATCACAAGGGGTTGATCGCAAAAACAGAAACTGTAGATGGCCATTTTTTAAATTTACCCAAACAGTGTGACTCCAATTAAGGTAATAAAAGGCGTGGAACTCGTCATCTTCTGCTGAGGTTGACATCGTGGAGGTAAGGTTACCAATCAAGCAATTTCATTTGAGAATAATTAGGTCATGCATGGAACTGGGTAACTGGCCAGCCATGTTTTTGAGCAGAACCTAACTGAGCACACGGTCTATCTATAGTTTTGGGGATTGACTTCCATAATTTCTCTTTCTTCACATCTATATATTATCAAAGTATACAAGCGAGATTTTAGACAAAACAATGATAGCTTGAGGTGGTTGTAACCTTTGATTTTGTTGGCTATACACTATTTTTTACAAAAGTCGTATCAGCTTTGACAACATACCTAATCTTATTCTATCATCAATTGCTAGCATTTATTATCTCACATTGATTTACAAGGTTGAATTATAGACCCGTTAACGACGGAAACTACCCTTGTGAACTACTTTGATGGAAGCTTGGACGATTTGATCCTGGCGTGAGGTACTTAATACTAATTTTTAATACTTTCTATCTAAACGCCATTCATAATTTAAGTTTAATTTCTCGAAGTACGTGGAAGCCGATTTGGGATTAGATCTTGAATCCAAACTTAGCTTTTGCAAATCACTCCGAATTGAATGAGGCTCTAACCGAATTATACCTAATTCAGTTTGCGTGTGTCTAAGTCAACTTAAAACACGGCATTACGCGTGCAAGGAGTTACGTTTTGCTTAAGATTTCGTTAAGCTCTTTTAACTCCATCTGATCTGATTTGAGGCGTGTATTGTTGTGCATCACCACATGGTTGGCATCATCTGATCAAAAACGGCAAACCTTCCTTTACTTGCTTTTGCAGCAACTTTTAAGTGGCTAATCATCTCTCTCTTGGCTTTCCACATCTCTAAAGATGAGAAAGACTGCCCTCTTACTGATTATACTATTCTATTATCTAAGTTCGATTGTGCCTCGCCTTGCTCATTTTTGATAGAACTTTATCTTGCTTATTTTCGCACTTGTTTACCTTATTGTATGTACTGTGGTCTATCTAATAAATAAATTCTTCTATTGTTTCAGAAAAAAAAAAAAAAATACTATCTAGCTACGGACCTAACAAAAGTAAATCTAGGGTAGGATATACCCGTGTATAAGTCTACTGCTCCATACATTTATATGACCTGAAAGTGGCATATTATAGATTAGGGTTTGGTGTGTATTGTATCCCACCACAGATAACTTGCCTCTGATGAACCACCCGATCACGAAGTAGATACTTGAATTAAACCATTTTTTTGGGGTGTCTGATGCTAGATGACATGCAGTCGCAACTTTTTGATAATCAAAAGAAAATATATCTCAAATATTTTGGAGTTTCATAGTGTTCTTTTGAGTGCTGGTGTTTGTGCATAAAATACGTGTTCTTTAATTTATGGACCGGTACCGTCGGATCAATTTCTTTTTGGTGCATCAATGGCAAGTGGATCAGATCTTTTGATACAATGTTAAGAAACTTTAGCATGTATTTCTGTACATGTGCTTAAACTTCAATATTCCCTCTATGGTTTCTCATCATCTCATGTAAGGTCTTGGAGGTGACCAACATTGCTGTCCATATCTCATGTAAGGTCTTGGAGGTGGTCAACTCTCTTGTTCATGAGATAGCTCCCACTATGGTTGTTGTGTTAACACAAAAGGCTTTAAGGGTGTCCCAGTCGTTAATTAACATGCATGAAAACCTAGGAGGAGGGAGAAAAGAGAGGCCGGTTTCACATTGTTGATGGGACATGCACTTGTATATATTGCAATAAATATGATCTTGGAGTGCGTATCAGTTTTCTATGTGAAATGATACTTACCCGTACCGTCTTAAATTTTTTATCAATTATATACATTTATAATACTTATTTATCAGTGAGAATAATAATATATACATATATTTCTTCCCACACGGCTGCTCCATAATAAGCTTTTTTTTTAATACATGCAACTTGTATTACTTCATTTTTCAACTAATTTGTTTGTTCTAGAATATGCTGTTTGTTTTTATACAGCAAATTGTTACAGAGAGTAAGCTATTTTTTTCAATAATATATTTGGGTTCAAGAATAAGCTGTTTGTGCGCTCGTGAGTGAAACAGTACATTATATTGAAAAAGTATTTGAGGAAAGCTTCTAGCTATAAAGTGTATCAATGCCAAAAGGAAAAGTAAAATTGAACTGAAAGTTGTTATTAAGAGTGAAGACTTACCAGGAAAATTTCTTCAAATTGTGATGAATAAATTAATATTACGAGAAAGATGCTACAGAGCCTTTGATTGTTATAATACTCCGTATAACCTAAGTTTTTGTTCCTATTTAGTGGTCGACTTACTATACTGCCCAACAAAAATTTGTAACTTCCACGTTTTTCGAGAAATTGCTGCAAAACGCATTATCTTGACGGGTGTCACTTGTATCGGCTGATATGACCGGTACGGAGCTATATTTTGATTGGTACGAAATGTAAAAAGATATCATACTGATATAAATTGTAAAAGTGGTAAGTAGTGACTTGTATAACGTACGCAGTACCGATACGATAACGATAACTATACTTCGTACACGTACATCAGAGTTAGGCGAGGGTTAGCTTAGGGTTTAGCTTCTGATTAAAACTTCAGTACCAACGGGCCAAATTAAGTCAAGTATTCGAGAGGGAGGCTTGGATGCCGTACCCGCCGGGGGATATGATGGACTTAATTAGTGGTCGTAAGTGAAGTAGTGGAGTGAGAAGCCAAGACAATATCGTGTGGTGTTGGAGCCTGGAGGTGGGCACTAATAAGTCCCTGTCGTTAGAAAGAGGGGTTTAGATGGGCATCTCGTCCTTATTAGGAAATTATTATTATTATTACTATGCTTTCTGCTGTTGTGAATTGGTTCCAACTTCCCACCAAGAGGTTCTCGCATCTGTACATCACACGAATACTGCTTCTACAACCAAAACAACATTGACCACTAGCTACTATAACCCTAGCATATTTGCAGCTGACATTCTTGTCGCCCTTTAAATTAAAAAGAGGGGACTTTGTTTTTCCAGCAAAAAAACTGAGATAAGGTTTAAACGGGTAGGGTTGTGTGTGTGTCTCTCCCTCTCGTTGGATCAGCATATAAAAGGTATATATATATACCTCTTATCCGATTATAACTCCTTGCTTAGCGATCTTTGGTTGTGCATACGTGTTTAATTGTAACATGAATGAAATTGGGAGTGTTTCAAGAAAGCATTTCTAGGTATCAAGACCGTAACATCTTTAGTGCTTATTGTAGAAGTTCTTCCAACAGTACGTACAATAATCCCATATTTGAAGCAAGAAGTTTTTTTTGCCGTGCTATGCAATGGATGCACATTTTATGAAAAAAATACCTTAAATCCCCAACAAAATTATGCACAATATCTAACAGGCTTTTTTTGTTCTTTTTCCCTTTCTTGAGGGAAAGATTTTGGCTGCAACCCTGCAGTACGAATAACATAGAACCAGTCATATGGTGACCATTAATTGTTGTTAGATATTACTAGTGACATTTTTGCAGATATTTTTGTCGACAATTCTTAGTAGCACTTTCTTATCTCACTAGTTAACAGTCATGAAAGACATATAGCGACTATCATTTCTTGCTACGTGGCGGGGAGGTTGTAAACTCTTCTTACAATGCAGATTGCAACCAAAATTTTTTCTTTCTAGAGCTTGCTTTGAAGTGAAGGCAATGGCCAAGAATCAAGACTTAGGGTTCGTTTGACAAATTTTTTTTTTTGGTTTTCAGTTTTTAAAGAGCAGTTTTTTAAAGAGCAGCTTAATTTTTTTTTTTTATAAAAACAAGTGGGTGTTTGATAACCCCTTTTTTTTTGAGGTTTTTTTTTTTTTGTGTTTGGTAACCCTTTTTATTTTGACTTTTTTTTTTTTGGTGGTTTGCGGTAGCGGTGGTGGCCGGTGGTGGTGGTGGTGGCCGGCGACCGGAGGTGGCTGCCGGCGGTGGTCGCCGGCGGCCGGAGGTGGCTGCCGGCAGTCGCCGGCGGCCGGAGGTGGCTGCCGGCGGCCGGAGGTGGCTGCCGGCAGTCTCCGGCGGTGGTCGCCGGCGGTGGTCGCCTGAGGTGGCTGCCGGCGGTGGGAGGGTGGTGGTGGTAGTCTAAGAAAAAAAAACCAAAAGTGAAAAAAAAAAACCAGTTTCTGGAGTTTTTTTTTTTACTCTTTTTTACTCTTCAGTTTAAAAACTGGTTTTTAAACTGAAAAAAAAAATGGTTACCAAACGCTCCTTTTTTTTTCAGTTTTTAAAAACTGAAAAAAAAAAGAGGAAATTTTTTTTGTCAAACCTAGCCTTAGGTTACTGGCACCTAGTACTACCCCTGTGTCAAACATCAAATACAATTTGATTTAATTACAACAAGAAATGATAAATTATTTCACATGTAAGATTGCGTTAACGGCCTTTATTGTCAGGATTGATGATACTTATTATCAATGTGGTGAAGTAAATGGTCTTAAAAACAAATTTATGGAAAAGTAAGGGCTTACATGCAATTTTTCGTCCAATCTCAAAGACTCTTGATGCAATATAGGATTGGGGAAACCAAATACTACATTAGAGCTCAATCTAGTTATTCTAGTCTAGGATTCTTTCGGAATGGGAACTATACGTAAGGTGGTGTGTCTACAAAATAACGTATTGCATCGGCTAATTAATCATGCCTTGCAACTCTGTGTTTGCTTCACTCATTAACCCAAAGCAAAATGCAGTAATTTGATATTAGAGTAGGCTGATCGAACTTGACATCATAGGCCGTAATTTGGTCACTGCCTCTAAGCCTGGAACGCTACGAGGACAGTCATTTTGTTTTTCTAACTGGAAAAATCATCAGTTCATACTAAAGAAAGAAAGCCAGCATCCTCCACCAAAGGACCAAAACAATCAACTCGTGGAGGATAGTCACAGCATGTTCATTTCTCTCTAATACTACATCAATCAAAATTTCTTCTAGTACAAAATCATGTCGGAATTAGTTCACTAGCGAGCCTCTTTGTCACAATAAACTCCTTGACTACCAGATAAGTAGGCAAAAGCACACGAAAATCAACAATCCCAACAAAAGTTTTTTTTTTCTTCTCAAAATTCATCCCCTTGGCAAACAAAGGAGAAATAGGAACAACTCTCCAAAAAAGGGAAACGACTCTCCTGTCAAGAGACAAACAATTCTCAAGTAGAGAGACCGTACGGAAGCCAATGACGAGACATCATCTTCATCCTCTGGACGATGAAGCCAATGACAATCACTTCAGTCAGCGGGAGCACATCCCTTTTAGACTGGTGACCTGCACATATGAATCGAAGTGTTATTGAGGGGTGAGTCCAATATGCTTAAAAACGAGAGTTGGGCTTCATCATCGCCAGATTATTCACTACTCCATCACATTTAGTAGAGCTCACATTGCCACCACCAACCACGCCTACCGCCGCATCTCGATCTTCGCGAACCCCTCATGAGAAACAGGGAAACGTGAAGACATACCTAGATCTACAACCTATACAGAAGTGCAGATCGGCGTGCTTATGCACGGTGGGGCTGCGGTGGAAGGTGCCGCTAAAGAGAGTATTTGACTTTAAACTTGAAATTTTCTTTTCACGCTAGGAGGACTTTTCAACAGTATGATTGTACTTGGGAGATTCCTCCCGTTGACCTGTCTTTCCTTTTATATACTTTGCACATAGTTGCAGCTAGACCTGGCAAACGGGTATACCTATTGGGGTACAGGTAAAACCCGGTCGCGTCCGGGTAAAATCGGGTCGGGTAATTTTTACCCGAATTTTTACGGGTAGAGTTTTTCAGGATCTGTACCCTACCTTTGCGGGTAGACCTGGCAAACGGATATATCCGCCGGGTACGGATAAAATCCGACCGGGTCCGGGTAAAAACGGGTCGGGTATAATTTACCCGAGTTTTTTCGGGTAGAATTTTACTGGATTCGTACCCTACCCTTGCGGGTAGGGTATTACCCGCGGGTAAAATAATTAAATTATTAATTTTTTGATAAATAGAATTAAATTACTGTTAAATACCAACCAGTTAGGGCAACTTTTTTCCTCCACCCACAATCCAAAATAAAGCAAACTAAATTTATACAATCCCATTTCCAATCAACAATCCTATGTACAATAACTACAACTTCTGTCAAAAAAAAAAAAAAAAACTACAACAACTAAATTTCCTACGGATACATCACATATGCATAAAAAATGAAAATGAAATCTCATGTTCTCGCAGAATCGTGTCGAACGGCGGTGGCGATGCGAGCTTCAGATCGGCGGTGGTGATACGACCTTCAGATCGGCGGTGGCTCGCGTCGGCTCTGCGGCGCAGATCTGTGAGGTGGCGCAGATCTGTGAGAGGGCTGAAGCGGCGCATATAGGTGGCGGTCGGCGGTGTACTTGTTAGTTGTTAGGGTAAACTGGGTAACCCGGTATCCGACCCGAAAATTACGGTTCGGATCGGGCCGGGTCTGATTTCAGCGGGTCTCTCATATATGTACCCGTACCCGGGGATTTTTGGACGGGTACGGGTAAACCCGCGGGTACGGTCCAAAAATTGCCAGTCTACTTGCGGGTAGGGTATTACCCGCGGGTACATGCCTAATTTTTTTTCTTCTAAACAAACAGATTTTAATAGACTTTTTGTTTATGTATTAGGCCTTTTTTAACTACTTAACATAAACACTTAATAGTAAATAATTTTTCACTAATTTTCCTATTGATAGTAGACTACAATCTCTTTCTAGTTGCATTGCTACACGGCAGTGATGAACTCAGATTCTTAATTCAAACACAATCACTCCTATCTCCGGACAAAACAATATCTCAACAAAAAAACCAAAACATTGCCTACATGCTACAAATTAATTCTTACTTTTGAAGTAATAAAAAACTTAAATATGTACAAAATACAAACACAAATAATATAAATAGATTTGATCGGAACAGTGGCAGCGCAGTGGTGGCGGATCTGATCGAAGACGACGTGGCGGCAGAATGACGGTGGATCTGATCGAAGACGACGGTGGCGGCAGAACGACGGCGGATCTGATCGAAGACGACGGTGGCAGTAGAACGATGGCGGATCTGATCGGAGACGATTGTGGCAACGGAGCGACGACAGGTGGAGGCAAAGCGACGACAGATCTGATCGGAATGACGGTGACAGCGGATCGACGACAAGTGGAGGCAAAGTGACTGCAGATCTGATCGGAATGACGGTGGCGGCAAAGCGATGGTAGATCTAATCGGAGACGACGGTGGCGTGATGTTGGTTGTCGATGGATCTGATCTGACTGGTGGCTAAGAGAGATCGTGAGAGGATGCCGGCCGTTGTGCGAGGAAGAGAGAGTTCAGAGAGTGAAGGAAGAGCGGCGCAATATGAGAGAAGAATGAGTGAGTGACCGAAAGAAACCCTAGCACTTCATTTTATAGTTTTAAAAAACGGGTAAAGCAGGTAACCCGCAATCCGACCCGGACCGACCCGAAAATTACGGGTCGGTTCGGGTACGGGTCCCGTACCCGGTATTTTGGCCCGGGTACGGTTCGGGTAAAGGGTCCGGATAGATTTTTGCCAGGTCTAGTTGCAGCAGATCATCGGCTCTTTAGTACACCCTCATGAGTCATGACCCAAAACGAGACCTTAACACCACCATAAGCCAAAAAACAAATATGAAAGACCACTGAAGAATATTGATTTAGTAGCATATCTGTGATTTGAACATATATTGCATGGTTCCGTGTTATTGTTTCTGATCATTAAGACCGTGAGATCAAAAGGACTAATGTTCTTTTTTTCATTTTTTGTGACCGAATGGTGGACAGTGAATGAGGGGATATGAAGAAGGCTGGGGGTATATTTAAATGTTATGTAGATAAGAAGATATATGCTCCATCTGTAATTGGTGTTGGCATTCTTGATAATGCGATATACATATTATATTGTGCGACAAAGTTTGGGCATATGATACAGTTTTAATATAGCGAAACCTTGTGAAAAAAGTATCTCATAATAGAGAACCGTTTTATTGTGAACGCGTTAAGAGCAATGAGCAATACTATGCGAAGCATCATCACTGTTGTGGTTTTCTTGATGGAAAGGTGAACTTGAATAGTCTAATTTGAACATCTCACGGGACTCTATGAATCTTGCACACTTTCTTGCAGCTAGTTTTGGCTGGATTTTTAGTTGAAATTTAACAAGTAGTCTTATTCTATTAAGTTTGTTCATTGTAGACGAATTTGTATAACTGCATGATACTACTTTTCAAGTTATGATCGATAAAGAAAAAAACAAATAACAACTGCAGACAGAGATTGGAGCAAGGATCTTGATTTGTATTTTTTTAATTTCAATAAAACTTGTAATTTTGTTTTTGGGATTTGTACAATGTGATCTATTGTATTTAATGAACATATAATTTGTTATATTGAGTGTTAGTTGATGCTAAATATGATCTCAATTTTATTTGTATTACTTGAAATTTGGTAAACGACGAATCCTAGTTTAAACAATTAGGTTGTTTTTTAAAACAGATTTGAATTATAAAAACGAAGATAAGAACCCTTTTTTTAATATTTAGTTACGGAATTACGTTGCTAAAAGTCCTTCTAAGATTAATAAATATTTTAGCGACAAATTTTTAGCAATGAAACTAATGTTCTTAAAGATTTTGTGACTGACTTTTAGCGATAGAAATTCCACCGCTAAAAGTTATTTTTTAATTTTTTTTCAGTAAATTCAGAAATTAGACAAAATATAGAAAATACCTTTAGCGATGGAAAATTCCGTCACTAAAAGTAATTAATTCCGTCGGTAAAATTTGATTTTTTATCGACGGACTACTAAATTCCCTCGCTAATCTTTTCGCGACGGGATTTTTACCAACGAACTTTTAGCGACCAACAGTCCGTCGCTAAAAGTCTTTACGACGGAATATCTACTTAAATAGTGAATCTTCATGTAGTGTATATTGTGTGTTTTTCATTCTACCCCTAGAGATGAGAGGTGGGGGGGGGGGGAAGGGGGGAGAAATAAGCCAAGAGAGAGAAAATGGATTGATGGAGTGTTAAATATGGAGAGAGAAATGAATAAAAAAATGTAATAAGGGTAAATATAGAAAAACACATACAAAATCTTTCTTAATTTGGAACGTGAACAAATTTTTTTGTACAACCAAAAAATGAAATAGGATCAATTTTTTATTTTCTTCTTGGGGATGTAGAGAGTATTAAACTGATAAGAGCATGGCTGATGTTAGTGGTGTGGCCCGCGTCCAGCGGGCCTAAGTGGAAGCCCGGGCCATTCGGGTTTAGGGCCATGAAAAGCGGGCCAGACCCAAGATTGGGATATCGAGGCCCTGTCCAAGCCCAAGCCCTAGGCCTTAACTTTAGGGCCCGAGCCCTTTTTTTTTAATTTCATGTTTTGTGTTGCGAAAATATTAACCCACAAAATAAATTTTTTGATAGGCCCTCCTCCATTTATCCGGGCTTGGGACCGGATGCTTGTAAACAAGCAGGCGAAGTTACCTATTTTTTTTTATATATTGTTAGTCCTATGGTTGGATAACCTAGGCTTACATCTTGTTTTGATGATAACTACACATTGATTATGTTCTAATGTGTGCTTTGAGTGTATTCTTAGTAGGTATGTACATGCACACTCATGAAGACACATTTGAGAAGTTGGATAGATGGATTAAAGCCAAAGAAGCTTAAAGTTATAGTGGACATGCTATGGAAGCTTCATCAAGTCCAATGTCGAAGAGTAACAAAGAATGCATAGGCTAAGTTATTATTGATTGATCTTTACAATTATATAACTAGCCTTGGTTTGATGCTTGGATTGATGACTATGACCTAAAAAGACCTTAGGACACCTTGTGCATTGCATGTGAGTTCATAATCATTCACACAAACGTGGTTCTTGAAAATGAGTGAACTTTGGAGCTTACTCAGATTTTCTCAAAAATGTTTTTGGTGCTAACCTTTTCATATCTTGATAAAAAATTTCATTAGCTTTTCAACGCAAAAAACGGCACCTCAATCCAATTTTTCTAGAGAAAGTTATGCTCAAAATAGGAAAGGAGGTTCCGTGAGACAGCCGATAGGCAGTAGGGTAATACAGTCGACTGTAATTGAATACAGTCGACTGCATTGGTCAAAATTCAGTTCCAACGGCTATTTTCGAGGACAAAACTCCAACGGCTATTTTAGAGGGATTACAGTCGACTGCATTAGGATTACAGTTGACTGCAATGGCAGTTTTGCCCATATTATGCCTATAACGGCTATATTTCATTTGCTCTCTATATAAATGATTTGGGACTTCATCATACACTATGGAAACCACATTCTAAGTCTTCATTCATTAGAGAAACATCAAGGCTCATAGATTAAACTTTTCTCTCTTCATCTTCATGATTTTACATCATTAAAGAGAGCATCTTTGTGAGCAATTCTTTGATTGAGAGTGAACATTCTTCAAGTCATCAATTCTCTCATCTCTCTATTGCACTAGAGCTTCATTTGTACTTATTTCATTTCAAGAGGGTTTCTTTGTACACATTTGATCTTTGTAAAATAATTTGTGATCAAGGCTTGGGTTTGTCAAGTCTTGGGTGAGCTTTGTGGATTCAAGGCTTGTGCTTGGTGTAGGGATATCACCAAGTGTTGTAAGGGTTTTGATCTTGACCAGAAAGAAGATTGTTGCTAGTGGATTCTAGTGCTCTTTCAAGGGACTTCCTTGAAGAGGTGGATGTAGGCTTGATGGTATATCAAGCCGAACCATTTAAATCTCCTTGTCAAGTATCTCTAACTCAATCTCTTTACTTATTGCTCTTTAATTGTTTGAGATTGTTTAGTTAGCATCTTCATTGAAGTATTACTTGGTTTGTTTGAGATTTATGATTGTGCTTAGTTTAAATTCCCCATTATATTTCAAAAACCCTATTCACCCCCTCTAGGATTGTTTTATTGGTTTCATATATCATTTTTCAAAAAAAGTGATGAAAAATATATCTATTTTTTTTCATATATATATAGAACAAAGGAGAAACGGTGTCGCTTTGGTGCCTCTATGTCTGGAATATGGATCAGGAACTTAAGAAGCTAATGAGACCAAAAGTTCAGGAGCATATTGCATTACAGTGGTCCATCAGCCCAGGAAATGCATCCCAATGAAAGGAACAATATAAAATAAAATCTCAAGCTCCACAAACCAAGATTCTAAAAGTTCTCCACATTAGACTATTTGTACGTTCTTCCTTGTCACTCTAAACAGTTGGATCATGGTAGAAATACACAATATTTGGGCTTGCTGTACCATCAATCACATAATGGTTACAACAGTAGATGTAAAAGACCAATAAGTTGTAATGGGATATTCCATTAATTTATTTGCATATACTTCTCCAAATCAGCATCAAGATCCTCTTTATCTATCTTTTCACCCTAGCCTCTTCCACGGCCTCTTCCAAATCCATGACCTCTACCACCACCACGTGACCTTCCATATCCACCGCCCCTCCCTTGTCCACTGTTTCAAAATTAATAATTAAAGTGATACATAAATTCAAAAGCATAACGCTATGAGACAAAATCTAAAATATTAAAACAAGTGGGGCAGGGCCAGATTTAGGGCCAAAATTGGGCTGGGCCCGGGCCAGCCCTAAAAAAACGGGCCGGTTTCGGGTCAGCCCATTTTTTAGGGCCTGACCCGGGCCAGATAAAATTCTCGAAAAATCAGGCCTGGCCCAAGGCCATATGGGTTAGGGCCGACACTGTTCATCCATAGGGCCGGGCCAGCCCGGGCCAATTGAGGGTCGGGTCGGGCCAGCCCGCGGGCGGCCCGGCCTTTTTGACATCTCTAGCTGATGTTATAGGTCTAGAACTTTACAAACTTTTCTAGTTTGATATGGTCTTTTGCAAGTTACAACAATGAGTTTCTAGAAGCTTCTTTACACTCTACCACACTTGAAATGGAAGTGAAAGGTATTTAGCCCTTGTCTTTGTCGTCCACCACTAATTCTCTAATCTCTCCACTGTAATGACGACCATATCCAGTGCCAAAAACTACATTAGTATTGTGACAATGAGTAGAAAATATGCCAAAGTTGTTATTAGAAAGTTTGTTACATTCAATATGTTCACTACAAATTTAGAACATCATAACAAGGATAAAACTATATATTGCTTTTTAACTATGATTCACTTTTTGTTTCTAGCTCTGGTACCATATTAAATCCTGATGACCAACCCAAAAGCTTGCTCATAAGCAGGATAAGCCTACCAGACATAAGAACCAATCACAATTCCTATGAATGGTCAATGTGAGACTTTAAACCCCGCTATCAGACATAGCGTGGAGTCTTAATTAGATGCTCCCAAGTTTTGGTAAGAATGAAGGGAACTATAATAAAGGCAACCTAAAGACCTAGGGGCACTGAAATTAGTTAAAGCCTAACATCCAAAAGCATGCTGAAAATAAAGAAGAGCCCACCCTATGTGTAGTCAATATCTCATAGTCGATATGGGATTTAACACCCACCCTCGCATATAACATGGAATATCAGGCCATCCCAAGCCTCAATTCGAATGTATCGGACTATAGCAAGGTGCGACCTGAAAACCATGGTGCACTGACAACCATAACTCCGATCCTATATTAAAGACTAATGTCCAACCCAGAAGCTTGCTCAAAAGTAGGAGAAGTTCACCAGGTATGGGAACCTATCTAATCCCCATGTATATTAAAGGCAAAGGTTTTCAGCTTTGAGAGCTCTTCTCAGACCCTGAAGGCCTTTAAGCACATATTATCTTCCTTGAAAACCTTTGCGCTTTCATTCAAGAGTAATATGGCTTACCATTTATCCTAGTTTCACACGCATTTTTATCCGAGTTTCATACATATTTTACATGATTTGTAGCACATGGGTTTTGCGTTTATTATCCAAATACTGTGTGGTGCAAGTGCCGACTCACATGCTCGTCTGATTGGGCGATATCTACACTGTCTTTGCATAAAAAAACATACCTCATGTTTTCTATTATATGCTTTTGAGATTGATATCCTTATGAATCTCTGACTCCAATTTAAAAAAAATGTTAAAAAAAATGAAAATTGTGGAATTGATAGAAAGCACAATTAC
The DNA here is from genome assembly GCA_033065855.1 of Escallonia rubra. Lineage (NCBI taxonomy): Eukaryota > Viridiplantae > Streptophyta > Magnoliopsida > Escalloniales > Escalloniaceae > Escallonia > Escallonia rubra. The sequence goes on along the minus strand of JAVXUO010000852.1, from coordinate 425,014 downwards.
AAAGTCCTAAATTGCATGGTCCAAAAAACATAAAATTTAGATTCCAATTGAGGAATTGTTGACCTAATACTCTCAAAGAGAACCATGGACAAGAAACTCCGAATTAGAACGGTCACTGAACTTAAATAGGGCTTGGTTACCTCATAGTTGCTGAGAACAGAAGTGGCTGCTGAAAGTCAAACAGGTCAGAGACGGAACAAATAAGCTCAGTCGATTGGAACAGAGCGGTGGACCATGGTGCGATCGTGGTGCGCGGTTGAATCCCACTTGCATTAGCACTTATAGCTTCAAATTTTGAGTCTTGTGCTCTTATTTATGGTTGGTAGAGTCGTTCGATGGTTCTGAAATTAGTAATTAACCTCAATCCAAGTGAGCTATCCTTATTTCAACTTTGACCCCCTGTTGTGGTGTTAAGATTTTTTTTTTAAGGGGGCAAACTTTGCAAAACCACACCTTCACCCACCCATATATTTTTTTTAACTTAATGCATCGAAAAAGATTCCCCCAAATTAATCTTACGGGGTCAAGGGCCCCCAATACCAATAGGCTGCCTCCGCCCCTGCCTATATGGCTAATGGCTGCTCACATTTTAAAAGATTCTGAAACGCAGCACCTTACTTCAGAGATGTAGTCAAATGTGTAGCACGTCGCATTATATATGGGTGATTTTGATATAACGACTCATGTTTATTGTGCTATTTCCACCGTTCCACGAGCCTTTGAGGTATTCTGGTTACTGGTTTGATCAAGTTATGGATACTGATATATAGGACATTTGTCCTCCACCCCGAACCCCCCCAACACCCCCAACAAAAGAAAAGGGAAACCTCGTTTTATTCTTGGTATTTCTCGTTTTTTCCAACGACAACATTCCGTTGCTTAAAATCGCTTAGAATCTTTAGCGATATTCAGCAAACACTCGGGCAATAATTACAGATAATTACATAACTATGGCTAGCACTTTATCAGTCAGAAATGCTAGTGGTGAGCTTTAGCGACGACTTTTTCTTTCTTAAAAGAGAGGTTAAAAGAAAATTTGCTCCAACCCAGAGCAAAAAAATTGTTCCCAACTTCGACCACCACCATCTGTTTGATTGGAAACTACATGTGGTATATCTGTAGTTCACTGTATTTTCCAACATAAGTACTATATATGTCCATTGGCTTGGATTCCAAATTTTTTGATCAGGGGAAAGAAAGAATAAGAGTGCATGCATCTATCCAATGAATCTAGTTAGTGCTGCATCTTAACCACACGACGCAAAGATTTAAGTGGAAGAAACATGTTAATGGTAAGATTAGCTGAACCATCTAGGTGTTGTTACCGCGTAACGATATCCTTATGTATTTTAAATGTATAGGTCAACTGCAGACAACTAACAAGGTGATATATGTGCACTGATTCAAAGCACTTAAAGATACTTATACCAAGATGTACAACTTTGTATACGAGTTGAGTTGAATTAGTTTCTGATTCTCTCTTAGCTTCGAATAGCATTAAAGATAAATACTACTGGATATCTACCTAGAAACTTCATTTTTGTTGTACCGGAACCTCAAGCTTCTAATACGTAGACATTGGTTACGTAGAGTCGGAGAAATTATTGAGCAGCACAAAACGGTAAATGGGCGATTTTAAAAGCATGAACATTATTAAATACTGGTAGACGGACGATAAAGTTGTACGTACATTTTAAAGGGACATAGGGAGTAATGAGGTGCACTTCGTAAGGTGTACGCTCGCAAGCTACACAAAATATTTGTGCATTCAATTTAGCCCAGATGCCTTGGCAACTCAACATACTAGCTTGCATATGCCCCATCCGGTATAAATTGTTGAATCAGTACTTCATTTGGATTAGAAGTTCCATATCTGCCTTTGCGTGAAGTGTATAGCTTTATATAGTATGATATGCTGCTCAAATTGCTTCATATATGTCACTTGAAAGAAGAGGAAGAGAAATCAAAGAGTAGAAGGGAAGAAAAGAATGAGGCCTGAAGATTTTTTCAGCTTCTTGGCCGAGATAATTGGGTTAGTGGAGGAAAGGAAGGAGGGAAATAGCACAACCAAATACATCAAGTACTTATATATAGACTGTAACTACAACCTACGGAAGGGATCAGCCACAAGAGAAAAGAGTTCTTAAGGCAGAGCAAATTCTACACCCACACATATACTCCTCACTAGGGTGAGCTTTTCCCGATGCTTTTTCTTAACAACGGTAACTTCACAAGGTTTTTATTAATTTGGCAATATTCGCAACACTACGTTCGGTGGATTAATTTTGTTTCGGATTTTTCCCTTAACAAATTACTAGTGTCGTCCCTTTTGTAAAGACACGTGCTAAGATTACAGTGTGCACACACAAGTATTAGGAAACCTAGCTAACAGATCGAGTGAGTTAAAAGAAGTGGTTAATGGGGACTAGTAGTAAATGAAGAGGAGGAATAAAGAAGTTATTAGATGAAGAGTAAATTAATTAGCATAACAGTCGGAGAGAAGAGGAGGGGATGCAAAGCCAAGTTGCCATGAAGGAGCGTGACCACACTCGATATTTGCATCCATTTATGGTCACAAGTCACAAAGTGCCCACGAAAGGCACCTGTATGGTGGACACACACACACACTATCCTCACCACCCCCCAACTCCCCACTTGACACTCCCACTAGTGTCCCTACCTATACCTTATTCCCACCAGCTTTGGATGAGAGAGAGACAGAGAGAGAGAGAGAGAGAGAGCTAATTAATTCTAACAAATAAGAAAAAAAAAGGGTCATGACATGGGTTTGCTTGAAAGCCAACCGAATCTTAGTGGTTTGCCTCACCTTGTCATGCTTGCATCTATCTCTCCCTCCCTTGAAATCCTACTACTTTTCTTCAAGTCTAAGAAGACATGGAGTGAATGAGGGGGTACCATGCTTTTAACGTGCCGTCTCCCCTTGCTTTCTTTGCCTGTGCCTATTCGTGACTTTCATTTGCCAAAACTCCATCTGCCACTTTACTAAAACTTTACCACCACCAAACTAACTTCATTCATATACAGCTCGATCTGAGTATAACCTACTTACTTATTGCTAGGCTGCAGCAACCAAGTTTTACTCGGCTCAACTCTCACAAACATATACACACGCACACACACAATTAACTGAGGCGCGTGGAAGTTGAAGCCTTTTAATTATACTGGTGTTTGGTGATGAACCATTTTTGTAAGTTGGAAACGCAAGGAAGATTGGTGGCAGAGCAAACTAAGTTCACGGTAACTGTTCACGAGGGGCGGCTTTTGACTCCATACACTTCCTTACCATTCACTATATATAACACAACCCCACTCTCCCATTCCCATTCCCATCTCTCTCACTTTCTTTGCTTTTCCTTCACTAACTCTACTTGGTGTGTTCCTTTCAGTTCCCATATTTCTCCTTTTCCTTGGAGCTTTTTCAGAGGTAGATTTTGATGGATGTCAATATGGAAAACCAGGAAGAGTTTTCGGGATCCAATGATCACACCCACCAGATCGTCAAAGGGAAGCGCACCAAGCGCCAAAGGCCCTCCTCCCCGTTTGGCGTGACGATGACCTCGAGCTCGTCGTGTGGTGGCGGTAGTGGGGGTGGCAGCGGTGGTGGTGGTGAAGGAGGTGGCGCTTACTTTTCGTTGCCATCTCCTACAACTTCAGATGACATATCTGCCGGCACGGAGGAAGACGAAGACATGGCCAATTGCCTGATTCTATTGGCTCAAAGTGGTCGTCAAGAGAAGACTAAAGTCGAAAGGTACGAGTGCAGGACGTGTAACCGGAGCTTCCCTTCATTCCAAGCGTTAGGTGGACACAGAGCGAGTCACAAGAAGCCTAAAGGCATGCAAGAAGAGAGAAGCTGTCACGACCAGCAGAACCACAGTCCCATGGCAGCACCATGTCCCAAGAAAGCTTTGATGCCACCGTCAAAAATTGCAGAAGAAGAAGTACAAGGGAAGTTCTGTAAAATGAGTCCACCACTCTCTCTCCAAACGCCAAACAGGCCTAAGGTTCATGAGTGTTCGATATGCGGCGCCCACTTCTCATCAGGCCAAGCTTTGGGTGGTCACATGAGACGGCACAGGATCAATAACGCGAATTCGAGGATAGCCACGAGCATGGAAAGAAGCAATCCTGATGAGTCGCCGCCGCCGCGCGCTAGTTTTGAGAAGGCTCGAAATATTCTACAGTTGGATCTTAACCTTCCGGCACCGGAGGAAGATCACCGGGATTCAAGGTTCCAATTCGTCTTCTCTTCACCGGCCCTAGTGGGTTGCCATTATTAAAAGAAAAGTGGTCAAAAATCGGATGAATGTGAATTATAATCATTTGTATCATGATCTTTGTCACTATTTATTCATAGTTATGATCAATTCTTTTAATTCAGGTGCTGTACGTAGCTGATATCTTCTTATGTTGATCACCTACTTGTGGAAGTTGAATTCTTTGAGTAAGTGGTTAGTATTGTTCATGGTTGCCTTTCATTCACGAAAAGTGAGTGATGGGGGGCATCTTTTGTATTTCTTTGCACCCTTTCGCACAATTTGTTTTTGTTCTTTTTTATTTCAGTGGGAGAGCCATGTGTGACACTCAACACACACATTCACACTGTGTGCGTGTCTGTTTGTGTGTGTGTGTTTGCATGCGTGTGAGTGAGGGAGAGTGGCATGGGATGGCTAGGGGTTGGCATTATACCAGCACCACAACCAAAAGTGGTGGATTAGGTTCCTCTTTGTTTGTACAGTATATTACAAATGGGGCCTAAAAGAGAACTCTTTATACGTCTGTTTCATTAGATGACTAAGGAATAAATGGATAGGAGAGATAAGTTGGTAAACTGCCTTTCCCCCATATTTTTCCACCTGCACATGAACATTACCAAATTTATTTCATCTTTCTAGTATGGTTGCTCACATTTTGATGGCTCACCTCACTTGTAGTGTAGCTCTCATCTCACCCGCCTTACACCTAATCACTAAACCGAATCATCCCTTACTTCTCAAGTTGCTTAACTAACTTGGAGTGGAAAATTGGTACACACCTTGTTGGGGTTGCACATTCATGGCTTTAGACCCACACAGACTACGATCTTGGTTTTGATAGCTCACTAACTTTGGAATCAACTTTACTTAAATCTCCATTAAATGTTGCGTGAATTAGCTGTGTGTGTGTGTGTGTGTGTGTGTGTGTGTGTGTGTGGAGAGAAAGAGAGAGAGAGAGAGCGAGTGATCACTTAACTCATAACTTAATGAATCACTTTTCTTTAAAGTGTTCGTTATGTGCACGTTTCGGCGAATATTGGTAAGCCAAAGCATGCATGTGGGCATATTGCGTGAGATGTCCAAACACAGAGAGAGAGAGAGAGAGAGAGAGAGAGAGAGAGCCATTGACATTGAAGACATGAAGTTGTGGGTACCTTGTTAATATAAGCATATAACCTCGTAATATTCTCAAATAGTCTAACGTATTGTAAACATTGACGTGAAGGTTCTTATTGGCCACTCAAATAATGAAGAGGTAGGAAGGAGTTTTTGCTAAAAAAAATACTACGTGCCAAAAGTCAGCTGTTACTTTTTTTATGCCACCTAATTAGAGTGAGAATAGGCTCATTTGCTAGCTACTTCAAACCCTCCGATTGTCAATAATAGATTCAGCCATATGAGAAAGGGGAAAAAATATATATATAGCCCCTATCAGTCAACTTGCCAACACTTCTTCTATAGCCGTCCTATCACTTCATAGTGCCGACTAGTCACTGATCGAAAATCGCATCACTCAAAATTATTCAATGGTTGGTATACGTGAATAAATATCATGTGTTAAGATCGCAATACAGATGCACTATGGTAGTTCCGTGAAAGTCGGGAAACCAATTTGGAATACGAGGTCCAAATCTTAAGGTATATACCACGTCATTAATCTCTCACGCAACACGTACCCGTAGAGTAGAGATAAGGAAGTGGGGGTGACGAAGTACTAATTTGCCAAAAAGAAAAGGACGTGAATGGGCAAAAACTGTGCTTCCACCTTAGAAAGTTGTTAACATCTTTCCAAATCCGCCTTGTATCTGTGTGGATGAACCTGCTAAAGTAAAATTAAACAAACTGAAAAGGTGGGAAGAAGTAGGGGGAATTGGGAAAATTAGGAGAATCATGTGAACAGCTCATAAACATTGAGGTGGCGTGCTTTACAACTTGACAGCTGGTTGGTCACGAAAATTGCAGGCTTTCCAGTATTTGGACAGGGAAATGAACGGCCAGACCAGATTTAAGCCCCCATAAGATCGAGACTAGCATAGCGCAGTATACAATATACATGTACATCATCGCCCCTGCCTCACTATGTATGCTTCGAGTGTGCTTGATGGGCAGTGTGGCCTGTGCAGACTACAGATACATACTGATACGCAATTATGGGGACAAAAGCCTTGTGGTATCTGCAGCCTGTGGCTTGTCCGGTCTATATGTATGCCACTCCCAAAGAGATGACACTTTTGCCGGCCACTGTACTCCCAATTTGAGTGAGTCTTGACCACACTCTGAGTGAGTCTACGAAAATCTTTCCAATTTGAAGTTTTGATGAAATGGATTTCAAGCCGCTACATAGTTATTTAATGTTATGGGGTGCTTAATTACCCTAACCATCATTTTCAATATTACCCTACTAAAAGACCCAAAAAAAAAAAAAAACAAGTGAGAAGAAGCGAATAAAAAAAGTGAATGAAGGTCATGTTTATTTACAACTTATTTTATGTTTGCAATTTGTGTTAATTTTCGTATTCAGATAGAAAATATGGTTGTGTACTTTTATCATTTTGACAATTTTTTCAAGATACTTTTCTCTGACAATGGATGCGAAGCCGCTGAGAAAAAAAAGAAGAAGAAGTAAAGACATAGATATATGTTCACATTTTTCGTACTGTTTGGATTAGATTTTTTCAAAACAAAAACATTAAATGATATACTACACGATAAAAGGAATCCTTCTACTTACACTTAATTGAAAAATAAAAATCGTTAAAAAATGGGACCTAAATGTTTTTATATAGTGGTTAAGTAAAAAGCGAAGATGGCAGATGGATCGGATCGGATCGGATCGATGGGAGCCCGGGCAAAGAGAGCGAAATAGTATTATATATTTTATGCAACGACCGCACACACGGATAGATAGGGCTGACATGACAATGATGTTTCAACCGCAGACCTTCCATTCCATTGAGAGGAGTCAGGAGAGGGTTCAAATGTTTTTTTTTAAGGCCATAAAAAAGAAAGTCGATCCATACCCAACATAGTGGCTTCTCTGTATAAAATTGCTTGGCTGACAGGCTTACCAGCTTGGTCTGCGCATGACATTTTGGATAATGGTCAGGCTTTAATAATTTTCTCCGCAAAATGGTACTCTTTTCGATCTATTTCAAGATTTTGTTATGATTACCAAAACGAGAATAGTAGAGACGGAGAGCTCTCCATAAATTGTTTTACTTCTAAGCCGCTGCCAAAACCACGGAAGGCAGGGATTATAACACCCACCCACTCTAAAACCACATTAAGCGACAACTGCCAAATTTTGGTAAAATATTGATGACTTATTTAGGCTAGGCCGTGCGAAAGCACTCAAGAACTGCATCAGATTGGGCAGCAAGTAGCTAAGAATGCTTGGGTAGAAGTCATTGTAGCTTTAGCATCGACGTTAACATCCATTTAAACTCGTATGATCAGAACAAATACCTTTCTCATATAATCGTTCTTTTCTTATATCGACTTTGTTATATGAGTGAGAGCAAGAGCAAGAGCAAGAGCAAGGTCTGCTAGCTAACCAGTCAGATTCAATTGGGGTTTGTTCACCCATGGGCAGCTATAAAAGGCCAATTAACCCGAAAGGGAGGTCGAGGAGGAGGAAGATAGGTTCAGGGAAGACCGGCCAATAGCTTTGCTTCAGTGATCTTACAACGAACAGGTGATGCACTTTAAGAGTAGAAAGATCACTCAAAAAGGAATCTTTAACCATTGATCCAATGAAAAAACCAAGGAACAAAAAAAACATCTCTCCGTTCTTCACTAGGTAGTTTCTTCGATTTTCAATGGAATTGAAGAAAGAAATCCTTAATTAACTCAACCAAATCATTTAACATTGACAAGAATGGCAGTAGAAGAACTAGTCATACACTGTACTGACAAGGGTCCCTAACCATGAGCTCTTAGTGAAGATTGATTAACAATAAAACTGCCAAATTGGAAATTACATCTCAGTGCGTGAAAAGAGAAGAATATGAAAACAAACAAACTACAGACTTACAATGTTGTGCTTTCTGGAAGGTTGGTCTTTGAATTAACTGTTCCTTTGACAATGTACACCCTGAAGGAGGAAAAAATGGCACAACGCCTTGGATTATTATTGTCTATGACTTAAACAAACTTTGGTTGTCATCACCATATAGATAACGGTCAAAAGGTAATGAGAGAATTGGAAGAGACTACAAAATCTTTGCGCATGCTTGAGCAATTTAAAAAAGTGCAAGTCATAAATATCTTCCGTAGCCATACACACACTATATACGCAAAGAGACTTAGAGATAGTAGAATGTCCAGGCAAAGGCAACACCTTAACCTACCAGACTCTCTAAACTGATGCTACTGAATACTCGAGTATATAACTATTCAATGCCAACGTAATCACCAAGCCATAGCCGAATAAGAACTAAATAGACTTTTACTAAAAAAAACCAGCCCCGCGCCCCCTTCCCCTTTCCCCCTCTTCCAGCGAAAAGTAAAAAAAAAAACCTTCAAAATTAGCTGGGAATCAGGCTCTCGAATATTTTAAGATGGCAACTAGACAATACACCAGCACCCCAACTAAAACGAAGACCTGAAAGTCTTAAGTTTGCGTCTTGCTCCGTGGGATAGGAATGACATATTGAGAGCTTGAGAGTTTTCACTAACTGGAAGCCAGTATTTCAAAAATTATCACAAATTTAGAGCTCCAGGTTCACGATCTTTAACACGACCGAAAATGCAGTGCCTTCCTAGCTCATCAGCTGATGCTATGAGAAAACAGCTCTGCTATTAAGAAAGCAGATATAACATACAATCTAAAATGACAGTGCTTCGACTAACATCTACAACCCTTCCACGGCAGTCTAGGAAGTACCGACACCTCAAATGGGTTGAGGTATCATGTCCGACACTTACCGACAACCCAATACTTCACCAACACCGCCGGACACATATTGGACACCGCGCAGAGGTGTCCAATTTTTTCCTTTTTAATTATCGGACACTTCTTGAAGTAGTGTCAACATGTATGGGGTCAAAATATAACATTCAAACTTATTTTGGGGGTTGGTGTAATCTGGGACTTTTTTAGAAATTAAATTTTAAGCCAAACCCTAAAGTTGGATCCAGAACCTTTCCGTTTTTCTGTGGGATGCTGCTGGGTCTGCCTAACCAAGAGGGGTCGAAGACGAAGGAGACAGAAGTCTGAGCATCTGGCCGGAGTTTACTATTTTAGATGTGGAATGCACTTCAAATTTAATAAGCATATATATTGCTATATCTAGCACGGACGGGGTCAAATGGCTAATCTTTTTTTCCTTCGAAAAACCCTTTTTAAATTGAAGACTTCATAAATGATTAGGGGTGTTTTTGACTTATAACTTTTTTTCCAATGAAACCCTTTTAGATTAGAATGTTATTAGAAAATAAATGTGTTTTTGACTTCTCAAGGGATATCAAGCTTCTTTCCTTAAAATGGCCTTATTGGATATATGCTTTTATAGACATAAGGGTAGTTTTGACTTTTACTAAAGAAAAAAGAAATAAATTCTATAAAATTCCTGCACACCCTGTACTATTGTTTAACATTTTGTCGCTAAAAAGTTTAAAATTCACTACGCATCTTTTAGTGACAAAAGAGTAAAAATTTAACCAGAACGAGTGCGGATCCGTCATCACCGTACACTGTGATCCAAAGGCATTAAATGGCGAAACGTTTTCCTTTAAAGATACCCTTTTTAAAAATTTTATTCCTTAAGATGCCCTTTTATAATGGTTAAATTTTGTTTTAAATTAAGGGTATTTTTGACTTTCAACATAGTTTTAAGCTTCTTTCTCTAAAATACCATTCTTTAGTTTTAGAGCTTTCTAAAATTAAAGGTTTTTTTTTCTTTTTTCATTAAAATACTCAACTACATAAACTTAAGGACACACTACCACACATCCACCTTCGTAATAAACGAATACTGAAAACAAGTAATTCACAAGCTTAGATCCATGTAATCATCATCGAGACTATTTTATTAAGATGTGTTTTTTCATCCCTTTTACATATTTGAGACCTATCAGAAAGTCTCATTAACATGGTAATAATTACAACACTTTTAGCTAAGTTTAAACATTTTATCACTACAGAGGTTAAAGATTTACTAATGCATCTTTTAGCAATAAAATGGTATGAATTTAACCAAAACGGGTATGGATCAAGCCCCACAGTATGTCCTTGCTCTCCTTTAAAAAAACCAAGTCAAAACTTAACCTTAAAACTTGCCTACATCAAAATCGATAAAAAGAGTACCTTAATATCTGCTACTCCTTAGAGAACCATTTTCAAATTTAGGCATTATCATGTTCTTTTTTCATTTTTTTTAAGGTGGACCGGCTATTCCATCTACTAACTTTTACCTGTGCCTACAAACTTAAATTAATCGACAAAGGACCATATTAGCATTTAAGTAAAGTAGGTGTAGTATTATCATATAAGTGATATGTGCTAAATATAAAAATCTTGTGGCAAATTAATGTTGAATTACATGCACAACAATATTAATAGCTTAATATGTACTACTAAGATTCACAAGGTCATGTTAGGTTAAAATAAAATAGGGCTTTAGAGTACACTATCTAAAGATCTCTAGAGTACACTCTATAAACTGCTTAACAGAGAAAGAGAAAAAAGAAGATAATACTAAGATTAAGCGTCACTTTAGACAAACTGTACTTCAAATTTAGAACTTAAGTTAGAAAAGATTAAAACAGGACTTGCTTTGCAATTCAAATTCCAAACAAGAGATACATAAAAACTTTAATGAGATCATATTATTACCAAAAAGAAAATAAAATGAAGGTCCCACTTTGACCCTCAACGACTATTGCTACAAGAAATGACCATCACTCGACAGAAAGAAAAAAGATGGATAACAGATGATACAGAAAGTCCTAAATGATGATATTTTGAACTTTAGTGGATATACTTGCCGGATAAAAGGCCAAAACTTTAAAAGTGAGCGGTTAAAAATTTAGGAAGATCCTTCAAAGCTATAGCTACTAAATTTACTGCCTAAGCAATTGAGTTTTTATATGTTTCCTGCTAGGTCTCTTGAGTTCATTTGATTATTGTTTTAAAGACACAACATTTAAACTTCTAAGTCCATCCGTTCTACAAAATTTCTTATACATATGTTAATCTTAACTATTTTTGGGCTACAAATTTTGAACTTTTTTTAATATCACTTAATTATAATTTAAACTTCTTCTCAGTTCCTAACTTTTATTTCACATTTCCTAGACTTGTATACATGCCATTAAACTATATTACAAGAGATTGGACAGCTACAATGTAAAAACGTCACATTGCATTTTACGCGCGTCAAATTGTCTTTAGAACACTTTTTTCACTTTTATTACTGCAATGCCAAACTTATGGCGTTCGGTGAGAGTCACATATTTAAAAGATGTTTGAAACTGCTTACAACAAGATGAGATATGAAATAGTCGATTCTATTTAGTGTCACCTTGATGTGAAAAAAGAAACGAGTATGATAAGTAGTGACAAATATTGTAAGTAGTTGTGTTTTTCAGTTAGGTCTATAAAGTTTTTATCTCAGACCATTAACTAACGTGCAAAGCACATGATCCTTACTAGTGTGTGTGTGTGTCTATTCAGCGGTGTCCTGGGGAGTCCAAAATCTGTTTTTTTTTGGAAATTGTGGTGTCCGGTGTCGAACGCCGGTGTCCGTGTACGTGCTACCTAGATGGCACCAAAACACCTTATCCCAATTTAATACTACAAAACCGGAATGGCAAACTGAATATGGTAAAGAGGCAGACTGAAATTGGAGGCAGACTATAAATTTCTTTGTGAATCAAAATAATCTAATTTTGTTGTTCCCCTTCAGAAGTATAAAAAAGGCACTAAATAGTTGGAGAATCGAGTACCTGACAAGAGGTGCTGTTTGAACTAATTTTTGTAGTATCCAGAAGGGGCATGCTCTCTAGTTGGCAAATATATTTAACCTTACTCGGGCAGTAACGTCAGGATGAAGCTTCAACTCTGCGATATATTCTCCTGTTTCTCGGATCTCCGGGAGAGAGACAATTCTTTTGTCCACATCCCTACAAATTAGTAAAAAGATCAGCAAATGAGTAGGGCAAGGCGAGGTTTGCTCAATAAGGGGGCAAAATATTTTCTTCCATCATTGTTTGCTAGATATATATGTCATTGAAAAGTCTAAGCAATTTACTAGTACATTATTAGTGAGAAACAAGGGTGTCTGCCAGATTCTTCATAGTCTATATCTTTTTCTTCTTTTTTGATAAGTAAATTATTATTCACAAAAAGTCACCACAGGGGGAAGTCCCATAGAGAAAAGAGCTATACCCGCATGGCAAGACGCTGTCCAAAAAGTCTAAGAAGGCCTCACTGGGAGAACAAGTTCCGTCCGCCGAACAGAAGAGGGTCGACAAAAATAAACCTTTGGGCTTAGGCATTGGCATCCCACCCCCTTAAACACCCTTCTATTTCTTTCCACATGCAGCAGAACAGGCAAGGGGGAATAATTTTCTAGAGCTTAGCAGTCTGTCTCCTCCTTTCCTTGAAGAAGACCAGCTCCAAAGCGAATCCGATATAGAACGTGGCATCACCCAATGTGTGCCCGCAAGGCAGAAGACCAATTCCAAAGTTCTGTAACCACTTGACAGTGCAAAAGAAGGTGGGTCACCCGCTATCAGCTTTACATCACCGGTCAAAATAGCCTGCCTTGCAGCTTCCTTAGCAAAGAAAGACACCCGCAACGGGATTTGAGGCCAACAAATCTCCCTCCACGGAAACGGGCAGCTTCTCTAGAGGACAAGGTAGCATGAACAGATTTCAAAGAAAACAAGCCCTTGATTTCTCCCTTCCAAACACCCTGTCCTCCCCAGATAGCACTACCACAGGGTAAATATGACTGAAAAAGGTTGTAGCTGATTCCACCGCCCAATCTTGAAAATTTCTTCTGAGAAGAGGACTCCAACTGGTGTTGGAGTCCAGATGGCACTACTCAACGAATAGATACAAACTAGTGCTGTGAGGAAAAGATTATAACAGTTTTTGTAGGTTTAGGTCCAACTGGGTAATTACTTAGGTGCTTTCAGATGGTCTACCTGTAAGTACTTTCCTATGCCAGAACCGGCTAGTCTAATATAATCAATGCAAACCATATAGACTACCACATGATTCCTGATTTTTCTAGGTTCCTCAAGTTCTGACAAATATAATATCGTTCACCTGGCATTTTATCCTCCTTTCAGCATATCAGGCAGAAGATAATGATAAGTTTCAGTTTCTTGTCCAGAATGTTTATGTACATCATCAAGCTGGAAAGTATGAACCCTAAATACACGCAAGCATTTCGAACTTCCGTTACAGAATTTTGGAACTTGGACCAGATGCGAAAACAAGAAAATGGTTGTGTGATTAAGGTCAATTTACAAAAGCTAGCAAAATTTAATTAATGGAGAAAAGTGACTTGCGCCAGGTTAAATAATGGGCTAAGAAGAGGACTGGGAATACCATAGATGGAACTAGTTGGGAAGGACCTCGTCCTTAGATATATATTAGAGAGCATGAGTTGGATATGGCAGAATTATTCACGCAGCTGACCCCAACTAGTTTAGAGTAAAGGCCTGGGGTGAGTTACAAAACTTAGCAAGAGTAATTAATTAAAATCAAGAATGGAGGGAGAAAAAGCATATAGGGCCCACCAATGTTCTAAAAAGCCTTTGCAATGAATAATTACCTTATAATTAGCCAAAAGTGCAAAAACAAATCAAAGGCAACCTGCACTTCTATTATAACTAGCTTTTGAAATTTTCAGAAATTTGGTCAAAAACTTGCAAATGTGAAGAATAGACAAAATTAGGTATATTACCTCTGTAGCTGTGCCTTGATAATGTCAACAAGATCTTGAGCAGTGACACTGCCGCGAAGTATGGATCAGAAACTAATATGCAAATATAACACAAATTAATTGCATGACTGAACAACATCTAACTCACGTTCCAAAAATCTGTTTTCCTTTTCCACCCTTGCGCTTCACCTTAAAAGCTCCAACAGTTTCAAAAATCAGAGCGAGTTGTTGTGCCTCTTCTTTTACCTGCATAATGCATGGTATCATCAGAGTCCGTCTTCCTAACAGATCTGTTGACTATTTTATACGTTCCACGCAAGCAAAATGACAGGAACATAAGGACTCCGCATAATGAGCAAACTCTCTGCATTTGTTCTTTAGGAAAAAAGAGTGACAACTTGAATTTTGTTTAATCGAAGAAATTATGTAATCACTAAAAAGAAGGCCTGTTTCAGATGCTGTGGAAACAAACTAAATTCATGTATATCAAAGAAGCTACACGTAGATTTTATAAGAAAATCCATCACCATTGACACTAAAAGTTTCCCCTTTCAATTTTAAGTGTCACAGGTACAGGTGTAGACCGGTACAGATTTTGGTCACAGCTTGAAAGGAGCTTACAGTTAAGACCTTTTACAGTGCATATAGAACAGTAAGGTTTACACAGTTTAACATGCATCAATAATTATCTAACACAAGTATATTTTCCATAGGTAAAAAGTATATGCAAAAAAGATCCAGGTGGGTGGGCCCAAGTAATCTAACACATAAGTATCATCTAAGCCGCCACACTCTACTATCAAATGTTCAAAACAACCAGAAAGTGACCTCAACATAACCACAATAATTAAGGGGTAAAACACTCAAAGAACTGTGTGAATGCTTTCTGAAATTGGTGGCCTTTTACTGTTTATATATAAGGGGGAGGGTTGTAGTTAATTACCCTTTGCTTCTCGGCCTCAATTCTTTCCTCTTCCATCTTCATTTCCCTGGATGAAGGAACAACAAAAAAAAGGAGAGAGAATCAAGATATTGCAACGATGCTTAGATTATGAAAAAAAGCACTCTTAAACTTTGTCAGATGCATCTGTCCAGATGAAAGTTGGAACCACAAAAACCCATGTTCTTTTAACCTCATAATGTGCATGTTCCTGCAGTCTAAGGGTGCGAGCACAATTGAAATGTTCCATATCTGAACAAACATCAGCATTTTTTTAGAATCACCCCACAACAAACTCTTACTGATCATTGAAAATTTCGAGTTCACGCTATCATGTAACAAGGACAGTAGCACGGGCCACGGACATAGATGCAAGAAATCCGAAACATCCCCAGATAAAGGACTCAACATGGGTATGGCTTCCTATAAAAGTAAATGTAGATGATCACTGTCCTTTGGCATAAGCTCCAAAAAGGGGAATAGTTTTTCGTATAAGTGCTTTGAAACCACAACATATAATATATCAGAGGGAATAGCTTTCAATGAGTTTTCCCCATGAAAATTAAAATCCCTTCCTCTCTCCCTACAAAATAATGGATATTGCATGGGGGTGGCCATAGGCATGGCTCTACGTTATGTACGCGGTGTTGCGTAATGGCTGTGGTGGGCACAATGTCTATGGGACATGAAACTATAATCCTTAGGCTCTATTCGTATTCTCCAACAAATGTGGGTCTAGAAGTGAGAGCCTAGGGTTGACCTACAAGCCACACATTGGAAAGTCGACAACAAAGTTAACAAGAGAGCCCAATTTTTTTTTTTTTTCAAACTGGAGGTTTAGTTCTATATGATGGAGAGAACAAAGGTCATGGTTAAATCAACTGCTGAACTGCACTGATAAGTGGTACTTCAACTGGCTGCTTAACTACTGATCCAATTCTTCATTAGTTTTCCTCACGATGATGTAAACCATGAGTTGGCTTGCTAGAAAAGAAGCATGTGGGTTAGCCAAAGCTTTGGGTCTTAAAGTGGGATGCCCAGATGGAATGAGGTGATTGTGCTACACATACCTATACATTTTTTTCTGGATAAGTAGAAGTAGTATAATCACCAAATCCGCCAGAGTGGGGGCAAAACTCATGTACCGGAAACCAAGAAGCAATGCCACAAAAAACTCACTAGAAAAAGAAACTGGGGACTCAAAACATAACTACAAGTTAGCTTCCACGGGAAGATCATCAAGAAACTCCACAAAAGACCCGGGCAATTCGGGAAATCCAAAAGAAGAGTAGGCTCAAAATGAATTGCTTGAGACAGAATGCTGTTAACTACTCATTCTTGAACCCCGCCTAATGCGCTCTGGCGAAATAAACCAAAACAAGCAAAGAGGAGCTAAATCCCACCTTTCACCTCGCTTGACAGGAGACAGCTGTACCCTGCCAAGCAGTCAACAACTCAGACAGAGTCTTAGGCATCACCCAGTTAATCCCAAAAAGAGCAAAAAGCAGATGCCATAAGTTTCAGTCCACATCAAAGAGGAGGAGCATGGTTGATTGTCTCCCATTTTTGTTACACATGTAGCACCAGTTTACCAACACTAACCCCCTTACCGCAAGTCAGAACTGCCCCACAAGCAGCGGTCCAAGCAAAGCAAGCCACCTTCGGTGCCTGAATCCTCCAAATGCTCTCCCATGGAAAAGTACATCGCTTGTTGCCCTTCAAGATCTTATAAAATGACCAAACAGAAAACTGCCCATTACTATCGTTCAAACAGAGCTTATCCTCCACCTCGCTTGGCTGATCTATTCCATGCAGCAAGCTCAAAACTAGCAAAATTGGTTCCAACTCTCAGTCTTGAAAGTGCCTCCTAAAGAGGGGTTTCCAAACCCACGCACCCTCTACCAAACTTCCATAATCTGCAACAAAGAAATCACGGTTGCTTGCTGTCGAAAACAACTCAGGAAACAACATTGAATTTCTGCACCACACGTCTTTCAAGAACTGAACTCATGCCCCAGTTCCAAACACAAACGAAAAATGTTTAACAAACTGATTTCATCCTTGAGCAATATGCTTTCGGAAAAACCCTGCCATGGGGTTCAAGAGACCCTAGATATCCAAACCCCCTGACATAACCCAAACCTCCCGTCAATCACTCTCCTCCAGAACGAATCCGATTCTCTTGAGCAACTACATAACCCTTTGCCCAAACGCGCATGACTTAAAAAGCGAAATTCTCTGATCCCCAATCCACTCACTGAAAGTGACAAAGCACAGAAATTCTCCTTCTATCCACCAAATGATACTTAGAAGAAAGAGTCAGCATTACCTTTCCACAAGAAATCACGCATTAACTTTCCAACCCTTAGAACAACTCCCACAGTAATAGGAGGCTAAAAGTGCAATACATGGGTAAATTACAAAGAGGACTCTTGATCAGAGTATGACAACTATTGCTTTTCCAGTATCCCACTAATCTCTGCTCAACCTGTCCACCATGGGATCCGAAATAGATTTAGACTTAAAACACCCAAAGAGAGGCCAAGTTATGTCAAAGGAAGAGAAGCGACCCCACATCAAGAATGACAGCAAGACTCCCTGGATTATCAACTTCCCCAACCAGAATCAGCTCACACTTATGCAAATTAGGTCTTATGATCCTTAGCCTTTTGCAAATGATACCATCATGCAATATGGTTCTTATGATCCTTAGCTGCCGTATGTACGATAATGCTCTTCTTCTTTCAATGTACCTAGTAATATAGTATACTGTGGCCACTCTTGCTTTTTATCCACGTGCAAACTTGGTAGTCCACCGACCAACTATTTAGGTCTCCTTGGTTCTTCTTCAAAACTAAAACAAGTGGGTCTGCTTGGATAGGTAGCAGGCATTAACTCCGTAAGGGTGGTACGCACTTATGAAATAAAAGCTATCAAGCCTCTTAACGTACATATCGTTGCTTACTACTCTGGATTTGGTTTTTGTCTTGGTTCTAGCTTACACAAGATACTTTTCAAACCAAATCGAGTTTCTATCAACTACACTCACTGTGTCCAATCCAATTTTTAGGAAAGTTCCAAGTTAGTGATGGGATGGACCAGGGGCTTACTTTGTTTGAGCACCTCTAAACTTTGAAAAAAGGGTTGGAAGAGAGATTTTAGTATGGTCTAGAAACTACACACAAAAATTCTTTCTGAGAAATAAAGTGGGACCACAGGTGTTTGCATTGCAGGAAAAACTCACTATCGATTTGTACACCCATGGTACAATCGACAAACAGTGTGGAATATTTTTTTGCCTCTAGGGCCTGAGGAGTTCATTAAAATGGAAACTTATTAAAGACAAGATACTAAACAAATATATAAACGATTATTCAATATAGAATTAAATTCTCTAAGTGAAGTAAAGATTATTCTTACAACACAACGAACACAAGTAAGACAGCGTATAGGATTCTCTATCGAT
Source organism: Escallonia rubra (assembly GCA_033065855.1). Taxonomy (NCBI): domain Eukaryota; kingdom Viridiplantae; phylum Streptophyta; class Magnoliopsida; order Escalloniales; family Escalloniaceae; genus Escallonia; species Escallonia rubra. The sequence goes on along the minus strand of JAVXUO010000852.1, from coordinate 406,432 downwards.
ACAAGACATATTATATGCGAAACTTGACAAAAAATGAAAGAAATGGCAGGTGCAATATAGAATTAAATTCTCTAAGTGAAGTAAAGATTATTCTTACAACACAACGAACACAAGTAAGACAGCGTATAGGATTCTCTATCGATACAAGACATATTATATGCGAAACTTGACAAAAAATGAAAGAAATGGCAGGTGCAATATAGAATTAAATTCTCTAAGTGAAGTAAAGATTATTCTTACAACACAACGAACACAAGTAAGACAGCGTATAGGATTCTCTATCGATACAAGACATATTATATGCGAAACTTGACAAAAAATGAAAGAAATGGCAGGTGCAATATAGAATTAAATTCTCTAAGTCTGGTTTAGTTTGTGAATTTGACGACCCCTTGGTCCGTTGTCCTTCTCTTCCTTTTATACTCGCTTGTCTGTAACCATTCTTCAATATTGTAACCGTCTACCTCTATCTTTTACCAAGAGCGGTTTATCGACTGTTATCATCGGCCGCTTAACTCCTACCGACAATTGTACTATTTCATGCAGTCTGTTTGCTAACCACTTTCATCGATCGTTCTGCTCGTGTTGGCAACTGTCCGCCCTTGTGTATTTATAAGAACCGTTATCAACTGTTGCTGCCGATCTTCCTACCTTTTGTTGACAACTACCTTGTTACGTGCACTCAAAATGATTGCTACTGCCGATTGTCTTGTTCTCGTTTATAGCTATCTTCTTCGTACAATTTATTCATATATCATTTCCCGCGCACTTCACATAAAACTGCTTGTTTCTGTCTCACCACCTATGTTACACGGACCCTTCACTTTGGGGTGAAGGGGCGGCGTCCATACGACACGACCCTGACACGGGTACGGGAGCCGTACCGGACCCTTTGGATTGAGAACGGACACGGCTCATCTCTCTGAAGAAGATTCTTGGGCTTTAATCCGGATGAAATGAAGAAGGAAAAGATGAATCTGCAGATCTTGTTTACCCATTTTTCCTCTTTGTTTTTCGTCAAATTAATGAATGAAATCCTTTAATTGATTGATCTTTGTTATTGTGAACTGGTTTCATTTGTTTGCTAAATACGTTGCAGTCTTGCAGAAGAAAGAAGAAGAGAAGGAGAGTGGCCGGAGACGGAAGAGAAGGAGAAGCAGAAGATGAGGGAAGAGGAGGAAGAGCAGCAGAAGGGAGAGAGAAGGGTCTGTACCTTCACCTCGAGAGACGCACAACCTTGTCTGGAACTCTTGCAAGTTGAAATGAAATGAAGACCCTTTTTTTCCTTTTTGCCGTGTAATCTTGCACAAGCCCGGTACTAGTACTACTGTAGTACTGTACCACACATCCTTGGATGGGATGCAAAGCATGGCCTCTTCTTAAATGCAAAGCATGGCCTCTTAACTATTGGGGATGGGGGAGTGACGGCCTCCAGTTTTATTTATTTTTTAATATTTGGGTTAGAGTTAAAAACATTGTACAATATCTCCAATTACGTTAAAATTTTAAAATATGCTACTTTTGACAATAGCAACTCAATTTTTAAATTCATAAATCTTAATTGCAGCTTAATTTTTGAATTCATATATCTCTTTAAAATATATTGGGTATGTAAAACTTGGAAAAAAAATGTAATTCAACATTCACATTGCATATAAAATTGCATTTTATTTATTACGTTGTGTTACACTTCACTGTTGCCATTATAATTTAAATCGTTCTTTTTAATTGCACACAATTTTTAAGTTTTACGAGCAATTTTTAAGTGTCAGCTACAATAGAAATGATAAAAAAAGAGTGCAACTGTAAATCCTTTACAAGAATGTTTGGCTAATGTAATTAAAAATAGAAAATTTTGACAAACTCATTGTAATATTGTACATTTTTAATGTTAAGGAATTATTGAGGCAGTCTCATTCCCATGATAAATTTTTCTATGCCATTAACTTTAAAAATATATATATATGCCATAACCCATAGGCCATAGCTACCCAAAAAATATTGCTTTATATATTATGCGGTTGAACAACAAAAATAAGATTTTATTAGACAACTATTGATATGCTTAGCGTTAACCATATATGGCATATGTGGTTCAAACGAGTAGTTTAAATACTGAAAATGAATGTTATTTTCAAATATAGTGGAATATACTACCTATGAAAAATCTAAAATATGCGTTAATATAAAAATGACTTCGCATCAAATAATTACGTGCCCTATCATTTGAACTTTTGATTATTAGGAAAAATAGTTTGTTACAGTTGTCATATGTCATAGATGTTTATATTCTGTGTGTAGATATATGTGTATAGACGTGTGTGCTTGTGTTTATGTATCCATTATTATGAATAGTTGGATTCAAAGAAAAAAAAATAGATTGTAAACTCAAATTTATGACAAATCTCACTTTCTAACAGCTTTTATCGTAATTAATTGAAGTTAAAGCTAATTAATTTATTGTTTTATCGTAATTAGATTAACCATGATACACCGAAAAAAACTGATTAACTTTAATAAAACAATGAGAGAACAAGAAATTCCACGATTTACCAGCTTAAAAATATAGATTACCCATAAAATTGCAAAAAACTCCTGCTACAATCATGTTATCCAACATAGTGCTAACTAATTAGGAATTTTAATACAACAGGGTCTTTTTGTCTATAGTAATATCTTTTTCACCACACTGATGCCACCAACACCGCCAATCACCACAACAACCACTATAGTATGTTACATTACCACCACGACCACCATTACTATCACCACCACTTGACTGTCATTGTCGCTGCTGCCTCCGCACCATGTTCTCACCACCGTTGTTGCTGTGAGTACTATCACTACTGACTACTGTCACCAATGCTGCCACCAACTACTCTTTAATACCACCATTATCGCTGTCGCCACCACTACCATATCCATTGCGAGACTATCCTCCACCACCATTGCATCGCCATTGTCACCAACACTGCCACCAGCGAAGTTCGAATACTGTGAGCACTACCATCACTAGATCGCCCAACACCACCACTATTGCGAGACTATCCTCCACCACCATTGCATCGCCGTTGTCACCAACACTACCACTAGCAACGTTCGAATACCGCGAGCACTACCATCACTAGACCGCCCAACACCACCACTATTGATGCGACACCATCACCACCACCGCTAACAGAAACTGTTACCACTATCATCACTGTCACCAACACTAGCGACACTTCAATAACAAAATCCCCATTACCACGTTACCTTCATTAGACTGCCCACAATTGCCACCACCACTGTAGTCACCGCCACCACCATTAATGACACCTTAATAACACGACTGCTAATATTGCAGTTTGCTACCCCACCACTTAATGCCACTCCACGCTAATCACTTTCACCATTAAGGACGCCTTAATAACACGACGACTACTAACATTGCAGTTTGCTACCCACCACTTAATGCCACTCCACGCTAATCACTTTCACCATTAAGGACGCCTTAATAACACGACGACTACTAACATTGCAGTTTGCTACCCACCACTTAATGCCACTCCACACTGATCACTTTCACCAAAGTGCCTCTACACCATAACTTACACTGTGATTACAACTCGCATGTCATGCTAATGTATGTCCAATGTACATGGATAACACGAAAATATACTCATATAATTATACTCCGATCTCATTAACACTATAATTTTTAGTGGTAGAATTTAATCATAGTAGAATAATAAGAACTATAGATGCAACATGAAATTACACAAGTAGATTGTGTCATTCAAGTATTAGTATAGTTTACTAAATTTATTAAAGTATTGTAAGGGACTAAAATTTTGAAACAAAGAATTTCACGATTAACTAGTCAAATTAAAATTAAATTAGATAATTTTGGATATAACCATTAAATTTAATTTGCCTTAGGAAAAAAAACTTTTTGGGTGCAACACCCTAGCATTCCTAGCAATTCCAAGCAAATATTTCGGTGGCCAAATAGTACTCTTTACTAGAGTAGATCAAGACTTGACCTTAGTCACCTGACTATTTGAACCAACCCACGTAGATGATAGATGAAATCTAGTAGAATAAAACAAACTTGTCTAAGTCAGTAGACTTAGGTTCCAAATAAGAAAAGAATGTGATGGACTTAAAGTCTTAAACAAACCAAGCCTCCCATACCGCCAAATCACACTCCCATACTGCCAAATCCCACCAATTTCGCCACTATTCAGCTTTCTTCTTCACTCTTCTGTGTCCAAATTCTCACAAACAACAGAAACAGAGGAAATTCTAGTGAATGCCCAAAGAGAGAAACTGATAAAAGCAATCCTACAAGAAAATCACAGCACAAAGGTAATATTGATTTTGAGTTTCCCTTTTCTACAATCAAGCATATATTCCCATAAGGTGCTCATAATCTTTTATTCTTTTGGGATTGACGATATGTATTCATCTTCATTTTCTACATTCAAGTGCATAATTCCATAAGAAGCTCATGTCTCTCTTAGGATATTAAGCCTTCACCTTCCTTTTCTACATTCAAGCATGTATTTCCAAAAGAAACTCAGTCTTTTTTCTTTAAGGCAGTATGTCTTCAAGCATGTCTCAGTCTTTTTTCATTAAGGCAGTATGTCTTCAAGCATGTCTCAGTCTTTTTTCTTTAAGGCAGTATGTCTTCAAGCATGTATTTCCAAAAGAAACTCAGTCTTTTTTCTTTAAGACAGTATGTCTTCATCTCGATCAGCTGCAAAGGGTAAAGGCAAGGCTGTCCTGCGTCCCTCCCAGATTCAAGTTGGGGGTGTTGATGATTCACCACTATGGAACCATGTGAAAGTCACTGGTGGTGCCGCTGGTGGAGGTGGCAATAGGCATTGGATGTGCAACTACTGCAACAAGAAGGTAACAGGTTCATACTCAAAGGTGAAGGGTCATCTATTGGCTATCCCTCTTTGTGGAGTTACTGCATGCAACAATTTGAGTGCAGAGATCATGAAAGCAATCAAGAAAGAACACGATGACGCCGAAAGAAAAAAGAACGTACGTATTATGGAAGCAAGAAAACAGGCTGATTACCTCACTTTACCTAATGGATCAGATTTGTTACAAAACAAAAAACACAAGGCAAGTGGCCCTCTAGAGAAAGCCTTTAACGTGGTGGAAAGAAATATTGCCGATAAGAGAGCAGCCCGCATGTTTTATGCTTCAGCTTTGTCATTCAACCTAGCTAGGTGCCCTTATTTCAGGAAATATTCTCAGACACTAGCTAACAGCAACATAGCAGGCTACTCTCCACCATCTTATGATAGGCTTCGCACTACTTTGCTTGCACAAGAGAAAGCACACATACTTCGCAAGTTGCAGCCCATAAAAGATACGTGGAAGAAGAAAGGAACATCATTGTGCTCTGATGGTTGGTCGGATAGACAAAGGAGACCTCTCATAAATATGATGGCTGCGAATGCTGGAGGAGCTATGTTTCATAGTGCAGTTGATGCAAGCGGAAATATTAAGGATGCAAACTACGTACTAATATTATTTCTCCCTGTGATAGAGGATATTGGAGAAGTGAATATTGTTCAAATTCTCACTGATAATGGAAGCAACTTCAAAGCTGCTGGGCAGATGATTGAGGAGATGTATCCTCGCATTTTTTGGACACCATGCGTTGTCCACAGTCTGAATTTAGCGATTAAGAGCATGTGTGATCCTTCAGAAAAGTCGCCCCAATATTCTGAGTGTAAATGGATAGCTGAGCTCGTTAATGATGTTCAAAGCATAAGAAACTTTATTGTTAACCATGGTATGGCACTATCCATTTTCAATGGCTACTCAGATTTAAGTTTGCTAAAGGTTGCTGAAACAAGATTTGCTTCAAGTATTGTCATGGCAAGACGTTTGAAAGATGTGAAGCTAGCATTAGAGAAGATGGTTATGGATTCTAGTTGGAAGACCTATCGAGGCGATGGAAAAAGCCCAACAGAAATCAAAGCTCAAGAAGTGAAGCAATGCATCGTCAATGATACTTGGTGGGATAAGCTGGAGTTTTTCTTGAGCTTTACAGAGCCATTAATGGACATGTTAAGGGCTGCCGATACCGATGCACCAACGTTACATCTAATCTATGACATGTGGGATACAATGATCGAGAAGGTGAAGTTGATAATCTTTGACCACGAAGGAGAGAACATAATCACAGGTAAATCAGCTTTTTTTGATGTCATCCACAATGTTTTGGAGGCTAGATGGAACAAAAGCAACACTCCGTTGCATTGTATGGCACATTCCTTGGTTCCAAAGTACTACAGTGTTGTGTGACTTGAAGGAGGAACTAACGGAACTGAGAGTGAGAGAATATCCCCTCACGAAGATCAAGAGGTGTCAATGAATAGGATGAAATGCTTCAAGCGGCTTTTCCCAAATCAGGAAGATATTCGGAAAGTTTGTATCGAGTATGGTGCATTTTCAAGTGGCTCTGGATATTTCAACCAAGCTCATGTCATTGAGGCTAGAATGTATGAAGAACCGTTATCGTGGTGGGCTAATCATGGTTCTTCCACACCATTGTTGCGAGATTTGGCGTTCAAGCTACTCTCACAGCCTGCATCATCGTCTTGCTGTGAGAGAAATTGGAGCACATATTCTGTGATTCAAAGTATCAAAAGGAACAAATTGGCAACAAGTAGAGCTGAAGATTTGGTGTTTGTTCACTGCAATTTTCGACTTATGGCTAGAAAAAAGAAGGCATACACTGAGGGAGCTACAAAGTATTGGGACCTATGTAAGTTCTTTGGTTAAATTCTTTTGTCTATTTAGAAGACTCAACATTGATCAAGCATTTGTTAAGAATATACAATGGTTGCAATCTTTTGAAGGTGGAGACAAGTTTGATATTGATGGACACGCGTTGACTGAGCTAGCAGAACTATCCCTAGATGAACCAGATCTTGAAGCAGTCACCTTTGATGACAATGTGGAGAAAGAACCAGTTGAAGTTGACGAACTTGGAGCTCAAAATTTGGATGGGGACGAAATGGAGTAGGCTGCTCACTGCTGCAAGTCTACAACAAGAGTTAGCAGCAGGTTTTATCTATTTTTGTATGTGATATTGTGATACATGATCAGTGAACTAGTGAAGATTTAAAGATTGATAGTCTTTTGTTTGTTATAAGTAATATACCTTTTGTGTCCCATATGGTCCATATCTGATCTTCCAGTTAAATTTTTGTAATTCTGAAATGATGATATATTGATATTTAATAGATGCTTTGGTGTTTATGAGTTTATGCATTCTAATTTCTAAGATAACTCAGTGTAAGCTGCAGATTTGTCATTCTATCTTATCTCTAGTATTATTGTGTTTATCTTTGATTTGGTAATGGCATAATGCTCAGCAATTCAGCAAGTTCCAAGTTCAACATGAAAACATACAGGCATACATATCTTGATGCCACCCTCTCCAATAGCCAACAGGTACTTCAGCATATCTTGATGACAACAACTCAGGCTACTCAGCATATCTTGATGACAACAACTCAGCAACAGGCCAACAGCCAACAGGTACTTCTTTGCCACCCTCTCCAATAGTCCAATTTAATTCATATGTTGATGCTCCACCTCATATTCCTAGCATTCTATTCAGAATATTTATGATACTTTAGACTATAGTAAATTAGTAATTAGTTATATACTTATATAGTTATATGTTATATATGGTGTTTAGTAGCGCAATATAGTAGAAATATAAATGTAATATATATATATATATTATGTACGACGTGTCCCCGTACCCGTGTCCAACTTTTGGACGGTGTCCCCGTATCCTAGAATTTCGAAAATAGGCGAGTCCGACACTCGGACACGTACCCGATCCGGACACCGACACCGAGTCCATGTAACATAGCTCACCACTACTGGCAACTGGCAGTAAATAACCGTAACTGAACAATTATGCCCACTTCAGCATGTTTCTCAAAGCACTTTCCATGGTCCTTAGCATGCCACGTGTCTGTGTTTTTATTGGCCATGGTAAAAATATTTATGTTTATAAATATTTTCACTAGGGGACAAATACTTGAGTTCGCTAAGGAATACAAATTCAAAATATTGAACTCTATTCCGTATTATGCACAAGCACACGTTCAAGCTTGAAAGGGCAATTGAAGATACCCCTAGTGAATGGCACTGATTGTTGTCCGAGGTTCTATGGGCATTTCAAACCTCTCCAAAGTCTAGCACATGAGTAACTCTGTATGCCTTGACATTTAGACATGACCCTGTATTACCGATGGAAATAACAGTAAGATCGTTTCGAGTAGCCATGCAAAATAATATTCTTATGACAGAGTACAATGAGGCCATGGCAATTGAATTGGAATATCTAGATGACCATCGATTGGACGCTCTAGATAGGTTGCATGCTTAAAGGTTAAAAATAAATAGGTGTTATAATAGAAGGGTTTTACCGAAATCGTTTGAAGAAAAGGATTTGGTTTGGACGACTATCCTTCCAATAGGATCTAAAGACCCAAAATTTGGAAAATCGTCCCCAAATTGGGAAGGACCTTTTCAAGTGCATAAAATCCTAAAAGGGGGAGCGTACTGGTTGAAATTCTTAGAGGGGCAGTTACATGTCAAACCCGTCAGTGGTCGATATTTAAAAAAATATTTCCCTTCTATGTGGAAGGGAATCGAACCAATCGATAAAGATAGTTTGCATTAGCCTGTTAAATGCTATAGAACACAAGACAAGACCAGAAATACTGTAATATTAAAACAGTAGTCTAGAAAAGAACAATTCGGCTAAAAACGAGATAAAGTCGTTCTGATAAAAGAAACTAAAAAACATGACAGTTGCAAACAAGTTCAAACATCAAAAGCAGTTTGTATATATTTCCATTGTGCTTCAGCCTTGGAAAGCAAGACAGTTGTCAACAAAAGGTAGGAAGATCAGCAACAGCAGTTGATAAAAGGTTCTTATAATTACACAAGGGCGGACAATTGTCAACATGAGCAGAATAATTGATGAAAGTAGTCAGCAAACAGACTGCATGAAAAAGTACAGTTATCGGCAGGAGTTAAGCGGCCAATGATAACAGTTGATAAATCGCTCTTGGTAAAAGATAGAGGTAGACCGTTACAAAATTGAAGAACGGTTACAAACAAGCGAGTATAAAAGGAAAAGAAGGACAACGGAGCAAGAGGTCGTCAAATTCACAAACTAAACCAGACTTGGAGAAATCAATTCTATAATGCACCTGTCATTTTCTTTCATTTTTGTCAAGTTTCTCATATGATCTGTCTTGTATCGATAGAGAATCCTATACACTGTTGTACTTGTGTTCGTTGTGTTGTAAGAATAATCTTTGTTTCAGTGGGCGCATCGTTTATAGATTTGTTTAGTATCTTGTCTTTAGTAAGTTTCCATTTTAATGAAGTCCTCGGGCCCTAGAGGCAAAAAAGATCCCACATTTTTTATCGATTATACCGTGGGTGTACAAATCGATAGTGAGCTTGCCCAACAGTGCAAACAACGGGACAATGGGACTTTTGTGGTTGCTTACGTTCTGAGCTTATTCATGAGAAACAGGACATATGCATTAATAATGCAGTATCATGAGTGGATTTCCAAGCTTTGGCTCGTGGATCGAGTTGGGACTAGAGTCAAATGGCTCTACTGTATAGGAAAAGGGGGTATTGGTGAGACTGTATCTGTCATCTTTGTCTATAGCGGATTTTTCTCAGTTCTTTGTCCATGGATGTAGCTGGCTAGCCGAATAATATAAATCTTGCGTTATAGGTGTATTTGACATTTTAATATTGTTTTCTTGATTTTTTTTTTTATATATCCGCTATTTAGATTCATAAATTTACTAGAAAAATACATAAAATAAAAGTAGCCAGGCGATGGTCGGATCAGGATATGAATCTAGTTCACCCCATAGACTCGAGCAAGTGTACGGGGAATCAATATCCTCTTATTCACATGCACAGTTCCCCGAGAGAGTGGTCCACAAGGTGAGATTCTCTTCACCACAAAAGCTACAAGTACTTGGAAGCTGATTTACATAATCTAAAAAGAGGAAACAAAAAGTGAATCCACGCACCAAATGAGACACGAGGGCCTAGCAAGCCTACCGAAAATTAATTTATCTCCAATGTATTCCTTTATAACTTCACCTCTCCAGAATGAAGGAATCCACCAGCTAGCATCACTGCTTAGAGAAGCAAAATCCATAAAAAGGGCCAAGTGTTTACTTTTCATATTTTCTGAAACATCGGGACTGCAATCAACTAAATGCTAATCATCCTCAAGTAAAGGAAATATATACTAGTCCCTCGATTCCGTAAATTTTTCTTCCTTTAACTTTTTTGCAAATTCCTACAACATGCACATCTAGGGAGAGCACGGACACGGTGTCCGACACCGACACCGGACACCGCAATTTCCAAAAAATCAGATTTTGGACACCGCAGGAATCCGCTAATTTTTAATATATTTTTTATTATATATATATATTTAATAAATATCAAATATATTCTACAATCTAAAATAACAAACAATAATGAAAAACTGTCAAAATAAGGAATTTAAATACAAGTCATAATTTATTTGGTCAATATTTATTTAGTCCAATGTACTGGAAATGCAACGACAAAGGGAGAAAGAAAAAAAAGAAAAGAAAAGAAAGAAACGAGAGGACAAAGGGTGAAAAGAAAAAATAACAGGAAAGAAACGAGAGGGAGTGACGACAAAGGGAGAAAAGGAAAAAAAGAAAAGAGAGAAACGAGAGGACTAGAATAGGAAAGAAAAGAAAGAGGACTAGAACAGGAGACGAGATGAGGATAAGAGAAGAAAGAGACCTGTGGGTCAACGGCGGAGGACCTCCGGCGAGACTCTGGCGACGACGGCGAGACCTCTGGCGACGGCGACAACGGCAGCAGCTGACTTCTCTTTCTTCGGCGACTGTAGCCGTCAGATCCGTTGGCTTCGGCTTCGGATCTTCGTCGACTGAGTTTCGGCAACACCAGCGACAGCCTTGATGTGGTCGGCAGACAGCAGACTCGAGGTGAGAGAGAAGAAGACGGCCGTGAGGTGAGAGAGAAGAAGACGGTAATAGTTCAATAAATCTGAAATTGGCCCCAAACGTTCCGACACTGCCGATTGCCGTGTCCGACACTCCTCGGTGAAGTGTCCGACACGGTGTCAGAAAATTAAAAAAAAAAAATTCCGACACCGATTGGCGGTGTCCGGAGGGTGTCGGGGTGTCCGTCCGTTTAGGACACCAAACCTCCACCTAGGAGAGGTGTCCGTGCTTCAGAGATGCACATGTAATATCGACTTTACTCATTGATTCTGTCCTAGTTTGAAGTGTGGATGGAGAATAAGCTTTTTGAGAAGCCTCACTGTAACTCGACTGGGTAAAGGTTAACTTGTCCGTCTGTCTGACAACCTTGATTCTCGGAATCAAATTAGCCTCTCACATTCCTGAGTCAGACAATACTTATTTCAGACGTAAAGACTATTTGAGTTCACTCCACTGTTTAAATTTTCAAATTGCATTCTAGAGCTTTACAGAAACTCAAAGGGGGCAAAAATTATGAGTATTGAATACCACCCCGTAAAAGAAGGAATTCACCAGCTCAGAATACAGAGAAAAGTGACGAGTGCTTAATCCTTATGACTTTAAATTAGGATCTCTAAGTAACCAAACACCAAGCCTAGTTTAAAGAACAAAACATTGTATATGTTCCCAATGCCAGATAACCTAAAAGCCTACTACAAAACTAAAATTACCTCATCTAACAGACCAATAAGAACATTGAATGAATATAACTACACAAAACCTGGCAAATTAGCAATAGATGTTTTCCTAATCTCAGACATGCATTGCAAGTTGTAAATGACAACAAAACCAACACAAATTTGGGAAATTACTTGAGAAGAAGGGGAGTGACAATCTGGGCCTTGCCAGTGGGATGCAGGAAGTTCCTATAGAACCCAGCTTTCACATCTAAAAGCTGCCCTTTCTTTCCCAAGTCCACCACATCTTCCTTCAATATAATCTGAACAAACACCACCGACCAAAAAAATAAGAAACCAATCAAAGTTCAGACATGCACATGATGGATTAAACAATGTGAGCAGATGTGAGAACCCAATACATGATTTGGGTTACCTTTCGGGTTTTCTTGACTTTCTTTTGAGCTGTGACCACCATGGCCAAGCCTCTGTCGGAGGCTATGATGGTTTCGTTCATGGGTTTTGTTAGGGTACGATTGTGAAGCCATGAGGACGAATTCCATGAAAGACTCGCTGCTGTTGATGCCATTCTTGCTCAATTTGCTGCTCTCTCTCTCTCTCTCTCTCTCTCTGTGTGTGTTTATGTATCTCTCGCTCTGCCTATATCCGTAACTCTACAGTAATCTTATCTGCAGTTCGGTTTTTTGAGCAGGGTTATTTACATTTAGCACCAATGAGGTTTCGTCTTATTTCACACAAGTGCATGTAGTTCGGAGAATTACACTCGGCATCATTTTTTCTTTTTTGGTTCATGATGTTAACAGAAATTCGTGAATCGACAAAATTACCCCCTTTGAGTTGATAAAACAGAAACAGAAAATTTTAATTATCTATCTCATCAAAATCCTAAAAATTTACCAAACCTATAAAGTCTCTTTAGCCGCACATCTTTTTAGCCGCACAAAATTCAATCAGCCTCCTAACCCTAGCCACTTTAGACCGTCACTAGAAATTAGAATCGGTAACTTTTTAAAATAAATATGGCATTATAGGATGGTGACATCGGCACTGCAATGGAGGAGTCGATGGAGGACTAGATGATATATGATGAATTTGAGGTTATAATTTTTATTGATTTAATGGCAACATAAGTTGAAAACTAGGGAACTTGGAAAAAGGACAGAGAGAATGAGAGAGGCCAGAGAGAAGCACAAGCACAAGGTAATCAGGCCAGACTCTTCAAGATTTCATTCTGCACACGACATATCTTTTTCTCCTCCCTATACCTATAGGAGGTTATCATCTCCTCCCTATACCTATAGGAGGTTATCACCATTTTCCAAAAAATAGGAAACGAAAAAAAGAAAATAAATGCAACAATAACAAAAGATTAATGGTTTGAATCCCTAAATAATGCTAAAATTTCCTAGACACAGATCTGGTCATTATAATGCTCTCTTTTATGTGACAGTCAATGCTATTAATTGTAGATAATCAACATTGGTTTCAGCCCTTTGGCGGTGACCACGCGCCATTAATCCTAGGGGTGCAACTTGGACGGGTTGGGTTGGTTTTCAGCCCAATCCAAAAAAATCCAACCTTGTAAAAGCCCATTTCAACCCAACCCAAATTGGGCTTTTTGTAAAAAAAAGTCCAACCCAACCCAACCCGAATAAAAATGCTATGGTTTGGGTTTTAACCCAATCCAACCCAACTAACATCGAATTAATTTTTTTAACCTTTTGTCTTTCATTTATTTAACCTTTTGTCTTTCATTTCTGAACAAGTAATTTTCTCCGATGTGTCTCATCATTTATATACTATCATGGCTCCCATTTGACTTATTAGAAAATATAAATTTTCATTTATCTAGTCAAAAGATAAAATACGAGAATTCAAAAAATGTCCACAAAAAATTAAAAAATCAAATCAACAATAACAACTAATTGAATAGCATTAAAAAAATTCAAACTTAAAATACACAAAAAGTCTAAATTCAATCATATATATTAATTGAAAAACAACTACAACTACACTACAGAAGAGTCACCAAAAACAAAAACAAATCAACAGTATAATTAACAAAATACAAATTAAATCCCTCAATCTTCACTTTTCTCTTTTCTCTCTCGCTGGGGCAAGACCCACATCCATTTTCACTTTTCTCTCTCACTTTTCTCATGTCCATCTGCCGCCCTCTCTTTCTCTCTCTCTCTCTCTCTCTATGTGTGTGTGTGAACTGTGAACTGGGTTCCTCTGCCTTCGTCTCCCCAGATCTATCATTATCGCTAGCACCTCGGCATCGCAGTAGTAGCCTTGGCGTCGCCGTCGTAGCCACGGCGTCACCGCCACCGCCAATGTTGTTGCTAAATCTGCGTAAAGGCCAACATCGCCGCAGTCGTAGCCTCGGCATTGCCGTCGCCGACGTAGCCTCAGTGTTTCCATCACCGCCGTAGCCTCGGTGTGCTGCAGCCATAGCCTCGGTGTCACCATCACCGCCACTGTTGCTGCTAGATTTGCGGAGAGGCCACCATCGTCCATGGTCAATGCTAGCGCCAGCGCCACCGAGTCTCTGCCATCGGGGCCCTTCAAGAACCTCGTCACCAGTAGACGATGGGCACGACGAGTGCGAACCCAGCCACATGTTGTTGCCCCTGGTGTGGAACCCCTGGTTGCCTACTGCGCCGTGAATTTCCCTACTCAGATGAAGGACGGAGCGGTCGCAGGCGACAATAATCGCTGTGTAACGAAGGAGGGAACGGTCGCAGGCGGCAGCAATCACCGTGAATTTCCCGACTGCCTCTGCCGACAGCTGGGGAAGGAGACATTGAACAGGAAAACTTACCCAACTCAGACATTGAACATGAATATCTCGACTGCCTCTGCCAACAATCACCGTAAATCACGGTGGTTTTTTTTATTTGGGTTACGATGGGTTAGTTTGGGTTTATGGGCTTGACCCAATTTAATGTCATTTAAATACTTACCCAACTCAGACCAACCCAGTTTTCAGTTCGTTGGGTTGGGTTGGTTAAATTTTGTTCATACATGGGTTGGGTTGGTTAAAACCCATCGTAAACCGGACCAAGTTGCAGCCCTAATTAATCCCCCTTTTGTAACTGCCTTCGTGCGCCCTCAACCAACCCACTCTCAACTGTCTTTTCGTCACCCACCCAATCATTCGCTTCCATTGTGCTTCTGTTTTCTCCTTTTAGTTTTTCATGTGTTGCTGCCTGTTTTGGGCTGCCATTAGCATTAATGGGTTTGGACCTCAGTTTAACCCTGAATTTGAGAGGAGGCCTTGGCAGTTCACTGACATGAAAACCCCTTCTTCATCCTCCTCTGTAACATCTTAGATCCAATCTTCCGTCTTTCTCTATTTTTTCATTTACGTACCACCACCAATTTCAATGGTGGTAGTTCGAGCGGCGGCAATTTGGATGGTGATGATTGGGGGCGGCAATGGTTCGAATGGTGGTGGTCGGTGGCAGCGGCTATTTGGATGGTGGTTGTTAGCTGCGGCGTCAAGTTCAGATTTTTATTTTATTTGGGTTATGAAATCATGGTGGTTGATTGGTGATAGGGACAACGGTGAATTAGTGACGAGGTACAATGGTGAATCAGTAACATAGGTGGGTCAGTAAGGTGATCATGGTGGTTGTGGCTAGTTGGGTAGTGGTGATAGGTGAAGGTTGTGGTGTTGGGGTGATGGTCCTCGCTGATGGAGGTTGCGGTTGCTAGGTTTGTTGCTTTGAAGTTTTGGGGTAGAACTGAAATGAAAATTTTTGTTTGCTATCGGGATTGTGAGAAAATACCTGCAACCCCTTATATAGTTATAATTAATTATCATTAATTATTTTTAGTGGCTTCTATTTAGTAACGTTAAGAAAGTGCGGTTACGAATTGTCACTAAAAGTTCTTAGCAGAAAAGTCACAAAAAATATCTAACGACCGAGATAGGAAAAATATACTTGCACCACGTGTCACGTGAGGCCCACATTGTGGTTGTTTCTACTTCTATTCAGAACATACCTCCGATCCGATTTCCCGACTCTCCTATAATCTGATAAGGATCCTCCCTTATTCACGTCTCGTCCTTCAGGATAACTATCAGCTGATTGACTCCTACTAAGAAAAGTTGGTTGTCTCCTAATAGGAAAGGTAGCTCCTCCTTCTATATATGGCATGTTAGTCTTGGGGAAATGTATGTGTAGACACCTCATGTTTGTAGCTTTATTTTATCTTTCTTATTTGTTATATTAAGCTTTACTAATGATTAAGTTCTTTATTATTATGGGTATAGGCCTAATAATATAATGTGCCTAATCTATTTAAATAAGTCCAATAGGCAGTCCAATCAAGTATGTTTAGCCCAAATTAATTAGGCCCAAGACCATTGGATTATCTAGGGTTAACTCAAGTTAAGTTAGAGTCAAGAGGGTAATTTTGACTTGGAAACTTAATGATCAATTTGAGAAACAAAGTGATTGGTGTGAATATGGGAAGTGTTTCCCGAATCTGGTATTACTCCTAACAGTTAATTAAGATAATTACCTATTTTGGAACATGATAATGTCTCGAAATTTGTAAACATAATATTTAAAAATTTAGGGATAAACGTCTAACCATCTGGTTAATTGACTTTTGTAAATCTACGATTTTATCCAATATTCTGACTTATCTCCAGCCTTGTAGATTGGCATGGCCAATCTTATCAGATTCTGCTACCCATAGCTCTATAAATAGGGACCTTGGCCTTCATTTTCAAGGGGCCAGAAGCTTATTCTCTTTAGAGCTTGCATATAATTTCTCCGGGAAGTGATACTCTAGCTCTCTCGAGAATTTTAGTCATTCATATTCACCCTAAAAGTCTTTTGATCTCTTTGCATCGTGGATCATTCGGAAAGCGTCCCCGAGTCTTCGTGGCAACCTACTTCAAGAGGTATCTTTAATAGCTTTTTAGTGTAAAATCACTTTAGAGTTGTTTCCCGATCCCGTAGTAACGTTACTATTATAAAAAAAAATATTCTTTTACATTCTGATTCTAAGTCTAAGTCTCGAAACGCAAACTAATTTTTATAGGACATAGTCGAACTACAATGGTTTTGATTCAAGTTTGTCTGATCGGATATGTAGGCCATTTGACCCCCGTTGTCAAATTCAAACCAACATAGTAAAAACCAAAAATAGTTTATTTGTATATGTTGTATATTTTCAAGGCAAAAAATTAATAGAAATGAAGTAGAGACCGAAAGGGTGTAGCAGGTGCCAAACACCTTTCTGTTACATAACTTAGTCCCTAAACCCATCTCCCGATTTTCGATAGACTAGTCTTCCTTTTGGACACTTTAGAGTCATTTTAGGATTTTCTTATTTTCCTTATTTTGTTTAATTCAATAAGATGGCGACTTCATAAAATCCTTTCATGGCAAGGGAATTTTTTTCGAGGCGGTTCGCTACAATGACTACTCTGCTGGGGACTAAAAACTAAAAGGATTAGAATTGAAATTTTTTTTATGATTTGTTCGCCTTGTTATATTTTTTCTGTGTATTGTATAAGGTGATATAACTGTGGTATTTGCATTTTTATTTTCATACCTCACACACCTGTACATCTCACCCCAACCACCCACTCAAGAGTAATAGTTGAGGCCATTGGTTCTCCTGGTCTCAAGGCGATCTTTTGATTGTCCTCTCAATTCCACGGCCTCGAACTAAAGGGACTTATTGGTCTTCTTGGTATATAAAACGACTTGTACGCGTACTGATGACCGTCCATTATTAACTTCCTAGTTATGGGCAGTTAAGCTAATATGAGTGACCTTTACACCGGAGTGAGAGAAAACCACACACCCAGACAATGCAGTGTTCTGCCCTTTGTTGGGATAATACTTATATTCGATTATGGCATGTTGGCAAGAAAACCAACCAACATTCTGTAAGCCAAATTGGTAATTTCACAAAAAGGGGAGACTCTGACTAACCAGCCGGTTAACCGCGCTCCCAATCGGATGTTAGTCAGTAGGTGCATTGCTTGAAAAAAATTTCAAAACTAGCTCTTTTATATCCCGATCCAACCCATTGACCAACCGGCCGGTTAACCCATCATGGTACGGAAATCATAGTTATTAGAACCCTGAACTTCCCAAAAAATTTCAAATCCAAAACTTAGAACCCGCTGACCAACCGGCTGATTAACCCACTAGGTAACTGGACAGATAGTCAGTACCCCACTTTTTCAAACATTCTCCCAAAATCCAGAACTACTCACTGAACAACCGGACAATTAACCCACAAGGTTGACTGGTCAGTTAATTAGTGTCCAATTTCTGTACGGGCATAAATTGGCCAGTTTTATGTTTTATTCTGTGTTATGTTTATACGGGTCCCCCAATTGTGTGGTCCTAATTTCTTCATTTAGTCGTATGTTCTTTCCTACTTTATAAGGTAATAAAAAATCAAAAGAAAAAGGGAGTTGAAGAAATAAATATGGTGTATGTGCATCCTCCAAGCATCTTCCTAGTTTCTTGATTGAGCCGTCCTTTCTTTCACTTTAATTCTTAAAAATAAATTTGAAAAAAAAAAGAGAAAAAATTCATCTCTTAAAAGTCTCTTTTAGAGTTCGAGTCAAATAGTGTTTGTATTTCTAGCAAGTCTTGGAGTCCATCCTTAGCAAGTCGAGAGTGACGGTAAAAATTAAGGATAAATCAGTATACTAATTGGCCACAGAACTGTATATAACACATAATATAATTTCGTTAAAAACTTACACGTCTTCTGAACCACTGTACAAATTGTGATTTCCGATGAGATTCAAGTTCAGCGGGATCAATGATTAAAGATTCTGCATCGAACTCACTGCAAACCAATATAGTTGACTCGTTTATCACACACTTTCAATTATGTACAACAATGCAAGTGAATTAAGACATTAACTTACTCAACGAATGCCGAAACTTCATCGCAGTTTAGAATGGCATATATTGTTGCAGCACTATATTCTTCATCCGTTAGCCATCGAGTATACGTTCGGCCGAACGGACTACCTGACTGCTTGAATGTTGACAATTTCCCTTCCAAATTTGTGCTTGATCCGGGGTCATTTTGGCCTAGTTGATCTAAACTTGTATCAACATCAGGCCTGAAATATTGACTAAAAAAGTTTACAATCTCTTCCATTACGTAAGCCTCCGCAATTGAGCCCTCAACCCGAGCCTTATTGTGGACTTTTTTCTTTAAATGAAACATGAACCTAGAAGTTTAGCGAATCGAGTTAGGTTGAATATCAATGATAACATGTGTCGCATTAAGTGTAAACGAACAACTGTAACAATTTAAAGATTACCTCTCGAAAGGATACATCCACCGATATTGCACGGGTCCACCCATCTGAGCTTCATATGCCAAGTGAACAGGCAGATGCTCCATTGAATCAAAGAACGAATGTGGGAAGATTTTCTCCAGCTTGCAAATCGTCACCACAATGTTCTTCTCAAGCACTTCCATGTTACTCACCCGGATCGTAAAAGAACATATATTTTGAAAGAAATGAGATAATTCAGTCAAAGTCTCGAAAACAACCCGTGGCAACAGTCCCCGGAAGGCAATATGAATGAATCTCTCCATGAATACGTGGCAGTCGTGACTCTTCATCCCTTGGAACTTGCATTCCGATACATTGTAACAACGAGATATGTTTGACGCAAACCCATCCAGAAGCTTCAAATTCTTAACCCACTGACAAACCTTCTCCATTTGTTTCTTGTTTAGACAGTAAGATGCTTTCGGAAGTATCTTCCTCCCATTGATTGTCCAAGGATGCAATTCACGGCGTACACCCAACTGTTGTAGATCCCTTCTCACTTTAAGGTGATATTTCGATTTGCCCTTGACATTCATCACTGTGTTGAACACATTATCAAAAATGTTCTTCTCAATATGCATCACATCCATGTTGTTTCGGATAACGAGTGTCCTCCAGTAGGCTAACTCCCAGAAGATACAAAATTTTCTCCAGTTGTGCTCTTTCCCGTACCCTGGAATCTTCTGATCTGGCACATCCTTGTCGTGTGGTATGTCAGTATCAAGTGCCTCCAGGTGTGAGAGCACTTCTTCACCAGATGGGCAGTTCAGTGTGACAACCTCACGCTCGATTGTCCCGTCAAATTTATCATTCTGCCTACGAAACTGATGGCCCGGTGGCAAAAGCTTACGGTGACATTCAAACTACGAGGGCTTTCCGCTGTGCTTTAACGTATGACTGGGGTTCACGCCCATACAAGCAGGGCATGCTAGCTTCCCATGTGTGCTCCAGCTACACGTCATTCCCAATGCGGGGAAATCATGTATAGTCCACATCTAAGCAGCCCTCATCTGAAAATCTGTTTAAGGGATGTATCATATGTTTCGACTCCATGATTCCATAACTATTTTAACTCATCAATCAACGACCTTAAATACACATCTATGTCCTTGCCAGGACTCTTCGGCCCCGGAATATGCAACGACAAGAACATGTACGACTTCTTCATGCACATGCCTGGTGGAAGGTTGTACGGGACAATAATAACAGGCCAACATGAGTAAGGCGTGGTAGACTGACCGAAAGGGTTGAACTCATCGGTTGTGAGACCAAGTCTAACATTCCTGCCCTCCTGGGCAAAGACTGGATGCATGCAGTCAAACTCCTTCCACGCCTCTCCATCAGCTGGGTGTGTCAGCACATTGGCATCGTTGCTACGAGTCTCACGGTGAGCCCTCATATGTTCATTCGTATTGGAGGAGTAGTACATTCTATGAAGCCGTGGTATGACCAGGAAATATCTCAATATCTTCCATGCAATATTTTTCTTCTTCCCTTTGTCCGGTTTGTACCTCGAATGATCACATACTGGACACCGTGACAACTCCTTATTATCTTTCCAGAACAATACACAATCGTTATTACACGCATCTATCCGCTCATAGCTCAACCCAAGTTTCCTCATCATCTTTTTCGCGTCATAGTACGACGGCGGTAGCTTTTCACTTTCGGGCAGAATTATTTTGATTAAGGTAACAAACTCATTAAAACCTTTCTCACTCAGCCCGTGGTCTGATTTCAACTATAATAACCTACTAACCGCAGACAACAGTGTGTGTTTCGGAGCTCTATCTCACAGTGACTCTTCCGCAGCTCTCAATAACTCATAAAACTGATGAGCCCCCTCGTTCGGCGGTTGGGGACTGTTGTCACCACCGTCGTTACCCCAGTCAACATTAGCATGCCCAACATCCATAATCATATCTCAGTAATCATACCTTGCCTCTTCCCTAACTTCAATTTGACTAGCCGGGTTGGACGACAATACTATCATTTTCCCGTGTTGCATCCACCTTGTGTGTCCACCCATAAAACCGTAACGACGAAGATGTCATTTTACTTTAATTCTTTTTCTCCAATGCAACAACTCACATCTACCGCACAGACACCTTATCTTATTAAGGTCAACATGTGCAGGATGTGCGTAAGCGAAGTCGAGAAATTTGTCAACGCGACACTCAAAATCGTTAGCATTCTTTCTTTTCATCCAACTTCGATCGACCGACATGACGATTGAATTATCGCACTGTATACCACCATCAATTATGACCAGTCATTAGGCAGGGTCGATGTAAATATGAATGCATGAATGTGACAGCATGTCTATATATTTCCCCTTCATTCTCTAATAGGTAGTGGTCCTATTCCATTCAGAAAAGCACATGTTTATAAAACAGTGAATAACTCATGCTTAGTCCTATGTCTGCAAAAAATTCGGCAGCACCTCCCCGCATTTCTCCAAGTACACGACATCGATTAGGTGTTCTAACATTCATCTAAACTTGCCTTGTAAGGTTTGACGGATGTTAGAACACCAGATCTGTATGCACCCGGAGAAACACATGAGAACGTGTACCAAATATCCACGACATAGAACACAAAGCATGAGTTTAAACACTATTTTATAAACGCGTAGCTTTTCCAAATTGTCCAAACTGGACATCCAAAGGCTCATTACAAAGCATTACTTTGTAATGAGTACCTTTGAACGTGAACTAAGGGTTTTTATGCATGCATGCATTCAGAAATTGATAATATATGCAAGAATATTTTCAAAATATCAAAATTGCAAAAAGATCGTTGCATATGTTACCAATTCCACTTTAAATAGAATTCGTTGGCAACGAGTTGAACCATCTCGTTGCCAATGGACTTCGCAAAACAACAACGAATATAAAGAATGCAGGGTTTATAAATAACGAGTAATTGAACCATCTCTGGACTAATTAGTGTTAATGAGGATTACCTTGGGCTAATAATAGTTAATAGGGTTGATTATGAGTAATCAGGATTATTTTGAGCTAATAGTTGGGTTTAATTGTGTGGAGTAGTGTTGATTAGTCATAATCAGGGCTAATTAGGCTTAATTGGGTTATGTTAGGGCTAATTAGTGTTATTGAGGATTACCTTGGGCTAATTAGGGTTGATTATGAGTAATCAGGGTTATTTTGAGCTAATAACCGGGTTTAATTGTGTGGAGTAGTGTTGATTAGACCTAATTAGGGCTAATTAGGGTTGATTGAGAGTAATTAGGGTTATTTTGAGCTAATAGCATGGTTTAATTGTGCGGAGTAGTGTTGATTAGTCCTAATTAGGCTTAATTGGGTTATGTTAGGGTTAATTAGTGTTAATGAGGATTACATTGGGCTAATTATAGCTAATTAGGGTTGATTATGAGTAATCAGGGTTATTTTGAGCTAATAGCCGGGTTTAATTGTGCGGAGTAGTGTTTGATTAGTCCTAATTAGGGCAAATTAGGCTTAATTGGGTTATGTTAGGACTAATTAGTGTTAATGAGGATTACTTTGGACTAATTATAGCTAATTAGGTTTGATTAGGAGTAATTGTGGTTATTTTGAGCTAATAGCTAGGTTTAATTGTGCGGAGTAGTGTTGATTAGTCCTAATTAGGGCTAATTAGGCTTAATTGAGTTGTTAGGCTTAATTGTGCGGAGTGGTGTCCGACACCTCCGGACACGTATGAAGACATTGATTTATTTTTTAAATGCTGGACACCGTGTCCGTCACCCCTTGAAGAGGTGCCGGACACCAGGTGTCGAGGTGTCCATAAGTATAAAGTCAAAATGTGACATTTCGGTGTCGGTGTCGATCGAACGCGGTGTCTGTGACCTAACGACACCTCGACACCTCATCGACACATCCGGAAACGTGTCGGACACCTCTTGACACGTATCCGACACCTTCGAACACGTGTTTGACACCTACCTGGACGTGCCCGAGGTGTCGGACACGTCCGAAGACATTGATTTATTTTTTAAATGTCGGACACCGTGTCCGTCACCCCTTGAAGAGGTGTCAGACATATCTTGAAGAGGTGTCCATAAGTATAAAGCCAAAATGTGAAATTTTCGGTGTCGATCGGACGGGGTGTCCGTAACCTACCGACACCTCGACACATCATCGACACATCCGGACACGTGTCCGACACCTCTTAGCGGTGTTCGAAGTCATTGATTTAATTTTTAATTGCCGGACATCGTGTCGGACAGCCATTGAAGATGTGTCCACAAGTATAAAGCCAAAATATGTTGTTTCGGTGTCGGGGTCGATCAGACGCGGTGTCCGTGTCCGTGCTACCTGACGCGCGGGATCTCAATCCAATGGGGTCCCATCCTCCGTCAACAATCTCAATTCTCAAATGCTCAATACAATAAAAATTAATAAAAAATCACACATTCAATCCAATTGGGTCTTATCCTCCGTCAACAATCTCAATTCTCAATGCTCAATTCTCAAATGTTCAATGCAATAAAAATCACACATTCAATCCAATTGGGTCTCATCCTCTGTCAATAATCTCAATATCTCAAATGCTCAATGCACAATTAACAATCTAAAATCATCAATTAACAACATAAAATCATCAATTAATAATCTCAATTACTTCAAATGCACAGCTAGTAACCTAAAATCATCAATTAACAACCTAAAATCATCGATCAATAATCACAATTCTCAAATAAACAATTAACAACCTAAAATTATCAAACAAACGATCAATGTTCAAATGGAAAAAATTTGTTCAAAATGCACATATCTGATGCGCTTGAATTATTTCAATTTAGGATTCGATTCGATTAGGGCATTTAATTTAGGGTTCAATTACTTCAATTTAGGGTTCAATTAGGGGGTTCTATTAGTTCAATTTAGGGTTTGGTTGAATTGGGGCATTCAATTTAGGGTTCAATTAGTTCAATTTAGGGTTCGATTGGATTAGGGCATTCAATTTAGGGTTCAATTTAGGGTTCAATTAGTTCAATTTAGGGTTCGATTGGATTAGGGCATTCAATTTAGGGTTCAATTACTTCAATTTAGGGTTCAATTACTTCAATTTAGGGTTCAATTATGATTCAATTAGTTCAATTTAGTGGTCGATTGAATTGGGACATTCAATTTAGGGTTCAATTAGGGAGTTCAATAAGTTCAATTTAGGGTTCAGTTGGATAATTACTTTAATTCAGGGTTAAATTAGGGGGTTTAATTTAGGGTTCGGTTGGATTATGACATTCAATTTAGGGTTCAATTAGGGGTTACCGTATAGTATTCAATGCTCGCATCGTGTCTAATGCTAGTTCGGAATACACCCGTGCTTGCACAGGTACCACCCTAGGCCGGGTTTAATCAAATCAACCCGACGATCCAAAAAACTCGGTACCACTTTTTGATATGGACTCTTGGTACATTCCTCGGGGTTACCATTGAAATGCCACTTTGTCACCATCTTGCTAAGATGTATCTCCATACCAATTTCAATCTTCTCTAGGCCTAGTGCTAGCAGTAGATTCCACACTCTTAAGGGTTCGATTCCACCTGGTTCCTGCCATTTTTGGTCTATCTATTATTCTGCAGATTATTATTATTGTGTTAATTTCACGTCGACCTAGACCGTTACACTGGATTTTCAATTGAAGTCTAGCTTCAGAGAAATCATGAAAGGGATCTTATAATTATAACAGCATGGTGGAACAAGTTTATATAACAACAACATTGTAACTGCTAAAATTTTAAGAAACTCTATGAAGCAAACAATTAAACTAACTAAACAAAATGGGCATGCATTTGTATAAATTATGATTTTTCTACTGACAATTAAGAGCAAATTGTTAAGGACACTGATGAAAGAAAATGGTGAGCAGTAGGGAGTACCGTGAAGGTCACCGGAGGTGGCGCGGTGCTGGGGGGAGGACGGATCTATCGCCGGAGGTGGCGCTGCGTCGGGGGGAGGACGGGGCTGTCTCCAGAGGTGGCGCCGCGTCGGGGGGAGGACGAGGATGTCGTTGGAGGTGGCGCGGTGTTGAGGGGAGGACGGGGCTATCGTCGGATGTGGCGTAGCGTCGGGGGGAGGACGGTGGTGTCGCCGGAAATGTGGGTCGTCGTAGAGGGGGTCGCCAGTGGGTGAGATATTCGAGACAGAGAGAGAAACGGGAGAAAGAAAATGTTCTGATTTGTTTTAAAGACGAGTTTTAGCGACGGAATTACACCGTCGCTAAAAGCCCGTCGGAAAAAGCTATCATTAACGACATAATTTTTAGCGACGGTAGCATTCCGTCGCTTATAATGTTTTTAACGACGGAAATTTACCAACGGGTTTATCCGTCTCTGAAAGACGTTTTAGCGACGAAATTCCTTCCGTCACTAAAAGTCCGTCGCAAAATCATTGTTTTCTTGTAGTGAATTAAGTGAGTTTGTGGTTATAATAACCGCCAGTGGTGGTGTTCATGTGTGGGGTGGGGAAGGGGGATGGTAATAGTCTGCGGTACTGTGTGTTTATGGTGGGGGTGGGGAAGGGGGATGGTAGCACATGGATGGGGGGTGTAGGGGGGAGAGAATGGTGGCCATGGTGGTGCCATGGTAACAGGTTTGGTGGTGGTGGGGTGGTTGTGTGGAGGGGGCGGGTAGGGGCAGGGGTGTGGGGGTGGAGGTGAATGGTGCCAGTGTATTGGAAGAGATGGGTTTTGTTAAAACTAGCTCATGTATTACTTTTAATAGAGTTTGAATGTTGGATCTCAAAATAGAAACCAAAATTGAAAACTGAAAACTCCAAAATGGAGTTTTAAAAAACAACCTTATTCTGAAAACTGATTTATAAAACCGAAGGAAATAAAAACGAAAACTGTATGCCAAATAATGATATTTTTTTCAGGTTTGAAAATTGAATAAAAACTCGAAAAAAAGAATGATTTCAAACACTACCCAAGACTATCCTCAATATTCGTTAAGCATCACAAATTTTAACAAAGTTTACAACGCGGTCAAATAAGTTGCTGCCATGGTTGCTCACCAGATAGACTTTCTGCATGCAGCCAAAGGCCCAAAGTCAGACATCTATTAAAGAAAAGAAAATGTCCTGCAAGCGTTTGTGAAGCATTTATGTTGTGAACGTGTTTCCACTTTAATGCCTAATGGAGAAACTATATGTAGGAACAACTTATCCCCAAGAAAAAAAAAAAAAAAAACTTATCCCCAAGAAAACAAAGTTTGCACCCAGGTACTTCTCAAATATTCATCTCCATGAATTTCTTGCTCAGAGTAATGATCAGTGGAAGTGGTTGCGAAAGCTCCAGCTGCATGGTTCAACTGCATGACCATATAAGGGACTAGGGGAGGGTGGTTCACGATGGCACGTGAGGCAATGTGTTCGTTCATAATGTACTGCCAACATCTACTGTAGTTTCTATGCTTGAACTAGATTAAGGAGATACCAGCTGTCATCACTATCCCAGGTGACGATGCCACATTTGAAAATCTCAAAACACGACAATCTCAAGGTATGCGTGAGCATTAGCATCAGACGAGAAAGAGGGACTGAGTACGATGTTTGATGCCCAAATAATATAGTAGCATTACCGATGTAGTAAACAGGGTGCAATTTCTTCTTTTAGTCTTCCCCATATCATATGAAGGCACTTTCCTTTTTGGTACACTTCAAACTGTAAGCATCTTGCAAGGGTCCGGAGCTCGATCTGGTCTAGCTAGTTTCCGCTGGATGTGCAAAGTCACATTATAAGTCAGCAGTTTTCTTACAATATTAATACCTTTCGACTCTTACGTAGCTAGAGTGGCATTACTTTGGAAGTTGATGTTTGATAACAGTTGGCAATTCATGGAAATAAGACGGTGTGCATTCAACTTCTTACTTTACCAAGGGTTTGTCTTAATGTAAGAGTGGTGAAATACGAGGGAGGTCTTAATTGGTGATGCGCTGAAGCTCAAGTTGACTTGCATCTCCATCTCTTGTTCTTCTCCAAGTGTATCCCTAATGCCTAATGTCCTATTTCTTCACTTAAAGAATAGGATAACTTCGCCAGTGAGATTTCAAGCCAATCTGAGAACTGCGGAAAGGGAATTGAAGCACTTTACTTAAGATTAGAAAGAAACAAGATTTCCAATCAAAGATGGCTAATGGGACCACTTTTTGTTTCCCTAATGGCTCACACGGTTTACGACATATTTATGGTATCACAGAAGAACCAAGCCCTGCTGGCTCGGAAACTCATTCAAAAAGTCTCTCCTCTACCATCTATCAGTTCTTAAAGACAAGCTTCATCAGGTGCAATCTGTGGTCAACATATTTGTCTCCACTGATCAAACACACCCTCTGGACTCGGCTATAGCCAGCATGGGAACTCTGGTACAATATATCATCATCACAGCTTCATCAGTGATGTTCACTTGTCAGGAGATGGCTCTTGGTGCAACCTCAGGTAATGTAAATGCCACCCTCGATTTGCACAACCAAAGCAATGTATTGCTTCATTCTGGAGTAGATACGCTAGATTGGTATGATGACAACTGTATTATACAAATAACTGATGTGGTAGAGAAAGGGGAATTTTGAGAGAGTGAAAATAATTAAGGGTTTTCGCAAAAGAAGAACGATATTATCGAGTTGGATGCCGCGGATCTATTAGCAAAGTACACGCATTATTGCCATGTTTGCAGGAAAAGGTTCAAGCGTGACGCAAATTTAAGAATGCACATGAGGGCTCATGGGGACGCCTACAAGTCTAGCGCTAGTTTAAGCAAGCCTATCAAGAATGGTGGGGATGGGGAGGGCTTGGCAAAATCGCGTAGGAAATATTTGTGTCCAGAAGAAGGGTGAAGTGGAACCAGAAGCACCCCAAGTTCCAGCCGCTGAAATCCATGATTTGTGTGAAAATCACTACAAGAGGTGCCATTGTCCAAAGATGTATGTCTGTAAGAGATGCAATCGGAAGCAGTTCTCGGTGTTGTCTGATTTGCGGACTCATGAGAAGCACTGTGGGGATCTCAAGTGGCAGTGCTCGTGTGGTACCACATTCTCTAGGAAATATAAGCTTCTTGGACATGTTTCTTTGTTCGTCGGGCACACCCCGGCAATCAATTCTTTGACAAAACTTGGGAAAAATTTAGCAACAACTTCGTTGCCACTTTGAGTCGTTCTAGGGATATATCTATTGTGGCATTGCATTAATCCACCGTCATCCGGTGTTTTTCCTGGAAAAAGAGATATACGGCTCTTACTTTCTACTTGCATACTGTCAAGCCTTAGGGTGGGTAGGTTCTTGCAAAAACCAAGCAAGGATAACACATTCTGCAGGTTGGAGTTCTGCCGAGTGTCTGATGGCTTCGTGCCTGTACTAAGCCATATTAGAACAATCCTGACTCAGGTGTGAGGAATCTATGAAGAAGATGTTGGAATTGGGTTTTAAACCCATTGTGAGAAGCAAATTTGACTCAATTTTTTAATAGGGTTCCAAACCAAGTTTTGGTTATGAACAAATTAAGACATGTTCGTCTATTAGAATAGATAATCATGGTATATTCACATGTTTAAAACAAATGGAAGGTGAATGAGAAAATTGAAGTTAAAGTTGGTGGTTCAACTTGAAGTGAAAAGAGTATCCCACATTGAAGAGATAAAGCCAAACTGTCTCCTTATAAGGCTTAGCTTTGAGCTAAAGGTTGGGCCCCTTGGGGGTACCCATGTTTTGAAAAGAGGGAGGACCTAGGTTGACCCAAGGTCCACCACACACGGGCGCCGCCCGCCCCGTCCCGGTCCATGGCTTGGGCCTATCAGGCTTTATTCTTTAGAGACAAATAAATTTTATTTTCCAACCAGCTGTGAAGAGTTGCACCCCCAGTGAATACTTAGTTTATTTAAAAGAACTGAATCCCGAAATCAATTTCTGTTATATTCTGTCTCTGAATTTCCTGTGTCCGAAAGAGTTTTGTGCCATTGTTTTGGTTCGCCGGGTCTGCAATTTGGAGTGCTCCTATTTCAGACGTATTGTCGTTGTATCCTGGGAGAACCGTCGTTAAGAACCGTCAGCATCGTTGCGGGACGAATAAAGTCTTAAGGACAGTGAATCAAATTCACGCCTCGCCTCGGTTCTCCATTACTGTTTGTCTGATTTTGCTGTGAGTTCATTTTAATTGTTCTTGCTAATACTGTTTGTTCTGTTTAGTAAACTACATTTCAGTATTTTCGTACTTAGTTGTTTTCTGCACAAGTATACACAAAGTATATATTTTTATTACAGAAGAGCTGGAAACAAGAAAGATGCACCACTAAGAATGAAATGGTTGAGAACACATCTTGATGTATTGACTCGATAATAATGGTTATACAACGTTCCCTATCAAAGGAATTTCTTCCCATATAAAGAAGAAAATTTTAACCAAGCATCGATCTAGCCCCGTGATTGGAATTTAGAATCTACAAGTACTCCAATGTGCTTCAACCCAAGAAAAGGACAAAGTAACTCCAGAACTGTAAATTCGTTTGTACATTATACTAGTCAAAATGTACAACAACGTTACAAGGAACTCGCAGCTTATGTTTCAGTACAAACCTCACCCACCATCTAGTTGCATTTGACCTTCACGTTGATCAGCATTATTTCCAATTTTCACCGCCGGGGTGTGGCCTATGAACAAAGTAACGTGCCCCATAAGCTTATCTTTCCTAGAAAATGTCGTACCACATGAGCACTGCCATTTGAGAACACCGCAATGCTTCTCATGAGTCCGCAAATCAGACAACACCGAGAACTGTTTCCTATTGCACCGCTTGCAGATATACATCTTGGGGCAGTGGCTCCTCTTGTAGTGATTCTTCACGCAGATCATGGATTTCAACGGCTGGAACTTGGCGTGCTTCCTGTTCCACCTGCACCCCTCTTGTGGACACGAATATTTCCTAGCCAGTTTCGTGGAACTATCTCCATTTACGTTACTCTCACCTCCATTGTTCTTGCTAGGGTTGCTCAAAGCCGCGCTAGATTTATACTGATCACCATGAGCCCTCATGTGCATCCTCAAATTCGCGTCGCGCTTGAACCCTTTCCCACAAACCTGGCAATAGTGTGTGTACTTGGCCAATAAATCAGCAGCTTTTATCTCGACGATATCATAATTCTTTGGCGGAAATCCTTCAGTATTCTTATATTCAGCCGCCGCAGGGAACTCCATATTCTCCACTGCATTCTTTTGTGTGCTATAGTTGCCACCAAGCCAATCAAGTGCGTCTACATCTCCTGCATGTACCAGATCATGGTTTTGGTTGTGCACATCGAGGGTGTTCCCAATGTTACCTGAGTTCGTACCAAGAGCCATCTGCTGGCAAGTGAACATCATGGATGAAGCAGTTATTATGATTTCTTGGATTAAAGTGCCCATGCCTGCTATGACCATGGCCGTTGACTCGGGAGGTTGAGTTTGATCAGGGGAGATAAAAACGTTGACCACTGAATGCACCTGATGAACCTTGTCTTTAAGAATTGAGAGATGGTAAAGGAGAGAGGTTGAGTGAGTATCCGAGCCAGCCGAGGCTGGTTCGAACGAGGAAGATAAAACAAGGTCTTCTTCTGTCGCACCATAAATATGTTGTAGACCTTGGGAGCCACTAGGAAAACAAGAAGTGGCACCATTAGTAGCCATCCTGCTGGTTCCGAAACCTTGTTTCTCTGTTTCTCTTCTTTGGTTTGAAGATCTTGTTCATCTGGTGATAGATGTGGTATGCTGATATATATGGAGGTCAGGAGGTGAGAGAGAGAGAGAGAGAGAGAGAGAGAGAGAGAGAGAGAGAGAGAGAGATCTTCTGTCATTTCGGTGAGATGGAAGTCAACTTTGAGCTTCAAATCACCACCACTTGAGACCTCCCTCGTATCTCACCAAACTCACGTCGAGACAAACCCCTTGATTAAGTAAGAAGTTTAAGAAGCTGAGATTTTAATACTAAAAAAACCTAACGCACACCCGTTTGTTCCTCCGAATTGTTTACTATTCTCACACGAGAATTTTTAAGATTTTGTTCGGCTAAATTCACGCAATTGAAACGAAGGATATGACAAAACCTAGAAGAGGTGGTATCTGAATTATGTAAAGTTAGTCAAGCTGTGTATGCTGTTTATATCTTGTAATGTGTGGATGGATGATAATATTTGGCTTTTGGTCCGGCAAGTCGGACCATCCATAATAGTTGTTTTGTACATCGGGAATAGTGGAACAGTTTAGTCGCTTAATTCTAATGTTTGTAAATAAGCTATGTGATTTTTGTAACTAGTCATGTTGGTGTGCTTGGGATAAGATATTGGCATGTGACATTATGGCTTGATCATAATTTGTCATGTTTATAGGATGTGTTTGTCATCTAATTGATCACAGCTTCTTCAGCCGGGTGTATACCTACCTTTCTTAAATTTTTTTTAAAAGGAAAAGAAGAAGAAGAAGTGGTGGTACCAAAAGGTGGTGTGGACTTCGACTGGGAGACTAGAGGGAAAGAAGATAATAAGTTTGTACCAAGTATTTTCTTCAGGAGCACTTTACGTCCTCCCACTAAGACATTTGAGCATTGCTCCCAGTAGTCCAGCTGGTGTTTCGATTTCGAGACCATCAAACATTTTGCTCTTGCGTGTTTGTCTTCTTTTGTCATCGCGCGAAGACTCTCTGTGTGTGTGTGTGTGTGTGTGACAAAACGCAAAGATTTAACAAGGTTCCCCTCTCTCTCTTTCTCTCTTACTCTGACGTCAACTTGCACGCATGGCTTGAGACTGATGGTGTTGAAATTTTCAAACCAGTCATTGCCATTGAGATAATGTCGACCGTTTCGGTTGATGATAGTCATATGACAGTTGCCATCTACTTAATCTAGTCTACTTGAAAATCTAACAACTCCGCCCGATGTGTTGGCAGGGCATTAATTAATCAACCTTTTTGACAGAAAAATGTTTTGAAAAATGTTTTATAACTATCCTAGTTCTAATTGTAAGAAGATATAATTATTTTCAACGATTTTTTTTGCTAACACTATAATAACAATTTTTAACAGTACATTTTTAGTATCACTAAATAAAAGAACTAAAATATTTAACAACAATTAATTGTCGCTATTTAACTGGATGGACAACAACTGTTCTTTTGGAGACAGTCCCCCTGACAACAAATCGAGGAAGATCCTTCCTGTGAGAGTTTATATCTATCTTCCTCCAACACAGTAGCAAAATTTTGACTGTCACTATGATTGTAAAAAGATAGTTACAATATCTTATAACAACAACTAAAGTTGTTAGATGTATTTAGTGGCATTTTTACTACCATTTTTAGCGAAATTTTTAGTAGCGTTTTTTTAGCGTCACTGAATAAAAATTATTAAAAATATTAAATTACTATTTATTATCTATATACATGAAGTTGTACCTATCTTCCTACTACAAGAGTAAGCAACCGAAACTTTTCAGTTTTGATGAAACTTTTTTTTTTTTGGAGATAATAATAGAAATATATACAAATCAATAAGACTTCACAGCAGTCAAGTTATATCGACGCACACATATGCGGATGTCAACTCCATCTCGTAGGTATCACAAACCCTAAAGTAAAAGGCAAAATTAATAAAATAACACATTACAAAGGCCTTAAGATTCTTCATATTATTGTTTTACCTTAGTTTTGTTTTCGGTTTTTTGTCTTTTTCTTTTTTCTTCGAAGTGGATCAGAGCAACTAGTGGTGGAACCAGAATCTTTCCCCAGAGGGTGCAAAAAATATAGGGATAATTGCATAAAATACCCATGTGGTTTGGGATAGTTGCAAAAAAAAAACCCCCGTTACAAAAATTGCAAAAAGACACCGGAGATTGCAAAAGTGTTGCACCCATCAGAAAAATCGTTTAAATTAACGGCATGTGATAGTCACGCTCTTGAAGAGTGCGTTTGGTAGAGATTAACTTAACGAAATGACAAAAATGCCCTTTATTTCTTCTTCCTTCCCCAAATCCTAAACCCTAACCACCACTCATTTCTGCCATCACCGTCGCCTCAACAGAATCGTCGCCGCCTCAGCAGAATCACTGTCGTAGCCACCTGCTCCACGTCGCGTCGCATCCTCGTCATCACCCCCAACCTACCCCCGCGTCGCCATCAGTTTGTTTCTCTTATTTGGTGTCAAAGTATAGAATCGGGGACTAGAAATTTTGGTTGAACCGTGGTCTCAAATGACTAGAAATCCTTTGGTGGCAGAGACCGAGGTTAGGGTCGGCTGCGAAATCTCACCCAGCGATAATCACGGCTGCCTGGCGAGCTTCCCGTAGCGGTGAAGTCGATCTAATGCCAAAAACTCTGCTCTACCGACAAGGCGAGTATCCTCCGCCGAAACCCTTGAACGGCATCAGTGATAGCCTAATAGTGGTGGATGGAGTTGTAGATCTACCTTTAACCGACCGTGGTAGTGTAGATCGGCTGTACTTTTGGGGCTTCGGTGGCCATGGCTGGCGATGTAGCTGGTGAGCAAGATTCGGGGCTCAACACATCATTTAAATTACTGTTTGTTTCTCTTACAATTACAATTACAGTTTAAATAGAGGGGTAATTTAGACATTTTTATCATTCTGTTACGAAAATTGACGGGTGTAACACTTTTGCAATCTCCGATGTCTTTTTGCAATTTTTGTAACGGGAGAGGTTTTTTTGCAACTACCCCAAACCACAGGGGTATTTTACGCAATTATCCAAAAAATATATCGAATTCACCAAATCTTTTTATTAGTAAAATAAAACACAAAAACTGAGTGCACTTAAAAAATATAGAAAAGGTGTTATTAAGTTTCATGAGAGTCACTAAAGACTCTTTACAAGTACAATACAAAAAAAAATGCGAATACAAAATATATATTTAAGTATTTACAAACGAAAGTATTAAATTACTACTCGATAAGGCCCCGAAGATTGGTAGCGCTTGATGACCCAATAGTTTTTAAGACATGTTTCTCAATGTAGCAAATCAAGCTACATATCATTCATCCATTCATCTCCCATGGAAACCAATTTTCCTTTTTTTTTTAAAAAAAAACTTTTCCATTCTAAAAAAAGTATTGGAATAAAATCTCACTATCTCAAGTTCTCAACACAAATTCACATAACTAAATAACTTTATATTTCAAGCTCACGATCAACCTCCAATTTTAAAACTAAATCACATTCCAAGATCAACCTCCCGAGCTCAAGCTCCACCTCCCAATCTCAACACAATATCAAATTCCAACACAACAATACATTTCAACATCCCAATTTCAAAATTAAATAGCCAAACAAGTTCAAACTCAACGTCATATTCCAACACAATTAAAAATTATTTATACACCAAATTAGGAATTAGAAAAGCAATTAGCCAATTAAGAATTAGCAAAGTAAATTAACAAAACAATTAAGGTGTTCCACCAAATCTAAGGGTAAATTACACACGGCACCCCAAAGGTTTACCTAAAATTACACACGGCTCTGCCTAAGTATTTTTATTACTCCCTGCCCCCTGTGGGTTGTTATTGCACAAAATCTACTTTCGTTAGGGAACCGTCAAAAAATTTAGGGCAACACAAATTCATTTTGATATAGCAAAAATGCCCTTAGATCTTCCTCGTCCTCTTTCTCACTAGAAGAAACCCAACCAACGCCACCCACCGGGGAGCCAGTAGACGACGACAACAAAACAAAAGGAGATCTCGACAACCAATCGACATCCGGCAAAACAAAAAAAAAACCCGATCCCAACACTAGATGTGTCGTCTCCGGCCACCAAATTCATGCAGCGGGGCTGGAAACTAACTACAAACTCTCTCTCTCTCTCTAACACTCTCTAGAAAAGCTTGAGCTGCAACCTCGATCATCATCATTGGGCAATGGAACGAGAGATGGAGTGGTGGAGGTAGGGGAGGGAAGAGGAGAGGGCGGCGGAGGGGGAAAGGTGAAGGATTAGGGCTTTAAGGGAGGGTTTGGCAGATTTCAGACCTAGTTTTACGACGGAGGTGAGGAAGTCGACACAGGCGTCGGAGACACGTACGTATTAGACTCTACCAGCATAGTGTTGGCGGAGTTCCCGGCGATTAGAGTGGGGCCTTCAGGCATAAGAAGGACCTGGAAGCGACGGCTGGCTGCTCCAGCCGAGGTGGTGGGAAGCGATTGTGTTAATGTAAATATATCTGATAGGTCTACAAGGCCTACCCTAAGCTACACTCACCTTCACCACACATAACACTCTCTGTAATCTATTGATACACCATCTTCCACCACTGTAAATTACACCAAGAAATGCAAGATTACTCTCATTTCTACCATGCTTCTCTCTTCCTCTCTAATATCATGTAACATGGTATCAGAGCCACCACTGGTGGTGGTCTCTTGGACTCAGGCCACCATCAGTAACCACCGATCCACTCACATGACACCACCAGTTCTCAACCAGACCATCGGACCACCATGCCCACCACCACCAACAACTCAAAATCTGAAACTCCCATGTCTCAATCACCAAAATCAACACATGTAACCACCACCCACAACCTCCATTACCATGCCACCAACACCTGTAAGAACCACAAACCCACCATCTGTTCTCTCATCTTTTGCGTCTCACCAACACTTGTAAGCACTGGCGACACCATCTATATCTGATCGGCTCAAAATTCTGACCCATAACCCAGGACCCACAATCTGCCATGACCCAACATCTGGAAACAAGCAACCAATCTGCCATGATCTGCCGCTGTGTCACCACCTTGTTGCCGCCGTGTCACCACCGTGTCACTCCAGAACCACTAAATCACCTGATCATCATCCGCACACAGCCTCACCCTATAATATAACCCCAATCACCACCGGCCTCAACCCCACAACTTCACGCAAATCACCTCCGGTGCCGGTCTCATCACAATACCGCCGGCGTCCCTGTCGCCACCGGCTTCAACACCAAATCACCACAACCCCATGGCTACACCCCAGCGCCGCCGGCGGTCAGATCGTCCACCAAAACCACCTCCACCACCGTCGATGTCCAGGTTCGCATGTACACCCGACGATCTACATCAAAACCAAGCACCATCCATCGCCAGCGGGCCGGCGGTGACCCAAAACCACCACCACCGTCGATGTCTAGATCCGCACTTACAGTCCTCATCCACCATCGGCATCAATATCCAGCACCGCCACACTGGTCACTCACAAGTCACAACCACTACTTCATCGCCTGACAAACCGGCGTAGACAGTCGCCGACCACCCACCACCGCCAGATTCGGCCGAATCTCAACCGGCATAAACCCGTCACCGACCACCACCAGGGCCACACCACCCGCCCCCGATCGGCATCATCATCGCGGCGCCGTACCGTGGCGTATCTGCCATGTTTGATGCCCACTTTTCTGCCACTCTTCTGTGAAACCCATTTTTGTCTCTCAAACTGTTATTCTCAGCCAGTTCACGCTTAACTCTTTCAGCTGGTTTCCTAATTACTTATACACTTAGTACAGTGACTCTCTTTCACTAAAATAAAAATAAAAATGAAGAGAGTGTTAATTTTTGGTAATTACTATCACATTAAAGTTAAAGAATCGGACCACTTATTTCACGACCAAAACCCACCCCACCGGTCCACCACTATTCTGGACTTTCACCACTAGTACACTCTCCACTCACGGGTTAAGATTTTACCGTCTATGCACAACCAGTCCCAACCATCGGCAATCACTCACACCCATCACTATTATGACCTCCGCGGCACCATCATCGAGCCAGACCTTCTGTCACGCCGCCGTCTTTGCATCTCCACCATGCCGAAGATTTGGACCCACATCACCGCCACCGCGGTTCTGTACAAACTAGACCCATATCACTGTCACTTGCCTCGCATGGTCACAACCTCCATGTGACCTTTTGCGTCTTCCCCATCTTTGGTAATATTGTCAACTTTGTTGTTCATCCAACTTCTCCCTTGTATCCGTTGAACGAATAAGGGAGAGCGAGGTTAGACCAAAATTGTTCGGGGGGTGAAAAGTGAGATAGGAGTGAGGATAGAGAGATACAAGAGAAATCCGAGAGCAATGTTCACCAAGGTAGTTAGACCTCAACCCGGGATGCCGGGAATCATGCCAAGACCGTCACTCACCCTGGTCGTTGGATCTCAATCCCGAGATCACCAGGAATCATGCCAAGACCCTAACTGATCATAGTTGTTGGATCAATCATCGGTGATCATGCCAAGATCCTCACTTTACTGTGGTCGTTGGAACTCAACCCCAGAATCAACGGGAATCCTGCCAAGACCTTAATTCACTATGGTTGTTAGAACTCAACCCCGGGATTGCTGGGAATCGTGCCAAGACCTTTATCTATGATCTTCAGGTCACAGTCGTCAGATTTCTCATATGGGATTACTGGACATCATCAGCCCAAGATTTTAGGTCTCTTGGTTACTGGACCTTACTTGGGATTTTTAGAATTTACTCCTGGACCTTCATTTAGTTGGGTCACTCGAAATCTTTGTTACCAGAAATTGCCCCAGGACCTCCAATCCCTTGGTCGCTGGACCTGTCCTCTCGGATCACCGAAAATCGCCCCAGGACCTCTTATCTCTTGGTCGCTAGATCTGTCCTCTCTGATCATTAGAAACCGCCCCAGGACCTCTTGTCCCTTGGTCGCTGGATCTGTCCTCAAGAACCACCACAAACCACTCCAGGACCTTTGATCCCTTGGTTGATGGATTGTCCTGTCGGATCATTAGTAATCGCCCCAATATCTTTAATCTCTTGGTCACTGGATCTATCCTCTGGGTTCACCAACCGCCCCAGGACCTCTAATTCCTTGGTCACTGTATATGTCCTCAAGGATCACCGAAATCCGCCCTAGGACCTTCAATGTCTTGGTCGTTGGATGGATTCACCAATAGTCAGATCAGGAACATTGATTCACCCATGCATCACTTGGATCATCTGTTTCACTTCAGGATCTACATTTGGATCTCAATGTTGTGAAGGGTCGTCATTCACCTCAAACATGGCATCAATCATTAACGTCCAAACTTAAGCTAGTTTCCTATCCACCATCTTAAGTTTGAGGGGGGATGTTAATGTAAATATATCCGATAGGTCTACAAAGGCCTACCCTAAGCTACACTCACCTTCACCACACATAACACTCTCTGTAATCTATTTATACCCCATCTTCCACCACTGTAAATTACACCAAGAAATGCAAGATTACTCTCATTTCTACCATGCTTCTCTCTTCCTCTCTAATATCATGTAACAATTGGATGCTGGAGGGTGTTGCCGAGTGGTGTGTTACTGGCGGTATCGCCGGATTGTGTTACCGGGTGGTGGGTCGCGGTGGATGCGGTGGTGGCCTGTAAGTAAGGTGAAGGGACGGGGCTGTTGGTGGGAGGCCGTTGGTGGTGTTGATTGGTCACCGGAGCGAGTTGCTAATCGCCGAAGGGTGTTGCCGGTCGCCGGTATGTGTGTGTGTGTGTGTGTGTCACAGGTGTGTTGGTGGTTCACAAGGGTGTGTGTGTGTGTGTCACATGTGTGTTGGTGGTTCACAGAGGGGTGTGTGTGTCTCGGGTGTGTTGGTGGTTCCGGGGGGGGGGGGTGTTGTGTGAGAGAGACAGACTGACAGACATAAACAGAGGGATGGGGGTAAATTTTTTCACTCTCTCAAAATTCCCCTTTCTCTACCACATCAGTTATTTGTATAATACAGTTGTCATCATACCAATCTAGCGTATCTACTCCAGAATGAAGCAATACATTGCTTTGGTTGTGCAAATCGAGGGTGGCATTTACATTACCTGAGGTTGCACCAAGAGCCATCTCCTGACAAGTGAACATCACTGATGAAGCTGTGATGATGATATATTGTACCAGAGTTCCCATGCTGGCTATAGCCGAGTCCAGAGGGTGTGTTTGA
Source organism: Escallonia rubra (assembly GCA_033065855.1). Taxonomy (NCBI): domain Eukaryota; kingdom Viridiplantae; phylum Streptophyta; class Magnoliopsida; order Escalloniales; family Escalloniaceae; genus Escallonia; species Escallonia rubra. The sequence continues at coordinate 367,384 of JAVXUO010000852.1, read as the reverse complement.
TCAGTGGAGACAAATATGTTGACCACAGATTGCACCTGATGAAGCTTGTCTTTAAGAACTGATAGATGGTAGAGGAGAGACTTTTTGAATGAGTTTCCGAGCCAGCAGGGCTTGGTTCTTCTGTGATACCATAAATATGTCGTAAACCGTGTGAGCCATTAGGGAAACAAAAAGTGGTCCCATTAGCCATCTTTGATTGGAAATCTTGTTTCTTTCTAATCTTAAGTAAAGTGCTTCAATTCCCTTTCCGCAGTTCTCAGATTGGCTTGAAATCTCACTGGCGAAGTTATCCTATTCTTTAAGTGAAGAAATAGGACATTAGGCATTAGGGATACACTTGGAGAAGAACAAGAGATGGAGATGCAAGTCAACTTGAGCTTCAGCGCATCACCAATTAAGACCTCCCTCGTATTTCACCACTCTTACATTAAGACAAACCCTTGGTAAAGTAAGAAGTTGAATGCACACCGTCTTATTTCCATGAATTGCCAACTGTTATCAAACATCAACTTCCAAAGTAATGCCACTCTAGCTACGTAAGAGTCGAAAGGTATTAATATTGTAAGAAAACTGCTGACTTATAATGTGACTTTGCACATCCAGCGGAAACTAGCTAGACCAGATCGAGCTCCGGACCCTTGCAAGATGCTTACAGTTTGAAGTGTACCAAAAAGGAAAGTGCCTTCATATGATATGGGGAAGACTAAAAGAAGAAATTGCACCCTGTTTACTACATCGGTAATGCTACTATATTATTTGGGCATCAAACATCGTACTCAGTCCCTCTTTCTCGTCTGATGCTAATGCTCACGCATACCTTGAGATTGTCGTGTTTTGAGATTTTCAAATGTGGCATCGTCACCTGGGATAGTGATGACAGCTGGTATCTCCTTAATCTAGTTCAAGCATAGAAACTACAGTAGATGTTGGCAGTACATTATGAACGAACACATTGCCTCACGTGCCATCGTGAACCACCCTCCCCTAGTCCCTTATATGGTCATGCAGTTGAACCATGCAGCTGGAGCTTTCGCAACCACTTCCACTGATCATTACTCTGAGCAAGAAATTCATGGAGATGAATATTTGAGAAGTACCTGGGTGCATTATATATATATATATATATATATATATAAAGGATTTAGTTTTAAAAAAAAAGTGAGGGAAAATATCTATTTTTCTCAAGTGTATTGTTTACTTTAGACACACTTCATTTGTTTGAAAATAATTTATACTAAAAACTTGAGAAAAGAAAAGGAAATTACCTAATCATTCGGAAATGTTTCGATGTCTGAATCGCTGTTCTTCCTATCATCAATCGGTTTATCTTGCTCGTGATATTTCACATCAAGATAATTCTTCCAACATACACATAACTCGAGTGACTCGGGGTTAAGACGACTCCTCTTGTCATCCAACACCCTCCCACTTGCTGAAAACTCTGAAGCAACCGTGGAGGCTTGCACCGACAGTACATCCCGGACAATTTGAAATAAAGTTTTATAAATTTTTTCATTTTGTTTCAAAAAATGATTAGTATTGGCATACAAGCCAATTCAATTGATAAAGCCGAATAATGATTAGTATTGGCATACAAACCAATTCCATTAAAAGAGGAAAAAGTAGACGAACCTACCGAACTAGATGTACCTTTCCCTGGTAGTTGTCTTGCTACTAGATGTTCAAGGCCTTTAAGGTATGGCGCATTATACATTTCACCACTCGACGATAAAGCTTGCCCGTGCACGTCAGCGAAATTATGATATAGGTTGTACAGATTCTCAAATGTCATGCTCATTTTCGTTGTAAGTTTGGTTGTGTCTGTATCGTGTAGCACATTAGTCTTGATATCTCTTGTATCGAGACGTTCACGCCATGCAACTTTAACCTAGGATCCAAACAAGTGGCTACAACAAAAATAATAGGCAGTTTCTTCCAATATTTATTAAACTTTTTGTCCATCTCTTTTACTATTTTCTAAAAGGGTCCTACATATCTTCATTTCATTAACATTGTAGCTATTTTGAAAATTTCTACTATAGCGATAAGGGACGTGAGATAGTACGTAACAGACAATAAATTGGTAGACGTGTAAAATACCTCCAAAAATTTGGATAGGTGTGCAGTTATCGATCTGCTATTCCGCAGGAGTTGACAAGCATTCTAGGAACGTGGTTAGTAGGAAATGCGTATACACTTCTTTGTATACCAAAACATGTAAAATCATATGATATGTGGAGTTCCACCTATGGACGACATCTGTAAGTTGTCTCCTACGAGGCAAATTATATTGAACACACAAAACTTTAAATTGTTGTGTTCTCAGACCTGGACTATTAATAAACAATGACATACCCCTTATTTTGAGAAGAATATCTCCTGCAGCAGCTAAACCATCTTGAACAATTAAATTAATTACATGACAAACACATGGAACATGAAATAAATCAACAGCAAGTACAGGTTGAAGGATTCCCTTTAAGGCTGCAACAACAGCTTTATTGTTATAAGTATTATCAAAATTGATACTTATAATCTTGTTCTTTATTTTAAACGTAGTACATGCATGAATTATAATAGTAGCAACGTCAATTGCATCATGCGGATAAGGAAAGAGTTCGAAAGCGATGATTCTCTTGTTCATAGTCCAATCAGAATCAATTTAATGGACCGTCACACAAGCATAACTAACAAAAGTAAAAGGAGATTGTCAAACATCAGAAGTAAGACTAACTCTTCCATCAAAATTCTCAAAATAATTAATCAAACGTGATTTATCAGTATTATACAGTCTAAGTGCATTGGATCTAGTTGTGTTTCTATGAACTTTTTTGAACAAAGGTTGCACGTAAGTGTTCATATATCTAGAGTGCTTAACATTATCAGCAAAATTAAAAAGTTTTTCACCGTGAATAATAACTTCGGCAAGACCGTCTCTTTGGTCTCGTTGATTATAAACAAATAACTTACCGTCAAAAGATAAATATGTTTGGCTAGGTTCGACATGGCCTTGTTTAGGTGCACATAGAGGATAATGCCTATTAAGATGTCCATTACCACTACCACACGGAAATAATTTACCACGGTACTTACATTGAGCTTTTCGGACGCCGTCAACCATATTATCATCAAAATGATTCCAACACTCGACTTTCTTTTTTTCGCCTTTTCCACTTCTGACAGACTACCCGAAGGATGACTCGGCCCTTCACCACGATGACCGCTCATCGAGTTAAAATTCTGCCCCAGAGTAGTAGCTTCGCCAACCGAGTTACGTCCTTAACTATAATGCGAGGTATCTTGTGAGGGCATATATTCGAGATCTGAAATGTTTTGGTTGAACTCCCAATTGACTTGGGTATCTATACTCATTAGTGGTGGATCTTGAAAATCGAATGGTTGTAGTGGTGCTTGGATTGGTGCTTGTGGTAGTGGTGCTTGTGGTAATGGTGGTGGTGGTGCTTGTGGTCCTTGTGATGATGATCCACGTTTGCTACGTGATTTAAATAATCGAAACATATTTGACGCTAATTGTTTTTGGCAAGAATAATAAATAAAACTAGTAAGAGTAACTAATTGCAAAGGAATAAGAGTAGTAAATAATTAAATAATAATTTTAATTGAAAATTAGAGAGAGCTAGTACTTAGTAACAAATAACAATGATAGTAAAGTTTATAGAATTTAGTAAGAGTAACTAAATGTAAAGGAATAAGAGTAGTAAATAATTAACTAATACTTGTAATTGAAAATTGAAGAGAATTAGTACTTAGTAACATGTAACAATGGTAGCAAAGCTTGTGAAAATGTAGAGTTTAGATAAGAGAGAGTGAGAAGATTGATGTGAAAAATATGAAGAAAAAAAAGAGAGGTGAATATATAGATATTTTAAAGTTCACAAAAGACCAAAATACACCTTAAAACTAGCCGTTTATAGGTGTTGGGAGGGTAAAAGTGTAAAAAAATAAAAGAGTTGTTAGAAATTTGTTAGACGAAAATACCCCTCCAAACTAGCCGTTATATAGCTGTTGGGGGGGGGGGGGAAATGAAATTTTGAAAAAAACGGGGAATATTGCCGTGGGGGGGGGGGGGGGAATGGGGGGAAATTTGAAAATTCAAAAAGGATGGTGGGGCCAGGCCAGAACCCAGGCAAGAACCGGCCCAAACCCGGGCCGGCCCTAAAAAACAGGCTGGTGGGCTGGATTTTTAGGCTGAAAATTCAGGCCTGGCCCTAGGCCCTATAGTCTAGGGCCGGCACTGTTCACCCATAGGGCCGGGCCAGCCCGAGCCAATTTAAGGTCGGATCAGGCCGGCCGCCAACTCTAACCCGGATCAAACTCTAGCCGTAGACATGATATTATCACTCCGTGAGTATTGTGCATCAATTCGACGGTTTTAGACCTGTGTAAGACGGTTTATGATTCCTAGGGTTGGTTTGTTGAGTGACATGCAAAACGGATTGGTTTAAGGTCATTATGAGGCAAGTTGTTTTTTTGTTTTTTTTTTTCCTTTACTAATCAACTTGTATTAGTTGAAAATCAGGGAGTTACCGGGGTGTCTATCTCTAATTCCCATACACCACTCCAGAAATATGTGAAATGGATGATATGGGAGCTGGGTCAAAATAATTATTGTTATCAAATGCAAGAGAATGAACAGCTATATTAGCATTTCTACTAATATCTCCAGAAGTCCAACATCCAGTTTGGCCTACGTGCCTCCAAAATTGCTGCTTTGCTTTCAAAGATAGCCAATTTTACTTACACGCCAAGTGCCATGGAGATTGTTGGCTCCTTAATAGATGTATTTGATTTTTGAAGTTTTAGAGAAAAATAAAATATGGTATCAATACTTAAAATTGTAAGCATAATTTTATGTCTTTTGAGTTGAAGAATTAACGGGTGCCATTACTGGAATATGTTTATGCTATTTTACTCTATAGCTACATATGAGTTTGGATAATTAGGCCGTGAACCTGCTAAAAGGAGGAGGGTTACGGCCATTTTGAATGTGTACTTTGCTTCAACCAAGCATTTAGTGTAACGTCTATTAGGTAGCACAGGTTCACTTTGTAGTTAGTTATTGTTGTTCACTACAAAAATATATTAGGCCATCATAATTCAAACATGTAACACTCTTCACTGGGTACTTGTGTGGATGCAACATGGCTTTTTTTTTTCTTTTCTTTTTTAGCATATTAATATATTGTATTTATAACTGTGGTTGGTCACTCGTAGTCTTGATCCTAGAAACTAATACTCTACCGAACTTATGTTTCTATGGCAGACAACAACTTGCACTAGTATGCAATAAAAAGTAAAGCTTTGCACAGACTACAAAACTTGCCGCTTATTTAATAATTTCGCTATATATAGTTTATACTACAAATAACCATAGAGTGGTGTTAAATAGCCTCATTATTTTTTTAAAAAGTCATAAGTTCTGATAAAAAAAAAACTTACATTTAAGTTTTAACTTTGGCTGATATGCTTACTCTTACACCAAGGGATGCGGTCATATAGTTAGACACTTGCAACATTTGGTCCTTTAAATATTTGAGGTAACTTGAAACCATTATTCGAAAGGTCTTATGCTTGGGTTATTTGTTCTTAAATGTACTAGATTTCACTTTGAGTCACTCTAGGTAAATTGCCGTGTTATTGATTCTATTATGGTATATATTTTTAATATTTATTTACTTTTCTTTTCTTGGTAAACAACTTCAAGAGAATCCAAAGCTTAGCAAGACTTCCTCTTTGAGATTGCTAAGGAAAGTTTTAAGGCTTTTTATTTTTCCATAATAAACATTTGCCGTTCATTTAGAGTGTTGTGCACTGACCTCTTAAGTCTAACATGCTACAAAAATTACGTAACCATTTTTTTTTTTCTCAAAAATGAATTTCAAAAGGGAATTGAAAAAGATTAGTGTACAAGTTGTGACGAGTCCAATATGATAGTGGCGATTCTACATGTAGATATGGTAATCACGGTAGAGGTAATAGTTGGTGTTGGTTAGAGTGAAAGTGATGCTACCCATGGTAATGATTTATGGTAGTGCAAATGGTGGTGGTATTAGCGGTTGGAGGTGTTAGTGGTGATTGATAGTGCGGTACTGATATTTGTTACGGTAGTCAAAAGTTTGTTGGCATTGATGGTAGGAGTTTGGTGGCGATGGTTGTGGCAAAGAGGTTGATGGTGACACTTATGATGGTTGCGGAGAGATAGTCATGGTGATTATGGTAAAATTTGGTGTAAAGATAAGAAGTCGGTGTAAAGATAGAGGTAGCGTTTGAAATCACTTAACTTTTCAATTTTTAAACTGGAGAAAAAAAACGAGGGTTGGCACACAGTTTTTATTTTTTTTTTCTCTTCAGTTTTTAAAATAGGGTTATTTTTTAAAACTCTCATTTTGGAGTTTTGGGTAACACCATCGCCGCCACTGCCACCCCCACATCCACCTGCCACCGCCACCCCTACCCCCACCGCCACCGCTACCACCACCAAAGAAAAAATTCAAAATAAAAAAACTGGGTAATCAAACACAAAAAAAAAAAAAAAAATCAAAATAAAAATTGGGTAATAAAACACCCATTTATTATTGTAAAAAATAAAAATTAAACTAGTTTTGGGTTTTGCTTTTTTAAAAACTGAAAATCAAAATTGTAAGTGATTTCAAACAGACCCAAGTGTTTGAGAGTTTGTGTTTTCAACCTGATACCATCATTTCCAATCATTGTTTTGTATGGTATGGAATGGGCTGTTTGATAAAACTGAAAGTTAAGTGCTCAAGACTTACAGTGCTGAAGTTATATAAATGACAATTTTAAGCTGCTGAATATTAAGTACTGAAAAAATTTGGTCCTGTCTGAAATTTAAGTACTGAATCAGTAATATTCTGTTTGATAAAAGAGAATAACTGAAGTCTGAAAACTGTATAATTTGACAATAATACCCTTTTACTCTGTTTTTTGAAACTTTAACAAGCTTGTTAAACAATTGGATAATTGGGCGTATTACGATATCAATGAAGGATACTTCAAATCCAAATTTCACAATCATGAGCATAGCCTTAAAACACAAAATAAAAAAGAAATTGAAATCAGTCACACCATAAGAATTGCAATAATGTTTTGATAGTCAAAAGTCACAGTATTACATATATCGATTACAACCTCAAATTAAACAATTGAGTTGCAATCTGCTCCCGTAAGTTCACCATAAAATTTTGATTAGCTTGTCGTGCTTCCGCTCCCATATCTACTGCATTTTCATCATGGTGATCTGTATCCCCATTATCAAATCGCTCAAAAGAGGGAATCTGTGATAATCGTTTTTCAAAGGAAATTATTTAGCGTTGCACAAGCAATAACAATATTCCTTTGTACTTGAAAAGGATATGGTGGCATCCTCTTCAATATTAGATAACGAGCCTTGAGAACTGCAAATGAACGCTCAATGACATTTCTCAATCTGGCATGTGCATGATTAAATCGTTCTTCTTTTGTTCTTGCACGTTGACCATGTGCAAAGTCCGCCAACCAATAACGCATATTGCGAAAAGGTGCCATAAATCGACGAGTATGTGTATATGCAGCATCACATAAATATAAATAGTACTTATCTATAATAATTTTATTTATTTGAACAATTTAGTACTTGTTTTAACCTGAATGTCAGTATCATATATAAGGCGCCATATTTCAATACCCAGGGCGGAAATGGAAAATCATTAGCAGGATCCCGCATAATTTCTGATAACATCCTTGAGTCGTGTGCTACTCCTTCCCAAGCAGCCCATATAAATGCGAAACCATGTTAAAGTCACATATGGCTAGAACATTTTGGTAACTCTCACCCATTCCTCTTCCCTTATATCGTACTTGCTGATTAGGGGGTACGACAGCATGAATAAGCGTTCCATCCAGTGCTCCTACTACACCCTACGACCAAAAATAAATAAATAAAATAAAATACAAGTGGATATGAATTTACATCTATAAGCATTTTTGTGTTCACTTAAAAAATATGTATCATTGAAAATTTTAACGAGACCTAACTTTGTACTTGTACCTGAAACACGTGTATGAGCCGATGATGGTGCCGAATATGATTGGCATTATGATGATATGTGGTAGGAACAATCATTTCTTTTAAAAAATTTAGCATCGCCGATAAAACCTCGTGAAAATATCTATGCACGGTATGTGTTGAATGGTTGAATCTTCATTTCATAAAACGAGTTCTTGTATTATGACTCAAAATTACCAAGAACATTGTCATCTTCTCCCGTATGGAAACGTAACGACTATCCTTTAGCCACCCTCGAGTGCGAAAGTAGTTACAAATGTTCAAAAATGCTTGTCTGGGCATTCTCAAAATCTCTTGAAAATGAGCAGGATTTCCATTTATAATCTCGTCCAAGTATCCAGCTCCAATAAGCGAAGAATTTGTATCTGGTCTTCTCTTGGAACATCTTTGTTTCAAAATTTTCATTATGAGAATGGTCGGTCGCAGTAACTCTTAGGGCATCCTTTTGATATGTGCTCACCATTATGTTCTATACGTTTAAAGGATAATATAAGTGAACAGTAATCTATAGTCGATAATCAACACAGTAAAGGATAAACATGACTATAAGGCTAACACATCATAAAGCAATATTATCCAACATCATAAAGAAAATGGCAATTGTAATTACTAGAAGACATAAATGTCAATAATCACGCTCCAAAAAGGAACAAAAAGAAAAAGAAGAGATATTTTATTAATTCCCTACTAATCCAACAATCATTTAATTATCCCATTCCTAATCGAAACATTAAACCAACCAAGGGAATTCCATAGAAGCCCTAGCTTTTTTCCATTCATTTGTATCCAAGATTTTCTAACTTCTTCTGGTGTTTGACTGAGCATCATCCACTGTTCCCTGTATGCTTTACTTTCACAAAAAATCTTTACTTTCACAAAAAATGTTGCATGCAACGATGTATAAGTGGTCAGTCATTTGTAACATTTGCATCTCATTTAAAATATGGTTGCACTCTTCCATGCCTGGCCCGTCTGATTTCTCCAAAGTTTTAAGAATTGCGGCTAGTTGATCATCAAGCTTCTCAGACTTGTCTTATGGCGTTTGACTTTTGATTTTCGTACATCCATCAGAGAATCAAGTGTAGGAGGCACATTAGAGTCATCGTCTACATGTATTTGAAAAGATGGCCCACCATCGCTAGGCAACCCATCCTTCGATGGACCCCAGGCCTCCTTCCCAGTTGCTCCAATACCGTTAAATAATACTTTCATCTCATTAGCATATTGTAGTCCAACATATCGAAATTGTTTCGCATCTGAATTTGCATGTGGTACATTATGGTTAAAATTTGGTTACACATTAATAGTTTTTCATATTTCAATAAATGCATTTTGAGATTAATGAAATTGTACCTTTATGTAGTCATCCCGTTCATCTGGACTCCAGTTCACGGTGTTTGTCACAGAATCATAACCATTTCCAGTCTTTTCAATTAGTTTCGACCATATACCATATTTTTGTTTCAAATAATTCCACTGGTTCTTTAATTGTTTTTTATTAAGGACAATACCTTTTTTCTCCTTCATTTTTTAATTAAAATTATCCCATGACTCCTTCTTCAAGCTACCTCCAGCCTTTCCACCTTCCAATGCTTCTACAAGGCATGCATCTATGAAAATTTTATATAATTCTGGATCCTTCCAGTTTGCTCTAGAACCGTCACTAGAAGCCATTCCTATACAAGTACTACAATATTAGATACTACTATAAAAGGTTAAAGGTCTAAGCTTTTGGAATTCAAAACAGGAAAAGTGTCGATAATGAATTTTAAAGGTGTCGCTAAAGATTTTCGATGATAAAAGATAATTTTTAGTGTGGAATCAATGGCATTTGCTATTGACGATATAGTTAAACTTCCCGTAAAGTAAAACACTATTAGATAACCAGTTTCACTAAACCTAATCAACCCCAATGGTCTACATGCATCAATTTCTCCAAAGGTCTAACAATTAGAATTACTGCACCAGAGCAAAATATATATAGACTTGTGCATGGTTCAATATCAAATTACTCAGGCACCAATCTGAGGAAGTAGTTTGATAAAGTTCCAAAAAAATTTTACAACTTGGCACATATTTGCTTCATTCAACACATTCCTTGTAATCTGAATCAGCTAGTCGTGGTCTTGGGTAATTTCCCGACAACTTAAAGCAATACATAAACACACTAATTCAAGATATGCCTATAGCAGCAGGATAGTGTTGTTGGCTACATGATGTTGTTACCTTCTTTCACATTTTTCTTTCAACCCTTGCACTTGAAAGCATGTTATACAAATACATATTACAATTGTAAAAGTGGGAAAGGCAGGAGCTACTGCGCATGAGAGTACTGCTCAACTCAAAGAACCCAATAAAAAACCTAAACCTCACAGTTCTAGCTTTCATTATGGAATGTTAAATACCCCAATTGCTACAGGGTTAGCTGCTCATATGAGGTTGTGATTCAATTTTAGGGTTTCTCCAGTCTTTCCTAGATAAAAGAAGCAACCCAGTGGGGCTCCTATCATTGCAAGCACTTTTGCGAAGAGCTATTTTGCAATACTCAAATTCTCCAAAAGTCACCACTTACTCCAAAAACTATCCACATACTCCAAAATTCGATGCATTGCAATTTTCCACAAAACAGCCGTATCCAAATCTAGTGCATCAAAAATTGATTAGTGAATTGTAATTGATTCAATGAATCAAAAAATTTGTGTTCCATAGCTTGTGAAGGCAACCACCATCTGGCTATCCAAATCTAGGGTTTTCTCTTTCTAGGTATATTCAGATTCTAGTGTTGTGTGTGACTTTGCCAAGATCATATTCATGAAGCTAATTACATTCACAAAGCAAGAGATCGATCAATATCGCAAAAAACAAATGGAATAAAGGCCCTAATTACATTCACAAGCACCATGAGAAGAAAGAAATTACGAACCTACAATTAAGGTTGGAGTGCTATGAGAAAAGATCGCTTCAGGGGAGGGAGAAGAGATCGCTTCAGAAGAAGAAGAGGTTGCGGAACGATCGATCGGGAAGAATAGGGGGAAGAAAAAGAGGCAGATAAGGAAGAGGGAGGGCATATTAGTCTGTTAGGGGAAAATTGTTTAACGAGAAATCATTGAGCGCTTTAAGTGATAAGTTAGTCATGAGTGACTTCAAATATTGGTCTTTATCTTACCTATCACTTATTATTTTAAGTGCTTAAAAAAATACGTTATCAAACGCACTTAATTTTAAACCATTGAAAACTTTCAGTTTTAAGTGCTGAAATGAGTTATCAAACACACTCGAAGTCTTACTTTGGCCAAGAGGTCATCGTGAAGGTTTAAATGCTTTTTTAACTCTGGACTATTATGGTCCAAACTACTTTTTTTCAATGATGCTTTCGTTAGGTCATGTTAAGATCATATTGATTAGTTTTAAATGTCTTTTTTAGTTTTAGATGTTAGATTGGTATAAAGGAAGAAAAAATATGCTTTAACCTGTGACGGATGGGAGTTTGAATGTAACATAAAGTATTACTGTGTCGTAACTAAATTTCAAAAGTGTTGCTTATGAGAAAGCATGGTATGGACATGAAAACACTCTTTATTCCGACAAAATATTTAGTGGCTGTCTAACCCCACGTCATCAGCATACATGATGTTAGACTACCAATGAGATTGTGCCAACTAAGCAAGGTTGGCAAGTTGTGGGCCAAATGTCCAGCTGGACATTAACCTTAACCATGTTTAAGGTTTAAGGTTTAATAGAATAAAAGAAAAATGCCAAAGAAAAAAAAAGACCTACCCTACTTTCTATCTCCCTTTCATCATCCTCGAACCGCCTTACTACTCTCTCTGCCAGCTGCCTTACCCACTCATCGCCGAAGCTGCCATTTCCTTCATCCAGCGCCCCGCCGTCACCCAGCCCCTTTACTGAAACTGATGTATCAGATTATCATCTCACCCCTGAGGAATGTTGTTTGTTCTTCTTTTTCCTTGTTATCCTTTTGATCTTGAGACTTTTGTATTAGACTATATTTATCTATTGTTTGCGCTGCTGGGCAAACTCACTATCGATCGTGCGCCTGAGACACAACCGATAAACAATGCGGGATCTTTTTTGCCTCTCCGGCCTGAGGACTTCGCTAAAAATGAAAAGTAATTAAAGACAAAATACTGAACAGATCTAAAATTGATGCGCCCACTGAAATAATGAAGATAATTCTTATAATGCGACGAACATAGGTATGACAACGTGCATGATTTTCTATAAAAACAAGACAGATCATCCCAGAAACTAGACGGTGATAATAGAATTTTGCTAGAACATGACAGACTTTATTTTTCCTAAGACTAGTTTTGTTTGTGGAATTGACGACCTCTTTTTCTCGTTGCTCTGCTCTCCTTTTATACTTTCTTGTTCACAACCGTCTCCCTTTTGTAACTGCTTATCCTTATCTTCTTTGAGAATAACTTCTCAGACTTTATGATCGGTCGTTTTCGCTGACATCTGTGCTCTACATGCAGTGATTTTAACTGATCTTTCTCAACAGTCTTCTCAGTAGTGCTGACAGTTGTCCACTCCAGAAACCGTCTATCAACCACTGCTACCGATTTTCTTGCGATGTCTTCACGTTAGCCATTATTGCCGATTTTGTTGCACCTATTAGCGGTTTTCTCTTTTTTGCACGACTCATTCGAATTTTTTGCTTCCTGCATGTTTTCTCCAATTCATTTATCTTTTTTCAATCCATAATCGGTAATTGGCGTTTCATCAGTAACTGATATAGACGTGCCTATTTTTACTTCCCACTCAAAGCAGTTTTCACGGTCCTCGTCATGCCACGTGTCTATGCATTAACTGCCATAAAAATGCTTATGCCGCCAACATTGCCCCCTTAACTCGTACGGCGTGTACAGTGGTGCGAGTTAATTATTGTTCCGCCTTAATTTCTAGATTTTCAACTTTTAGCCATTTCAATGCAATAGAGTCCAAATTAAACTCTGTTACTCGCTCGTTTTTAAGCCGTTTTGTTAGCATAACCTCATATTTACGTGTTTGCAGCAAACCCTAAAACCTATGCTTACTCTTTCTTTATAACCTTCAAGAATTATGGTGAAAAAGAGAGTTATCTAAGAGGAGATGAAGGTGATGGGGTCGACTGTCCCACTAACCCTCGATGGGGTGTTGGCGCCCTTATGGCCTATGTTGATCCTATTGATACTCGTGTTCTGATTCCATACAAAAAATGCCTAAAACCTATTAGCCCCCATATTTTGGGCCTTCTTTTAGGGTTAGATCTCGACCTTTAAAAGAGTATCCAATTGATGATTCCGAGAAGCTGTTGCTTAGCTCGCCCTATTTGAATTGAAAAGGCTGGCACGAATATGGCTTGCTGATTAGGTCTTGGCCAACCCTTATTCATACCGATTGGGGTTTGTGGGTTGACCGTTGTCGAATTCTTTTGTCGATCAATGGAGGCGGCAAGGTATCTATAAATTAATTCATATGTCAAAAAATCTCCTAAGGTAGATCGATGGCTTCTATCCTCGTCTTTTTGTCTTTAGTCTATTACTACCAATGCTTTTATGTTAAGGACTAAGATGATGGCCCCTACCATTTTTTATGTATGTGCCTTAACAGGCCTTTTGCCGATTGGTATGCTTTGACCAACCATAATCCTACTGGTTTATCTCTTGATCTCTCATCCTCAAAGTATTCTAAAACTTTTGAGAGATATTTCATCAAATCGCGTTCCAAACACGATGATACTTCACCCGATTTGAAGGAGCTAGCTATTTTTCTTTGGATGTGGCTATCTCGTCTTGTCTTTTGTGTATCAAGCCTTTCTCTAACCAAAGAATATATGAATTTGGCTATTAGCTTAGCTCATGGTAGGGAATATGCGCTTGCGCATTTGTTGTTGGGTAGTTTGTACAGGGCGATGTCTACCATGGTAGGTGAGAAAATACATTGGAGCATTGGCGGTCTTTTCTGGTTGGTCCAATTATGGTTGCAAGCCTATTTTTCAGAGTTTGCTCATTTTATTCATGTTCAGCCTGATACTTCCCTCCTAACTTATGGACATCGCCTTTCTCTGGGCGAAATAAAGCTTCATTCCTTCATATCTTGTTTCCGCTTCTTCTTTGATTTCACCCATCTTTTCACATCCGTTCCTCTCTAGAGAGTTTGGACCCACTTGGTTTAGAACTCTTCCTACCTATATAGATGAAGGGATGTCCATAGAGTCTCAAGATTTTGTCCGTATGGTATGGGTTAGCTTTTTTTGTGATTTACAGTTACGAACGATACACCCCTTCCCAGTTTGGCCAGCAATTTGGATTAGTTTAGGAAATTCTAGCACCTTATATATTGATAATAGTTTTTTGGAGGCCAAAGAAATAATGAATAGAATAACTCAAAACCATATTAGGGCGATAGATAGGGCTGTAGACTAATCGATGGACAACTTTACTATGTCCAATTTTGCCATTCGTACTACTGGATTGGTTTGCCCTTTTGACTTGTGGTACCAAGATTGTGTTTCCCAATTGTACGATGGCATCGAGTATATTGACTGCATGGTTCATCTTGCTCCAAACAACCCACATCGACCAGGTATTTTACTCCGGTTTTTAATACCATTTTTTATTGCTGGTATCAATTTGCTTATTGTACTTTGGTTCTATTGATATAGGAGGAAGCAATAATCCTACCATTCCATAAAAGGAAGTCAATCTCCTTCTGAAGAAACCTCCCGACAAGTGCGGGGTAAGAAAGGGAAAGAACTTGCTATTGAGTCTTCACTTGAGAAGTCTGACACTATCGGGGTGACAAATGATTCTTCCAAAGATTTATCGGTAGAAGAAGAGACTGAAGAAATGGAAGAAGATGATGTACTTTTCATTCAGAGGAGAAAGGAAATCTGAGAGGATAAAAAGTGAACATAGCAAGTCTCTGAAGACCCTGTCTCGAATCCTCAATTAACCAAGCCGATCTCGTTCGACCCTTTCAACATCATTCCTCATGTCCAGACTACTTCAACTGTCATTATCGTTCCAGCATCCTCAAGTGTTCCAAACCCAAGTAAGAACTTTTCAGTCCTTTTATATTTTGCCAATGATAATCGTTCAAAAGGCTTTGATCATTAATTTGCTTTATCCAGCTGATGAAAGTGCTAGACCAACCAAAAGGTTAGCTACTGAGGCAAGAGTCTCTACCATTCCGAGTGGAGTACCCAAAAAAACCAATGAGACTTTTATCACGCCTGCTGATCAGCACGAGGACCCTCTAACTACTCAAGTTGGCACAGGTACGACTGAGCCCAAAGCCACTCGAAAGAAAAGTATACCACACAAGACTCGCTTCAATGCAAGGACAATATCGTTAAAGGTAAATTTCTTCTTTTATTGGTTATTGTATCCATTGCCCTATTCTATTTCTTACCCCTTATTAGGATTTGGGTGGTATTACCATCGATTTAACTCAGGAAAGCACCAGCAAGAAGGTACCCCTTCAGGTGACAATGTTTCTTCTGGTAATCCTGTTGATGAACCAACAGAAACTACCAGTGGCGAGGGTCTTTCAGTTGTTGCCACTCACCAATCAGCGTCTTTGCCTCAGCATGTTAGAGGATTTCAAATGCTTTTGTTTTGCATTATTATCGACGGCTCAAACCTTGTTTTGGTTTATACAGCAAAGCAGTGAGCCATGGGACATTCAAGGTGAAGAAGGTTCTATTGAGGGTTCTAACGGTCGTCATTCCAATCAGCTGGGAAACATTTTATCACATGTTTCTCCTACTTCTGAAACTCGCCTCCCTACTAAAATTATTTCTCCTATTGTGACAAGTCCGATTAAAGACTCAACACCTACTCCTGCATCAATTGTTCAAACAACTGTTATTCCTCCAATGCCTGAGCCATTGCTTGTTCCAACCGTTACAAGTTCCTCGTCGATTGCTCAAACGATAGAAAAAGCTACAGGAACTCTGACTGTGAAATGAGCAAAACCCTTCGTGCCCATTTTTGAGGATATCAATTAGAAGTTTCAACAACTTCAAATGGCAATCAGTGCTTTCTCTTGGCCCTCAATGGCAACATCGACTTCAGCCTCAAACATTGATATGACTGTAGTTCTTGATGATTTCAAGAGTTTACTTAGCCACCATTTTTCTGATGTTTTGGCCAATGAAGATGCTTTGTCGAAGATGAATGACTTAATTGACACCCTGGCCGATAACACATATGCACTGAACAATGTTCAGGCGGAATTGATTGCCATTTTAAAGCTACAGGTTTCGCTTATATCCTCTTCTTGGAAACAAGGTATGGGTATCAAGTCAAGTGTCCAAGTAATGGATAAGGATATTGATGCTCTGAATACGAAGATTCAAGAAAAGCATCAAGCCAGCCTGCAAATCTCTAAGGATATCAAAGAAATTGCGGCCGAGAAAAAGGAGTTAGAGATGAGAATGGCTGCTTTGGAGCAGAAAGAACAAGGTATGCTCAATCAACAAATCGCGATATACCAGGAGGCAGTCGATTTAGCTAAAGCCACAGAAGAGACCCTGAAAAAGCGAGCGAGGGCTCGTTCCCAACTTGCTTTTGCAGACCAAATTAACTCTAAAGCGGAAATGCAATGGAAGGACATACAAACTGCTTTTGGTGTTTGATATCTTTTGTTTTGTAGATAATATTTCCTTTAATCGAATTATCTCTTTTAGACCGCCATTTTTAGTATCATAGCAGTTCTATTTTATTTCGCGCTCTGTAGCCTTTATCAAGCTAATGTAGACTGTCTTTCTTCTCTTGTAAGATCTACTTATTTTTAATTTTTGAGCATATAAACTTATCTAGAGCATCAAATCGATGATCTTCTAGATCGATTGTCATGACCTCATTTTATTCCGCCACGAGAATATTATTTTGCATGACTACTCGGAAAGATCTTACTGTTATCTCCATGGGTAATACAGGATCATGCCCAAACATTAAAGCATATGGAGTTACTCTTATGCTAGACTTTGGAAAAGTTCAAAATGCCCAAAGAACTTCAGATAATAATCAGTGCCAATCGATAGGGGTGTCTTCAGTGGCTCTTTCCATGATGTGCTTAATTGACTTGCTTGTTGCTTCGGCTTGACCATTTTCTTGTGCATAATATGGAGTAGAGTTTACTATTTCAAATTTATATTCTTTAGCAAACTCACGTATTTGCCCCCCAGTGAAGATAGTGCCTCTATCAGCCGTAATCGTTTGAAGTAATCCGAACCGATGGATTATATTCTCTTTGATTAATGTAATGACACTTTCTTGAGTAATTGTTTTCATCGGTTTGGCTTCTGTCCACTTTGTGAAATAATTAGTTGCTACGATTATAAATCCATGTTTCTTAGATGGAAAGGGATGTATTTGGCCTATTAAATCCATGGCCCATCCTCGGAAAGGCCATGGCTTCACTATTGACTGCAACTCTATGCACGGTGTGCAATGAACAACACCATGTTTTTGGCAAGCCTGACATCCCTTTGCATACTTGATGCAGTCCTCCATTATGGTAGGCCAATAATTACCAAATTGTTTAATCAGCCATCTCATTTTTATGCCTGCCTGATGAGCACCACAAATACCCTCATGCAGCTCAACCATTACTTGCATAGCTCCTTGTTCCCTAGACACCTTAACGCAATCCTTCTAGCATTCATTTGAACAAATCGCCATCTAGGATGAAGTATTTGACTGCTTGTAATTTTATTTTTGTGTCTACCTTTAAATTAGGGTTTTGTAAAAATTGAATAATAAAGGCGTTCTCTAGTCGTCTTGAGTTGTATCGACTGGATTAACCATTTCTAATTGTCCATATCTATCACCAATCAATGGAAAATGTTTTGATACTTTCACCCATTGCTCATTAACTCCATCAGAGACTCTTAACCCCGAAGTCAATTGAGCCATGACATTGGCACTCCCGTTATCTAACCTGGGGACGTGGGTTACAGTCATATCATCAAATTTTTCTAGCAAGTATGAAGCAATACTGAAATACATTTCCAAACCAAGAGCACTACATTTCAATTCTACATTTACTTATTTTACCACCAGCTGAGAGTCTCCGAATATTTGTACCGTTATTACATGCATGTCCAACAATATTTCTATACCGATAATCAAGGCTTCATATTCTACTTGATTATTTGATGGATATTCCCGATAGGCAAAATTAATATTATTCTTGCACCAGCTCCTTGATTAGTTTTTGATCCATCAAACATCATTTCCCAAGGAACAATACCAACATAGATTACCTCATTTTCAATGTCATCACTTGGATGATTTGCCAAGAAATTGGCCAAGGTTTGCCCTTTCACGACTTTCTGAGGAATATAAGTTAAGCTATACTCTATCAATGCAAGGACCCATTTCCCCATTTTTTCCCCCCGTAAAACTGGTCTTGATAGCAAGTATTTTATCAAATCATTTTATGCTATCACTAACACATCAAAGGGCAGCATATAGTGTCGAAGTTTAATCGCAGTACAGTACAAAGTTAAACATAGCTTTTCTACAAAGGAGTAATTTTGTTAAGTTACATTTAAACATCGGCTAAAGTAATAAATAGCATGTTCAAAGCCTTGATTATTTTCCTGAGCTAGCAAACTACCAAGCGATGACTCTGTGGCTGATACATATAGCTTCAACGGCTTTCTGATTCTCAGTGGCATCAGGACTGGGGGTTTGGCCAGATAATCCTTTTTTGACTGAAAAGCTTGTTGATACCCTGCTTCCCAACGATATTCGAAATCTCCTTTCAACCCCAACAAAGCTGAGAATGCTTTTGTTTTCCCTGCTAAGTTAGCAATGAATCGAGGTAAGAAATTAACATGGTCTAAAACAACGTTGAAGTTCTTTCTTATTTAAAGGGGGTTTGGCATTTATAATGGCTTTTGCTTTATTTTTATCGATTTTGATTCCCTTTTGGTGAACCAAAAATCTTAAAAATTCCCCGCAGAAACTCCAAAAGCACATTTCAAAGGGTTCATTTTTAAATTGTGCTTTCTCATTCTCATGAAGGCGTTTTCTAAATGTCGTATATGTTCTTGATGATCAACCAATTTAACAACCACATCATCAATATATACTTCTAAAAATTTTCCAATCATATCGTGAAAAATCAAATTCAATGTCCTCTGATACGTGGTCCCAGCATTCTTTAGGCCAAAGGGCATTACTATCCACTCAAATGTTCCAATTGCACCAGGACATCTAAAGCTCATTTTATGAACATCTTCGTCTTTGATAAAAATCTGATTTTATCCAGCATTTCCATCTATAAATGACATGATTATATGTTTAGATCCTGAATCAATTAACATGTCTACAATAGGCATAGCATATTGGTCTTTAGGAGTAGCAGAGTTTAAGTTTTTAAAATTGATGCACACTCTTAATTTACCATTTTTCTTTAATATAGAACAATATTAGACATCCATTCAACATATCTGGCTGGCCGAATGAACTTTGTCTTGATCAATCGTTCGATCTCCTCCTTCACTAACAATGTCACATTATTTGACATCTTTTTGGGAGCCTGTATAAATGGCTTGAATCCATGTTTGATCGGCAACCTGTGTTCCACCAACTTTCTGTCTAAATTAAACCAGGCATTTCCTCATAGTTCCATGTAAAGCTGTCTCTATAATCTTTGACCAACTCGATAACCTGTTTTCTAACTTCATCTGGTAACTGAGCACTAACGTAAATAGGTCGTGGATCAGCCTCTGTCTCAAGTACAATTCTATCAATGGATCTTGTGCTTCCGTTTCAAATCATCTAATTTGGTCGGTGCTAATTTGAGATCCTATAATCGGACTCCATCCCATCGATCTTCTTGATCGTCTTCTACACATTTTGCCCAATCAATAGAAGAAAATTTTGTCAATCGCTTCTCCATGGCATAAATCATTAATTTTTTGAGAGTTTTTTTTACCAAATCTTGTCCTATTTTAGCTCTATCTAAATCTACGACAGTTTTTGGCTCTTCTCTTAATTTTTGACATTCTCTTCGTCTCTTTGGCTATCGACGATAGAAGCATCTCCTAGCTTCTGTTGGGCATAATACCCTCTATGTATGTGCTTATCCATCCATAATTGTTTTCATACTTGTTTGGTAAAGACCTTCTACTGTCAGGTCCAACCACAGATCAATACCTCGACCACATACCAGTATCCCATCCCCGTCTAACACTAATGGCTATATTCCCTGTTGGTCAAACTTCGCCTTGATGCAGTTAGAATCTTCTAAAATGGCTTATCATCCGCCCAAACCAACTCGGCTACTTTCTTCCCATCCTTTTCTTCTTTCCAAAATATTAGAACCTGGTGGAGGGAGGATGGAATGCAACCGTTGACATGTATCAAATCCCTTCCAAGCAAAGCATTAAAACTTGTGGAAGAATCAATCACGAAATACGGAGATATCTTCGTCTTTTTCTGACTGTGAGTTCTATGGGGACTACACCCTTTGGTTTGAAATGCCTCCGGCAAAGTTATAAACCATGACTTCGAATGGGATTAAATCCATTTCATCTTTGCATAGCCTTTTCAACATTCTAGTAGGTAGAATATTTACTACAGCACCATTGTCGACCATGACTCTAGCCATGAGTTGGCCATCCATTAGCGTGGAAATGAATAAAGGTTTCAAATGCTTTGTCCTTTGCCGGTCTGGTCTGGTTAATATGACTCAATTCTCATGATCAATTATGATGCCTTTACTAGAATGATTTTGTCTTACCTCGCCAAGTGTATCATTCATCTCCTCGAGTGCAAAACTATTCGGTATTGGTGTTTTATCGTCTTCAATATATTCTTCCACATTCTGAAATGATTGCTCTTCTTTTGCTTCAAAAGTAATAGGAAGAATGAACACCATGTTGCAATCGATATTTACCTCATGTTCACTAAAGAATAACTTCTTTTTTGCTTCAGCCTTTTGTCCTCCAAAACCACTCCGCTTTCCTCTGTGTTCTCTTTCTTATTTGGGACATCCATCTTTATTTATTTGCCAACCGATAGCTTTTCAAGTTGTTGGAATCTCCCATTTGCCATTATTTTCTGGAGAACTGCCTCCTCCGTTTGTTTTTGTTGCGCAATTCCAACTGTATCTTGACATTCAAACTCTCTTATCCAACTCCAATTTTTCCTCTCGAGTTGAGCTTGTTTGAGCTCTAACTCTTTCCGCATTATTTGTAAATTTTCTTTGCACCCTCCTTTTTTGTGTTCTGCTCAAGTCTTGATAAGTCTCTGGGAATGAAAATTTTTCTTGATTGACTATGTGCCAATGATTATCTAGTGGCACTTTGGGTTTCAAAATTCTTGGCTCTCCCCGATACTCTTTCATCATCCTGAATTCACCCCTCTTTCCAGCCGTCATGGAATTTTTGCCTTTGTAATTTTTGGACACAAATGTTGGGTCAAATGGTCCAAAGTTTAGTCTCACCATTTTTTAGCCAAAGTGGCCTGGCCCTACATTGTTCTGATAAATCACTTGATTAGCCATATTTGGCTGTCTAAAGCTCATTCCCGACTAATTATGATTATTCAGTCCCTCTTGATTAATCTTTTAATACCTTTCTTGTATCATCTTCTTACGGGTCTTGTTTTCTATCGCCCGTTCTTTCTGCCACATTCTTTTTTATCATTCTTTAGAAGAACCACAACTTTGGTACACTGGTTCTCTGATCGGCCCAATCTTGGATACGGACATGCCCAACTTTAGTAGCAAGCTCCCTTTATTGGAACTCTCTTCATCAGCCCATATAAACCTTTCTTTCTTCTTACTGTTACAACCAAAACCTTCATTCATATCAGAATCAGAACTTACCTTTTCCTTTGCTCTTACCTGATTAGTTTTTCTCTCCAAAGGTTTCCTTGCCTTAAAATTATCTCCATCTGAACTCTCCTCGTCGCTTGAACATTCGATCGGGTCAAAATTGACTGATACTATGTTAATGTCAAGCGCCATTTCTAGGAAGGGATCAATGTCTCCCTCCATCACTTATGTATCCTTATCGACAAACTTGGGAAGTCCAACTTCAATTTGATCCTGCACAGAATCACAAAAATAACGCAATTGTTAGTATATTTTGACTTATGGTATTATGTCATTTACAAAATTTAGCTTTCTTATCCTTTGAGGCCCGAGAAGGGCCTGGAGCTGGATAAATTTTATCTTCAAAAGGTGATCAAAAATCTGGTCCGCTTGATTTATATCGAACGAATATTTTCTCATCGCGGGTGAGAGATTCAGCTTATTAGGCTATTTTGAGGGTAGGCTGATAGGACTTCTAAATTTAACCAAGAGTTCGCAAGTGACCGGCTTCTTTCCAACCATTTCCGCAGCATCTATTTCCAAATCAACAGGATCTTGAAAGTAAGTTCCCATCGACAAATTTTTTCTGACTTACTCTTCCCTTAATAGCGTCTCATATCGGGCTACTTTAAAAGATAGTTCAAAAAAATTTCTGAACTCCATCCCCTCAAACTTCTTCCTAATCTCAAGATCTAAACCATTGAGAGCCAGATTTGCCAATTCTAATTCCGGCATTTGAAAATGACATTTGTTCTTGGAAGCCTTAAATCTTTCCAAAAACTGTTTTGCGCTCTCCCCTGAAAACTGTTTCAATCTAACCAAATTGGCTAGAGAAATTTATGGTTCCATCTTGAAGAATTCGACATGGAATAAGTCTTCCATGTTTTTCCAAGAAATCACTGAATTTGGCGGTAGATTTGCATGAAAAAACTACCATAGTCAGTGAGTATTGAAACCATTTTAATTTGACTCATTCATGCTGACCTAAATCTCCACATTGTAAGGTAAATCTCGCAATATGTTCAATGATCGATTGGTTCCCTTCAGCATGGAATAGACTGAACTATGGGACTTTCACTCCTTTAGGTATTTCCATCTGATCAATCTCATCAGTGTATGGTTTTTGATATTTTGCCTATTGATAGGCATGTATCCTTGACCCATTCCAACTTGATGGAATTCGTGTTGGGGTTGAGGCGCAAACCTACAGCCTAACCATTCTCTATCGCTTAATTGAACAGCATCAGTCGTGTCCTCGAACATGGGGTTTTCAAATCGAGTGGTTCTCTCTAGATTTCTTCTATGAGGAAGAGCGTATATACCCTCGACTCCCAGACCACCATGGTATTGACCATTTCTGTTTCTCGAAACTTTGATATTGTTAGGCCACGTGGCAGTTTTAGGGCCATTTACCCCTATTCCTCTTTTACTCGGCCTTGGTTCCCCTTCATCGATAGGTACATGAATGTACCAACAGACTCGTATGGCTAATTCAAATTCAAGCCATTAGGCTATTTTACAGCATTCTCGATCCTTACAGGGGAAGTATCTGCTTCCTCTGGGTCAGTTTGGTTATTGATAGGGGCTTTCCCTTTTGCATATTCAAATTTACTATTCTAACAATAGAAGAGGTTTGTTTTTGGATTTCTCCCGATAGACCTTTAATCATCTCTTTCGAAGCATCTCTTTCCGCCGACAGTCGTCTCACTTCGTCTACAATCTTAGAACTAGACTGATTTTTGATCACTAACCGTTTTATTCAAAACCATGTTTTGGTCTTGCATGATGGTTATAAACTGAGACATCATATTTGTAAATTCTCGCGTTGATGAACTAACTTGGTTCATCATTTGCGTCAGAGTTGGGCCATTATGGCTAGTGGCTGGCATTTCAGCATCAGGACTTACACCATTGTTGGAGCTTCCTCCATTGGCGTTTCCCTGAGTTTTGAAACGTTGGCGTTCACACTATCACTCCTAGTCATACCATGAGTGGCCTGAATATTTCTTACTTCTTCCAAATTCCCATCATTGTTAGTAGTTGGAATTTTGGTACCATTATTGGCGCCCTGCAGCCTTACAGCATTATTGGCATATTTTCTTTTTTAGCAGTGTCCCGTCGGGCATGCTAATGTTTGTGCTACTGGGAAAACTCACTATCGATCGTGTGACTGAGACACAACCGAAAAACAGTGCGGGATTTTTTTGCCTCTTGGGCCTGAGGACTTCCCTAAAAATGAAAACTAATCAGGTACAAAATATTGAACAGATCAAAAACTGATGCGGCCACTAAAACAATAAAGACAATCCTTACAATGCAACAAACATAAGTATGGCAACGTACATGATTTTCTATCAATACAAGACAAATTATCCAAGAAACTAGACATAAATAAAAGAAATCGGCTAGAACATGACAGACTCTATTTTTCCTAAGTCTAGTTTTGTTTTTTGAAATTGACAACCTCTTTCTTCGTTGTTATTCTCTTCTTTTATACTTGCTCGTTCATAACCGTCTCCTTTTGTAACTGCTTATCCTTATCTTCATTGAGAATAAATTCTCAGACTTCATGATCAGTCGTTTCTGCTAACATATGTGCTCTATAAGCAGTCATTTTAACTGATCTTTCTCCACAGTCTTCTCAGTAGTGCTGACAGCTGTTTATTCCAGGAACCGTTTATCAACCGCTGCTACCGATTTTCCAGCCTTGTCTCCAGGTTAGCCATTATTGCCAATTTTGTTTCACCTGTTAGCAGTTTTCTCCTTTTTGCACAACTCATTCAAATTTTTTGCTTCCCGCGTGTTTTCTCCAATTCATTTCTCTTTTTCATTCCACTATCGGTATCTAGCGTTTCATCATTAACCGTAACAGACGTGCTTATTTTCACTTCCCACCCAAGTCACTTTTCACAGTCCTCATCATGCCACGTGTCTATGCATTAACTGTCACAAAGTGCTTATGCTGCCAACATCTATATGTCCCCATCTAATTACTTATCGATAAAAAGACTCAGAGGCTCAGATCAACCCATTAAAGGTGCTTTCATCTCGGGATGTGATGATTGATAGCCTAGAAGATTGGACATTGGAACAAGAGAAAAAAAAATGGAAATCAGATTCTGCAACCCGCTTTACGCTGAACGTCGCCGATACCAGCCTCTCTCACTAATCATATTTAATAGGAATATATATCTCATCTTGGTTTGGAGGTGAACAGAGCTAGTCTTCCTAAGATTATTAGTCATGTCTTATTCTTATGATGGATCAAGATCTTTATGTCAAATAGGTACTTGATTCTTGGCCTTCGTGCTGATGGAAGTTTGATACTTTCAAAATCTGTGAGCTTTGTTATAATTAAGGGGTTTAAACAAGACCCACTTGTGATTCCGTTTATGAATTCACTTTTTCAGTTGAAGTAAAAAAATTAAATCCTAATCATGGGATTTGTTGGAAGACCCTTTAATCTATTATTGATCACTTGAACACAACATTGAAAGTTATCACTATGAACTATTGAGCAGTAGTCCCCTATCACAAACTCTATGTCTTCAAAGTTGGGAAATTTATACCTCATTTGAACGAGTGAAGTGTTGGTTTCGGATATTTAAAAATCTAGGTTTGACTACAAAATTGTCAGTTTATTCCAAACATCGGATTGCAACTCTTTTGAATACATATTACTAGACATTTGATTCAATATATTGTGCTTGATTTGTTTCTAGACTGTTATCCGAGAATAAATGTTTACGCACTTCCAATGCAGAGCAGTAACAAAGGGAAAGAAGCCGCTGGTAAGTTTAACTTTCGTACCTTTTTATTTCAATCTTGGCACTTGTTACGTGACATAATATCCAAAAATTGCCTTAGGAAATTGGTTAATGCATGGATTGAGAAATTTGTGGTTGACCTATGAACTTATTTTTTCCCTTTTAATCTGTAGATATTGATGCTATTGACGATGAGATTCCCACGTTTGTTCATCGCATTGATGATGATTTTGAGTTTAAATTGGAGATGATGTATAATAGTGAAGATTAAGCTTTTAATAGATATAATTCATATGCCATGAATAAAGGGTTTGGGGTTCGAAGAGGTCAAAAGTATGTTCGTGGAAAAAGTCAGGAGCTACGACGATGTACTTTTTGTGTTCATGTCAGGGGCATGCATCTTATGTTCCTCCTCACGAGGAAAGAGAGGTCGAGCAGATGTGTGACACCCCCAGCCAAAGTGACGTCATTGGAGCTGAGATGTCAATCTTTTCAACGTCACAATCTTTAGTATAACACCGAGCTACTACAACCTTAAGATCATAAAGGATCGTCATAACCCGTCCTTACAAAAAATTTCCTTGAAAGTGCACATTGTACTGCAACAAAAATTGTGCAGCATAATACAACTTAATGTTTACACCAAATTCGCATCATCGTGGCGACATATCCCTCACAGAACTTCAACATAATTTCTCTTTACCTTTACCAAAGGGTTCTCCTCGTTCAAACCTAGCACCTGAAAAAACACATCAGATATGGAGTGAGTGCAAATCGCTCAGTAAGGATAATAGGAGGAGTACAACACACAATCCTTTTGAAAATAGCGGAGAATCGATTATGAATTCTTAACGAAGGTAATGAATTTAAGAATGCCAAGAACAAACATTTGCAAACACCTTGATACATCACGTTTATTCAGACTGAGCGGCTCAAGCCCAACACAACATCATCATTTCCACTTGGACAGACTCATGGACTATGCAAGTGCAATGCAAGAGAAAACACTAAAGCAAATAATCATCATGAGAATAACAAGACAATAAAATCAGCAATATCAAATAAAATCAATTTCAACGCATGCTCGACTTAACACGACACGACAGACTCTAGCTCGCTTCCTCCTTTTTAAGTTAATTTATCTTCACTGACCCTCCCCTTATTGATGCCCCATCACATGGGGTGTTCATCTCAGTCTTGCGTAGATTGAAAAAGACATTTTTCATCGAAGGAGCGGACTTAAAGAGTATTTCGATCGTAAGTCCTCAACAACTTATCAAGCTCATCAATTGGCGGACTAAGGAAATTTATTCTACCTTAAGTCCTCAACAGCATAATTTAACAAGAAATATCGGGTCATAAGATCAACGCATGTTCAATCATAACAACAGGAGTTCAACATAAGCAACATCAACATGGTATGCTAAACGAAACAATGAATAGCATAACGAAACCTCATTATCCTTACTTGTTTGCTTTATAGCCGATGAACTGCTCATTTTCGGACTTTCTGGAATCACCTATCCAAACAAAATCTTTCTTGTTAGACAACCTTGAAATACAAACACAAACCCAACCTTATCCCTCCCGCTTATCTGTTCACAACTTATTACGACTAATGCGTTAACCGGATTTGCCCTAGCCCATAAAGTGCATCAATCGCACTACCATCCTTCTTAAACCTATTTAAACTCAAATTTCTCATTTCTTATGCTTTTTGTTGTTTAACCATGAGTTTCCACAAAATTCATCATTGGGTGTGAAAAATTCCCAAAACACCCTCGGGCATAGATAAAAGGGATAATATCAATTATATCCTTCAGTTTATGAGTAAATTACAGTCAAAGACGTAAGTTTCAAAATTTTGCACTCGTATCCAAAATGTGAAAATTTGGTATCAGATATGCCCACCGTTAGGGTTCCGTGACCCTAACTAATGGTTTCTGCTAATGTGGCAATACCGTATTTTAAAAATGGCAAATTTCCTCTATCCTCTCGCACAACCACTGCACCACCCCCGCATCACAACCACTGCAGAACCCAGTCAATCTGTCCCAAGAATCCCACCCCAACATCATAGCTGCACACAAATTCACAAACACACGCACACAGCCTCCGCCTCGTCGTTATCACCATACCACCGCAAGTAATATGTCTTCACCACCCCACTGCTCTACCGTACTCAAAGCAGCCCCATCACACTTCAACTCATCACCAATTTTCACCAACAACCATCCCAATCAAACAAATTAAGGAAGAACTTCAAATCAGCAGCCCTCCTGGCGGTGCTGAACCTCACGACGGGATCGGAGCCCTGGTCATGCCGTCTTTAGGGAGGATAGCCTTGCATCCGCTGTTGGTGCTGGCCACCAAACACCCATCAGTCGTGGCCATGGGGACAGAATATTCCATGTCGTCTTGGAAGAGCGGCATGACGATGCCCATGGGGATCTAGACGTAACCAACGGGCATCTCCTAGCACTGCCCCAAATAGAATTGTAATTGAAGCCCAACCAAAGGCATCCCATCGAGGGACTTGCCAGTGATCCTCTGCAAGGCCTCCGTCCTGATGACGTCGGCACGGCAGTAGTCGCCGAGCTTAGATTCAAGGGAGTAGAAGAGAGTGATGGCGGCGACGATGGCCTTGACAACCTCCTCGAAGGGGAGAGGGGCCGATGCGACCACCGGGTCAACGACCTTCTTATGTTTGGGAAAATGGGCGGCGACACAGGGAGCCAAGCGGGTGTCCTCCTTGCGCGCAGATGAGGTCATTGACGTCTTCCTCGTCGTCCACGGCAAATTTCTGGCATGAGATTTAATCTCATTCTAATTTAGCTTCTAGAATTGTGGTGATTTAATCCATATGGTGGTGGTCATGGTTATTCGATGTGGAAATGGGTTTGAGATGGTGGTAGAAGGTGAATGACAATGGTGGTTCGATGGATTTGAGAAAGGATAGAAAAAGAGAAGGGGAAAAGAGAGACGAGTGATTTGTTCTAGAGGGCAATTATGTCATTTTACACGAAAATTTAACATCATCCGTATTCTGTGTGGTCAACGGACATAACTGATATAAACGCAAACATGTGTCATCGACTGTAATTAACCCCTAAACTGAGGGATATAAGTGATATTATCCCTAGATAAAATTACCTAAACACCCCTTACTGACTCTCACACCAATAAACACTCTAAAATGGCTCAAAATATATTTACAAGTAACAATATGAACTGATTTTTGGATTGAAAAGTAAATCGGTGAATTTTTTGCTCAAAAATCCTATCCAGATAACCAACCAAGCGCTAGGGAACCAATTTTGTTGAAAATAACAATCGGCATTAAAATGTCATGAAATTTTAGAGACTGAAGTGTCTCAGCTGCATAAGATCCCCATAAAAAATTTAGATTAAAATAACCTACTTTGGTAAAAAAAAAATTTAATTCAAACCCCTATTTCAAGGATAAAAATATTTAACATCTTTAGCAAACTCAGAAAAATCACAAAAACACAGAGTGTAGATCTTTTAAAAACAATAGGGTTTTCTATTTTGTGTTTGGCCAAATTCTTGATAAAAGCTATGCTTTAGAAATAAAGTTTGAAAACAATAAACAAGAGTTTTAGTGACCATAACAGTCACTATTCATTGGTTTATGAATCAAAACACCTACTTGTACACCTCAACCACACGCACCAATGCCTTCTTGGTTAAGCATTTTTAGAATTTTCTCTCTTTCTTACCCACTTACATGCATATTATACACACATATACAATTCACCATTTAATTCCACTTCATGTCCCCTTAATCCACTTTAATTTCACTTAATTTCCACTTATCTAATGTCATAACTTCATTTAAAATGAGATCATATCAAAACATAATCATTTCAGCCCTAATTTCCCTCAAGAACACACACACTAAAAGCTGGTTTTTAATTACTTTGAAGTCCCGTAATTTCTTCGCATTCTCCACAAAAACACTTTTTGTTTCTTGAAAATTCTTCCCATTTCTTCCTAGCATAACTTCTCAGTTCAGCACTAAAAACTGATTTTTACCTTACTTTGAAGTCCTGTAATTTCTTCGCATTCTCCACAAAAACACCTTCTGTTTCTTGAAAATTCTTCCCATTTCTTCCTAGCATAACTTCTCAGTTCAGCCCTTCACAAAATTCTTCTTGGATTTTCTTCAATCCCCCCTTAAACAGCTGCCACGGACACTGAAGGTTGAATTTTGCCTGACTTTAGTATCGGTAACTCCTTCACTTCTTCACCAAATTGCTCTCTGTTTCGTGAGTTGTCTTTCTCTCTCTTTCCTCTATAACTTCTCAGTTGAAAGTCTCCCAAAATTCCCTCAAGATTTTCCATTTCTCCCTCAAATAGCTGGCCCTGATAAGCTTCTTCATGCCGCCTCAACTCCTACTTTACTTCACATGCACACACTTCATCTCTTCGAAAAATGAGGTGTCATTCTCCCTTGTTTTTGGCTGTTTTTGGCAGCCACGAAATCAAACAAAGTTTTTTAAAATAATAATAATTAAAAATTAATTTTTTTAAAAACAAATATATTACATCCTCCCCCCTTAAGAAAATTTTGCCCTAAAAAATTAAGATAACACACCTTAATTCGCAAACAAGTGGGGATACTTTTTGCTGCATCAAAGCCTCATTTCCTTAGTTTGCTTTCTCCAAATTGTGTTGTGTCTCCAAATCACCTTAAAAACAAAATATTACTTTTAGATTGAAATACCACTTTTCACCTTATTCCCAGGTACATCTTGATATGATAGGCTGTCGTGAATCTCTACTGATTCTAGTCTTATCACATGTGACGGATCCGAAATATACTTCTTTAGCATCGATACATGGAATACATTGTACAAGTGATCCAACTCCAGGGGGTAGCTCAAGTTTATATGCTACTGCTTCAATCCTTAACAAGATCTTGAATCTAGGACTTAATTTTTATTTTCTCCCGAGCCACATAATTCCTTTCCACGACGACACCTTAAAAAATACGAGGTTGCTTATCTCGAATTCCAATGCCCTTCGCCTTTTATTGGCCTAGCTCTTATGCCTACTATGCGCGGTACAAAGCATATATTGAATAATTTTAACCTTATCTTTTGTTTCTTTGTTTAACTCGGTACGAGACAATCACTTCTCTTTGACTACATCCTAGCAAATTGGTGTACGACACCTTCAACCATACAATGCTTCGTACGGGGCCATACAAATACTTGTCTGATAATTATTGTTACACAAAAGCTCAATTAAGGGTAACTGTTCATCCCAATTTCCTCCAAAGTCTACTACACAAGCTCTTAACATATCCTCCAAAATTTGGATTGTTCGTTTGGATTGTCCATCCATCTGTGGATGAAACGCCGTATTCATGCTCAACTTGGTTCCTAACTCCTCTTGAAAACTCTTCTAGAATCTTGAGGTGAACCTCGTATCCCAATTGGATACGATGCTAACCGGCACACCGTATCGGCTAACTACCTCCTTCATATAGATTCGGGCTAGTTGTTCCATCCAATACTCTTCTCTTATAGGAATAAATCGAGCCGTTTTGGTTAAACGATCTACTATTACCCAAATAGATGTATTCCTATCAGATGTCCGAGGTAATCCGGATACAAAATCCATGGTAATATGGTCCCACTTCCACTCGGGAGTAGGTAGTGGTTGCAGTTGTCTAGCCATCTTCATATGATCAACTTTTACCTGCTGACACGTCATACATTTTGATACAAACTCCAATATCTCCTTTTTCATACCTGACCACCAGAATCCTTATCCTAAATCTCGATACATCTTTGTCTCTCCCAGATGGATTAAGTACTTAAAATTATGAGCGTCTGTCAAGATTTATCTTCTTAATTCATCATTGGGTGGAACATACACCCAACCTTCATATCTGTAAATCCTTTCCACATCACAACAAAAACTTCTTTGTCGTTCTTTTCATACCCCCTTCGAATCTTGAGTAACTTCTCGTCTTGACTCTGGGCTTCTTTAATTCGATCGGTAGCGTAGGTCGAATCTCCATCTGGAACAGGCTACTGCTCCCTTCTCCTCTCACTCACACATCAATTTTCAGCTTGTTCAAGTCATCTATAATAGCCTTTTGTCAATTAATCATGGAAGCTAGGTTCTCTATTCTCTTTCTGCTCAAGGCATCGGCTACCACATTTGTCTTCCCGGGATGGTATAATATAGAGAAATTATAATCTTTAAGAAGTTCCAACCACCTCCTCTGGCACATATTAAGCTCATTTTGCGTTAAAATATACTTTAAGCTTTTGTGATCCGTATAAATTTCACATGTTACACCATATAGGTAGTGTCTCCAAATTTTCAAGGCAAACACCACTGGTACTAGCTCTAAGTCATGTGTTGAATAATTCCTCTCATGGTTTTTCAGTTGCCTTGACATATAAGATATTACCTTCCCATTCTGCATAAGAACACATCCTAACCCTTCTCGAGACACATCACTATATATCACAAACTCTTCAGACCCAGATGGTAAGGTAAGTACTGGTGCAGTCACTAAACTTTCCTTCAGTTCTTGGAAGCTATGCTCACATTTCTCTGTCCAATTAAACTTCACATTCTTCCGGGTCAGGTTGGTCAGCGAGGAGGCAATCTTAGAAAAGTCTTTAATGAACCTTGGATAATACATGGCTAGTCCTAGAAAACTACGAACCTCATAAACAGATGTCGGATGCTCCCAGTTTGACACCGCTTCAACTTTCCTGGGATCTACCGATATCCCTTCCCCTATTACCATGTGACCCAAGAATTGCACCTTTTCAAGCCAAAACTCACACTTCTTGAATTTGGCATATAATCTGTGTTTTCTCAATATTTGTAAAACTTGCCTCAGATGTTGAACATGTTCTTTTTTGCTCTTCGAGTATACCAGAATGCCATCGATGAAAATGATAACACAACGATCGAGATATTCTCAAAAAACCCGATTCATCACATCCATAAAGGCTGCTGGGGCATTAGTCAACCCAAAAGGCAGCACAAAAATTCATAGTGCCCATACCTGGTCCTAAAGGCAATCTTAGCAATGTCGCTTTCCTTCACCTTCAATTGATAATATTCCGATCTAAGGTCAATCTTAGAGAAATACATTGCGCCCTGTAACTGATCAAAAAGATCATCTATACGAGGCAAATGATACTTATTCCTGACCGGCACCTTATTCAACTCTCGGTAATCGATGCATAGCCTCATAGACCCATCCTTCTTTCTTACAAAAATATCAGAGGCCCCCATGGTGAGACACTGGGATAAATAAATCCTAGCTTCAATAGTTCTTCCACTTGTACCTTCAGCTCACTCATCTCGGAAGGCGTCAACCTATAAGATGTCTTGGATATGGGTCCAGTTCCGGGAACTAAATCAATATTGAACTCCACTTCCTAGTCTGGTGGTAGCTTTGGAAGATCTTCAGGAAAAATATCTGGAAATTCATTGACTACTGGTATCTGCTCCAGTTGTGGTTCACTAACACGAATATTGTATACATGTGCCAGATAGCCTCGGCACCTACTACGAAGACAATGACGAGCTCGTAGAGCAGATATTAGGTAAGGAGGCTTTACCACCCTATCTCCTTGTATGACAACTTTAGGTCTATTAGGCATTGACAACTTAATCAACTTACGACGAAAATCTACGTTAGCATGATACGCAGCTAAGCAATCCATTCCGAGGATTACGTCAAAGTCCCCCAGATCTAAGAGTATAAAGTTAGCATGCAAGATCTGATCAGCTACTTGAATCAGGCATTCCTTATATATTTTAGTGGCTAGAATAGAGTTACCACTAGGTATATTCACCGCAAATATGGCATTAAGTGACTGACATGGTGTCGTCAACTTTTTCGTGAATGCTAAAAAAACAAAAGAATGGGTAGCACCAGAATCAAACAATACAAGGGCTTTATGAGAACAGACAGGGAAAGTACATGTCACCACCTTTTCTGATTTTATATCTTCCTTTAATTCCATAGCATTAGCAAAACCTACTCTCTCGACCTTATTTCTATGGCTAGTGTCTTTCGCTGAGGACACTCATTTGCGTTATGTCCTGGTTGTTGGCACTCGTAACAAACTTGTTGATTCAACCTGCAATCATTTGCTCTGTGGCCCTGCTGGCCACACTTAAAACAAGCTCCTATTGATTTTACACAGTTGGTGCTCTCATGCCTCGTTCCACACTAACGACATTCTCGAGTTCCACCCATTTGCCCTGAGCCTTGTCCAGATTTTCCTTCGTCTGTGTTCTTTCTAAATTTTCCTTTGTTATCCTTGCCCTTGTCTTGACCTCTATTCCTCTTCCTTCCTTGTTCTCTTCTCTCTTCCCATGCTTCCCAACTTTCCGCCTCCATTAACAATGCCTTCTCTACCGCCTCAATAAACTTTTGAAGTTATAAGCTTTTCATTATTCTCCTTAAGGGTTGTCTTAAACCCTCCTCAAAGTGTATGGCCTTGCGGGCCTCCGTATTTACCTGATGAGGAGCAAACCGCGCCAATTCATTAAATTCTCGGATGTACTCCTCCACAGTCTTGTCTTTTTGTTTCAATCCGAGAAAATATGTTTCCAACATATTTTGTACACTCAAAGGAAAATACTTTTCCTCGAATAGCTGCTTAAATCGGCTCCAACTGACGTAGGCCCGATTTTTTTCCTCTTTTCCTCCACTTTCTTCTGCACATCCCACCAATAAATTTCCACCCCTCGTAACATATGTGTAGCGAACATAACCTTCTGATTCTTTCCACATCTTGTTACCTAAAAAGCCTTTTCCATTTCCTTTAGTCAAGTAACCGCTTTTATTGGATAACTTCCTCCGTGAAATTCGCTAGGTCGAGCATCCTGAAAATCTCGAAAGCTACATTCCTTCCTTTCTGCTATTGGAATCGTTGCATTAGCAGCAACCGGTTATGCTATGGGTGTTGCTACAACCTCCCACAGAAGTCCCACCAGTTCCCTTCTTAAGTTTTCTATATTAATTTATGCCCTATTGTTGTTATTGTTCCCCACGTTGGCACCTTTGGTGTTGGCCAAAGACACTTCAGTCTGGGGTACTTTTTGCGAAGAGTCTCTCTCTTGTCTTCTCAGTTCAGCACTTCACGAAATTCTTCTTGAATTTTCTTCAATCCCCCCCTCAAACAGCTGCCCCGCACACTGAAATTTGATTTTTGCCTGACTTTAGTGATCGATAACTCCTTCAATTCTTCACCAAGTTGCTCTTTGTTTCAGTTGTCTTTCTCTCTCTTCCCTCTGTAACTTCTCAGTTGAAAGTCTCCCGAAATTCCCACTAGATTTTCCGTAATTCTCCCTCAAACAGCTGTCCCTTATAAGCTTCTTCACGCCACCTTAACTCCCACTTTACTTCACATGCACACACTCCACCTCTTGGGAAAATGAAGTGTCATTCTCCCTTTTTTGTGGCTGTTTTTGGCAGCCACTAAATCAGGCAAAGTTTTTTTCTAAAATAATAATAATTAAAAATTAATTTTTTTAACAAGGATATTACATGATGGAAGCTCGATGTGGTTATGATTCGTATATTAAGTTTAAAATTAGTAATGGTATATAGGAAGTTATTGAGTCTAACCCTGTCCATAACCACCCATTTGTCCCTGAACACAAAAGGTATTTGATTAGACCCCATAGAAGAGTAACAGAAAGGGTGAAGGGTGTGCTTGACGGAAGTAATTAGAAATGTTGCTTGTACATTGCGTGATGCTCATAATTCTATGTAATCAGAAAGGTCTGAAATACTTAGTGATGGGGATGCTTAAAGTCTCGTGAACCATTTTAACAATTTACATGCAAAAGATCCTATGTCATTTCGCACAATGTAATTAGATAATCTAAACCGGCTAACAAATATTATTTGGTGTGACGGGATGTTGAAGGTAGATTATGAATGTTTTAGTGATGTAGTAATTTTTACGCCACATATCGTACAAATAAGTACATTATGACTTGCGCTCCATTCGTCGGTGTTAGTCTTAATCATCATGGAGCAAAGTAGGATTTTTGTTGGATGAGACCCCTGCTTCTTTTATTTGGTTGTTTCAAGAATTTATGAAAGCCACGGGGAATAAGGCTCCAAAGACTATTTGCACGAATATCAAAACCATGCAATGGCAAATGCCATTAGCAAGGTGTTTCCTAACATGCATCATCGCTTATACGAGTGGCATATTGCTAAAAATACTACTCAAAATCTTTTTAAGTTATATGAAAAGCCTAAGTTCAAGAGTGTCTTTCATAAGATATTTCACCAATTAAAGAAAAGTTTGATCTTAGATAATTATAAAGGTTTGTTCAAGGGTATATTGTATCCAAGACAATATGATTAAAGATGGCAATCTCAATTATAAAAAAACCGTATTCAGATCGAAATGTACAACCCAAATGCCAGTTGCATTGTCAATTCAAAAGGAGGGATCTATTGAAGAGTGGTGGACCAAATCTACACTGGTTAAGATTTTGAAAGTGTGTCGTATACTTACTAATTTTATGTAGGGAATATTCCTAAGGAACTGATGCCTTAGCATCTACCATGCACATTAGATAGGATACAATCTATTAAAGTGTTGTGGCCTTTTGACCCATATATTTTTCAAGGTTATTGTTCAATATAGAAGTTCACAACTCCTGCACTTGTAGATTTTGTGGAAATGAGCTAGAGTACCTTTACCCAGTGATGTTTGAAACTGTATGAATATCTACTACTGTGTGACATGTATAATTATGTAAATACAAATAGTTCAAGCAGACAAGATCTGGCTAGATATAAGGAAGTTCTTCATTAAATACAAAGCTTTAAAACCAAATGGTTGCTAAAAATGTATAAACGACTCCTTGTTACATAAGATGGTTCTATTAAGCTAGACTTCAACTTGATTTTAGGCGATCATATATTCATGGGGCACAAGAAGCTAGTCTAAGATTGTTGTTCCTTTAAGTTTTCCTCGCAATGCTCTTTCACCGCCTCAATTCCAGCTATCACTTCTTTCAGAATGCGGCCACGTTCCCTGACTTCATTTTCAGCACGTGCTTGAACTTCTTCAAGATCATTTTTAGCACTTGCTCGAACTTCTTCAAGTTCTTTTTCGGCACTTGCTCGAACTTCTTCAAGATCATCCCACATCTTGTGCAATTCACTTCGCATGAAGTCATTCGTTTCACGGATTTTATCTTATTTTGCCTTACTAAGCCTAGCACATCTACAGCCCCCACGGCTAGATGTAGGGGCCCCATACGTCTTAGAGTATGGGGGTATATAAAACCTTTGATCGGGCTTCCGAGACCTTCCTGTTGATGATGACACCTTTTGCGATGAAGAATGGTCAGGTACGTCCATCGTAGGTTTAGTGGAGATCCTTGGTTAGATCATTGGTTAGACATGCTACTGTAAAAATCAAAAGTCACCAAGTAAATGAAACGCACTAACTAGAAATAACCTTTTGAATTACACAACTCTCGGACCTTATCATCATATCCTACTATCCAATGCCATATCCTAAGCATTGATCCGGATAAGTTCTAAAAACCGAACATCGGATGGAACCCAAGTTCATGAGGGTGGTGCCTTGCTCCACTTGGCCCAGAGGGAATCTTAAGATTATTTTTCTTTAAAATACACTGCTATCATCATAATATCCTATTACTAAACTGCATATCCTAAGCAATGTTCCGAAAAAGTTCTAAAAAGCAAATGTAGGATCAAAACCAAGTTCATTTGGGTGGCGCCTTACTCCACTTGACCCAGAAGGAATCTTAAGATTATATTTCTTAATCATTCCTCCATCACAGATACTGTAGTTACCTTCCTACAGTTATAGTACAAATACCTTAACTAAGACATTACATAGTCACACCTTATTGTAACTGTAGAGCATAACAGTATGCAGGAATGTCTTTGTCGTGCCTGATTTTTTTGTGGGACATTGGTGCATCTTATGAGATATCTCCTTACGATCTTTTACATTAAACTACACTGCATGAATCATGTTAATTTTTTATTGATTATTAAGTTCTTCACCTACCTGTTACGCAATGTAGAGTTTGGGGTTGTTTTATGGGAAAGAAAAATATTTCAGGATCAAATAAATGTTTCCTTGGCTCACTCTAGTATGGTTCATAGAGTAGCTAAAGGTAAATTTTAGCGTCAGTGTGTTGTCTAAGGCCGTGTTCTTCCAATGAAACCATATTGTCTCAAATCGCAAGTCTCTTCATACGAAACTGCTTCACACTCTTTTTATTATTTAAGACCACTTGAACTCTGCTTCAATGTGCTCTAAATAGGCTCGCAAAGGTAGGAGGAAAGTTTATGATCAACTTCAATAGAATGAAGAAGCAACAGGAAAAAAAATTATTAATTAGCTCTTGGATAGTCTTTTACGGTGCTTATAACCATTTCTTAGATGTAGTTAGTGTATCATATTTCTGGGTAAACTACTCAATGTATCATGTTTCTTATCCACCATCTTACTACGTCTGCTTCAGTGTGCTCTAAATAGGCTCTCAAAGTTAGGAGGCAAGTTTACCATCAACTCCAGTAGAATGAAGAAGCAAAAGCAAAACAAAACCAAAAAAAACTTTAATGGTCAACTCTACTTTATAACCATTTCTTAAACATAGTTAGTGTACCATATTTGTGGGTAAGTAGTAAGTGTATCATGTTTCTTATCCATCATCTTACTATTGCTACGTTTGCTTGTCTTTCAAAATTCTGAATGCAGAACTAAAATTATTGATGGTAACAATAAACTTGACCAGCAAGAGCACAAAACCAAACACCACCAATTGAGAAAAATTTTAAAAACTAAATTAACACTAGACAAAATCAATTTACAACTATCAAGGAGGCAGAAAACCTGATTGAGAACTATCAAAAGCTAAATTAAATCTTATAATTTGCATGCATCGGCCGCAAAAACAAAACAAAGGAAAGAGAAGAGAGGCAAATTCAGGAATAACTAACCTCTATTCAATATGCTTACAATAGATTGTCGCTAAAGAGGCTGATTGTATGCACGAAGGGAGTGAGGACAACATTATACAGTGGGAAGGCTCTTCTATCACCTTTACCACTGATGATACAGAGATGCAAAACTGCAAGTTTACTGAATCTCTGTGATCAATGATTGGATGGATTGAGTCATTTGGCAGAGGGAATTTGAAGGGGAAGGGTTTTAGAGGATTAATGATTTGTACGTGGGAAGTCATCCTTGTTTGAAGAATTATAGTCATTGAATGGAGGAAGATGTACAGAAAATGGGATGAGTTGAAGTGAATCGGATGAACAAGAAGAGGAAGAGGAAGGGTGTATGAGAAGAGGTAGCAGAAAATTCTGAACGTGGGGGTTCCAAGGACATTTACGGTATAACGGACTTATGTAAGGTTACATATGACCAAAAAATTATTTACGAAGAGGTTTCAAGGGCATTTACGGTATAACTAATTCATGGAAGGACGTAATTGACTAAAAATGATTTTACAAAGAGTGAGACTTTTAGAAGGAGTATATATAAATTAAGAAAACTAAAGGAAGCCTCATGCATTGCACGAGTCCCTTAACTAGTTTTTGTTAAAGTCTAAGAGGTGTTCGGGATTGATTCTTAAATGATCAAACCTGATTAAATTGAGATTAAATCAGGTTTGAAGTGTTTGGCAAAAAAAATTAAGCTGATTAAATCTGCTCCAATGTGCTCAAAACTTATTAAATCTATAATCCTCATTTTCTTGAAATGATTTAATCAGTTTTAGAGAATCAAATTTGATCAAAAGAATTACCAAAATATCATTACTTTTAAACAAACATTAAATGCTTCACTTCAATTTGAATACACTATATAGTAATTTTGTCACACTAAACCTGTTTTAATCCTTTTTTATCCAAACACATTCCATAACTTTTAATTTATTATGCTTAAAATGGATTAAAGCTAATTTTAGAAACTTATTTTGATTTAATCAAAATCTACTTTTAAGAATCAATCTCAAACAGCCTCTAACAGAAAGTTTGTTCTTGGATGGTATGCTAACCTTGAGTTTTGTATGAGATTTTTCACATTTAAATGTAAATTGTGCCATGTGGACAAGTGCAATATTTATTATAAACATTTTTTTCTTCACAAAACTCCACGACTAACTCGACTCCCCTTTTATTTATAAAAACAAAAAGGGTGACTGTGGCACACACGTCGATAAGTTAATAGTATAAATTTTTATTTAAAAAAATCAAGCATCAAGTATAAGTGTTTATTATCGCATTCAGTGAAATAAATTTTAAATTATAAAAACTAAACATATCGTTACAAGTACTTATTTATTATCTAAGCTTTTGTTTTGTGCCATTTTATCGTTTCATACGTGTTTCTTGTGCGAAAAGGAAATTGTTTTCTCTAATATCAAGCATGGTCTTTTGGATATATTTTGACTACATTTTTTTTTTTAATGATTTTCAAATTTCAAGAACCAAACATGTCCTCTTTGGTAGTTATTGAATATTCAAATATTATAGTTTGTGTTACTTATAAAAATTCTTATGCTAACCTTGAGTTTTGTATGAGATTTTTTTACATTTAAATGTAAATTGTGACACGTGGACAAGTACAAGATTTATTTATAAAAAAAATTTGCTTCACAAAACTGATAGACTAACTCGACTCCCCTTTTACTTATCAAAAAAATGAATGACCGTGACACACGCAATGCACGTGCAAAAATTAAGTTAATAGCATGAATTTTGTTAAACAAAAAATTAATTAGTGTTTATTATCGCACTCTATGAAATAAATTATAAAATATGAGAACCAAACATGTCATTATAAGTACTTAATTACTATCTAATCATTATAAGTACTTAATGACTATCTAAACTTTTGTTTTGTACCAATTGTCGTGGCACATGCATTTGATGTGTGCGAAAATAAAATAGTTTTTATAATATCAAGCACGGTCTTTTGGATGTATTTTGGTTACATTTTTTTTTCTTTTTGAATAATTTTCAAACTTTAAGAACCAAACGTGTCTTCTTATATAGTTATTTAGTATTTAAATATTATGTTTTGTGTTACTTAGAAAAACTCTTATGATGTCAGGTGTCAATATTCTAAATGGGTAGTTATGTAACACAAAAAGTAGTGTTACATTAAAAAGAATATTCCCTTTATATACAGAGTAAGCTAAAGGCTGTTATGAATGACAACCCCATCCGTATAAGTAAAAACTAGTAAAACCCAACATAACAAACAAAATAAACTACAAGGAACCAAAAACACAACATGAGAAAACTCAGCTAGGCAAAATTCCGATGCGAGGAAGGGGGAATCACAGGCTAAACATCATCACACCAAACCTGCTGACACCCATCATTGGACTAGAAAGTAAAAGAGGTCAAAGCTGAGGAGAGGGACAACACTGCCTCCTTCCTTTGGGTGGCATGCAACGAGTGTAAGATCCTGTAGTTAGTAGATAATGTACACAAAAAGTCTTTAAAGTAGGAGCTCTGTCGATCTTTATTCAGGATGAGAAAGGAGAATAGTCACGTGCAGACAACATAAAGAATGCAGCCATTCGATAGCCTGACATATCGCTAAGTGAAGTACATTAAGATCATCAGAAGAGTTGAATCCCTGCAAAAAAAAAGCCTCGAAAGGAATCCAATCACAATTAACTAAAAAATTCCCATACCAAACTTTTGATCCCTTTGAGAGCTAACCACTGAAATAGCATAACACACTGGCGATGGTGCAATCCCACACTCGTACTTGTCCGAAAAGTTGATCAGATGAAGAGAAGAGAAGGGAAAAGATGATTAAAAGATACAGTCTGTCGTGTCGATCTAAGGCGGCTCCTAAACTGGGTTTTGCGAAAGCAACATTGAGACGGACTAGTACTTCTAATGAATGAAAGAAGATGTCGGGTTTTAATCAACACCAGAGTTGAGGAAAAACGTTTGCCTTTGAAACTTAAGGCATTTCTACCGAGCCAGATAGACTATAGAATGGTTGCTACTATGACAATGTTTAACAAGTCACTACTATTTTTGAGCTTAGTTAACCATTTGAGGAACCAGAGAGTAACAACTGAACTAGAAGCGTTATGCTGACGGTCAACAAGATAGGAATCTCAGATTGGACAAACTACAGGACAATCAAAGAAAATGTGCTCATGAGTTTTCGAATGAAGCGAACAGAGAGGATAACAATCTCGAACAGGATTGATGTTTAACTAATTCGGAATAAAGACAATAGAGAAACTGTCACAAGAACATCAAATTTTTTGTAGGAAGAAGGATTTTCCATAGTTTGAGCCAATGAGCAGATGACGTCAAGGGAAAACATTTAGAACCGGTAGGGGGTACAGTCTGATTGGTTAAAAATCAATACACGCCTCCAACCGAAAACGCATTCCCGTTGATGAAGGTGATAAAGTATTCATCCCTCCGACTAGGGGTAGCAGCTGAAGATGCAAAATTTGTGTAACCACAACTGGTGGAAAAAGTTCTAAAGAGAATGCTCAAATCTCAACTCCGACTATTCTAGCTAAACAAGTAAAAATCAGCCAGTGATGATTTTCAGAAGTGCGGTAGGTTTGCAAGATTGTAGAATGAACAGAAGGCAACCATAAATCCATACATACCAAAATCGATCTACCATCACCAATATACCATTGCAAATCCAGTTTGAGAACAAGATGGATAGATAGCCTTAATTCTTTTGAGATGAAATATATAGAAACGAAAAACATGGTAACGAAACGGCGCGTTATGGGGTGGCTTCTAGATCTGGTATCGTGGCAAAATTAAAGTGGTCACAGCTCACCACTAAAGGGCTGCAGGTGTGAATCATTTACGGCCGGAACGGACAATAGAAGAAATGACCAGTTGCAGTTGCAGACAAGCCTTTGCAACTGCAGACTTACACGCAAAGTCTTCTTCTCCTCACTCATCCCTTGTACCAAAAATACACCAATACAGAATCTCATGTCACTGAGCTGAACTCACCACCTCAAATGGCATCCTTACTCCGCCTCCCCTCACCACTTGCTTCCTCCATCCCACCAGAACCACCATCTACCACTCCCCACCCAGTCAAATTCCCGTCATTCCTCCGCCGCCGTAAAACGCTTATCTCCCCTCTCCGCGTGGCTGCTCCTCCCACGCCGCCACCATCAACCACTACCGCCACAGAAGGCCAACCCGATATCGAAATCGAAATCGAAACCGAAGATAATTCAGAAAATCCCACTTCGAAATTCTCGTGGCGAGACCACTGGTACCCGGTCTCTCTCATCGAGGACCTCGATCCACGTGTCCCCACCCCGTTCCAGCTCCTCAATCGGGACCTGGTCCTCTGGTTCGACAAATCAGAATCCAAATGGGTTGCCTTCGACGACAAGTGCCCCCACCGGCTCGCTCCCTTATCCGTAAACTCTTGCCCCCACCAAATTTTTACTCTATCCCCTTCGTAACTTTTTCCCCTTCTACTTTTCACGACTTTTTTCCGAATTTGAGTTCGAACCTTCCGATGTTGCATTGAACTTAGATACTAATTGTAGATTGAATAACTAATGCTTGACAAGTCAAAAACTTCTATTCTAGGCTTTCGTGATAAAGTAAGGGGACTAAAATAATGAAACGGGAAGTATACTTATTTACTAGTGACTTTCATTGGGCATTTTTTTATGATTGTGCATTTTTGGTGTGTTGTAGGAGGGGAGAATTGATGAGAATGGGCATTTGCAGTGCTCGTACCACGGGTGGTCGTTTGATGGGTGTGGGTCTTGTGCTCGGATCCCTCAGGCGTCTTCGGAGGGACCTGAGGCTCGAGCTGTGCAGTCGCTGAGAGCGTGTGCCACAAGGTTTCCGACTATGGTGTCTCAAGGTTTGCTTTTTGTTTGGCCGGATGAGAATGGGGTGGAACGAGCTGAAGCCACCAAACCGCCAACGTAATTAGTTCTTGTTATAGGTTATTTTTTGTACGCATTATATATGTTGATACCATATCTTAAAAAAAAATGGTGATGTGGTCGTTTAATATTTTTTTAGGGAATATAGATGTGTCCGTTGGTTAATCAATCGTACTTTTGTGATTATGCAAGTTAGTTGCTGGGACGCGAAGTTCAAATAATCTTTGGTACAATGTGAAGTATTGAGTTGCAAATTTGTTTCCATTGGAACTGCTTAGGTTGCCTGATGATTTTGACAAGGATGAGTTTTCGACGGTAACGATTCAGCGGGATTTGTTCTATGGGTACGATACACTCATGGAGAATGTCTCTGATCCTTCCCACATTGATTTTGCTCATCACAAGGTAAGCCTACATCGCTTGAGTAATTAACCGTTGATTTTGATTACTTCATGTTTAGGGAAATACAATTTGTTATCGTGTGTTGATTTTGAATACTTCATGTTTAGGGAATAGCTTGATGATACAATAATTGACAATGTGTGTTGATTCCCAGCGACATTAATTTATAGTCAGTGGCAAATTGAAAAAGTATATCATTTTCTGTATCGGGCTTGGCTGCCATGTGGATATTCAAAGATGTTATATAAAGATAGTGGGAGAAGACAATGATGACATATTAACTATTTAAAACTGAGTTGTGGGTTCCTTCATAAGACTAAAAAAGAGTTTGATCGTGAATATGTCTTGCGCCTCTAACACTATGATGCAAAATACTGAATTTGTTTTGCTCACTTCGACAACCTGACCACAAAAAGGGATCTTGTTGTCTTGATGGCATCATCAAATCACCCAATAAATCTTGAATGTCACTTGACGTTAAAATAAACATCTTATGCACGTAGAAATATTTTTAACATTCTTTTGGTTTTGGATACCCGAGTTCCATTTGCATTTTATTTTCTGGGGTTAGCTTTTTCAAAGAAGCTTCTAAGGGATTGCCGAGACTTTGAGGCATTC
Organism: Escallonia rubra; assembly: GCA_033065855.1. NCBI lineage: Eukaryota > Viridiplantae > Streptophyta > Magnoliopsida > Escalloniales > Escalloniaceae > Escallonia > Escallonia rubra. Next base: position 322,705 of record JAVXUO010000852.1, on the reverse strand, counting down.
CCGTCCATGGAAAATAGAAACTTTGTCAGCAGCCTGCTAATAAAATTTTCCAGATTATTCCTTCAAAAAGGAGAACTGATCTGTTGACTGTTCTTTTTCTGCTTCTTCTTGCTTGCTCGCTTATGCTTTGGTTTTGGTTTTTCAAGTAATTCATAAAATCAAGGAGATTCAGGTTTTCATTCACGTAGACATGCTAGTATACTGTCTATTGTGTATGATTTTTAGCAGCAAGGGATGGAGTAAGGATGTCATGCCAACTAACTTGTTAGGATGCACTCTTGTATTTAGTTTTGGTTTCTTCATTTCTAGCAAGAAAAGAGGACAAAAAGGAAAGAGAGGAAATTGAGAGTTACTGGATTTATTTACTTGAATTTAATTAACAGGTTACAGGGAGGAGGGATAGAGCTAAGCCCTTGCCGTTTAGGATGGAGTCCAGCAGCCAGTGGGGCTTTGCTGGATCAAATGATGGGAATCCCAAGATCAGTGCTGAATTTGTTGCACCTTGTTATTACATAAACAAGTAAGTTTATAATATCTTAAGGTTCTAGTTGTGTTCCTTTTAGTTGAAGCTATTATTAGAAAACTCATGTTCATACATTTAGAATATCAGTCACTTTGACTATCTACTTCGTAGGATAAATTACACTAGGCATTGGATATCTGTATAGTTACTGCATGCATGTGTTTGTAATTTGTGCTTTGCATTTATAAGCAATGACATGGTGATATGTTTAATGTTAAGTCAGTAATTACTGGACCTCATGCCATGTTATTGTTGCTTCAGAATAGAAATTGACACAAAGCTTCCTATTGTGGGCGATCAAAAATGGATAATATGGATATGTTCATTCAATGTACCAATGGCTCCTGGGAAGACTCGCTCAATCGTTTGTAGCGCTCGAAACTTCTTTCAATTTACAATGCCAGGGCCTGCCTGGTGGCAGGTACAGAACCTTCCTTGGTTCCTTACTTTCTGATACTACGATAATGGATGCAAAGTTTAAGTAAAATCGGAAATACATAAATTGTTAGAATCTACTCATAACTTAGAATGATGGATTTGCTCTTCTTCATTTTGAAATATTTAGCCTTGTAATTTGGTCGTCTTGGAAACTTGTGGTTGGTTCACTTGATTGTACTTATAAGGACATAACTGGTGCCCTTCCTAAGTTAATATATGATGTTATTTTTGGATCCGAATGTACTAGAGGTGCAGCACTCTTCCTCTGGGTGTCGTGGGTTAAGACCTAGAAGAATCTGTACCTTTGTCATGTACCAACTTTCAATCACTTCTATCATTCTAAACGAAGATTAGGGATTTGATTGTTCACAGTAGGCTATATGTTTATGCCAAAGTGGTTAAACTGATTGATGTCCATGAAATTGTCAAAGCTGAGAGCCCAAGACTAAATAACTTGTCCAAAAAAAAAAAAAACTGATTTTAAATGGCTGAACATGAACTCTGGAGAAAATGTATGTTTGTTGAAGTTCGTAAGCAAATGTGATTGAAATAGTGGTGAACAATTATGAGTCAAGATCATTTCACCAAAACATTGTCCCCTAGTGGTCCATGAGTCGCATATCAGAACATTAGTAGTGACTTTGAATTGAGGACTATAGGGTTCTACGAGAAGTCCAGGTAGCATATCTAATGTCCACTTGTAGTGATAACACCAAGTGGATCGTTATATATAACTAGAAGAGTTATATTTCCTACACAACAAGCGATATAGCTACATGAACTGATTATTATATTACGATTATTGTACCCTTGGAAGAAGACAGTATGAAATCCTCTAGGTTTTGTCTCCAATTCACAAGTCATGATTAGTCTATAAATGGTTATGATAACTATAAAGTTATATAAACGACATACATATTAACAGTAGGTCATCAGCTAGTTCGTTTCAAATTCATCTGTCTATCTTTATGTTCTTTTGGAGTTGATTCATTTGTAGACCTGATACTAGAGGTAGACAACTGCCAGCAAAGTGGGAATTTGACTCTGCCGGTCACGAGATTGAGGCTGCAATTACAGAAGTGCCCTGGCGGAGGAGAAAAAAAGAGAATGAACTGAAAGAAATTTTATTAAGGTTGCAATAAGGTGTTGGTGTGCTGGCATTAGGCCTTCCCAGTATAACTGCTGAGAAAAAAAGAAGGATGCGGGCCATGTCTTTGATGCTGCATCAAGAGGCGGGGCTTCCTGTGTTATGTTGGCTCCTTCCTAGCCAGAGATTCTGAACGGATGAGCAATACATGTACTAACCCCCCCCCCCCCCCCCCGGTCGTGCAACAATTATGGAGGATTACTTGGTGTCTCTTGATTCTCACGAAGATTTATCAAGGAAACTCCCTGTTCGTTGATACAGAAGTGTTGAAAGGGTTTTGTCCCCACTTTGGCACCATTTTCTATGGAAGTTGACTTATAAAGACGAAGTAAAAGTGCCCCTAACATGGTGGCAATACCTAATTATTGACATTGTGACGACGTTTGCTTGTGTGAGAATACAAGAAAAGCTATCTGGTTGTCTTCTGTTGGAGTCAATACTTTGTAACCCACTTGTGTGAGTGCATTTTGTCGTTGTTATTGGCTTGGTGATGTATTTTATAAGTTTATCAATTGTCAAAAATAAATTAACTGTCAAAGCAAAATATTGTCTCGTTTTCAGGTAAGGATGTACCTCGTTACTCCTATTTTTCTGATCACTTATTTCTTCTTGTTCTTCATTTTGAACATTGACTTCATTCTACGTGTAACTTTGATATGTCCGAATTACAGCAAGTTTATGATTTGGCACGGAATTTGATCAATATTTTCTGTCACCTTATATTTAAAGTTACGGCAACTGCAGGTAATTCCTAGATGGAATGAGCATTGGACTTCAAACAAAGTTTACGACGGAGATATGATCGTGCTTCAGGGTCAAGAGAAGGTCTTCCTTTCGCAGTCGATGGCGGGTTCTTCTGATATCAACAAAGAGTACTCAAAAATCACATTTACGCCCACACAGGCTGATCGCTTTGTTCTGGCATTTCGGAATTGGCTGAGGCGACATGGAAACAGCCAACCTGAGTGGTTTCGCAACCCTAATCAACAGTTATTGCCGTCCACAACCCTTTCTAAGCGTCAGGTACGCGATTAACTTATGCATGGCCATCTTCACACTGATCGCACTAGTATTTTTCCTGTCGTTTCTTAAAGCAAACTGATTCTGTTAAGTCATGATGACAGTTTGAAATGATTTCCTTTTGTGAACCGAACCACTGGGAGCTTAATGAGTTATGAAGTGAAGAGGGGTGGGGGTGGGGGGACTCTTACTGCTTGGATGGGTGACACTTTTTCTTAGGATTCTGCATTTTCTGTTCTCCACAACGAAACTATGATGCAAATAGTATATAACATAGGTTTACTTGGAAATGCTAACAGCATCAGTCATGAGAAAAGGATTCCATGATACCCTTTAACTGATAAATTATCTTGTGCTTAATACTCCTTCATAATGACATGTGCATTATGCAAATGTCAGATGCTTGATAGATATGAGCAACATACCTTGAAGTGTTCATCATGCAAAGGAGCTTATACAGCATTCCAGACATTGCGAAAGTTCTTAATTGGCACAGCAGTTGTCTGCTCTGCGACTGCTGGGGTTCCTCCTAATATGCAACTACGAGTCATTTTGGCTGGAGTGGCGGTCATTAGTGCTGGCTTGGCTTACACGTTGCACGAACTCGAAAAGAATTTTGTATTTGTTGACTACGTACATTCGGAAATTGATTAGTTTCAGGTAAAGAAATGGCTGAGGCCGTCAGTAATAGTCAGTTATACGTTAATCACTTAGCGTACGAACTTACGTAAAGTAGCTGTATAGACGATCAAGTGATGCTGTAAGGTTATAAAAACAGCACTGAGATGTATAGGCAGGGACACAGAATTGTATACTGAAAATATATTGAGATTGTTGTTCCTATAGTTGCTATCCTACTTTTTGAGTATACTTGCACAACCCTTGAACTGATATCTTTATTTCGCCTTCTGGTTTCAGAAATTTCCGAATTTACTGTTAGAAGTCGATTGAAGCTCTGTTTCCGGTTGAACTGAAACCCGGCAGCCTTTGCCAAAATACTACCCTGTTAGGAAATGGCTATTTCGACCTTGACAAATTTCTATCCATCTCATGACCTCCAGTAATTCAATATAATGCCCTAAGGAAAATTGTGCATGGATTTTGTCTTCACCAAGGCAAGTGGAAGTGAAACTGAGGACTAGTTAGTACAATCTAAATCTCATCCAGAAATGAAGAACATAGCATGTGTGGAGTTCTCAATCCCAGAAACATACAAGACCAGTGAATCTCAAATGCACATCAAACAATAAACAAGAACTACCAAGGACCAGAGAAATAGGCAAAAGTTAACTACTGATAATGGAATGGTCATTCACTCATTGCACACCAACAAGAACAACTACTATACAGCATCACAAAGACAAATGATTTTTAGAAAACCAAGCCTCCCTAAACCACCTACAACTAGAACACTCATCAAATCATATTCAGAACTAAAAATAATGTAGTTAAAACCGAGATATCAGTAACAAAAAAAAACCTTGTTATTATTATATATATAGTCCTGATTAGTGTTCACTAGTATCCTCCACTTAACACGGCAGATCCTCAGCCCATCTAGTTGTCGGCCACATAAATCAGGTTTTGCGACTCTGCTCTATCCGGGGCTTGCTCGTTGTCAAGATCTTATGCCGGCGCTCAACTGTCTTGGATATTAGCCTTTCAATTCTCACATCTGGGATAACCAATAATTTGAACAAAAGATTTTAAGAAGGATTAGTTTTATATGATGGAAAATCAATCTCATGAATTCTGGAAGGTATAGACAAATTCTTTCATAACTAGTTTAGGTGGTAGACAAATTCTTTCATAACTAGTTTAGGTGTACTATTCCTTCAACGGCTATATGTCTGGTATGGTTTCATTGGGTGATCTCCACCTACTTCTTTTCCTATATCAAAGGAGAAGTTTGCAAAAGGTTTAGACACATCAAAACACCAACACTAAGAAGCATTTAATATATAAAGTTCTACAGCAACGACCTTGGTGATTCCTTTTGGTTTTTGGTAACTAACGATCTTATATGTCAAAGCCTGTCTTTAATATTTTAGCTTTCGTGTGTTTTTTTTTTTTTTTTGGTTCAAAGGAACACTTAGAAATTGTTCAAGAGTTACACAAAACTCTGTCCAGTTCTTTCGGCATCCTGCCTTAGCAGAGGTAACAGCTCTACAGGTGGATGTTCGAGAAACATGAAAGCTTTGTCTTGATTTGCTCCTAAGTGAGCAAGTCTATCAGCACAGCAGTTCCCATTCCTACCGATGTGTCGAATCTGCATATCAGTGGCTCGCATGAAGAAGCGGCAGTTTCCATTGTCATCCCTGATGAGGCCTCCATGTCCTCCAGTTTTTTCTTGTGTACAGCTACCGTCAATGTTTATCTTGATAATACCTGCAAATGGGGGGCACCACACAGTTAGAGTAGGTCTTTTACTAGACTTAGGTTTATTTGCAAGAAAAGCTTCCCTGATTTCTTTGGCATACTCCTGAGCATATTTCCAAGCTTCTTCTTCCTCTCTGATAGTTCCTTCAATACACTCCTTATTCATGTCTTTCCAGATTTGCCAGATAGTACCTATGAAGATGTACTTCCATTCTATTCCTCCAAACTCCTCACTGCCTTTAGTCATGATGTTGTGCTTCAGCCGGGATAGGGTAGATTGGGTATTAGCCAGTCTTATCTTTTCAGGTGTCATACTCTTTCTCCACATGCTTACAGCCTTGGGGCAGTCTTTGATAATATGAGTTGTGGTTTCCACATCCTGCTTACATCTTTGGCACAAGTTGCTTCCAGTCATACCTCTTGACATTCTAAGGTCATTATAAAGGAGTCTATCCCGTAGGATCAGCCACAGGAATAGGATTAGTTTTTGGGGAAACTTTTCTTTCCATATCCATGTCCAATGGTTACTGTGTTAACAGCCATTGGTCTGGTGATTAGTTACCAGTCTGTAAGCACTGGAAGTGCTGAAGGTACCTTTGGTACTGGCACCCCAAGTAGGGTAGTCGCTTTGATCATGAAATGTTTCATGTGGTAGATATATATTTTGTATCTCAACACCAGAGTTTGGACCAACCATAGATTGAATTTTACAGTGGTCCCAATGTTGGTTCCTTATACAATCAACCACTTTCAAAGTCCCCACATGTTTGTTACTGATTTTAAAGGGTTCTTTCCCACACCACCAATCTTCCCAGAAATCAACATCCTTCCCCATGCAAATTAGCCATTTTACTCCTTTCTGAAGAAAGACTTTGACTTGTTGTATACTCCTCCAAACCTGAGAGCTTTTTTTTTGGTATATTCCAGTCAGTTAAGGCTTTGTTCTTTATGTACTTATGGGTGACAACCTGAACCCACAGTAAATCTTCCTTGTTAATCAATTTCCATCCCAATTTCATGAGGTTGGCCAGATTGTTATCTCTGCTTTTTCGGATTCCCAGGCCTCCAGCACTTTTAGGGAGACACACAGTGTCCCAATTCACCAAATGGATCTTCCTCTTGTCTTCAGTGTCCCCCCACAAAAAAGCTCTATTGATTTTATCTAACTTATTGCATATGGCTTTAGGGAGGGCTTGGGTTTGCATAACATAGTTGGGGATAGCAGAAGTAACAGATTGTATAAGGGTGGTTCTACCAGCAAGGGTTAATAGCTTAGTTTTCCACCCAGCAAGTCTACTTTGGACTTTTTGCAAAGTGTTATTAAACAAACATTTGGATAGTCTACTATGAATAAGAGGGATGCCCAAATATATTCCCAGGTTGTCAGTGAGGGGGATACCACATCTTCTACTAAGCCCAATGGCTTTGTTTCTAGGAGTATTTTTGGATATGAACATTTTGGACTTATGGAAATTTATGCTTTGCCCAGCCATATTGCAAAACTTTCTTAGGATATTCATAATCAAATCACAATCCTTCTCATTATCTTTGCAAAATAGAATCAAATCATCAGCATAGAAAAGGTGAGATATGCAAGGTCCATTTCTGGAAGCTCTGAGACCTATTCTTTCTTTCTTATCATTGCACTTACTTAACATATCAGATAGTTTTTCAAGGCACAACACAAAAATATATGGGGAAAGAGAGTCCCCCTGTCTCTTTGAGGTTTAAAGGGATTCGTGGGGATACCATTCCAGAGGATAGACATATTAGTGCTGGTGATCATGTTCATGAGCAAATTTACCCACTTCTTAGGGAAATTGAAATCATCAAGAATATCTTTGATGAATTTCCAGTTGAGCTTGTCATAAGCTTTCTCAAGGTCAATCTTAAAGATAATACCACCTTGATTCCCTTTTTTGTTTCTTAAGGTGTGTAAGATCTCTTAGGTGACTATGGCATTATCAATAGTAGATCTACCAGGAACAAAGCTACTCTGAGTAGGACTTATAATTCTTCCTAGTATGGGTCTTATCATGTTGACCAGGATCTTTGCAAGGGCTTTATAAGTCACATTTAGCAAACTAATAGGTCTGAACTGGGATATGCACTGGGGATTGTCAGTTTTGGGTATAAGAGTAACCAGGGTATGATTAAAAGATTCAAGTATAAACTCCTGCTCAAAGCTATTTTTAATGAAACTACAGCAAGAATCACCAACTATATCCCAATAGTTGTGATAAAATAGGCCATTCATACCATCAGGGCCAGGAGCTTTTAAAGCCTTTATGTTGTAAAAAGCATCTCTGATTTCTTGGTTACTAGGGATGTGATAGAGGTGGTCTTGATCAAATTCTAAGATCCTGGGGGTATTGTTCATCATCCTCTCCCTGCACCCAGACTGCATTTGCTCAGAGTACATGCTGCAAAAATGTTCCTGTATATGGTTTTGGATAAGGGTAGCATCACTAATCCAATCACCATTCCTATCTTTTAAGGCCATAATCTTGTTTCTTTTCCTAAGACCTAAGGTGGACACGTGATAAAATTGGGTGTTTCTGTCGCCATGTGTGTGCCATTTAACCCTAGATTTCTGACGCCAAAGGATTTCCTCCTGTTCAAGGGTTTTAAGGTATTGTTGTCGAAGATCTTTCTCAAGGATTTCCATTTTATGAGATTGATATTTAGTGAGGGCTATCTGAATCCCTTTAAGCCTGGCCCAAATCCTTCTCTTCCTTCTAAATATATTACCGAAATTTTCAGTGTTCCAAGTTCTAGCCCTAATTTGAAAAGAATCAATATTGTCCATAATGTTATTACTTTGCGACCAGGAATCAATGACAACATCTCTAAAATTATCATTAGTCATCCAAGCAGCCTCAACTCTAAAAGGTTTTTGTAAAGACAAGTTAGAGTTTTTGAAAAACTTACCTGAGCAATTGACGATTTGTCCACAGTGATCAGAGGATGTGCGTGGGAGGTTGCAAACCTGAGCGTCAGGAAATATGATGCACCAATCAGGATTAGCAAGAGCACGATCCAAACGTTTTTGCACATTAGCCCATCCCTGTCTCCTATAAGTCCAGGTGAGCTTTGGCCCATTGCACCCCAAATCAACAAGACTGCACCTATCAATATTGCTTCTGAATTTTCTTATTCTGATACTTTCAGTGTTTTCCCCTCGTTCTTTTCGTTCACTGATGTCTGCGATATCATTGAAATCGCCTCCTATCAACCACGGCAGATCATTCTTCGTAGCAAATTCAATCAAGTTCTGCCAAAGGAATTCACATTTTTTAGCATTGGGGCTTGCATACACCGCCGAGAACACCCATTCCTCATAGTTCTGTCGTGCGATAACCATGTGCACCACCTGGTTTGTTTCTTGTAGGACAGTTATGTTTATTTACGAGGAATCCCAGAATATCCATAGTCCTCCCATACGTCCCTCAGGATTCACAATGCAGGATGTGCTGTAACCCTTCTCATGGAAGAAGTTTCCCATTTTGGAGTACTGGACAATGGGTTCCAGAATTGCCACGACGTGGGGTCTAAATCGTCGCGCGATTTCACTGAATTCCTGTCGAAATTTTTTGTTCCCGGCTCCTCCGCAATTCCAAATGTATATGTCCATGGATTTACAATCTGGAAGATTGGGAAACGGCTCAGAGCTTGGCATCTGGATGATGTGCCGTATTCGCTGTTCTTCCTGTGCCTGACTTCTCAGAGGCACTAAATCGGCGAGATGAACTGTCATCGGAGCAGATCCCGTCATGTTGTAATCGATCTTCATTCGGATCTCCTCGTTCGTCCAATGCACTCTGATTATGTGGAGTTTCGGCGTGTCTCTGTTGATGATCGGTGATACCTTCTGACGGTTCAAGAAGTAAATCTACATGGGGTGTCGTCCATGGCCAACATGATGATCCGATGGTCGATTGGGTGGAAGGGTTAGGCTTTGATTTAGGGTTTCGGACTCAGGTGTATGTTTAGGGTTTATGGTAGTAGAGGCGTAGATTTTCTCAGGGAAGCCTGGCGGCGGTTCTAATGTTTCAATAGTATCCCCAAGGTTGGTGCTAGGCTAATCTGGCCTATTTCCTTCGGCTTGGTCTATTTTCATGATATTAGTTGCTTCATTTGTCCAAAATTTGCCATTAATGGGCTGGCTTAGCCGTTGGTTTTGGTTCTCTTCACATATGAATATTTCATCAACTTCTATTTCCTCAACCTCTTGGGCCTTACCTTTCCCTTTATCTTTTTGGGCCTGTTCACCGGTTTCCCCATTTCTCTTCTGGTTCTGGTCTTCTTTTCTTTTTCTCTTCCTGCAAGCTTCTTTTGGGCTTCTTGATCAAGGTTGGTGCTTCATTTGTATTCTTCTCGGCCCTTAAAGCCTCATATATATTTGGTGGGTTTTGCAACTGTTGTGTCTTCCCTATAATGGGCCTTTGGCCTCTTCGTTTTGCAATCATCCATGGCCCATAATTTTCTCCATCCTCAACAGTGATGTGATCTGACGGGGTTTGGTTGATCCCGTTTTAACCGTTCTGACCAGCCTGATCCTGCCAGGTTCCTCCCGTCCCATCTGTTTGCCCGTTAGAGCCGCCTTTAGTCGCTGTCGTTTTCTCCGGCGCTTTTCCGGCTGGTTCCTTGCAAATTTCCTTCCGATGACCTATTTTGCCACAAGAGAAACATAAATTATTAATATATTCGTATTCTACTCGGTATTTCCTATTTCTAAGAACATAAGCAGGAATTAAAGGCTTTGATAGATCCATTTCTATGCATATTTCCCCCTTGAAGAAGTAGCCGTATTCCAATCGATCTTGATGGGCTTTCTGAATTTCTTGGCGATCTTGAATAGGAATTTTTCCTCATAGTATTCAATGGGAAGCTCTGGAAGTCTAATCCAGATGGCCGTCTTCACCTCCTACGCTTCCGAAGGTTTAAAGTCGGGTTCCCATTTCCTAACTGTGAGATAGTGATTGAGGATTATCCAGGGACCTCCAGTTGAAACATGATGATAGTCCTCTATAAAATTGAATTTGACTAAGAAGAAACCATTGTCAAGGTCGACCAGGTCGAAGTCACCCTGAAGGCTCTATAGGTTTCTTAATCCGGTAGTTAGGGCCATGTAGCCAATAGATTTACCCATCAATCTGATGATTAAGCTGGATTGCCATTGTTTTCTGATTTTCTTAATCATGTTGGGAGATAAAGATATCTTCGGAAGCAAAGGATTTTCTTCCCCTTCTTCCTCCATATATGTATCTTCAGGGTCTTTGATATTTTCATCAGCATCATCTTCCTCATCTGAGGTCGGGTTGTCAAGATCTTCTTCAAAATAGACTGCCGTGTTGCAGGTAGTGGACACCACACCCTTGTAGGATTTTGTGACGGTAGTCCTCAGGATGGGTTGGTCTGGATGAGAATACTCCATTCCCTCAGTTCGTTGAGATACCATGATTTCTGGGGTTTCCGTATGACTATTTTTCAATTTCTTATTGCATCTTTCCTTTGAAGTTTCCTCATCATGGTTGGCCGTCTTTGCGGCTTCAGTCGTAACTTCCATCAGTGATGGCGGTTGGTTCCCATGCAGAGCATCATGGCCCTACTCGTGCTGTATGGAGATCATTAACTCCGAAGAAGTAAGGTGATCGCTATAAGGACCTGCTATCCCCACTTGTAAACCTCTTTTATTGTGATATCAATGCACTTCTCTTATAAAAAAAAAGTATCTTATTCTATTAAATCATATAAATACAATCATTCCCTTTAGGGCCAATAATTAGTTTCATACAACTTGTGATGCTATTTATTCAAAAATATTTTTATACTTGATATGATTGAAGAACCAAAAATCACACATCAAGATGAATTAAAATGTTGTGGCTACTTTTAAAAATCACGTTGATGTCCATAAGTTTACAAATAGCGACATTACCAAACAAATCCATATGATAACATGATCGTTACCGCAACACTCACAATGATATTCAAAAAATGATCAATAAAAAAATTGAAACTTAATCAAAGCAACAAATTTTCTATGACAAACATATACGGAGATATTTTCCAAAAGGCTAACCAAAAAAGTTAATGGATCAAACATTGACTCTAAATGTGTGACAATAATAACTATAACAAAAGGATGAATTTCTTATGGCCTTTTTACATCAAATCCGGTGAAAACTTGGCATAAATAATAATTACAACCCATCAAATAAGCCTAATACATATCTACAATAAACAATTACATTCATGAGAGCCAACTACAAATTTTCTAGATTAGTGATTACAACTTAAGAATAAGGCCATCAAAACTTTCACATTTCATTATATATCTCAATTCGTAGGTATTAACAAATATAACTAAATGGATGCACAACAATAATAAACATGGTTACTAGAACTTGATCCATCAAAATAATCTCTATATATGTAAATAGAGAACAACAATGCTAATCAATATGGTCGAGAGTGGCTCTGATACCAACTATTAGTATTATTGTTTATTGTGGAATAAAATGACACTAAGGACTTACTCCCGGCCATGATTGTTCAAGTATTAATGTTGTCTCTTGACGATCCAAATGCTTTCACGAACGTACACCTTCTTCACCGAGTCTTTGTGCCTCACAAACTTACACATGCAACCATTCTTATTGATATGTTGTGAATTTTTGTATGTAAAAGAGTTTTCTAGCCTATGCAAGTTTTTTTACGATGAGAGATAATGGAAATCACGAGCACCAAAAATGCTAGGCTGGGAACCCTTTATGCTTTAGAAAATCCTTTTATACAAACTTTCATTTATCATGGAAGATGTGTCTTCCCATAACTTCAACGTAGCTTATTAGAAATAAACTACCCACGATCACAATCAAGTTAGTGGGGATATGCTTAATAATTAAAATCTGAAAATAGCCATGTGGGCCACTTTAGTCTCGCACATAAGGGGGTGAGAGGAGTTAGTGGGGTGAGTGCGGTCATGGGTATCAATTTGGTCCTTTCTCTCATTGTAACTGATTTTAGTAATATTTTACAGAAATACAATCCGTAACTTAAAGCAAATTACACTTAAAATATGTTAACGCATTTTGAAAGTTAATTAAGATTAAATCTGAAATTTGATCTCGAGAATCAATCCAAACATGCTCTTAAGCATTATAATTGCTTCCTTTAAACGTTTTGAATCTGAGGCCTTTCAACATTTTTTTATTAAGATAGGATCGTGTCCTATAAGGTACTTTTATACTATAATATGTACTATTTATAAAGAAAATAGCTAAGTTAGTGTGATAATACTTACAGCATTACACTCAAACTCATACGAATATACTGTATCACTTGATAACTATGAATTCAGAATTTTTATGTTCTTTAGAAAGCAAAAATAAATAACTACCATCTAATTTAGGGAACTTTCACTTTTTGATAGCTTCCTTCTTTTTGTCAAATTTAGACATGTATTAAGCTATGTGTCTAAGCTATATTTATTATTAAGGCACCACTGTGTCTTATTTATGATCAATCCCAAGTAGCCAGAAGGCCAGCTATGGTTGCTGTGCGGGAAAGTGGTCGATATAAATTCCAACTAAAAAGTTTTCTTAATTGCTTTCTTATGTTTAGCTCAACAACTGAATTCAGATATTGTTTAAGGTTAATTACCCTAGAACCGTATGAAGTTTCAAGTTAATACACTGAACTACATTAAAAAGTTTGAAGAATTAAGGTAAACTAAACTGAGCATATTTGTTTGGGGCAACATAAAACCAAAGATAAACATTGCACCCCACAGGGTATTAACAAAAGCGGTATTTAACTAAAGAAGGATTTGAGGGTGTTAATTTTTTAGTTAAAACAACTGGCTTAGATAATCGGTCACGATTTTTAGAAATATATAAAGAAAGCATAAAAAAAAGAGAGAGAGAGAGACATTTTTCAATTCTTATTCATGTGTGATGTAAGATAGTACAGTAATTATCTTTTTCAACTAGAAGAGATGGTTGAGTTGACTATAGCGGCGGATTGCTGATCCGGTGATTATTTTCTTTTCTTCCTTGGTTAAATTGATATATTAGCGTATCCATATGTGTACTCAATCACATAGTGTTAGCATTCAAAGAAGAAGAAAAAAAAGACTCCTAGCTAATGTGTCTTTTTAACCCCAAGGGGTGGTGGAATAGCAAAGAACCTTGAGGAATGACTTCAAGGTCCCAAGTTCGAATCCTCATACCGACAGGCCATATAAATTGCAGTTCTGACTATTCCATAAAAAAAAATGGTCACACGTGATGTTACATTGCACCTTATTTTTTCTAATTTACCAAATTCACATTCGAAGAGAGGTACTTGTAATTTATGTATTAGCTTGATGAGTAGAAGAAATAATAAGCATATGAATTTTTCAAGAAGCCGAAAAAAGTTGCATCCTTAGAATCTTTGATTTTACTACATAATAATGTACCCAAATTACAGCAGGGGTGTTGTACTCAAATTCTAGACAGACCAAGAAGATGGAAGGACGAGAAGATACCATGTGCTGAAGCCTCCAAATTAAAACGAAACAACGGCATCAGACCTCGGAATGTAAGACGATGTTAACTTTTCTAGAAGTACAGCAGGGGTGTTTTTCTCGAGTCCTAGACTGTCCAAGAAGATAGAAGGGCAAGAGAAGATGTCATGTGCTGAAGCCTCCACAATAATTGAATAACAGCATCAGACCTCATGAACGAATATCAATCGAAACTTTTCTGAAGTTGCAAAAATGAAAACGTTATAGACGCTATCAAACATAGCCAATCAATCGTTCTTCTGATTACACGTGTAATTGCAATTCGACTCTGTAACTTTTGTACCCAGGATCTGCAACTTCTGGAGCCCGATTCAGTAAGCTCCTACAGTGGAAGCTTGAGAATGAAAGCCCAACGAGGAACTATGATCCTAATTTTTCTCTGCTTGTGGACCAAAAGCAGACTAGAGGAACTTCCATGGCAGATTAGCGGGCAGAGCAGAGAAGGAACCAAAGACAGTCTTCATTCCATGGTGTTATTCTGCTGACATGGCGTCATCTGGGAGACGGAATATGATCTAATGGCTAAGATCCTGAGCACATCACTTAGCTACAGCAGAAAAACCGGATCGGATGTAGCCACTTCTTCTAAATCTACGACAAATGTAAATGTTAAATCGCCATGTGATTTATTTTTGGAGGCATCAGGCATTACTGCGATTCTGTGTATATAGCCAACCACACCACTGCTAGGCATATTGGAAAAGAGAATGAAGGTGATTTCAGGTGAGAGTAGGCTTTGGATGGTTAGGGTTCAGTAGCAAGGTTAGGGATCAGTGCTGATGCTCAACTCAATTGGAGATTGAGCATGACGGAGGTGGTGATGAACTCGTGGTGATGGGAGAGAGGGGAGGGGGTGTGGATTAACAGATGGACATAATATGGAAAACTAAGAAGCCTTTGAAAATCAGACCCGAAAAGATGATAGTATTTGCCCTTTGATTCCCTTCATAATGATCAAGAACAAAACAAAAGGAAAATAGTTTCTTTATTTAAACCTACTCATATCTCTTATTTGTCTCTCAAGTAACCAAAGAAGAGCAGACTTTGAAATTTTAGTTCGTTTCACTCGAGATGCATCAATGACTATTGAGGCAAACTATTTCTTAGGGTATATTTGATAGTCAGGTCCAACGTCACGTGAACCCGTATTGATGTAAGGGCCTCTGAAAGTTGCCTGAGGGGGTAATGGCTTCGATGAGTCAATTACAGGCTCCCTTGATGACCTTGAGCTGCATGCAATTAGCAACCCATTATGTTGCAACCTCGACTTGCTAACAATAAATTGCAACTTCAACTGAAGCACTTCTATAGATACCCAGGAAGAATACCTTAAATCTAGTTGCAGTTACCTCCAGATAAAAACATAGAGAAAGGATTGATTGTTGGACAAATGAAAAAGTACTTACGCCATGTAAAAGGGAAATGCTAAACCCAAAGCTGCAAAAGTTACTAAGCCTGTGGCTAGAAAGATATTTCGTGTTCGAGACATGAAGATCGCTAGTAGGTCAACATGTAATCTGCAAAAGAGCACTAAAAGTCAGAAGCCTACTTCTAAATGATCTACTCAGAACTATTAAAACTGTAAGATAATGGTTTCATGCCGGCAGGCAACAAAATAGAATTATATAGGAGCAACAGAGAATAGTAATGAAGTGAAGCAGGACTTTCTGGTATATCCACCTCTTGCTCAATCAATTAGGGCAACAAGCCATTTATAGGATTATATGTTTACAATACAAAGAAGACAAAGTACAAATGAGACACAGCCATTGACATGTCAGAAATAACATCCACGGAAAAGGAAAAGAAAAAACTTCTTTAGTTGGTTTTTTCCTGGCATGTGCAACACATATATATGCTACCTGAAGTGAAGTGAAGCCGCAAAGACAAGAGGCTAACTCAAAAAAATTTATGAACAGCTTCATGCTTCATGTCTTGTGCTGTTTACATAAAAGCCATCATATCTTCACATTACTGCATGTTTGCAAGTATATTTCTTATGTGTGTCGGACCAAGAAAGTGAAGTCATAATACACGTGGAGATACCACAGAGTACAATGCGAGTTGGATGCAAGCAAGATTGTGTGCGACAGAGTGGGGACAGGAGCAAGGGCAGATACAGCCTGAGGAGTGTTCACCCAACGAGAGCGAAGGCGCGGGTTGAGTACGAATCAACTGTCAAAAGTCCTCTCTTGAGGTCCAGATGTCAAGGGTCCGATACTTAGGTTCTCTCTCTCTAGAATTCTTTAGCTCCGCAATTTTAGAGTGAGAAAGTGAAAATGAATTCCAATCCCTAAAATGAACTCTCAAGTCCACAATTTATAGGCAGCTGAAAACGCCTTGTCACCAAGTGACACATGGCGCTTCCTAAAAGTGCCACCTCGCTATGGGTGCTCCATGTCTCGGTGTTATGCTTGATCCCATGCTCACTCGGCCTGCACTGCACAGCTTCCTCTGGCTGTTTAGGAAGCCTAAATCAAGCAACACTAGCGTGGCCAGAGAACGTCCTTGATTTAGGCACCAGTCCAAAATCCTTACTGGTCTCGTAGGTGGTGTCGAGAGAGACAAAAAACCTAACAGCAGTAAAGAAGGCCCGACGCCCAACTGCTAGGCAGACTAGGCGCAATGCCCTCCGGAGACCAGCTCCCGTCTCGGAGTGACCCGGGAGTCATGGTCCCTAAGGGTGTCGATGAAGAGCCCCCAGTGCCGGAGCATGTAGACTTGTCCCTCAGACACCCTGGCGGAGATGGTATCCCGAAAAGAGTCGCCTATCTCAAAGGTGAGTCCTTGTGCTGGAGCACACGAAGCGCGCCAAGACAGTGACCCGGAGGGGTTGCCTACCCAACGAGCCGAGAAACTGTCTCGGAGGAGATCCTACCCGGCATGTCGAGGTAGTGTCCTAGAGTAGTCGCCTACCTAACGGGTCGAGATAGTATCCTGAACTAGGGCTGCGATTTTGAGTTGAGCTTTATGGTTTTAACCAACCCAACCCAAAAAAAATTTAATTTTTACCCAACCCAACCCACCTAAGTATAAAGTGGGTTAGAATGGGCTAAACTTATATAATAGTCGGTTATTTGGGTTGGGCTTTTAAAACCCATTTGGTAAAAAGTCACATTTTTTAACCACCGCCATCGCCTGCAACAACCGCCGCCACCCGCAACCGCCGCCGCCGGCAACGGCCATCGGCGCCGGCCACCACTTCCGCTGCTCTGCCGCAGCCGACGGCCACCACCCCGACGGCTGTCGCCATTGCCGGCCACCACCATTCCACTTTTTATTTAAATATAAAACATATTTATTCTATTTTGATTGACCCATTGAAACCCAAAAATGTCTACTAACCCAACCCAACTCAACCCAATTTATTCTATCTTTCTTGGGTCAAAGCTCGTTCGGCTTTTTAAGTATATCGGGGGTTGGGTAAAAAACCAACTCAACCCATTCAAGTTACACCCTTATCCCGAACAAGTCACCTGCCCGACACGTCGAGGTAGTGTGTCGAAGGAGTCGCCTACCGACGGGCCGAGGTAGTGTCCCAAGAGAGACGCCTACTTGATGGGAGGGGAGTCCTCATGCCAGAGCACTCGGAGCTCCCTGGTAGAGAGAATGTCCCGAGAGAATCAAAGCATGTTCCACGACCAAGGCAAGGTGCACATGGTGGTGAAGGGATGAACCAATACTGGAGGCATGCTAGTGTGACAGTGTCGGGGGCCACGACTGTGTAGGTGGCGAGACACATGGGCACGGCGTGATATGTATGATGCTAGGGAGAACGCTCAATGGTGATGGCGCAGTCACCTAGTGTTGTGCGGGGGCACATAGCACGCAAGCGGTGCATGGACACGGACGATGGGCGTAGTCCCCTAGGCACGTAGCGTAGAGAAAGCGCTCTGGACGTACAAATGTCACAACATGGGGGATGCGACAATAGTTGTCATGGAGCACGGAGCCCCCAAGGAGTCATGAGTTAACTATGTGTTGAAAGTACACAAATGTGCATGGATGGAGTATGAGTTTTGTAGCAAGGGTGCATGGAACCCATAAATGTAGTGTTGGTGTACGGTGGGTGACACGAATGTCACTAAGTGGTGCAGAGGGTAGTTGGAAGGCCGTCATGGTGTAAGGAGGTGGGTTGGATGATGGAAGGGTATTGGCATGAGATTGGAGAGGTGCAAGTTGGTACGTGATATGTAAGAGAGTGGGAGTGCGGCATGGTGGGTTGCTAGGTTGAGTGTATATGCTCCTACTCGGTGGCTTATAGTGCACATCCCCGCTTAGTGGTTTCAATTAAAAGGGGGAGTAGTGCGTTGGGCCCTAACTAGGAAGCACCGACACCTCATATGGGTCGAGGGATGGTGTTCAACACCTACCAACACTCCGACACTTTACTAACATCTCCGGACACGTGTCTGACACCTCTCCACGATGTCCAAGTTCGTTTATTTATTTTTTTAATTATCAAACACCGTGTGGGACACCTCTTAAAGAAGTGTCCACACGTATGGGCCCAAAAGACAATGTTCCAAACTTATTTCGAGGTCAGTGCGTAATAATGGACAAATCTAGGAACTTTTTAGATATGAACTTTTAAGCCAAACTGTCGACCCAATCATTTTGTCTAATGAGTTCTTTTATGTTGTTGTCTGCCTGACCAGCAGAAAAGAAGATGAAGCAGTCGGATAACCGAGCTTCTCCTCGGAGGATCTCGCTAGATTTCGGCTAAAGATACCCTTCTCTTTCTCTCTCATCTCTTCCTCTTTTCCATCTTTTATGTTACCGAAAGCATCCAAGCTAATCAGTCTAGAGAAAGATAAGTCAACATCTCCGACCTCAGTCACACACTAATCTAGCTATATAAGACCTCTCATTCATGCCTTTGGTCCCATGTCTTTTTTCCTTCTTCGTTGTAACTATTGAGACTATTTTATATTACTGTCTTTCTTTCCCATCCATTTGGAACGGAATTCAGCTGCTCCAATTGATATTTATTTTTCTTATATACATATATATATATATACACACACACACATTATAATATAAATTTTAAAAAAATTTAACGGTGTCCTGCGGTGTCCAAAATCTGATTTTCTAAAAATTGCGGTGTCCGGTGTCCCTGTTAGTGTCAATGTCGAACGCGGTGTCCGTGTCCGTGCTACCTAAGGGCCAAGAGATGTGTGAGGGTTATTAATGTAAGGGAGAGAGAAAATATCGACCCAACCATTTTATCTAATGAGTCTTCTTTAATGTTGTTGTTGTCTGCCTAACCAAGAGAAAAGAAGATGAAGCAGTCGGACAACGGAGCTTCTCGTCGGAGGATCTCGCTAGATTTTAGCAAAAGATACCCTTCTCTCTCTCATCTCTTCCTCTTTTCCATCTTTTATGTTACCGAAAACATCCAAGCTTATCAGTCCAGAGAAAGATAAGTCACCATCTTCGGCCTCATTCACACACCAATCTAGCTATATATAAAACCTTTCCTTCATGCCTTTGGTCCCATGTCTTTTTTCCTTCTTTGTTGTTAATGTTGAAACTATTTTATGTTACCGTCTTTTCCGTCCATTTTGAACGGAATTCAGCTGCTCCAATTGATGTTTATTTTTCTTATATATATATATATATATATATATATATATATATATAAACACACACACACACACATTATAATAAAAAGCATTTGAAAATTCAGCGGTGTCCAAAATCTTATTTTTTGGAAATTGCGGTTCTGGTATCCCGGTCGATGTCGATGTTGATGTCGGACGCGGTGTCCGTGTCCGTGCTACCTAGGCAGCCAAGAGATGTGTGAGAGGGTCATGAATGTAAGGGAGAGAGCGAATTCCCCCCACCCCCCAAACCAGCCGGCTACCCAAGGGGGTGTACCCCCGGGTGGGCGGCTCACTAAGGAGAAGTACGTCCTGCAGGTAGAGAAGGTTGCCTCCCAGCAGCCTAACCAAGGAGGGTGCCCGGGTGGGCGGCTCCCAAGGGTAAGTTTCGCTACATTTTCTTGTTTTTTCTCGTTAAGGGTAAACAAGGTATTTTAGGCATTTTTGCAAATTAGCGGCACGTGATGAATGTGACACGCTACAAGTTGACTGGACAAGAGCGTTTGTCAAACAATTGAATAATTGCTGACGTGTCTCATAAAGTGGGACCCAAAGATGGTCAAAGATGTATAGCCAAGTTAGGCTAGCAACAATTGAAATTTCGTAGAATTGATCTACTGAAAGCAAAAACACTCGCTTTTCCCATATAAGCGCTAGTTAACTAGACAGGCAATGCTACAATCTCACCCAGCTGACGGGTGTTGAACCTCCCTTTCCTTTCATGGTCTCCGATTGTGAGAATACAATCACCATCATACTTTCAAGTCACAAACAACTTCGATTCAATTCCCCCGTGTGACAATTCAAAATCATGATATAATTTAAACCAGTCCCAAATCCAATAGTAAATCAGGAAATCGTCAAACTAATTCTTATTCACTATGCATTTGCCTAATCTTATCCAACTTATATCACAAAATCAATCTTGGGGACCTGTGATATGACCTTTAGAATTGTTTTATATAGAGACCAACATTTTCTTCCTTGAGGCATTTCTTTGATAGGGGAGCAAACTACCTTGTCAAAATAGTTATTATCACTTTACTGCTTCACTTTAGTAAGTTTTTCTTTGTTTATATATTTGTGTGGTGGATGTTGGATAGACTTGTTACCTTGAGTAATTTTACAAATTACATGTGACTTTATGGTGGGACAAACTAAGTACTCATGACTGCTATATGAGTACCTCTTGGGATTTATAGACTCATTCGTTATGGTATATCACGGTTGAAAGTGGCAATGACTTGTCATGCATTAAAAAAATATTGGAAAGAATAGTCATGGTTAATGGAAAGACTTGCTGGAATTTCTTGTTTTACTTTAGTGACGACATATGTTGTCCATAGCTGCTGAGCTACTATATTCGCACTTACTTTTGGCAAAATATTCTGGAGAGCGCCAAACAGTGAGAACAGAGCGACCATTTTTCTGAGAACTGCCTACTGGGCATATCCAACTCAGAACCTATCCATTATTTTGCACATACTGACTGTGTTTGTTGTTTATAAAGCAAATGCAAGGATTTGGAAGTGACTATAAGAACTGCTTAGACATAATGGCCAAATTCCACCGGTGCACCAAATGCAGTGAACATGGTATTACGAATGCCTCCTGAATCCACTAGATTTATCTAGCAAGAGAGTAAAGCAAGCAGTCACAGTAGAGGACAATCTGTAAGTAAGTGCAATCAGCTATATTATCTAGAGGACCCTTCAAATCAACCTAATTGAAAAGGATCTTGGCTTTCCCTGTGGCTGAGGTGGACGGCTAAAATGTGTAGGCAACTTAATTTTACTGTCAAACCTAGACATGGATCAGCTCCCTCAAACATGAATAAATAATCCTATGTGCCCCCGGGACACTCTGCACCCCCTCATGCTATGTACATCCTATAGCCCTAGATTAGTAAGAGTAAATCTCGTCACATCTCTTTTAAGGGATTGAAACCCTCACAAGCTACTTCTTACTCATGACATATTACATTTCTATCACCGATTTTGCTGTTTGATGTCTATATCATAGTCTAAGTAGCACGGACACAGACACCGTGTCCGACACCGACCGGGAACGAATGTACCGAAACGAGAGAGAGAGAGAGATGAGAGAGAAAGAAGGAGACCTCAGTAAAGAAGGAAAAAAGAAATAGATAAGAGAGAAAGACGAAGGTACCTGTTGCTTGAATCCGGCGACGGCGGCGAGATCCTCCGGCGACCAGTTTGAGTGGGTCGTCTGCTTCGTTCTCTTGTCTTGACGCCGGAAGACTCAGAAGACAACGGTAATGGGTAATTAGGGCTTCCTTAAACTTTATTTCTAAAAGAGCTCCAAATTTGTTGATTACTACACACAAACCCCCCCCCCCCCCCCCCCCCAAATAAGTTGAAAATTTGTACTTTGCCCCTATACGTTTCCACGTTTCAACACTTCTTCATTAAGTGTCGGAGACGGCCGCTTATGTGGATGCTTACGAGACGATGAATGGAAAAGGTCTTCAGAATGTTCATTAACTCTCTACATATGCTTCTTGTACATAAAAGATAAAAAAGAATAGAGGGAGAATTCTAGAATTGTAGGGAAACTTATAAATATCTAGATATTATTGTATATAATTTGTAAATCGTAGGATCAAATGTATCCTTACCATCTGTTAAGGAGGTGGAGTAGTATAAATAGCTAAAACCTCTCTTGGTCAAAGCATAGAGTGATCCAAGTATTATAGCATTCTCCAAGCAATATAGTGAATATCATTCTCTCAAACTCTCATTTTCCTTTGTTCATTTGCTCTTAACCCACCCAGCTCGAGAGATAGGCTGACTTAACGTGCAAACGGGGGCTTGATTTAGCTAAGTATCGCACGATCAACTTAGGAAAGTCTTTAGTGCCGTGACAAGTGGTAATCTGAAAATAAAATAAAATAAATTCGAACAGAGAGGTGTCTGACACGTGTCGGTGAGGTGTCGAGGTGTAGGTAGGTATCAGACACCGTACCTCGCCCCATATGAGGTATCGGTACTTCCTAGATCATAGTTCATATCATATATATACTTCATAACACGCTAGCCAGGCCACGAGTACAAGTATTTTCAAGTTGGGCAATGCATTCATGTTAATCATATTCTTATCACCGATGAAGTATGCTTTAACCGAAAAATGCCCATGTTCAATGATGTAAAGTATCAAACTACCATCTATGCCATACAATTTGATTGATACTTTACTAGAAAAATCGGGAGCCAATTTCTCCATAGAACAGTAGTACAACTATAAAGAAACTAATAATCACAACATAGATAGCTACATAGTTTAAGCAGTATGGGTGATAAAAGTTTGAATGAAGGAACAGACCTGGCCTTAATGGTTTGCTATTGAGCTGAATGCAACCCCTGCAATCAACGGTGGTCCGGCCGGCGACTAGGTGGCATTTGGTGGTGGATGAAGGGGTTGCGCTAGGGTTTTGGCAATAGGCGTTCGATGGTGGCTGTGAGTAGTGCTTTTGGCAGAATGTATGAAATATAGTGTTGGGAGCCTTTTCTAGCTGTTCGGCGTAGAATGAATAGTGCTAGACATCATGAATTAGTATGCCTAATAAGTTTGTTATTAGTGAAAAAGTCTCTTACATTCAGAAAGAAGAGAGAAAAAAACCCGAAGAAGAATGTGGATTTTGCAATAGAAGAGAGTTGCGGTTAGTGATCAAGACATCAATTATCAAAATACAGTTATGACTAATGACTCAGTTTGTGGGGAGCTTATTAGCACTTTGTAATGAGTACGAACATTCATGTATTTCTTTGCTAGATTGTATACTTTATAAATCATGAGTATCAAGTGACGGTACAGAAAGTGTCATAACCCATTAAGTAGTGTTAACGATAAATTTGACCGTAACGGATGATTGCAAGAAGATGTCTACACCTTTACAACAACCACAATCGATCATTGTTAATATGGTTAATAAATTTTTTAACACTTTCAAGGTAATTCTTAACAGCATTTTTTGAGTGTTAATAATTACTTGAAACTAAAGATATTATGCGACCATCAATTGTTGTTATATAAAAAGTTGTAACTATTTTCTTAAAACATAGATTGCAACCTAAGTTTGAATCTATAAAAGTAGATTTGATTACGTGCGTTGCACATGGGAGCAACAACTGTTAAAGTACTGATTGAGAGATCTCGTACTTATATGCCTAATAACACTAACATAATTGGTAGTGATAAAAAAATTAAAATTTTATTTCCATATTTTTATGAGTTTTTCTATTAATTTTTGTCGTTAAAATGAACTTGAATAATAATAGCTAGCTTTTAGCAACAAATGAAGGGAAAAATAGTATATGAAATGATAGAAATAGCATGTCCCAAGTAATAAAAATAATAGTGATAATTCTAACTATAACCACCCGTGTGTTGAGGTTTGTATTATTGAAGGCCACCAAGAAAAGAGTAAAGATATGTAACAAATGATTAAAAATAAAATGGGAGAGTAAACTATGCATATAAACTTGTAATAAAATAAAAGGAGGGAAATTATCTTAGTTAGAGAGAAAAGCTGATAGAGAATATTGGACTTCTCTAAATAATAGAAAATATTTAAGACTAAAAGGAACACAGAGAGAATTAGTTTTAGAAAAATATGAGGAATTAATGAAAGTGCAAAGATATGAATAAAATTTTTAAATGGACATGTTAACATAGAAGATAGGGAAATATAAAATTTATTTAATTGGTTGAATCTCAAATGGCAAAAGGAATTCAAATCAAATTGAATAAGAGAGATGGAGAGGGAAAAAGGGAATTCAAATCATTATTACAAAGGTGAATATTACAAAATGCTTTCAAAAAGTCAAGATAGGAAAGTCCACATGGCGAGCTAAGAGAGTTTTCACGCACGCAGTGACGTGGCCACACGTCCACTTTTTCTTAATTTTGACTTTCATATGTGTATATAATTATATTTGAACTCAACCAAATGCGTTACGATTAATATATTGTCAACAACGTCAAAAATTAGTGGCACATCAGACTACTTAAACCAGATTGGTTTAGTATTTGGCAATGATGGTAAAATAATTCCTTTTCACCATTTTGCGTAAAGTATGATGCCTATTTAAGAGGACATCTCTAATTTTTTTGAATTATTTCTTATCAATAACGACGATGTGACATCTGATTTTGAGTGTGAAACATAAACAACGGTGTCTTACACAAAATTGATAATTGTAATATATTAAGCTAAACAAATAATCCCTTCATCCCTAATTAATTGATCGTGTTTGACTTGCAAGCTTATTTAGGATATGAGTTATATTTTATGAGTTTCTCATTTTACTCCAAGAGAGAGAAAAAGGTAGGGGAGGGTAGAAAGTGGGCCAGGAGATGTTGGTCAATAAGTACACCTAGACGGGAGTGAATAGGTGTTTACAGATTTAAATAAGAATTATACTGGTTCGGCCCTACCTGCCTACGTCCAGTCCTCAAGCACTCCAGTCAAGGGAGACCTACTCGAGTCTTCCGCTACTCAGCTAGCTTCGAGTGCTAGCTCAAACCTCAGTACAATTCAGAAAATCTCTCCAAGGTTTTCAACAATTACAAATGAAGAGAAGTTTACAATTGAAATACTAACACAACTTACACTCCTCAAAGAGTGGATGATACGTTGAAAAAGAAGTGAGCTAAGCTTTCTTAGGTGGGAAAATCTTAATATCAAAGAAGCTTAAACAAGAAAATTGCTCAACAAAATTTCTCAAATAATTTTCTCACTCAGAAGTTTTTGTAAAGAATGTTTGTACAAAAAGAAGTAAACTTGAGAGAAAGAGAGAGAGAGAATATTAAAAGGTTATTCGTTAAGAATAAAATTTATCAAATGTCCCTTATATAGTAAGAGAAATAAAACTGTTAAAGAAATCGTTTAAAGGGACAGACTAACGATAACAAAGATTAAAATTGGTCGACTACAATTAAATTCGTTCGACTACAAAGGGATATTCAATCGGTTAAAGGCGACTCAAAATTCAGTCGACTCTAAATGAATTAGGTTGACTACAAGAAGTAAATCAATCGGTTAAAAGCTTATGACGAATACGGTTGATTCTATTCAACTTGGTCGACTACAAGAATTAAATTGAACGGTTAATGGCTTCTGACATATTCGGTCGACCCCCATGTGAATTCGGTCGACTGCAAGAAGTAAGTAGATCGTTTAATGGCTTCTGACAAACTCGGTCGACCCTATATGGATATGGTCGACTGCAATTAGTAAGGCCACAAAAAATTCGGTCGGCTATATAGAATTCGATAGACTGGGAAGAGAAAATAAATAATTGAAGGGCTTCTGCAGAATTCGGTCGACTGGGAATTAAATCGGTCGACTCCAAAGGGAAATCTTCGACTGAGCTTCAAAGTTTGTTTGAACACATTTTTTTCTAGTCAGCTCATTTTTTATTAATTGTTGATCTTAAAGAAAACTTTTTATGATGACAATACATTGATTTTAAATAACATAATCCCCCCCGCTGAAATAGTTATACTAGTAAAACATTAAAGCATAACGTGCATCATTCAAAAGACAAAAGATGTTACTAATGTTAAAAATCTTGTGTACAATAAGATTGCACAAGATTGAACAAAGATAAGCATGTGTACAATTTTCTCCCCCTTTGTCAAAATAAAAAAGACGGAAAAAAATATCAAGACAGAAAATTAGAAGTTACGCTCACTGACGAGGCCAGAGGCGAGAAGTAAAGGACAAAAGGTCATCAATAGGAGCAGTATGGGTAGTTGGAACCTCAATAATTTCAACGACACATGGCGGAGCTGGAGCGGCAAAAGAGATATTAGGATTGAAAAACCATTATTCTCTATCTTCACCACCATCAGACTCAAGCCGTATAACACGAAACCCATGAGAGGTATCAAAGTTTTGGAACGCCAGATATCGGTTTTGTTCCATAGAAATGCTAAGGGGGAGCTCGACATGCCGACGATGGGCTTAAACAGCTGCGTCTAATTGTCAATGAAGATCCTGCTGGAGGCGGTTCAAGCGATCCATGATGATAGAGTGGTCGATGGGTTGAGAAGAGGTGAGGTCATTGAGCAGGCCATGGAGATCCATCTAATTGGAGAGAATTTTGGATTGGTTTTGCATAAAAGTAGCGACTTTGGTAGAAAGGGTTTCAAGACGTTGAGAGAGGGCAAAGTGATAATCACTGAGTGAGGTGGTGAGGACGTTTTGGCTATCACGAATGGTTTGAAGGGAAGTGAGGATAGTAGCTAGATGTTCAGTGGAAAAACATTGAGGTGGACAGGGAAAATCCGCAATAAAGTTTTCAAATTTTCCAAGTGGACTCTCACCAATAGGAGGGGGAATGTGAGTATGAGGAGCAGAAACAGCGGGAACAAAGGAAGAGGAAGGTTGGGTGGCGGAACAAGTGGAAGAGTTCAGCGATGAAAAGGTCTAGAAGTGCCTTGAACAAGAGAGACCTCGCCGATGTCAATATCTGTATGAACGAGCTAGCCAGCTCGAACAAGAGTTGCAAGGTTGAAACGGAAGCTAGGAGCTGGATGCTCACATTCAAAAAAGGAGGTAGGTAAGGGCACCTTGAAGTAATCAAAAACCCGGGTAAGAAAAAATCGATAAGGAAGAGAGGCGTTATTGCACTTTTGGCGGGCAAGCATATGGGTCATCATGATTGCTACGAGATTTAGAGGATGGCCTTGAAGGAAATGGGTGAGAAGAACGATATCAATGTAGGAAAACTCAGTAATAGAACCAGTGAGGGCAACAATGTTTCAAAACAGAACCAGATGTAAAAGACGGGTTTTCGGATCAAGATCATTGAGTGTCGGTTTACAGACGGAAAAAATTGAAGGGTTCTTGAATAAAGTCCTGACTTGATCAATGGGTGTAAAGGGGCCATTTGTGGCCCAATTGTTGCTAGGGTAGACGACTATATTTGAGGATTTTGTGAACCCAAGAATAATGTGTAGCTAAGAGGGGGTAAAGGAGATAGAGACACAATTGACTAAGGAGTAAAGAGAGGTGGAGCTAGAAGGTTCCTATGACATGTTTGCATAAAACATGTTAATGAGTTGAGGATATGATATGGTGCGTAAAGACACAAAGTCGCACATCCCATATCTTTAGTCATTAGGTCAATATCAGAGGGTCAACCAGTACTAATGTTGTGATTGGAAAATGTTGTACAGTACGAAGCTTTGTCGGCCATGGTTTCGAAGTATTGAGTGAGGAGAATAGGTTCACTATTGGGCTGAGGGGAGGAGATGGTGGAGGACAGAATGAGAAGAATGATGAAGGAGATGAGGAAGAAGAGGGAATATTGCTACCTGATACAAGATAGGAAACGGGAGCAGGTACTGTGGTAGTGTGGGTATATCATAGTAGCAGCTGGTGTAGGCAGTCAGCGTGGTGGTAGAGAAAATGATGGTGGCACTGCTGTGGTGGCATGAGTACCACGGCGAGTTGGAAAAGGTATGACCTCTTCTTCACTGTCGCTTTCATGGTAGGAGATGAGTCAGCGGCCTCTTGGCCGAAGAATGGTGTAGTATCCATGACTCTTTAAGATGGAAAGGATGTAGTGAAACCAGACTGTCAATTTTGGGAGACAATGAAAGTCATAGGAGAGAGAAAACGTTAGACTAAATGGTGATGCCAAGAAAAGTGGGTTCGTTCTTACGTGGAGGTGCCACAAAGGCTGCAGTCCGAGTCAGCTTCCAAGTATGTAAAGTGAGAGACAGCAAGGGTGGAACAAGGGCAGAGACCAAGGGCTTCCCAGACAGAGCTTGAGGGTGGCAGTGCTGCGAGGGCGATAGCGCAGGATGAATATACGACGACAGTTACAGTCCGATGCTTAGGTCCAAAGTCAGGGTCCTGTATGTTTCTCTCTCTAGAATTCTAGAGTGAGAAAGTGAAAATGTTCTGAAAGTGTCCAAATGTTATCCTCTCCAAATGAATTCTCAAGACCTCTATTTATAGAGATTGAGATGATGATGTCATTAACCGACACGTGGCGCTCCCCGGACTGTCGGATCGCATATTCAACCGGCCTGCTCCTCACAGCGTCGCTCTGTCTGTCTGGAAAGACTGGCTCCCACCGCATCGGTGTGGCCAGAGAACCCCCTTGATCTAACCTCCAATCCAAGCCCTTGCGGAGTCCCACAGGCCTGGCAGCGGTGGGGAAGACCCGACGCCCAACTGCCAGGTGAACTAGGCGCGATGCCCTCCGAAGACCTGCTCCCGTCTCGGAGTGACCCGGGGGTCATAGTCCCTAGGGGTACCGACGCAAGCCCCCAGTGCCGGAGCACGTAGGCCAGTCACGCAGGCACCCTGACGGAGATAGTGTCCCGGAGGAGTCGTCTATTCCGCAGGCCAAGGTAGCATCCCGGAGGAGCCGTCTACCCGGCCGGCCAAGGTAGCATCCCGGAGGAGCCGTCTACCTGGCGGAAGGGGAGTTGAAGAGCTCCCTGGCAGAGATAGTGTCCCGGAGGAGTCGCATATCCCTGCAGGTGAGTCCTTATGCCGGAGCACTTGGAGCGAGTCAAGGTAGCATCCCGGAGGAGCCGTCTACCCGACTGGCCGAGGTAGCATCCCGGAGGAGCCGTCTACCTGGCGGAAGGGGAGTTGAAGAGCTCCCTGGCAGAGATAGTGTCCTGGAGGAGTCGCCTATCCCCGCGGGTGAGTCCTTGTGCCGGAGCACTCGGAGCATGTCAAGGTAGCATCCCGGAGGAGCCGTCTACCCGACTGGCCGAGGTAGCATCCCGGAGGAGCCGTCTACCTGGCGGAAGGGGAGTTGAAGAGCTCCCTGGCAGAGATAGTGTCCCGGAGGAGTCGCCTATCCCCGCGGATGATGTACACTCCGGAGAGTGGGTTGAAGCATGTTCCATGACCAAGGCAAGGTGTGCATGGTGTGATGAAAGAGTGTGGTGCCCGGGGGCATGATGACATGATTGTGGCGCATGGGCGCGATGAAGTGAGTAAGGTGCCGGGAGCATGTCCATGTCAATGGCGCGGCGCATGGGCGCGACGGAGTGCGTAAGGTGCCGGGGGCATGTTTGTGTCAATGGTGGCGCATGGGCGCGACAGAGTGCGTAAGGTGCCGGGGGCACGTTGGTGTCAATGGGTGGCGCATGGGCGCGACATAGTGCGTATAGTGCCGGGGGCACGGTAGTGTGACAGAGAGCTTGGGGGCACGGCTGTATCAGCGGCGCGGCGCACGGGCGCGGCGAAGTGTTGGAGTGTGACGCCCGGACGTCGGTGACGGGGGTCATGAAGACGACGTCCGGGCGACGGATGATGAGCGTCGTGGAGTTGTGTCCGGGCGACGGGGTCGCGGAGTTGTGTCCGGGCGACGGGGGTCGCGGAGTTGTGTCCGGGCGACGGGGGTCGCGGAGTTGATGGACGACGGACGACGGACGTCGTGAAGTTGATGTACGAACGTCCGTAAGGTGATGCACGACGGACGTCGCGAGGTTGATGTACGAACGTCCGTAAGGTGATGCACGACGGACGTCGCGAGGTTGATGTACGAACGTCCGTAAGGTGATGCACGACGGACGTCGCGAGGTTGATGTACGAATGTCCGTAAGGTGATGCATGACGGACGTCGCGAGGTTGATGTCCGGATGATGGGCGAAGGGCGTCGCGAAGGATGCAAGGTCTCTTGAAGAGAAGTGAAGGTGCTAAGCCACAAGGGGGAGGCCGAGGCCGACCCCAAGGGGGAGGCCAAGGCCAACTTCCTTGGGCAAGTGTCATGGCGCGTCGTTGGGCGACAGGCGAAGTGCGACGGTCGAAGTGTCATGAGGCTTGGTCACGTTACTTGAGCGTGCATGCTTTGACCGGTTGTGAGCGTTGAAAATGTATGTTGCTTGTGCGGACGTGTCATACAAAGTGGGACCGTAGTGGGCCTTTGGGTGCGACCAGAATGGGTTGGGAACAAATGGTAAAAAGTAGAATCTTTTATATGGAGGTAAAAGATTTCCGTCGACCATAGAAGCCTAATTGGTTGACTGTTATGGCCAGAAGCACTACCATTTAAGAAGTGGAATCAATTGACTGTATATCAAAGTAGTCGACTGAAATAGGCAGAAATAAAAAAATTTGATGAGAGAGGAAATCGGTGGACTACAGTTCATTGGAGTAGATTTCTGCAGAAATAAAAATCTCATGAAGAACAAATTCGGTCGACTACGTGTAGAGGTTGGTCGACCGAAGAGCAGAATGAAGTTTGAGAAGGACAGACGCAGTCGACTGCAAGTGAGATGTAGTCGACTAAATCGATAATTTTCTCGATGGAAAAAAATAGAAAACCAAAAGATATGCAAATATGATTAGATAAGAGACGATTAACTTAAATCGTGCATTCCCAGTCCATGACGCAACAAACAAAAACAATCTTCCACTAAAGGTTTCGTGAAAATATCGGCTAACTGATTTTTAGTGCACACTTTCTTAAGTTCTACAAAACATTTTTGTACACTATCTCCAAGGAGATGATGACGAATGCCAATGTATTTTTTGTGGGGGTGATGGACAAGCTTTTTACTAATATCAATAGCACTACTACTGTCACACGTGATGGGGATGCTATCAATGCAAACACCGAAATCATGCAAAGTTTGTCCCGTCCAAAGAACTTGAGCGCAGCAGCTGCCAGCGACAACATATTCTGCCTCGGCTATGGACAGAGCTACAAATTTTGTTTCTTACTATGCCAGGATACAAGTGATTCACCAAGGAATTGACAAGTGTCACTGGTGCTTTTACGGTCAACCAGACATCCGTCATAATCAGAATAAGAGAACCTCACTAAATCAGATGAAGAGTTACGGGGATACTAGTCCTAAATTGACAGTCCCAGACAAATATTTAAAATGCGTTTAACTGCTACAAGATGAGACTCTTTGGGACATGCTTAAAAACGAGCACATATTCATACACAAAACATAATATCAGGCCTAGAAGCAGCAAGATATAATAGATTACCAATCATACCACGAATTTTTTTTTGATCAACATCTTTAACAAGATTCAAGCTGGGAGAGATAGGGGTACCTCTAGGTTTAGCATTATCCATACCAAAAAAATTTAACAGCTCACGAGTGTATTTGGATTGGTTAATGAATATTTCGTCTGTTGACTGCTTGATTTGAAGGCCGAGGAAGAAAGTGAGTTCTCCCATCATACTCATCTCGAATTCCCTACGCATAACAAACTCTTGGCACAGATCGTCGTCAGTGGATCCAAAAATGATATCATCAGCAAAATTTGAACAATGAGAATATGAAAACTTCTAGATTTGGTAAAACGGGTGGTATCAATTATGCCACGTGAGAATCCATGATCAATGAGAAAGTTGCTCAGACGGTCGTCCAAGCTCGAGGAGCTTGTTTAAGACCATATAACGCTTTTTTAAGTTTAAAAATATGATTAGGTTATTTTTCACTTTCAAAACCAGGAAGTTCAAAACCTTAAGTCATTTTAGACTTAATTAACACATATCCCTTAATTTTAAGCGAGAGAGATGATAAAAAAAATTATTGAACAAAAATTTACATAAAAAACAATTACCACCATGATACTGTCACAATTAAATAGCAACACTAACTCAACCGCACTAGAGCCACCATCTCAACAGCACTAGAGCAACCACCACAACCACTATTTTCCTTTTGTCACCACCACCATAATTATTACGGGCTACTTGACGCCACTACCACCACCATGGCCACCACAACTCCATCACCACAGACAAGGACGTCTCCATCTCATCCACATCATCGATGCTGCCACCACCACCTGCTACACGTCTGTCAAAACCTAGAAGTGTCAAACGGGCCGGGCAGCCCGCAAGCCAGCCGAAAAACAGCCCGGGCCGGCCCTCCCCGTTACGTGAATAGTGCTGACCGTAGTCCATAGGGCCAAGAGTCTGGGCCACAATATTTGGGCATGGCTCGATCTAGGTCGGGCACGGCCCATTTTCTGGCCTGAATTTAAGGCCCAGATCTGGCCCGATCCATGCTTGGCCCGGCTCGAATATTCAAACTTCAAAAAATTCCGAATTCCCCCTAATGTCTCCAATTTTTTGAAAATTTCACGTTTACCCCCCCCCCCCCCCCCCTCCCCCAACAGCTATATAACGGCTAGTTTTGGGGTATTTTCGACCAACCATATTTCAACAACTCTTTTATGCACTTTTACATTTTTACCCTCCCCAACAACTATAGATGGTTAGTTTTATGGGTATTTTCGTCTTTTGTGAACTTTGAAAATTTTATAAATTCACCTCCCTCTTCTCCACATTTTCACACCAATCTTCTCACTCACTCTTATCTAAATTCTACAAACTTTCCTATCATTCTTATTTGTTACTAAGTACTAACTCTCTCCAATTTTTAATTACACGTATTATTTAATTATTTAGTACTTTTATTCTTTTCCATCAATTACTCTTACCAGTTTTATTTTTCATTCTTGTCAAAAAATTCTAGCGTAAAATATGTCTTCCTCAAGATTATTTAAATCACGTAACCAAAACTTCAAGCACCAAAATTTCAAGATCCATCACTAATGGGTATAGATACCCAAAACATTTTGTTCAGTTTAACCAAAATATTTCAGATTTTGAAATACACATTCACAAAATTATCAGCATTTTAGTCAAAGACGTAGCTCGGTTGGCGACACTACTACTCCAACGCAGTCGAGACAACCGAGCTTACAAAGAAAGTGAGTAAATTATTTGAAGATCTTTATAACATATATCGAAAATTTTCATGACGTGCGCGGGCGAGCTTCATTGTCGAGCGGTCAAATATATTATGGTTCATTTCTTAAAGGCATTGAACATTTAGTGGCAAAACAAACAAGAGCAGAAGGTACTTCTAGTTCTACAGGTTCGTCTTCTATTTTCTCTTTTAATAAAATTGGTTTATATGCAAATAATGATCATTATTCTTCATTATCAATTGATGAGCATATGAATTTTGATTTGTTAATTTTTTGAAAACAAAATGCAAAAATTTATAAAATTTTACCCCAAATTTTACCCCAAGCCTCCATGTTTGCTTCAGAGTCGTGTTTTTCAGTGAGGGGAGAGTGTTGGGTGACAGGAGGAGTCGTCTTAACCCCGAGTCACACGAGTTATGTATATGTTAGAAAGATGATCTTAATGCGAAATACTGGGAGTAAGATAAACCACGTGACGATAGGCAAAGCAATAATTCAACATTGAAGATCTTCCAGATTATTAGGTAATCTCCTTTTCTTTTCCTTTTCTCAATTTTTAGAATAAAATATTTCTCAAAATATAGTTTACATTTTTGCCGTGTATTATTTTCAAACAAATTAAATGTATTTAAAGTAAACAATGCACATGAGAATGTGGCTATATACAAGCAAAATAAATATTTTTCTCTGGTTTTTTTATAGATTAATNATAAATATATATGATTAATCTATTAAAAAAGTGATAAAAATATATATTTTGCTTGTATATAGCCACATTCTCATGTGCATTGTTTACTATATATATATATATATATATATATATATATATATATATATATATATATATATATATATATATATACTTATTAAAAAAATAAGGAGAGCTTATAAACAAAATTATCTTAAATTTAGTTTATCGCAAAATAAAAAATTAGACCTGGCAAACGGATAAATCCGCCGGGTACGGGTAAAAACGGACCGGGTAAAAATTACCCGGATTTTTACGGGTAACCATTTTCTAAATCCGTACCCTACCCAGCCGGTTAGGGTAATACCCGCAGGTAAACCGATTATTTTAAAAAAAAATTAAAAAACTGTTTTAAATCATATTCACTTGCTTATTTTCTTTGAGTATTTTTTTCCTTCCTTTTGGTTACAGAATCATCACTTCTAATTTCCAATACTCCGTGGAAAAAGCACTAACACAACCTAACACTCATATCAAATCTCTATTCTCAAGTCCCAGATCTCAAGTCCCAACCAATAATCACATATATATCTTAAAAAACAGAAAATCACCTCAATAACAAATACAGAACATTATCAAAAAATAATTAGCCAAAAATAAATAAAAATACAAGTGAATCAAATCGATTTGATGGTCAGATCACTTTGTAGATCAAGACAGATCTGTCCAGAAATCAGCCTTCATCAGCGACGGCGGTGAGTCTGTGGCCGGCGAGTGGCGACGGTAAGGGTTTGGTGGTGAAGGAAAAGTTGCGGCGAAGAGTGTCTCAAGACGGCGGTGGACGGATTGAACGACGAGCGACGGAGCAACCATGGCGCCGTCGAGTTGATTTGATGTGCAGAGCGATCGTCGATTCGTCGGTGGATCTAACGAGGGGAGAGCAAGAGAGATGGGTTGTGCGCAGTGGGTGGATCTAATGGGGGGAGAGCGAGAGAGATGGGTTGTGCGTTGTGGGTGGATCTGACTCTGGGGGAAGAAAGAGAGAGAGACAAGTTTGTGCAGAGAGTTCAGAGAGGGAAGTGAGCTGTGTTGCGGCAAGAAAGAAATGACAAATGAGTAGTCTGAAGAGAAAAGTGAAACCCTAATCCTTATATACAGAACAAATGCAGGTAGACCGGGTAACCCGTACCCGAACCGGACCGAACCGGAATTTACGGGTCGATCCGGGTATGGGTAAAATTCCGACGGGTATGTGTTTCTTGTACCCGTACCCTGGTTTTTTCCACGGGTACGGGCTTTTTTTTGCCAGGTCTATAAAAAATGAATAAAAAGAATTTAAAGAAAAAATATTTTTTTTATAAAGGCTCAGGCCTGGCCCAAGCCCAGCCTTTAATTTTGAGCCGAGGGTTAGACTAGGACCGGGCCCTCATATCCTTGAGATGGCCCGACCCGTTTCTCCATGGCCCGGCCCATTTTTTCCCAAGCCCAACCTTTTGACAATACATTTTTGCCACTACCACCACCACCAATATAACCAACACGATTTTGACAATAAAGAAATTATGAGATACATACATAGATATTTAATTTTGGTAAGATGGGTATATTTGTAGAATGGTATAATTTTTTGACATGTTTTGCCTTACCAAACAGGTTAACTTGTTTTTCGATAGTGAAAATTTAATTACTTAAAATTTTCAGTTTTACAAATTCAACGCTTAACACTTAAATTTTATCAAACAACCCCTTAGTATATGTCCCAAATTTTAAAACTTCAAAAAGTATCATTATGAATTACGTTGCATCACCAAAATACCCTTATGTCCTTGCCCTGTTTAAACTTAATACCATTCTTCCGACTCCTTTCTCTCTCTTCTCTCACTTCTACCCAATCCATGTCTCTCACCTCTCCTGCCGACCACCCCACCACACACACCACACACAAGGGTCCCCCCCCCCCCCCACCTCACTGCATGCACACACAAACCTGCCCACTACACACAACCACCACAGTTTACCCCCCACCTCCCCCCCCCCTCCCCCAACACTGCTCTCACACACAAAATTACACACAGTGAACAACCCAACATACACACACCCACAACAGTTACCCCTCCCCTCCGCACACAAACAGACACCCACAAACCCACACTGCTCTTAACACACAAACATGCACACACCCACTGCACGCACACCAAACACATTTAACACACGCACATATTGAAAACACACACTGCACATGGAACACACCACACACACACACACAGAGTGCACGCCAAACACACCGAACACACGCACACAAGTGAACACAGACCCCCGCAGGCACACGCACATGCGCGCGCACACAGTGTGTGTGCAGAGGTGTGTGTGTGTCCGTGTGCATGCACAGTAGTGTGATGGGTGTGTGCGGAGCTGTGGGTACGGGGGTTTGTGCAGAGTTGGAAAGAGGTGGATGGGGAGGGAGGGGTTGGGCTAAAGGTGGGAGAGTGTGTAGAGTTAGAAAGTGAAGGTAAAAGAAGGGCAAAATTATTATCATTTAAAAGAACCGTTACTCAACGCATGTGTTGACCATGGCACCATGCACTGTTAAAATTGATGTTTTCTATTAAAAGTGCCCAATTTTTATAAATGTAATGAGTTTAGCGCTTAAATTTTAAAGTAGAGGAAAAGAAGTCACACATCGCATGGTACAAAGGGTCATTGACTAGTTTCCCCAAAAGAAAAAGATGGACAAAAAGAAAAAGGCTGCTGCAAACAAGCGTTAAGTTCAAAGAAAGAGGCTCTCCTATGAACTTCGTTCCCAACGGCGTGGCTTCAAAATGGAAATTTCTCTGAACGTCTATAAGGCTGTATGGGACCCCCAGTATGGCACCCACATGATCGCCTGTGTAGACATGTGGGTGAGGTGCTTTATAACCAAAATGTCAAGCTTATTCGGAGATCTACAAGAACGGAATTTCACAGAATATTGCAGGTTTTATCTCTCTACAGTATCTTGCAGGTTATCACCGAACCAGCACTGCCCCAACATAAATCTCATCAGAACCCAGTCCTCAACATAGAGTCTAAACAACTTAATTGACATATCAAGTATTGTCAGAGTTCTGAGGCTTTGACCAGCATCTCAAATATGTGGAAAAGTTACATGATAGATCTTGCAAGCTAGATAAAGAAACCAAAATCACGACATAACTAAGAAATCAAAACCACTCATAAACCCACAACGATGTTGTAAACCTATATATGACAAATAAGACTATCAAACTCAAACTACAAGCATATTACCAAGAAGTCAAGAACCAAGATGAAGTTCTCCATATTCAAGAGAATTTAACAGTTACATTTCCACGATACCAACACTCTGAATTAACACATAAACCATAAGGAAGCATCATTTCAAGGTAAAATGACAACCAGGTGCAGGTGATAAGATCTACAAATTTCACTTAGCAAGCAGAGCATGCTGAGCCTGAGTCTCCTGCTGCTGATAGTTCAAAGGCCTCCTGAAAAGCATAATATGCGGCTCTGGTCGGTGGATGGCATAGTGAACCCAACCACGGCTCTGCTGAACTCCAATTGCACGCCATTCATTCTAAAAAAGCATAAAACAAGTCACAACACGAATTTTAACCAAGCAATTTAAAAAAAAAAGATTATATCAATTAATCTGTTTCGAAATCAAGGAGCCAGAATAAATAAAAAAGGTCATATAGCAATCAGATCTCTATAAAATTCGCAACAGAGAAAGAGAGACACGGTATCACTCACTAAATTGCAGAGAACCTGGAGCAACAATCACCAGAAGACCTTCATTTTTAATGAGTGTAATTCCTCTGGGACTAAAGGTTTGCAAGTCGACAATAAAATAGCCCAATTTTCTTTTTACTGCTTCATTTTCTCAGTAGCTGATTTTAATATAATTGGCTACTTTGCAGTAGCTAATAAGAAATGTGTGAAACATCACAGTAGCCAAATACTACACACATATGGAGCAAAACAATCCAAAATGCAATAACAACTGCTATGTCTTTCTCATTTCTCTGGCACACTGAACATGATAAACTAGTCCAGTTTCACTTCAGAGTAGCCAAATAGAAAAGTCAGTTGTACAGATGAGCCTTCACAATGACCTATGACAAGGCAATTTTAAAGTTCAGTTTTCATGTCAGAGTTTAACTTCCTCCAATCATTGAATTTCCAGCTTTGACTTTTTTTCAAAATCCTTGAATCGATTTAGTACATGTAAACAGCGCATAAAACCCAGTTCTAACAATAATTTTACTTCGCCAGTTTGCTGATTGATAAAAATACAATAGTAGGTCATACAAATACAGAACTCCAATTAATTTCTACTGATGTTCTCAAAAAGAAACTTTCCAAACCCTAATAGAAGTCAGTTATCATCCCAAGCCAATCAAACTTTACAAAGCCCTAACAGAAGGCCAAAAGCAACACATGTGAATGTTCAGACTCATTCATCGCAATTTAGCAGAGGCACATAATCCATAACATTTCTCTATTTACTGCAGAAAAATCAGCATTACTAACCACTTTTGGTACTGACACTAATTCTGAATATCTGGACTGTAGAATGAAATTTTCGACTAAAGTAATCACAAATCCTAATCTAATCGCTAGTGCTTCAATTCCTCAGCAGCCAAACAAAAGATAAACCTTACAAGTACCCTAAAAAGAATCGCCAATTAGTACTGAGTACTTACTTCAGAGAGAAGCCGATTTTTGGGGAGCAATTTGGCCACTTCAGGAGGAAGGACCACATGCCTGTCATCACGGCGCAAACAAACGTACCACAACACCTCAAGTTAAAATTTGAAATTAAGGAAATAACTGCAACTTATCAAATCAAGAAGAATAGATTATACCGGTACTCGTTGGTATCATCGAAGTACTTCTCGGAGTACTGGATCTGACCCATTGTTTGAACTGTTCAACTTGGCGTATGAGATTTAGGGTTTGATCGATTGCTCAACCGAGATCTGCAAAACAACGCTACGTAAGCAAATCGACAAGACTTAGCAAGTTATCAAGAAGAATGAGTGATGGATTATGGGGAGACGGGAAATAACTCACTACCTTGTAGAGAGAGATGTGGAAATGAAAGGAGAGCGTAAAGGGGCAAAGGACCCCCTATTGGAACGTGGTGCGGAGGAAAAGCTGAAGGGCGTCCTTCGATAGTTTTTATATTTGGGAAATAAGTAAAAAAATTGAAACGGTAAAATAAAGTAAGACAAATTTGATTTGAAATTTGAATTTTAAACATTTTCCCGCTGATCAGCCCCACTGCCTATAAAATGAAGCCAACCCTTGTATCTTTAGGCTCTACCAACCAAGGGGGGGACTAACTTGGGCACGTGAAGAAAAGCTAGAAGAGCCGACCCTTATCTCTTTAGAGGCAGTTTGAAATTGATTTTTAAATGTAAATTTTGATTAAATTTGAATCGGTTTATGAAATCAGCTTTAATCCATTTTAAGCTTTCTAGATAAAAAGTTGTTGAAGATGTTTGAATAAAAAGATATTAAAGTAGGTTTTACCGTGTAGTGTATTCAAATTGAAAGAGAACATTTAATGTATGTGTATATGTGAGGATATTTCGATAATTCTTTTGGTCAAACCTGATTCTACAAAATTGATTAAATCAGAATCCAAGAAAATCAGGATTCTGAATTTAATCAGTTTTGAACACATTGGAGCAAACCTAATCAGTTTTTTTTTTTTTTTTGCCAGACACTTCAAACCTGTTTTAATCTGAATTGAATCAGGTTTGACCATTTTAGAATCAATCCTAAACATCCTCTTAGTCTCGGTCCTAGTTTGTTTGAGAGACTATGAGGCTACTAACCCTATGAATTGCTTTCTGTAAAAAGAGAGCCATAAGAAATATGTATCCTTTTGGTCAACCCCGAAAGGTTCGCTCAGCTAAAAACTTGATCAAAAAATACAACCCTGATATCCTTTTCTTGCAAGAAACCCTCATCTCATCATCAAATGTTATTTCTCTCTTCTCAAGACTGGGGCTCACCTCGTCTGTTAGCGTTAAGCCTATAACTAATCCTAGCCATCGAGGTACTAATGGTGGTGACCCAAGCTATTCCACACCACCACCCATATCCACCGGACAACAAACCATATTATGAGTATTTTTACAACCGAAACGAATGGTGCACTGCGGAGACTGATATCATGAATTCTTTTGAAAGTTACTTCTCTGCATTATTCACAGAACCTAGTCTCCAGAACCGATTACCAATAGACTCTCTCTTGAATGCTCTAGATGCACCTCTTCAAGCGAAGCATCTCAACATTCTCAATCATCCATTTAGTGGTAAAGAAATTAAAGAAGCACTTTTTGACCTTGCACCACTGAAAGCTCCAGGACCTAATAGCTTGCCCCCTGTTATATATCAGGAATGTTGGGACTTCATGAAGAATGACATATCAGCTGGAGTACTCTCGTTTCTGGACTCTGGCCATATTCTTTCAAAAATAAACTTCTCTTATAACCCTTATCCCGAAAATACCAAACCATGTATTCCCTTTGACTTCAAACCTATCAGCCTATGCAATACCATTTATAAAATTGCATCAAAAGTCCTGGCTAACCAACTCAAGCTCATCATACCTGATATATTTTCTCCTTATCAAAATGCTTTTATTAAAGACAGAGCCATCTCAGACAATATTCTCATTGCCCAAGAACTGACCAACATTATTAAAACAAAGAAGAAAGGCTCCAAAGGCATTGTTGGTCTCAAACTTGACATGAGCAAAGCCTTCAATAGACTACGATGCGACTTCATCCAAGTAGTGCTGATCAAATTACAATTCCCGAGTCACTGGGTCTGGCTGATCATGCAATGCGTCACCTCGGTTTTTTTTGCGATACTTATCAACGGATCATCCTCCAAGCGACTACATCCTAAGTACGGTGTCAGACAAGGAAACCCCTTATCTCTTTTCTTATTTTTGCTCTGTTCAGAAGTCCTATCAGCTGTTTTCAGCAAAGCGAAACAGCTCCAAGGTTTCTGTGGTATCAAATCAAGCATATCGGCCCCGTCTATAAACCACCTTATGTTTGCCGATGATATGCTGTTTTTCTTCTAATTAAGCTTCTTAAATTGTGAAATAGTAAAGATCATTCTGGAACAATGTTGCAACGAATCAGGACAAGCTATCCTCGACAAATTTTTGCTTTTTTGCAGCCCAAACTCTCCAGTAGTCGTGATTGATGATGTACCCAAATGTCTTAATATAAAGACAGAAATAGAAACTTGGGATTTACTTGGGCACTTATTTGGATTTAGTATCTAACAGGAAATTACTCTTCCATGACCTCATCCAAAAAGTTCATTCAAGATGTGCAAGTTGGAAAGGTCACTTACTCATCAAAGCAGGGCAGGCCATGCTCATATCATCTATACTCTCGGGTCTTCTTGCATATCATATGCAAACATTCATCTTCCCATCCTGCGTTTTCAATCAGCTAAATTCTATTTTTAGCTCCTTCTTATGGGCTGGAGAACATGATAAGAAAACCATACATCCAATCAGCTGGTCATATCTTTATGGCCCTAAGAACTGTGGTGGTATGGGCTTTAGAAACCCCAAGCTCTTCAACCTTGTGTTACTTGCAAAAACTAGATGAAAAATTCTCACTAAACCTAACTGTCTTATAGCACAAGTTTTCACAGTCAAATACTGTTGATGCCAAAAATTACTTCACACCACAAAGCCATCCATCTCCTCTTGGAAAGGAATCCTTGTTGGCATCTCTATTCTAAACAAAGAAATCTCTTGGCAAGTTGGAAATGGCACAGCTATTGATATCTAGCAAGACAACGATTCCTAATTACCCGCCCCACATGATCTTTTCTTTTAAACCAAATGGGTTTGAAGTAAAATTTGGAAAGAACAGGTGCTTGATGCTATTTTCCCTAGCTTCATCTCTACAAGAATCAAAGGGATCCATATCTCACTCTCAGGCTCCATGGACCTGCCTATCTAGGATCTGGATTCCTCTGGCATATTCTATGTCTCCTCTGCCTACAGCCTCCTTTATTATCATGCTCACAATTAAGACCAGCACTCTATCAGTTTGCTCTCTAACCCAGATCCAGTATGGAAAGCTATCTGGTAACTTCACCTACCATCTAAAATTACCTTATTCTTATGGAAACTCATCCTGAACTGTCTCCATGTTAGTAAATTCCTCTTTCAAATAGAAGTATCAACTCAGAAAAACTATACTCTCTGCAACTCTTTAGAGGAATCAGCTGAACACCTATTTATTTCATGTCATAACAATAACCCTATTTGGTCTTCCATTAACCTTTCCATACCTCAAGCCATCAACCTCGACTCGTTTAAAGAATGGCTAATTGTCTGTATCTCGATACCAAACTCATCCCGCATTCTCCAACTTCAAAATATCATCTTAATCATCATTTGGCTTATTTGGATTAACCAGAATAAAGTGCTATTTCAGCAAGAGAGATGGAACATTGACAGTATCAAAGCTCCGCGACAAGTTCTAAGTCATGAACTCTGGCTCTAATACCAACCAAGGACTCTCGCAAAAGCTTCTCACAAGGAGACTTACATCTCCAACAATGTCAACAAGACATGATTCGTCACTACTTACTCTTGCCAAGAAGTGATCACATATTCTTCTTCTATTCTCTGCCACTTCAGATCTGATTCAAGAGATCTCTGACTGCAAATCGACTTACTTTATTCTTTTGATATGCATATCAAAAACTTTGAAGGCATTTCCCTTCAAACAACTGTAGAGCTGCATATCTCAAAGGCTTTATCAT
Organism: Escallonia rubra; assembly: GCA_033065855.1. NCBI lineage: Eukaryota > Viridiplantae > Streptophyta > Magnoliopsida > Escalloniales > Escalloniaceae > Escallonia > Escallonia rubra. The sequence goes on along the minus strand of JAVXUO010000852.1, from coordinate 279,756 downwards.
ATGTCTTTACTGGCTCTCAAATCTCTATATTACTCACTTACATCTTTTTACTGACAATAAATTACTTATTTCTGAGTTACAGCTACCTAGGAGAGGGAGTGGTATCATTGATGCTAGTCTCATGGAAGATCTTCATTTTTTCGTCACGAATTTCCACCATCTCCAACTTAGTTACTCTCTTTTGACCAACTGAAGAATGGAAGGGAAGCTAAAACGTTTGCTCCTAGCCCCTAGGCATGCAGCACTACCATATTTTTCTCCTTAGCAGCCACATGTGTTTTGGATGCACTGCTGATGTAAATATTTGTATATTGTTCTGTGGCCATCCTCTCTACCAAACTTAGTTCAATTGGGTTGTAAACTTTAATCCTTACATAACTCTATCTATGTTTACTTTCAAACTCTATTTTTCATGGATAGTAGCTAGCCTATTCATGTAACCAAGAAAATTAACTTGTTTTCATATATGAAAAATTCTCCTGTTTAAACCACACACAATCAACAAGAAATTTAAGACCCAACACCTTGGACCAATAGGGAATAAAAAACACAAAAGTACAAATTCAAATAAACCTTTATCCCCTGAAGGCGAACTCTCTATTGACTCGAATATATCCTTCAAAATTTGATCAATGCTATCATCTAAACCTACGCAACACAGAGCACATGCCACCAAACCTATCTAATCCGCCAAAATCCAGCACCAACCACCGACCACACACCACCACCCCACCACTGCCCCCGTACAGCACCCCACCAGACCACCAACTCAACAAACAGATGTTGATTACCCTAACCACACCACCACACACAAGGACACCACACCCACAATAGCCACATGCACCACGCTAAGACCACTTAACGAGAAAGGGTACCAAGCTATGGGGAGGGGGATGACAAGCCCTAACCTGAAACTACACCATTGCGCTTAACAGCCAAATCCAAAACAAATAATAAATAGAAAAGCACGATGCTAGGGGGAGGGGATGAAAAAACCTAGCATGAAACTACGCCCTTGCCTCAAACGCCACCACTGCTGAGGTTGTCGACGTCACCGCCACCTCTGTTGTTGCCTTTGACAATGTTGTTGCCGCCATCGTCACCACCCACCACACCCTAAAACACCATTAGGAAGAAGCACCTAACCCCTTAACCTACCCACAATCGTTGCCGCCCCAACACCCAAAGCTTTAACCCACTTAAAAAACCACCCTAAGGCACCAGATATAGGCAGATTTCAGATCTACCCCCCAATCGAACCACCAACCCATGATTGAAACTGAAACCATCTCCAAGCCATCTGAAGAGTAATCAAACCTAGGAAAGAAACAAACAAACCAAGCCGTGGAACACTACAAAAAGTACCACGCCACCACCGGCTGGTGAAAACCAGCGGTGACGTGGGAAATAAGGCTACGAAGAGAGAAGTAGTTAAGGGAGGGTGGGGAGAGAGAGAGGAATTAGGGCCTTCAAGAGCTCTAAATGAATGTTATGATCTGCTAGCCTAACGATGTGTGCAAGGAATTCTTTAAAAAATAAGAACACCAAAAAAGGGGGAAAAAACTCATGTCTTAAATTTGAAACTCGCATGTCGAGTGCCGTTAAGTGAACTCTATTACAGAAGTTAATTTACATGTACTTGACTGAGTCAAATATATAAAATGGTCCGGAACTAATGGTTCCAATTATATAAGACAGTCGAATATATTATAGAATAGGGCAAATTACACTTATATCCCTGAGGTTTTTGTATAATTACAGGCGAGGACAATAGTTTGGACAAATTACACATATGTCCATTGACCAGACGGAATACAAAAAACCCTTACGGTTTTAGCAAAAAGTCTTTATTGCCCCTAATTAAAATTAAAATTCCATGTTTCTTTTTTATCTTTTTTTTTGTTTTCTCTCATTTCTCTCTCAAATTCACTCTCAGATTCAATCTCCCCGCACCCCCCATCCTCTCTCCCTACCCCGCTGTCGCACACTCCCCCTAAGTCGACGCCGCCCATGTCCCTACTCTTCCCCCCGCACGCCGTCGATGTCCTTCCCTCCCCACCACGCCGCAAGATCCCTCTCTGCCGCAAGACCCATCTCTTCCCCACCACGCTCGATCTTCCTTTCTGTCGACAACCCGATCTGTGCCGAGACGGGTGGCGTTGCCCACCGACAGCACCGCCGAGGGTTGCTGTACGCCGGGATGGAGAGCAGGATGGTGGCGCTCAGGGAGACGGACGACGTAATCAACAGCGTGGCGGCGCCTGGGTGAGGTCCGCGACGGTGGCAGGGGCGATCGGCGGGGTAGTGGTCCAAGGACAGGTGCAATTCCTTTAATTTATTGAGTGGTCTTTGGTGATGGAATTAAATTGATACTTGGACGATAGTGATGGAATGAAATTTCTGGAATGGAATTGAATTGAATTGATGGAATGGAATGGATTCACTATGAATTAGGGTTTTGGAACCCTAATTTTTAAATTAGGGTTTTGAAACCCTAATTTGAAAATTAAGGTTCTAATAAACCCTAATTTTTGAAATCAGGAGGCACTAATCTTCAAATTAAGGCTGAAATCAAATTAAGGGTTTTAAATCAAAGATTAAAAATATTCAGTATATACAGTACAATGGGTAGTATCGTCATTTTAAAATATGTATTGCTGACATCATTAAAAAACTACACTTTTTAGACAGAACCCTGACGGATGGACACGGTTTTTTAAAAGTGTTTGGTCACGGAATGTTACATTTTAAAACTTAGTGTCCTTGACTGTAATTACACCCTAACCTCAGGGATATTTTTGTAATTTGCCCTATAGAATAACCTCCTAATATTACTTTTTTTTGCCCACTAGTGTAGCTATTTTTGTAAGATTATTTGTAGCCATATTACGCAGCTTTTGGTGGTCAGGTATCATTTTAAGTTCTATAAGAATCAAGGTTTTTATAATGCTAATGTTATCTCCTTCTAGATGGATATGTTCACTGGTATAAGAAACAATTATCTTGTGTGTTACTATAAATAACTACTTTGTCAGAACCTCTAACACGATACTACCTTGAATAGAGTATATGGTGCTAGCCTCTTATCTTATAGCCTTTACTCGTAGCTATGAAATGATTTTAAGGTTATTCATCATCGTAATGTTTCTGCTACAATTATTGTGTTAAACTACCTCAGACACGATGTGCAACATTTTTAAGCTTTCAGTAACTCATATTTGTGTCCTATCCAAGATCGATTTTTAATGTATTAATATAGGTTATAGAAGATACTTTTAAATGTCGCTAGTAATACAATAGAGCAAAAGAATTATTATATCAAAGAAAATCTGAGAATAATATGTATTTTTTTCAAGTAATTAATCACTTCTATGGAATTACTGGAGTAGTTTTACAGAAAACACCAAAGTCTCTGCTATTATAAAGGGGGCATGTAGATTACCTACTCTAAGATCCATGGCATTGAGAGAGCTGGACGCTACTTTTAGGGATATGGCAGCACCAAAAAATCACCAAAATATAAAATATGCAAACCAATGGACAATTCTCTATCAGAACCGCTTGGGAGGCTATAAAAACTAAAACAGTAGATGTGGCATGGTGGAAACTGGTGTGGTTTAGTGGGCACATTCCAAGATGTGATATGATTCTTTGGCTGCTCTGTAAAAGGACGGCTAAGAACTAAAGATAAACTTATGAAATGGAATATCACTCAAGAAAGATCAATGTGCATTATGCTCAAGGAATCAAGAAACTACATATCATCTATTTGTGCATTGCTAATTTGCTCAGGAAGTTTGGAAGCTTAGCTTTGGAAAATTGAAATTGAAGGTATCTATACCTTTGCAAACTTGGAGCATTCTGTTACAATGTGCTACTCAGCAGTTTAGGGGCAAGAGCTTTAGAGCTAAGCTGGTATTGGCAACTACTGTGTATGAACTATGGATGGAGAGAAATGCAAGGATCTTTAAACATAAGCAAACAAATCCTCAAAGCTGTTTCAGTGTGATTCAACAAAGGATTCAATTTAGGGTAAAGAGTTGGCCTAATGCACCGCCATATGCGAAGAACTGGGATCTCTGTCAAGCATGGAGTCTTGGGAATTCTATGTGCACGGTTTAAAAAAGAAAAGATGAGGTGGTTTGTATGTAGGAAACGGGTAGGACAAGAGAAGTAGAAGGATGGATAGCACTGTAAATATGTAAACCTCTTATTTATGTACATTTTGAGATTTTGTGCAATAAAAAGACCTTTACCAGAATTTTTTTTTATGGAAAACAATAGTAGTCATTTTTTGAATTAAATATTTTTCAATAGTTTCTCTCTCCATTTTAAAGTGACGTAAGAAAGGACATGTCACAACAAAAAGGCAATTCTTTCAGATATCTATCTATATTTGTTTATATTTTGGCTTAATACACGTTAATACCCTAAAAGTATCCTAAAATCTCACTTGAAGGTCCAAAAGTTTATTTTTTACACAAAAGGGTTTGTAGTTTCAAATTCGTAAAAAGTAAGGAATTTTGTCCAAATTCCTAACATTCTAGGCAAAACTATTAGGGGAAATTTTGTCAAGCCAACTTTGTATTTTTTCAACCCCTACCATCAGTACCTCATCGCCGCTGTCCACTCTCATCCCTCCCCCTACTCCTCCTCCTTCGCCCTTGCCGCCTACGACCTCCCCTCCCACCATCGTCACTTCCTCAACCCCCTACACGAGCCCAACACCACTGACTTCGCCACAGGCACCAACAACGTTGTCGTTGACTTCTCTGGCAATGCCTACATCACCAACTCCGCCAGCAACCTCATCTAGAAAGTCAACCTGGAAGGCGAAGCCACCATCCTCTCCAGATCCCTACTTTTCACGGCTAATTCAGAGGAGCGTGGCATGTCGTACAACTCATGTGGACTCAACGAGATTGCTTACATCAGCAAGGGTACCTCCTCGTAGTCCAATCGAATGCCGGGAAACTTTTCAAAGTCAACACCGACAACGAGGCAACGAGGACGTTTCTATTAAGCAAGGACTTAACGGCGGGTGATGGGATCGCCGTCAGGAGTTGGAATTACTTTTGGTTTACGACGGGGTTGGCGAGGTGGTCGGTGGTGTGACTTTTGGTTTGCGATGGGGTTGGCGAGGTGGTGGCGAATCTAGGGACATTGAGGGTTGGCGAGGCGCGACTGTTTCAGTTGATTTTCTGGCGCTGTCACGGGTCGTCGCCAGCGACCGGCGCCTCTATTTTTTTACCGTGGGTGGGGCTTGGGAAAGGGGTTGGCTATGATTTGTAAATTGGGATAAAACTAGAGTTTAGAAAGAAAAAAAATAAGTTGGCTTGACAAAATTTCCCTTTACGGTTTTGCCTAGAACGTTAGGAATTTGGACGGAAGTCCTTACTTATTGCAAATATGAAATTATAGACCCTTTTATGTAAAAAAATAAACTTCTGTAGACTCATGTGAGACTTCGGGGTACTTTCAGGGTACTAACGTGAATTTAACCCTTTATATTTGTATCTATCTATCTATATCTATATTTATATTACTTATAAAGGCAAAATCTTTTTTGGTGTTACATAACTACCTATTTAGAATTATTACACTTGGCATTGTATAATATTTTTTGAAAAATGACACAAAGGTCATCTTTGGTTTCTAAAATTTAAAAATCATTCTAGAATATGTAGTCCAAAAAATCATGGTTGATACGATAAAAATCATAATATCAAGCATGATATAAAAATATCATGTTTTAACTTTATTTTTTTTACTCATTTTATCGAATGTGACGATAAACACTTACACGTAATCTTTACTTTTTTCACAAAACCCATATCAGTAACTTTAGTTTTGCATGTGCATCGCGCGTGCGACGGGTGCTAGTCTATATCTATATTATAAAAGGAATACCCCTTTTGTTGTTTATATCTATATTTATACTATATAAAAAGATAACACCCTTTTTGTTGTAACACATCTTTGGTGTAGATAACTAACTATCTAAATTGGTGGCTCTTGGCACAATGAGAAGTTTCTTTAAAATGATATAAAATAAAAATATGAACTAGTAAATAACTACCTTAAGGACTTGTTTGGTTTTCACATTTAAAATATTTATATATCATGTTTGATTTTTTAACGAACTTTGAACAACTTTATTGCTGCATATGGGGCCATTTAAAATTCATTAAAAGTATAGTCAGAATATATTCTAGAGGTCAAGCTTGCTTTCATAGAAATATTATATTACTAAATGGTAATTAACTATAAGGACATATTATATTACTAAAATGTTGACACTTGACATAAGGGAATAACTAGTAAATAACTATTTATAAGGAAATGTTCGGTTTCCATAATTTAAATACATAACCATATGTGATAATAAATACTGATACATGATGCTTGATTTTTTTAACATAATTCATATCATTAACTTTATTTTTGCACAGGCATTGTGTGTGCTACGTTAACTCGTACTACTTATAAAGAAAACATGACTTTTAATGTTACATAACTACATGTCTAGAATGATGATAAGTGACATTCCAAATATTGTTTTTCAACCAGTGACGCAAAATTAAAATCTTAAATGGTTAAAAACTACCTATAAAGATATATTTGGTTGTCACAACTTATATTTACTTTAAGGAATGTGACAATAAACAGTTATATGTGATATTTGATTTTTTTTCAACAAAACTCATCATGCTCGGTTAAAATTTTCGTTGGAATAAAAGTTAAAGGTCAAGCTTGATATTATAAAAATATCATATTGCTAACTTTATTTTACAAACGCATCGCGTGTGCGATAATGACTAGTTTATACAATACGAAGGGTGCGAAGTTAATATGGATGTGGCACATCAGCGTTTTTATCACAGGATTTAAGGGAATTTTACATAAGTGATTTTTGGAAAAAGATGACTCTCATAAACGCTTCTAAATTAAATTATTATTTTCCATTAGTTTCGGAGTATATCTAAAACTAATTACTAAGATAAAATCTTAGATTATAACATAAATTACGGTTTAAAATCAAATTTAAATTATTCTAGCATAATTTGCCTTTAGTTGTTGTATGGTGTTTGGTGAGACAAAATGTGTGTGTAACAAGTTGGTTTGTATTACCTGATTATATAATAGTATTTAATCCACAATCTTCTTCTTTTGTTTCTAAAATCTATACTATATACAGTTAGATTTGATTGATCCTATTTTCTAGAATTTTCAAAATTTTAAAATAAAATTAAACATGTGTCAAACCATGATTGGACATAAAGTAACTTACATCCCATGAACTCTAACCATCCCATGCCATGACTAGGAATATCAATGGAGCGGGTCGGATGCAGATCTCGTGAAATCCGGACGTGCCCCGATAATCCTTATACACTGCCCTACCCTGCCATTGGATTAAGGGATAAGAATACCATCCCCGATCCTACAGACTTTTCAAAAACCTGCCTCCGCCCTGATTTACAAAATTATGCATTCAAGACTATATTGCAAAAGATAACATACAAAAAATCGTAAGCATAGGGTTTCTGTGTGAGTTGTGACTTGTGACTACTTTATATTACCTGATGGGCGGCTGAGATTGCATAATAAATTAGGGTTAGGAATACATTAAAACGGGGGCGGGTATGGTCACAGGGCGGGTCAGATACTGGGGTAGATTAAACCGGGGTGGAAAAATAAAATACTAAACCCGACTGGTATCCGCTGCGGGTTTAAATTTAGATACCGTATCTAGGGCTATATACGAACCGAGTTCGAGCCGAACATAGGTGTGTTCAAACTCGTTTGTTTAGTTTCAGTTCGTGTTTGTATAATCTTCAAAATTTTGTTTGAACTCGTTCGCGGTTCGTTTCACAAAACTCGTGTTCGACTCGAATTCATTCGTTTATTTATACAAACCGAACTCAAACTTGAAAACTCGTGTTCTCGTTCAAAACAATTATTTCCAAACCAGAACTATACCTAACTTGATCCAATCGTCTAACTGATTTTAGGATTTCCAAGTTTAAATTAATTTATACTATAATTAAGTTATATGACTTTTGGGTTTGGAACATATTATAATTAAGTTATTATCCAGACGAGCTGTTCACGAACACATTCATGAACACTTTGGAATGTTCATGCTCGGCTCGTTTAATAAATGAGCTCTAATATTTTATTCATGTTCGGTTCATATATTATACAAACGAACATGAACGAGTTCTTTGGGGAACGAACCACGAGCAGGTCATGAACAACTCGGTTCATTTACAGCCCTAACCGTATTTGCCCCATGACCTGGCCAAAGTCGAAATAACCCACTCTTATTGATTTGGAACGGTTGGGAAATCCGTCGGGTATGGATCAAATTGTCATCCCTACCTATGACTTCCCTCCCGCCACTTCATAATTAACTATTTCTTTTTTCGTGCATAGCACGAGATTTTAGCTAATACTATATATAAAGAGTATGGCCCTTTCGGTGTAACATCCTTCTTGTTGTTACATAACTATCTACCTAGGATGTTAACACTTGGCATGCTATAGATTTTATTTTATTTTTTTTGTACAAAACAAAAGCTTAAATAGTAAATAACTTGAAACAAAAAAGATAACCCCTAGGGGGGGGTGAATAGGGTTTTAAGACTACTTTAAAAATTAACAAGTAAATACTACAAACTTAGAGAAGATATGAATAACACTTGAAAGGCTACAAACAACAAACCTCAAACACAATAACTCAAATGAGCAAACTAACCAATCTCAACACAAGTATAAAACAATAATGTAAAGAGAGAAGGGTTAAGAGATACTTGACAAGGAGATTTAAATGGTTCGGCTTGAAATATCCTCAAGCCTGCGTCCACCCCTTCAAGAAAATCCCTTTAAAGGTCCTAGAATCCACTAGTATGATCTTTCTTATGGGTCAAGATCGAACCTCTTACAATCCCTTGATGATATGCCCACATCAAGAACAAGCTTTGACAATCCCAAAGCTTCAAAGCTTGACAACCACAAGCTTTGATACAAGAAACTTTAGATGAAGAATTGTGTACAAAGATTCACTCTCAAGAAGTAAATGTGTACAAGTTTAAGCTCTAGAACAAGAGAGATGAGTGTATGATGACTTATGGAAGTGTATATCTCTCAAATGTAAGCTCACAATAAATGCTCTCTTGAAATGGATGAGAAAATTAATGAAAACCAAGAGAGATTGAACAATTGCTTTGATCTTTGAGAATATGAAAGATAAGAGAGCTTTGAATGCAATTGATGAATCAAAGTTATGCCCAAGATGAGTATTTATAGGGTTCGGAATTAATATGACCGTTTGGAGTTAGGTAGAGCATTAAATGCGCCAATCGGTAAACGCTGTCTACAGCATTGTGCCATTGCAGTCGACTGTATTTCCAAAGTAACCGTTGAAAATTCAAAATTTCCAAGTTACAGTCGACTGTATTCCAATGCAGTTGACTGTAATAGGCTACTAGAAGTATTGCAGTCGACTGCATTAGAATGCAGTCGACTGTAATACCTCACTGCCCAACTTGCAGTCGACTGCATTCCCGAAAATGCAGTTTTTTTGTTTTCAAATAATGAAAAACTTTTATGCATGCAAGGAAAACCTATGGGCAAGTTCTAGGTATACAGTCATCGATACGATCAACTCTCTATGTCTAGTTTACAAAGAAGGAAATAAAAGCATTGTAAAATTCAATCGACGAATTCTTTCTTTGATGCGTTCCGTTGAGTTTTTGAACGTGTTGCTCGTCTAATAGTCTGTTTGCATGAGTATGAGATTGTTCATATTGCTTCATCAACTCAATGCATGTTAGACAACATAAACATCAATGTTAATTATCATCAAAACCAAATATAATCCTAGGTTAAATAACCGTAGGGTTAACAACTACCTATAAGGACATGTTTGATTTCCATAAATTAAAATTTATTTTACTGAATGTGATAATAAACACTTCTACGTGATGCTTGATTTCTGTAACAAAATCCATATTACTAACTTTCTCACGGTGACTAGTCTTCTTATCTTACTACTTATGATGAGAACACTACTTTTGATGTAACACTCATTTTGGTGTTACACTGAAAGTGATTCTGGTGCTAACATGTGTCCTGATTAAGGACTTTTTTAAATTGTCCATCCTCTTCACAAGAATTTGGACAACCATCAGGGTGAAACTGTAAAAACCACTATGCCCACTCTCCAGAGACTGACTCTCTCCCTCTGCTGCACATAAGTCCAAATCAGCCAAAATTCCTTCATTTCTCCTTTTAGCCATCTCCAATTGCAGATTGAGAGAATTATTCTCTTCGGCAATCCAATGGTAAGCCTACCTCAATTCGGATTTTTAATTCTGCATTCTATAAGCTACATTATTTTCCCTGTAGTTTCGGCAATCTGTCGAAGGCACCCAAGTGAAATGGGCTCTGCATCATTTTGGATTCTTCTTTTCTAGGCTCAATGTAAATGTTCACCTAAGCGAAATGCATAATTAGCAACTTTATCTATAAATATACATTCATTTGATTGTTACATAGGCATGTGTATATGTACATTTCAGACATTTCCCATAAATGTGATCAAGAAGTTAATTTGAATTACAGTCTATCTTGTAATCAATGAGGTGGTTAAAATTGCGAGGCTTGTTGCAAGAGGTGGTGCTAGATCTTTTACAAGAATCACAGGCAAAAGAAAAATAATGCAGAAGTGTGTAGGGTGTGTGATGGTGGCCGTGGGTCTGTGGCTGGAGGTGATCGGAGGCGATTATTGGGCGGTCACGGTGGCTGCCAATATGACTGGGTCAGAGTGAGAGAGCTGGCATATGTCTGTGCGTTGATGTGTGTGTGTGTGTACGTACGCGCGCGTGCGTGCGTGCGTGCTGATGTGTGGGGTCTGTGTTTGTTGGATTATGAGAGTGTATGCTGATGTCCTATGTCTGTGTGTGTGTGGGGGGGGTGTGGTATGGTGGGGCCAGTGTTAGGCGCACTCCCTGCGCCTCGCCTAGGCCTAGGCGTAGCCCCTTCGAAAAGGCGCCCGCCTTGTGCACATAGGCGCCCAAGCGCAAGGCGGTGGTGGAGGCTCAAAAAAAAGCCCAAAGATCATAATTTTTTATTTTTGCGTCGTGGCATCATCTCAACAGTTAATTGTATTTCATTCTTTGTTTCACAACATAATAAATCAATATTTAAACCAAAAAAAAATTCTAAAAACCTAAATCCCTATTCCATCGATTCATTGTGCTAGCGTCCCGTCTCCAATTGTTACTCTTTGTTAAGTACATTACTCCTATACTTTAACATGTAGACAAAGAAGATAAAATTGAAGAGGAATTTCTACTAGACTTGTAGCCTATGATTTGCTTTTGAGGAAACCATTGTTGCCTTAGCCCTCACTAATGATGAAGATGACGTTGTCATTTTTACTTAGGATTAACTACTACTCATTGGATTTGAAATTTTTTGTAATGTTCAAAATTTGTTAAATTGTCATGTTTTAAACTTTTTTTATGTGATTTTATTGGTTTAATACACTAATAAATATTTATTTTTATTTTGCACCTCACTTCAAAAAGGCGCGCGCCTGCGCCTTACGCCTAGACTCCAGGGACCCTTTGCGCCTTAGGTGCGCCTGGGCCTTTAATAACTATGGGTGGGGCACCGGGGGGGGGGGGGGCGTGGGGGGTGGCAACTGATTGGCTAACGATATATGTATGTGTGCGTGTGTGTGTAAATATATATATATATATATGTGTGTGTGTGTGTGTGTGTGTGTGTGTAGTTCATTGTCTTGGGTTTTCATTCAATATAGCTCACATTTTAGGGCTTTGGTCATGAGTGACTTATGGTGTTTGATGGGGTTTTACACTGGCTGAAGGGGTTTGATGGTGGTGTTGCGACAGTGATGCACAATAGTATGGTGCATGGATATTCACCATGGTTGCTCTTAATGAAAGTGTTGCATTATGACGGTGGTTCTAATAATAAATGATGATGGCAGAGGATTGGTGGCTATGGCTGTGGGAGGTGGCTGCGGCACGACTGGGCGAGAGTGAGAGAGCATTGCCTGCTCAGGGACAAGAAGGGAGGAAGGAGAAAATGGCAATAGTGATGAAATTTAGGATTTTTTATTTAATGAAATTTGAAAATGATGGAGTTTGATGAGAATTAGGGAATTTTTTCAAAAATTTATGAAATCATTTGTAAGGTTACATAAATAGTTAGTTAACTTTTCTTTTAAAAACAAAAAAAGAATACTACACGTAGACTCAATTGGGTGTCGTGATGTTATATCTATTTCTTTAATGTTTATCAAGTACCGCATAAAAAAGTTATCTTAGTTATACATTGAACGAGTCGCACACGCATCACTTGTGCACGTTAACTCTCCAGAATTTGCACTTACGTAACTGCATTTCTCCTTATAAAACTTTTCTCCTCTCATCCTCCATCTGCATTGCAGATTGAAAATTGGCAACCACGAGTTCCAATTCTTTTTTTGGACACTCTAACAGTAATACTCTCTTTTGACTCTACATTTCCCTTCTCCCTTCCCTTTCTCTGCAATTATAGAAAACTTTTTGTGCGATTGGTGGCGGTTGGCAGTGGGTGGCCGGCGGTCGTGGGTGGGCGGATCGATTGGTGGCCCACGGCTTGCAACAGGCAATGGTGGTTGTGCGGCGGCGTGCATGGGTGCCTGATGCCGGGACTGATCCGACGGCGGCCGTGGGTGGGCCGATCAATGCAAGGCGTGGGTGGTCGATTGGTGGCCTCGGCGTGCGACCAGCAGTGGCTATTGGTGTACAGAGGCGAACGGGTGTGCGGTGGCGGAGATGGTGACCGAAGCTCCGTGGTGGCCTCGGCGTGCGACCAGCAGTGACCATTGGTGTACGGCGGCGAGCAGGTGTGCGGTGGCGGACAGGGGCGGATCCAGAAAGTTTAATCGGGGGGCGCCAAAAAGACATAAAAAAAATTGATGCCTAACATAAAAGAATGAAGAAGGTTTAAGTTCATCAACATTACTACTGCTAACATTTTTTGTTTGAAAGAACTAACAAATTGTGTGTGACTTTGACTTCCCCATCTACAAAAATAAGCATATTATAATTAGCGCAACTATTGAATACGTTAAATGCATAGTAAATTGCTTAGTTCGTGTTTTTTCGTAACTATTGAATACATTAATAATATAAGAATTAAACTAATGAATACCGTAACTATTGAAATAGCGTAACAATTGAATACGTTAATACTATAATTAGCGTAACTATTGAATTTGTTAATACTCCAAGAATTAAACTATAAACAAAAGAACTCATCTTGATCAATTCGTGTTTTTTTGGTAATCCGGAAATTTGAAATTTGAAATTTGAGATTTAGAAGAATGAAGAATGAGAACGAAGAAGATTATGACGGCCGATGACACAAAGAATAAATAATACAACAAATGAAACCCTAATTAATTAGTTACGATATAATGGCATTTTCGTAAATATGTGAAATGTGAGTATTAACTAAAAACAAATCCAAAAAATTGGGGGGTGCCGTGGCCCCCCCCGGCCATGCTACAGTTCCGCCACTGGTGGCGGAGATGGTGACTGGTGCTCCGTGGTGGCCTGTACGGTGGCGAGCAAGAGTCTCCGGTCAAAATTTTGCTAATAGTTGACTCCAATTCTTACTTGGATTACCTCTGTTTTAGCTTTAGAGTTTAATTGGTCTTGCATGGTATAGTAATTTTCTTGGTGAAAATTACTATATGCTTTCTTCGCCTAATTTTTATTATGTGTATATGCTTTCTTCGCCTAATTTTCTGTGGGATAACAAAGTAATGCAATTATGGCTTTCAACCAAAAAAATGTTACATGCATCAATCTTGATACGAGTCTCACACACACACACACACGAAGTTGCACATGCATCGCGTGTGCATGGCAACTTGTTATATATAATGAGAATATGACTTTTAGTATAACATTTTTTTTATGTTACAAAACTATAATCTAAAAAGGATGACATATGGCACCAAGAGAATAAAGTTTGAGAAGGAAAAAGAAAAGAAAATGGAGAAAAATTAGAAAAGTTGAGATCCACCAAAAGTTCAAAACCAGCCCATACTTTCTCATCACTTGAATCCAATGAGTTTTTTCTTTTTTCTCTCTTCATTTTTCACAATATTTTGATCAGATTTGCTCAATTCTCAATACTTCAGGCTGATGGTGGATATTAATGAAAATTGAGAAGAAAAGAAGATGAAGATATAAATAGAAAAGGTAAAGCATACTAAAACGGTTAACGAGTCCCGAAAACTCCAATCCAATAATTTTATTATTTATATGACTTGTTTGATGCTTAGCACTTGGACTAAGGTGAACAATATTTTTGATGTTTGTTATTAGAGAAATTTTACGAAAACTTTTTTTTCTTTTGAAGAGTATTTTTCAGTCTGGTATCGCGAGCCATTAATAGCATAGAAGAAGATGATGGAAAAGGTGGAGTTTTTGGCCTTAATAATTCATTTTTAATACTTAATTACTTATTTTGAACCTTATTTACCTATCTACCTTATTTTTAAAAATCGTGATTTCAAATAGAAATTTCAAGTGAAAAAAATATGGTTCCAAACCACATTTTCAAACAAACCTTACTATGAAATCTCTATTAGAAACAAAGATTTCTTTCAATTTTGTTTAAATTAGACAAATAAAACTAAACATATTGAAAACGTGGTTTGGAACCACGTTTTCTTCATTTGAAATTTCTATTTGGAACCGCAATTTTTAAAAGTAAGGTAAATAAGTAAATAAGATTCAAAATGGGGTAAAGAAATAATTAAGTGTAAAAAATACATTACTAAGGACAAAAACTCGAAAAAGGTGTTTACCTCATATGCATACGTGTGAGTAAGCAGTTAGTAATGAGAGAAGTTGAGGACCCAATTGAGCAAAAGGTGATGAATGGCTGGAAATGATAAACTATGAAATACAGAATTAGGATGATTTCGTTTCGAACGTACCTTTCTCATCATTTCTCTTCATAAGATGTTCGGAAAAGTAGTGCACATAAATCCAGGCAACATGTGCATTTATGTTCGGAAAAGCTTATGAATGGGGATTATCCATCACCAAAAATACATTGTTCTTGAGAAAAAGAAACATCTAACGCCTAATTCTGAGCCAAAAAGATTTATGTGGTAGATCAACACTCCAAAACTCTGGAAAGCCTCCAATGAACAGCAGCATCTATCAAAACTGAACATCAATGTAATTAACTTTCGCACTTCTCCTGCCACTTCTCTTTCCTATCAAAAATCATTTACAGCAGAAAAGGTGGAGAAGGGTCGCTCTACCCTACATTTCTATTCACAGCTAGGAAAAACTTCTGAACCCTGTACAATGTCCCGCCCCAAGAGGCAAGAAAAACTGCTGCTGATACTTCACGACCTGGGTACAGACTTGTACAACATTGAAGTTCCTTGAAATACCATCATCTGGTGATCTCGCCTGTATTCCTTCAGCTGAGAGGCAATTGATGGCACACACGTCGCAATAAATCCAAGTGCTCATTAGTAATCCAAAAAAGCACGGAAGAAGTGAATCATACCTGATCTGGAGTAATTTTCTCAAAGCCAAACTTTTTAAGCCATATTGACTCCGCTTCCTCAGCAGCCGGAAGAACCAAGTCACGGACATTCAAAGATCCAAGAAGATTTTCAATGCACGAGAACAAGGATTGAAAATAACCCTAAAGAATTATTCCATCAGATCAGAATAAACTGACAGAGGCGCAATTATCATACGAGCAAAGGGACAGAATTAAAATCCTAATAGACTTGAAGTAGACAAGATAACTATTAGACCACGACTCACTGCTCTTACCTGTCCTTGACGATCACTAATAGTTGCAACCAAAGGAAGCTCAGCAAATTCCTTTCCAAAAACGCGGAAAATTCCAGCAGAGACAACAGACGAGCTGAACAAACATAGCATTATCATAAGCTGTACCGATAAAAAGATATGTGCTATGGGATAGCTTTAAGACGAGTCTCACCCGACAGTTAATATTGCACAATACATGCCTCCAAAATCTTGGTCCCTCCAGTTCCTTCTGCAAAAAATTTAGGAAATCCCCAGTGGCATAAACCAAAGCTTCGACAACATAGAAAAAGACACGCTGAATACTAATAGAAGAAAGAGAAAATTGATGCTTACCCAAAAACCATGTGTGGGATAAGATCAATACGACTTGAGTTTGGGTCAGCAATCTGACCAAATTGATCCTGCATATCGAAACCAACTAGGGATTCAAGCGTAAAAAAACTTCCCTTGGTTCACGACAGAAGCATCACAAAAGAAAACCAAGAGCACTACAACACTAGAATTTGCTTTTGACTTAAGTCATTGCACCAATATACTACATCTCTAACTAAAATGATGATACGGGAGGTAGAGAAAGGCTTAGTTGCAGGAAACTCCTAATAAGGTGACGTTTCTCTCTCGGAAACTCGCTTTTGCGATCCCAAGTTAGGAGCTCCATGGGATCTCGTCCCAAGCTAATATGGGAACTCGATCCCGTTAGCTGGATAGAGATGCATGGAACAAGCGAGAGAATACCTGAAAATCAAGCCCTTTTCAACTCAATTCCTTGTTTCTCTCCTCCTTCAAGTCCTTAAAGCCTCCTCGTCTGTTGTTGTTGGCTATGTAAACTATACTAAACAAATGATAATACTCTTTACGCATTTATTTATTCAAGCCGCTCCCAACCTCAGATTCTTCTTGGTGCTTACGCTCCCCGCCCCCGTTCCTGCTCCCGCCCCCGCCCCCGCTTTGTGCAACTAAGGAGAAAGGAATACAGCCAGAAAAGAAAGGAATAATGGTTTGGCATGGGGCGTTATCCATCCAGAAAGATTCTTACAGAAACAAGCACAAACATGAAATTACAATTCATAACTATTTACACATGCATGCTTTTTGTTGTAGAAGACAAGCTTGAAGTAATTTTCAACTAAGTACAAAATGAATATGTCTTAAAAACCCTAGAACAGTGAACAATTAAGAAAATCAATTGCAACTTACATGGAAGATAGCAACAGCATTGGAAAATAAAGCCCTGGTATCCTCAGAAGCAGATTTCCCATAAAGAAGCCTCCATCTTATATCAAAATTACTACTACCTTTAGAACTTTTGTCTTCATGCTTTTTCTTTATAATGTTCAGCAAAGAGTCGGGAAGCTTTTCTTCTCCATCAACTACCAGTTTTTGCAGGGTAGAATGGATATTATTACAGTCTGTGCAGCAAAACCACTTCTCCTTTGGCAATTCCTGTAGTAAAAGTTTCCAGTTTCACATATAAAATAAATGTTACACACTGAAGGCAATAAGGTATTGTTGCACAAACCTTCAGGGAGGCCATTTTGTGCTCCTTCAAACAACCAACGTGAAACTCCTTCTCACACTAGCAACAAAATGCACACCATTTATGTTAACCACTGAAATGCAATACATTTTGACACCCAAACCTGACAAGTAATGCCAACACCGTATATACCTGATCACAGAGAATGACCGTGCGAGGGCCAAACACTGATTTGCTAAAATCATGACCCCTGCATGCATTAACAATATGTAAAAGGTGTAAGGTTGACAGTTCTTACAAATCAAAGAAGACAGAAAAATATGCGTTTGTTGTCGATAAGCAAAGAAATCATGCAACGAATCATATAAAGTCAAGTGACCATTAGAAGGGAGAGTATGCAAGTGATCCAAGAACATTCACGATCTGCATTGGCCATAATTTACCAATTGACCCCAGTATTTAGGGGCAAAACCTGAGTGCATGATCTTTGCCTGTTTAACTAGCTTATAAGGCATATATGAATATATCCATTATATTTGCAACCCCAACACGAAAGGGTACGTATAAAATCTTAAACAAAGTTGTACATATAAATGTTAGAGACGACCTGCACAGCACGCATCCACCAACTTCAACGTCCAGAGATCCAACAATACGAATGCACCGCTTGCTTATTTCATCTATAGGATCAACACCTGCAACTCTACCGGCAGCAACAGCATTGACGTTATGCTCCACAAATTTTTCTTTCTGGAAGGTATTCTGGCAATATCTACAGTACCAAGTACCACGAGGAATGTTTGGTAGAAATACACACTCTGCAATCATAACAAAAAAAAAATTCACATAGGTGAGTAATAAAGTGAAAAAAATTTGATGTGCATCATCTTCGCTGACAGATGCAATGTCCGACTGCGCACTTGTGTCAGCTAAGCCTGATTCATGCATTAGAACCTGTAACGAGTCTGGACACTATACAAGAAGTAAAACGATACAACTAAATTTAGGCCAAAAATCAAATACAGCACATGAAAAAGAATGTGCAAGTGAAGACAGCGGTTCATGGCAAAGTTTACAATATCCACTGAAAAAGAATGTGCAAGTGCCCAATCCTTGCGAATATCAATCAAACTACGGTCATGTACTAAATTAATTTGCCAAACACAAAACATGAAGGAACAGGTAACAGTAACAATTGTTCATCAGAAAGATGACCTGATGCTAAGAACAGTAAAGCTAGACAAACCCACCAGTGTGAAAAGCTCTTGGGCAAGTATCGCAAAGCAAAAGTTCCCCTCCATCTGCACAGATGGAGCACAGATCATCATTCTCATCAGCAGAAAACTTCCGCTGTTTTGATAGTCCAATAGACAATTCATGAAGAGACACTCCGTTGGATGTATATATGTGTAGATAACTGTCAAAGAGGATTACAATGGGCAAATTAATAAGAATAGAAAACATCTGTACAAGGTTGTAGGCCATAGAACAAGACAATCAAAAGAAGAATTTCAAAAACTACTTCACTTTCTGAGCCCACAATACCAAAGCAATGTGGTGTGCTGAGTCTTGCTATTAAAAGGATACCATGTACTACGAGTTCGGATAACACACTATCATCTAAAAAAAGAAACAATTAATACTCACGGCTTGCGTCGTGAAGCCCAACCAGCATGAGCTTCGAACTGTGAGGGGCTGACCTGTTCATGAGAACAAATGAGCTCGGCAAATCATGAAGAGTATCGGACTATTGAACTAAATCACAAGCGCGCAGCAATGTACCTCGGTGTCACAGCAAAAGCAAAAGATGCCAGCACCTTTCTTATAACCCTCTAGCAGTTTCTGCCAACACGAACTAACTGATCAGAAAAAGAATTTTTTTATACAAGAATGGTACTAGGTCAAGGATTTTGGGTTGCTTTCAGATATAAAACAAAACCCTTGCCGGTTACTACATGTAAATTGTTTAGAAGCAACCAAAGATTCCGCTTCCAAACAAATAACAGCAAAAGTATTCCGTCTAGCCATCTTATACTGTTACAACCTGCCCACGAGCATAATAGGCTAATGCAGTTCCATCAGGCAGCACGTCTTCCTCAAATACCAATTTGTGCATCCTCAGATCTCTATAGAGAAGAAAAAAATGGAAAAAAAATATAAAACATAATATAATTGTGGATGATGCTCCCTAAAACGAGAGAGAGAGAGAGAATACGAACTTCCGAGTTAACCTCCCCTGACCCTTGCTTCGAGATAAATTGCCCTGTGATACTCGGTCAGATGACTTTGAAGCACTAACAGACAAGGGCACCCTGAGACATTGCAAAAATTGCATATTTGAAGTGTAAATATGGTTTTAGTCAGAAACATGTTGCGGCACATTCTAGAATAGTAACTCTTCGTCATTAACCTATAAGTGGGTGACAAAGAACTTGGTACTCTTCTGTGATTTACTGCGATTTACTAACAAGATATTGCAACAAACCAATCATAATCCAAAGTGATGTCAGAAATGGTAGTGCTAAAATACAAGCGTCAAATGACAGAGTTAGACAATTCTTTTATGTTTAATCAATGCCTCAATCAGCCAGTTGCATGTACTATGAAGCCATATGTTGCACCCGCAAGTACAGGATTTCCGTTTTAATCATTAGAACCAAAACCAATAGTACATAGATGACATTAAATGGCATGATGACGAAGTATGTGGTCACAAGGAAATCCCTATGCAGTTAGAGACGTAAGATATGAGCCACTAAGATAACAAGCTATGTCCTTCATAAAGGTAAATTTCAATTGAAGATAGACAGCACCAAACAAGATTCGAAGCCTTCAATTAAAACTCGTTGTCTTCTTGAGACATTCCCAAAGGACCATGAAACTTACCCACTTTGAAAGCATCCGAGTCAAGTGACCCAGAAAGGAGCTAAGTGCATAGTCAGTGGGTTACTAAAGGTCTTATAGAGGAATCAGCAAACTCTGTACATGAGGATTTCCAAGCTACTGAAACTAACAGAATCTGATAATTGAAAGTGCGTTGGAAGTATAGATCTTATCAATTAGCACACATATGATGTATGGGCCCATAGATCCATAAGCAGGTAAATGGTGAAATTTTACAATTCACGTGTCACCATAGAAGCAAATTATTTGTCTAAAGGAGAGTCGTAACCGAACTATATAATAGAAAATTGTCATGCTGTATTTATGTTTAGCTTATTAGGTCACATGGCTTCTCTTTGTCCTTTTCCTCTTTAATACCCTTCACTGGCTCCTATTTGTTTGAAGAGTTGTCTCTACTAGTTCACTAGCTCTCAGCCTGTTCCTTTCGAGAAAGTATTATTCTATGGGATAAGGTCTGCCAAGAGTTCAATATGGGCTTTCCCATAACAGTTCTAGCGACCTTCCAAAAGAGTGTTCAAAGCAAGTCTCACATGTTGCATACAAGAAATTAACAAGTGACAACACTATTCTTGCTCTTATCACAAGAATTGTGCAACCAAATATAAGAAGCATATCCCTGAGTATGACATCCGATCACCATACAACAGGTACTCTGATAGCAACAAATACTACGAAGTACTTCTATTTACACCTTTTGCTACTCTAACCAAGTTTCTTCTTTTCCTTTAGGGAGGGGGATTGGCATACAAGAAGTAAGCGATATATCTCACTGTCAGCTGGGTGAATACGACAACCTTAGATTGTCGGTCAAGTTGGGCGAGCCAAGCAATCCAAAAATGCATGCGGATGGACAAAATCCGTCATTCTACTATCTAAATTTTATAAAAGAAAAACCTCTTCCACTTTGCAATAAATCTCATCGAAGAGATTTTTTAATCCATAGAAAAATGGGACTTGCATGACTACATACACTAGCTTGTCACGTTTGGGGTTAAACTGATCCAATGACTATTTTGTAAAGCTTTACATGTATTAGATAAACTTGTAAGGAAAAAAAAAGCAGCTGCCTTCTCACTCGCTTAAGGGAATCTATCTACTTGTGATACTCATTACTACCATAACATTGAAAAATTAGACACCGTCGACAATGCTACATATAAAACCAAGAAAAGACACTAAGTAGCTAAAGGCCCAACAAGACTAATACCAAACAAGAGATACCTAAATGACCAAAAAAAATAACCTTCTGAACAACTCCAAATAAACAAAGCCAGCAGAAAAATATTAACCTTTATAACATCACTTAAAACATGTCGGAGCAATTGATACTACATTTTTTACTTTATAATATCAGTTAAACAACGTCACACAAATCATATTACATCTAAACTTCACAAAGGTCTCCTCCTCCACCAAATAAGAGATATATAATGCAACATATTTGCATTTGATGTTGTTTACTAGCAAAGGATTGCTGCATCAAGTACATAAAGATATTAAAAGAAATAACATTCTTAAAAAAAATGCCTGTTAGCTATTTCTCTTCGGCAGCAACTCTTCAGTGAACCTCTCATGCTCCATCACATCCTTCCCTTCCTATTAGAATTCCGTCTTCCGTCAGTTCCATCTCTTCAACTATGTTATACTTGTCCGGGTGTGCAACAGGTAGCTCACTCCAAAGCCAGTCCGGAGCAAGTGAACATCTCAATAAAATTTGCATGTTTTACTTTTACCATGTGCTTGTTAGATCATACTTATTCATCTCTAAATTCAGCATATAAACTATCGACTTATAAAAGCATACATATGCAACATGGCAAGTCAAATACAAGCAGTTCATAGGGAAACAACCATCTTAATTAAATATAAGATTACTACATCTGGAAAACAATCACTTGTGAAAAATAATCCCATGGAAAAACAAACATTATTAAAGTGGACGAATTCTAGAAATAAATACCTATCACTAATGTCACTCAGCTGGGCAGAGCTTTGTTGACTCTCTTCCAAAACCACGCATGAATCACACAACAGCATCCTCTTACCATTGCCAGTTTCAGATATTGACCCTGGAAGTCATCGAAAGGAAAGCCATTGTGCCATCTGTCAGAGGAGGCTCATGCAAACCGTGACAAATTCAAACATATACTACAAAAGCACCTTTGCAATTCAGACAAAAAGTAGGTTTATTTGGAGTTGAAGCACCGATGACATGTACTATATTCTCTTCCAATTCGTCCAGCGGAGCATTTTTGCATGCGTTCAACACGTCACGAATGGTGGCCCCATTGTCCAAAAAGATATATTCTGGTGGGCGCTTGTTCGCACTACCAGCATGCAACTCGAATTGATTTGGGGTCACAACCTACATCAACCAAACAAGATTACGTGCATAAACTCGCTTTCACTCAATCAGCCAGGCAACATAAGATACGAAAATGGCATTACGACCTATCTGACTGTAATTTTCACAAAACTTACTTTGTTTCCATCACACGAATCACAGTAACACAATATCCCAGTGCCCTTTATTACTCCATGAAGTCCCTTTTCTGACTTCCCTCTAACCTTAACATTTCAAAATGCAATTAAAACATGCATCAGATTCTCTAAATTCAAGCCAAGCAGACATTTCTCCAAACTCTAAAATATCATGAACAAAACGAAGGGTACCTTTTCACCTCGCAGGTACCTAACAGGCAAGCCTTCGAGCAATCCTGTTTCAAGAAGCTCCTTCAACTTAGAAGGAAACCGTTTCAAAACAACCTTCTTCTCCCCTTTCTTCGCAGACTTGTTCAACGGAGTAGCCACTGCATTGACCACCTCATTTTCAACAACTACTTCATTCTTGCTATCCACCGACATGGCTTCCTTTGATTTCAGAGCAGAGCGCGTAATTCGCCTACTAGGCTTATCTATGAAATCTGCAATCCCATTCTCCACAAGTTGACATTCCAACACATTATCCTTCACTTCTTCACCACCAACATTGATTTGTGGTACGTCGCTGTTCCCATTTTCAACCGTATCGCCTTCAATTCCCCTCGAAATCGCTATCTCTGCGTTGTTTTCCGATTGCTCAACCCTAACTTCCGACTCCACCGGAATAATCTTCGGCTCATCGTCACTAGTTTGATCCACGTCCACGATGTCGCTCTTCGGCTCCTCTTCTTCACTCGCCAACGCCATCTTCTCGCCATCCACGTCTCCAATCACATCGGTTAGGGATTTTTTTTCGACCTTCAATCGCTTGTTGCTCTGTATGTCGGATTCGGGCCTGGGATGGACCCGCCCGGAGCGCGTGCGGCCCCTGGACCCGGAGTAATCGCACTGGGACTTGAGGGCGAAGGCGAATTCGCGTTTCAGGCCGGGGCGGATCCGAGAAAGGACTACGTACTCGTCGGAATCGGTGCCGTTCGCCATTGAAAGTGAGATATAGATCTGCTTAGAATGAAAACGTGCAGCGAGCACAATGATTCTCGTGCTGTTTTGAAGGAAACCCTAGGGCAGATGAAAAGGCGAGTGTATTTAATTGCAGAATAGAAGGGAGATAGATTTTGGGAGAGAAAGAGGGGAGGGACATGAGAGAGATTAAACCAACCTTGAAGTGTGAGATTGACGACATTACCCTTCATGTCAGCACAGTCCTTCAAGAGTTGCTTTTCCAATAGTGCCCCCCACCCCTGAAGAACGAAATTACCAAGGTCACGCATAATGGGAGGGAATCTGGGAGCGAGTGCACCGAAACTAGCAAATTACAAATTTTGAATTTAGTTGAGAGAGGGAGGGCTACTACTTGTTCGGTAACTTGATCAAGGCTTAGGTCAGTTATATTTAATGGCTTATTAGTTAGAACTCTATGCTATGCATGGCACTTTTTACATATATCCACCCTTAACACTGCAACGCAAAAGAATTATAAAGTATCGTTAATATTTACAGAAATGACGTCACATAAATGTATCCACCGTCTCTCTGATTGCACATGAACTCGATCATGTTGCAGAAAATCACTTACAAAAATTAGTCATGCTAACTAAGAAGAAAGGGAAGCTAAGCCATCCAAGAATTCCAAAAAGAGTGTAAAATACAAAAAGAGCGAAGGCCCTGTACGTTTACCATATTCGTTTTCTGTTTTTAGCAATGATGATGAAAAAGATTCTTTTTTTGCGTACTTTTACCATTTTCTGTTTTCATTTTGGATAAAATTACTCAAATAGTAACAAAAAACTGAAAACACCTAAATTTTCAGCTGTTTTTCACTCAAACTTAACCCAATATAAGAAAAAATAGCTAAATTTTTTTTTGTGAAAATGATAAAAGTACATGAACATGTTTTCAAACTGAATATGAAAATCGTGAAAATGAAAACAGAAAATAAAAACAGAAAACAAATATGGTAAGCGTACGGGGCCGAAAGGATGCTCAATCTAATATTTTATTGATCCATCTTCGTCAGTATTCTTATCCAACTCTCTCGTCTCAACTTTATTATGCTATACCCTATACACAATGTTAATTATGAAAAATGACATGTGAATCCCCAAAAATTAATGTAAAGACTATGCACGCATCGACTTTGGAACATATATAACATAAATGTTTTACAAATTATTGGTTTTACATAATAAAATACTAATTGCACTAAGTAAACTTGTACTTCTTTTTTCACTAATCGCTCAACTTACTTAGTAAAAATACCTTAATGTCACTTTTTAAATCTCTATGGTGACACTTTTGTAATTTTTAGTCAAGAAAGCACAGTGTAATTGGTAAAATAAAGTGCAAATATCAATATTCTTTTTGCTTATAGCATCCTACGAAAAGCTATTGAGATGTACAATCAAAATTTTCTTGTTTGTTCTAATTATTTAGGGCTAATTTCAAAACTACACCCTTAGGTATACATTGTGATCGTGTAAGTAAACAACAGTGTCAAGTAAACAATAAATGTGGCTTGCGTTCCTCGAAGCTCACACTAAAAACTTCAAATAGAGAAAAGTTTAAATTGACATCAAGTAAATAAGAAGATAAAGAAAGAAACTATTGATGAAATCTATTTGCTACTTTTCAGGTTACATAAATTTCAAACAAATGAAATGACCTCTCAGGATAAGTCTGAATATGAACCTATTATATTATGTTCACCGACTCAGTTATTGCAAAAAGAAAAGGATACCAATTACATAACGAAGGCAAGCCCATGTTCTAAAGAAGCTGCTACACCTACCACCTCTGCAAAATAAAGAGAGTAAATCCTGCTAAAAATTGACTTCTTTAACTGAAAACTTGTCGTCTTGGACTAAAAAGTATAAAATCAAGATACTAAAAACTCTATTTACCTCTTTGATCTTATAAAACACGATCATGTACTAAAAACATCAAAACAACATCTTGACTCACGAAAATGACAAGAAGATCAAATTATGAGCACATCATAAGTTAATTGAAGTGCTTTAGGTAGATACATTGCAGGTTCATTGCCTATACCTCCATTGTTAGCCGAGCCAAATATTAAATGGTCAATTATGCAAAGAACAATAGAGCTCTAATCAAATATCATATTGCCAATGAAGTTAGCATTAAGAAAGTGCTACTGATGCAAGAATAATCAAAGTTTGGTGACTAAAGTTTAAGCATCCCAGTTTGCTAATAAAAGAATTATATTAGTGAAAAGGAAAAAAAAAAGGAATGATTTCGATACCCTCAAGCAGAAATGACTACATTTCTTAAGGAATTTGTCGACGTCTTTGCTTAGTCATCAGCATGCTTCTATATCGTCCCTTCGATGTTGAGTAGCATTTACCCATATTCCAGAAGTTAAGCCCCTCAAACAGAAACTCCGCAAGTTAAGACCCGAGTTGTCTCTGTAGGACAAAGATCAGGTAATGAAACTCCTCTACATAAGGTTCTCAGTTGTGGAATACCTTACTTGGTTAGCCAATATAGTGCACGTTCCTAAATCGAGCGGCTAAGTCCAGATGTGTGTCGATTATAGAGATCTTAACCGAGCCTCTCTTAAGGATGACTTTCCTCTCCTTATCATTGATTTAATCATAGATAATACATCAGAACACGAGTTCGTCTCCTTTGTAGATTGTTTCGCATTGTATAATTAGATTAAAATGACTCCCAAAGACCAAGAAAAGATGGCATTTACTATCCCTTGGGGCACCTTTCGTTGTACATTAATGCCTTTTGGATTGAAGAATGTCGAAGCTACCTCCCAAAGAGTTGTCACTACCCTTTTTCACAACATGATCCATAAGGAACTAGAGGCCTATGTAGATGATATGATCATTAAATTTGAGAAGCAAGAGGATCAATATAAAGTCTTCAGAAATTATTTTGAAAGATTGAGGCAATAGAATGTGAGGCTTAACCCCGAGCATATTAGAGATGTCCCTGCCAAAGAGCGGGAAAGAGATCTGAGGGTTCTTGGGAAGAATCCAATACATTAGCAATTTTATATCCCAGTTGACAAAGATCTGTAAAACGATTTTCAAAGTATTGAAAAAGGATTCAACTAAAGAATAGAATATCTTCTGTAAAGAAGCCTTCGATAAGATCAAGAAGTTCTTGAGTAACTCTTTGGTCTTAGCCCCTCCAGCGGGGGGTAAACTTTTATTGTTTTACTTGACCCTGACGGATGCTAGCCCAACACGTAGAAAATTCACTAACTAAAAGAGCCATATATCATGTCAGCAAGAAGTTGTCTAAGTTAAAAGCAAATTATTCTACTTTAGAAAACACATGCGTGTCGCTGATGTGGATGACATAAAAGCTGTGACACTATGTATTGGCTTACCTTATCAAGTTGTTTGGCTAGGATAGATCCAATGAAGTATTTATTTGAGAAACCAGTCTTACCCAATTGCACGACTAAGTGGCTCTTGCTACTTTTTGAATTTGATATCACGTGTGTCACGCAGAAGCCAGTAAAAGGAAGAGCAGTGGCAGATGTGATAGCAGATTATCCTGCGAAAGATGTATGTGAATGGGAAGTAAAGTTTTCTAGAAGAAGATGTTTGTGCCATGGAGGTAGTGATCAGATGGCAGTTGTATTTCGATGGAGACACGAACACTAAAGGGTTTGAAGTAGGAATACTTATGATTTCACCGGATGGAGCACATACCCCCATAGTCATCAAACTAGAAGTCGACGGTACCAATAATACCGTCGAATATGAAGCGTGCATCATTGATTTGTAAATAGCCTTGAGCCTAGGAGTGACGGATGTCATCCATCAAATATAAGGAATGTGGAGAATTCGTGACAAGCGCCTACAGGTCTACCACGCCCATTTGGAGAAAATTATGGACCAGTTTGAGGACATAGAACTCCAATATCTTCATCGACTTAAGAATAATATTTTCAATGTGTTAGCAATCCTGGAGTTAATGATAGAGATACCTGAAGGGCAAGAACTAGAGCTTGTCATCATGAAACGGGACCGGCAAGCCTATTGTTTCATTATTGCACCGATAAGTGAAGCCGAAATAGAAGAAGCATGGTACAAAGATAAGGGCAATTTAATCTGAGATGGGAAGTACCCTGAAGGAGCATCCTTGAAGGAGCATCCTTGAAAGACCATGTGTCTCTGCAAAAATGGACTGCATAATTCATCATGTGCAATCAATATATGTATAAGAAGCATTACGGCGGTGAACATCGTCTATATGTCATTGAGAAGGAAGGTTGTCAGATTATGGAAAGCATACATTCAAGCGAGTGTGGACCCCACATAAATGGTCCAATGTTAGAAAAGAAGGTCATTCGTCAAGGATACTATTGGAGTACCATGGAGCGCGATTGCGTCGATCACGAATGCAAATGCCACAAGTACCAAATATAAGCCAACCTGCAACATCTCCCCCCTCGGCGACTTGTATAATATGACATCACCTTAACCCTTCTCCGTGTGCGGAATAGACATAATCGAGAAGATTAATCTGAACTCCAATGGGCATGAGTTCATACTCGTGGCCATTGACTGTTTCACAAGGTGGGGAAAGCTGCTTTGTACGATGTTTTGAATGCCAAAAAGGCGGCCCAATTTATCAGGGCCAACATTGTAATGTCCGAACCTAGGGTTGGTTTTATGGTAATTTCTAGCCGATTATGTATTACTTCAGCGACAGTTGTTATAAGCGATATATTAATTGAGATCTTTATTGACGATTTTTGTGAGTGATATTATTTGGTGCCTTTAGCGACAATTTATAATAACCATAAGTTGCATATGAATGAAATGGGGAACAATAGAGAAATAAGGGCAAGTTAGCGGGTGGCTTGGGAACTATAATTAATTTAAGGCTTTTTGCATAAATAAAAGAATGTTAATCTGACTTCTTATTTATGTTATTTTTTGTAGCTGATCCATTGATTGCGCAGACAACTTCAGCTAAGTTGCCAGCGTGATCTGATTGTCCATCCTTTAAGGATTGACGAAACATATCTAGTTTTTTTATAAAATAAAATAAAAACCAAGTCATCCGCTACATAATATAGCGGGGGGTAATTTTGACCAAAATGCCCTCAGATCCCTGTCCTCTAGTGGAACAGTGCATGTCCACTACATTATGTAGCGGACGACTTTTGATTTGACAACAAGTCAGGCCAAAAGTCGTCTGCTACATTATCTCGCGGACGGGAAGGCAGATATACCAAAAAAAAACCCTAATTGTCAGCTCTTCTTTCCTTGTTCAACATCTTCATTATCTTGAACTCCACTTGCCTTCATTTTCAGCTCTCTTCAAGCCCTCCAAGTTCTAAACTCCAAGCAACCAAGCTCCAAGGTTCACTCAAGGAAGGTAAGTTTGTGATCTCAAAGGCTTATTGGTGTATATGTAGCTTATTTTGGATGTTTATATTTTTTATGGGTAGCGTGGTGAAGTTTATATGTCTTAATGGTACCATGGTCAAGTTTGAATAATGTTTTTTGAGATTATATTTGTTGTATTTGGCATGCTAAATTAGTGTACTCATTTTTAAATTTTCATTTGTTGGATGCTTATCAAAATCCTCCAAGCAACCTGATACTCAAACCATAGTAAACATAGACACACAACCGTACACCAACCACACACTGTACACCCGCCACACAACTCTTACACGCACACACATACACATAAATACACACATATGTACACATACAACACAGTACACACACACCCCAAACATTATATATGAAACATAATGAGAATTTAATCCTGGTGGTTGTTCATAGAAGAATCATGAATCTAAGAAACCTCTAAACAACGAGATTATATTGGCCCTTTGTCAGAAAACTTCACTGTTAACCCTACGGTTATTTAACTTAGGATTATATTTGATTTTGATGATAACCAACATTGATGTTTATGTTGTCTAACATGCATTGAATTGATGAAGCAATAGGAACAATCTCATACTCATGCAAACGGACTATTAGACGAGGAACACGGTCAAAGACTCTCATAGGAACGCATCAAATAAGGAATTCGTCGATAGAATTTTACAATGCTTTTATTTCCTTCTTTGTAAACTAGACATAGAAAGATGATCGTTACGATGACTGTATACCTAGAACTTGCCCATAGGTTTTTCTTGCATGCATAAAAGTTTTTCATTCTTTGAAAACAAGGAAACTGCATTTTCTGGAATGCAGTCGACTGGAAGTTGGGCAGTGAGGTATTACAATAGACTGCATTCCAATGCAGTCGACTGCAATACTTCCAGTAGCCTATTACAGTCGACTGCATTGGATTACAGTTGACTGCAAGTTGGAAATTTTAAATTTCCAACGGCTACTTTGGGAATACAGTCGACTGCAATGGCACATTACAGTCGACTGTATTTACCGTTTGGTGCATTTAACGCTCCACCTAATTCCAAACGGTCATATTAATTCCCAACTCTATAAATACTCATCTTGGGCATAATTTTGATTCATTAATTGCATTCAAAGCTCTCTTATCTTTCATATTCTCAAAGATCAAAGCAATTGTTCAAATCTCTCTTGGTTTTCATTGTTTCCTCATCCATTTCAAGAGAGCATTTATTGTGAGCTTACATTTGAGAGATATACACTTTCATAAGTCATCATACACTCATCTCTCTTGTTCTAGAGCTTAAACTTGTACACATCTACTTCTTAAGAGTGAATCTTTGTACACAATTCTTCATCTAAAGTTTCTTGTATCAAAGCTTGGGGTTGTCAAGCTTTGGAGCTTTGAATTTGTCAAAGCTTGTTCTTGATGTGGGCATAGCATCAAGGGATTGTAAGCGGTTCGATCTTGACCCGTAAGAAAGATCATACTAGTGGATTCTAGGGCCTTTCAAGGGACTTCCTTGAAGGGGTGGACGTAGGCTTGAGGGTATATCAAGCTGAACCATTTAAATCTCCTTGTCAAGTATCTCTAAACCATTCTCTCTTTACATTATCGTTTTACATTTGTGTTGATATTGGTTAGTTTGCTTACTTGAGATATTGTGTTTGAGGTTTGTTATTTGTAGCTTTTCAAGTGTTATTCATATCCTCTCTAAGTTTGTAGTATTTACTTGTTAATTTTTAAAATAATCTTAAAACGCTATTCACCCCCTCCCTCTAGGGTTATATTTTTGGTTTCAAGTAGTATCAGAGCCTCGGCTGTTGTTATATTGGGTAACGTCAAGAGAGTTAATCGATCATGGCTTACGTTGGGGGTATGGATGATAGTTCTACCACTAGGCCTCCATTGTTTAATGGAACCAATTATAGTGTGTGGAAAGTTAAGATAAAAATCTACTTAGAGTCTCAAGACTATGAGATGTGGGATATTGTTGAGAATGGTCCATTCGTTCCGATAAACGTGGTTGACAAGGTTGAAGAGCCTAAATCCAAATCGGAGTATAGTGATCATGATAAGAAGATGATTTGTATGAATGCTATAGTGAAAAATTGTCTTGTTTGTGCCTTTAGACACTAATGAACTCAATAGAGTCATTATGTGTAATTCCGCTAAGAGTATTTGGGATACTCGTCAAGTCACTCATGAAGGGATTTCTCTTCTTAGAGATTCTAAGATGAACTTATTGTTTAGAGATTATGAGTTATTCCATATGCTTCCAAATGAATCAGTTACGGATATGAATACTCGTTTTAGTAACATTGTGAACCATTTGAAGCAATTGGGCAAGGAATTCACTAATGGTGATCTCATAAGAAAAATGATTAGGTCCTTACCAAGAGCTTGGGATGTAAAGATCACCGCTATCCAAGAATCGAAGAATCTTAATATCTTTCCTCTTGATGAATTGATGTACTCAGTTATGACTTACGAAATGCAACTCAAGACATTTGATCAAGAGGACGTCAAGAAGAAGCCTACATCAATTGCTCTTAAAGCTTCATCTTCAAACCTTGAGTCAAGTGATGATGATGAAAAATATGATGAAGAGGATATTGCAATGGTTGCAAAGAACTTCAAGAAGTTCTTAAGATTTAGAAGGAATTATGGGAGAAGGCAACAAAATGCTAGCAACGAAGAGAAGCTTTGCTACAAATGCCACAAGCCGGGACACATGAAGATGGATTGTCCTATCTACAAAAAGGAGAAGAAGAAAAGAAGAGATGTATGGGAAAGAGTTAAAAGAAGACGACTCTCTAAGAAAGAGAACAAGGAGAAGGAAAGAGCAATGAATGCCGAACATACTCCAACATGGAGTGACTTTGATTCAAGTGATGAAGACAATGAGAAGAATGATCAAGCAAATGTATGCTTCATGACAAATGATGAGGTAAGCTCTTCTTCCGGTAGTGATAGTGATAATGAAAGTTTTGAAGATGCTTATGATAGCTTATATGAATAATCCAAGAAAATTTTCAAGAAAAATATTATTTTGTCAAAGAAATTTCTTGAAGCTAATAAACAAATTTAGAAGTTAATAATGGAAAATAATAAGTTGCATGCCAAGAATGAATGCATTTCCAACCATTTATATGTGAAATATGTGAATAACGATTTGGTTGAATTATTTGTTAACACTCCTAGCTCAAAGCAAATCTCTTCCAAAACATTGGCTTTAGAAAAACAAAATGAAGATTTAAAAGTTGAGATTTGTGATTTGAAAAAATGCCTTGAAAATTTTGTTAATTGTCAAAACAATTTGGATGTCATGCTTGGACGCCAAAGAATTGGTCTAAACAAAGGTGGTCTTAGATTAGATCCCTTGGCCTTGCTTCCTAAAATCCTTCAACAACAAGCTAGGCTGAACATTCATTCAAAACAACCAAAGAACTATTGCACACCATTTACACATTGCGGTTGGTGCAACAAGAAAGGGCATACAACTAATTATTATCCTTGTAGAATTGTTTATGTAAGAGGTAGAAAGAAAATGTGGATTGTGAAAGGTCAAGCATACAAATGCAAGACTAACACTCAAGGTCCCAAGAAAATTTGGGTGCCAAAAGTCACTACTTGATTTGTGTTTATATGTATGTCTCAAAAGCAAAATCTAGTAGCAAGAAGTGGATTCTTGATAGTGGATGCTCAAGACATATGACCGGCAACATATCTCTTTTCACCTCGATTGATCTTAAAGAAGGAGGAAATGTGACCTTTGGTGACAATTCTCAAGGAAAAATCAAAGGTAAATGAACTATTGGTAAGGAACCACATTCAATTGAGAATGTGTTATATGTTGAAGGATTGAAGCATAATTTGCTAAGTATTAGTCAATTTAGTGATAAAGATTTTAAAGTTATCTTTCAGGCTTCTCATTGCACTACACTATCCTTGAAGGACAATGAAACTATTTTGGTAGTTAGTAGAGATAATAATGTTTACTCCATTCAATTAAATGATTTAGCTAACCAAGATGTCAAGTGTCTTAGTGCTATTAGTGAAACATCTTGGCTTTGGCATCGAAGACTTGGTCACATGCACATGGAGCATTTGAAGGATATTTCATGCAAAGAACTTGTGAGGGGTCTCCCGAAGATCAAGTTTGAGAAAGATAAAGTATGTGATGCTTGTCAAATGGGTAAGCAAAAGAAAGTCTCTCACAAACCGAAGAAAAAAGTATCTACTTCTAAACCCTTGCAATTATTTCACATAGATTTGTTTGGACCAATCTCTACTACTAGTCTTGGTGGTAAATCATATTGTTTTGTTATTGTTGATGACTACTTGGACTTTCTTTTTGGCTACCAAAGATGAATCTCTAATTGTGTTCACTTCATTTGCAAAACGTGTTCAAAATCAAAAGGATATTTGATAACCAACATTCGAAGTGATCATGGTAGAGAATTTGAAAATTCAAAAATAGGAGCCTTGTGTGATGACTTTGGTATATATCACATAATTTTTCAGCTCCTAGAACTTCTCAACAAAATGGTGTTGCCGAAAGAAAGAATATGTCTTAGCAAGAAGCGGCAAGAACAATGCTTAACGAATATGATTTACCTAAGTACTTTTGGGCGGAGGCGGTCAATTGTGCTTGTTTTGTTCTTAATAGAGTTATCTTGCGAAATTTTTTGTTAAAAACCCCTATGAGCTTTTTAATGATAAGAAACCTAATGTGAGCTTTTTTAGAATCTTTGGTTGCAAATGCTTTATTTTAATACTAAGGATCACCTTAGCAAATTTGATTCCAAAACATATGAGGGTATTTTTCTTGGTTACTCTAATAATAGTATGGCATATAAAGTCTATAATAAAAGTACTTTGGTTGTTGAAGAATCCATTAATGTTATATTTTATGAGACTAATCCTTTTCTTCGGAGGACTAACATTGTTAATGTAGATGATATGGATAATGACATGAGAACTTTGGCTATAAGTGAAACACTACAAGACAACCCCAAAGAAATTGTTCAAAAAGAGCAACAATCAAGCTCTCAAGAGGAATACAAGGAAGCAAGCAATGATGTTTCAAACTCGGACAACTCTCAAGCATTAACAAAAGATTGGACTTACAAAAAGGATCATCCAAGCGATCAAATCTTAGGTAATCCTTCGAGTAGGGTAAGAACTCGACGCTCTCTTCAACAACATGTTAATTTAGTGTTTCTTTCCCAAATTGAACCGAAGAACTTCTCTGAAGCTCTACATCATAAATCTTAGATGCTTGCTATGCCAGAAGAGCTAGTTCAATTTGAAAGAAATTAAGTTTGGACCCTTGTGCCTAAACCTCAAAACTTTAGGATTATAAGCACAAAATGGATTTTTAGAAACAAACTTGATGAATCCGGAGTCGTGGTTAGAAACAAGGCTAGATTAGTGGCCCAATGTTATAACCAAGAGGAAGGAATTGATTTTGATGAGACTTATGCACCGGTAGCTAGACTTGAATCAATTAGAATGCTATTAGCTTTTGCTTGCTATAAAGATTTTAAACTCTTTCAAATGGATGTCAAGAGTGCTTTTCTAAATGGTTTTATTTCGGAGGAGGTTTATGTGGCTCAACCTCCCGGCTTTGAACATGAAAAATTTCCAAACCATGTTTTCAAGCTTAGCAAAGCTCTTTATGGTTTAAAACATGCTCCTAGAACTTGGTATGAAAGGCTAAGTAGTTTTCTTTTAGAAAATGGTTTTTCAAGAGGAAAATTTGACACCACTCTTTTTATAAAATCTAAGGGCAAGGACTTATTGTTGGTGCAAATTTATGTTGACGATATTATATTTGGTGCTACGAATGGATCCTTGTGCGAAGAGTTTGCTTCTTGTATGAGTAAGGAGTTTGAAATAAGCATGATGGGAGAACTCACCTTCTTCCTTGGATTACAAATTAAACAAAGCAAGGATGAAATCTTTATCAACCAAGCCAAATACACCAAAGAGCTACTCAAGAGATTTGACATGGAAGCATCAAATGCTTTTGACCCTCCAATGAGCTCTTCATTAAAGCTTGATAAAGATGAAAATGGTAAGGATGTTGATATTAAGCGCTATCGAGGTATGATCGGATCACTCTTTTACCTTACCGCAAGTAGACCCGATATAATGTTTAGTGTTTGTTTATGTGCTAGATTTCAAGCTTGTCCTAAGGAATCTCATTTGGTTGTTGTCAAGAGAATCCTTAGATATCTTAAGGGCACTCACGATTTAGGGTTATGATTTCCTAGAAACACATCATTTTTTGACCTAATTGGTTACTCAAACGCCGACTATGTCGGTTGTAAAATCGAGCGGAAAAGTACTAGTGGAGGTTGTCAATTCCTAGGTCACTATCTTGTTTCTTGGAGTTCCAAAAAGCAAAACTCAGTTGCACTCTTTACCACCGAAGCCGAATATATGGCGGTTGGAGCTTGTTGTGCACAAATTCTTTGGATGAAACAAACCCTTTTGGATTTTGGACTCAAGTATGATCACATACGTATCTTATGCGATAACACTAAATTCCATCCAACATTCACGCACTAAGCACATAGAAATCAAACACCATTTTATCTGTGATCATGTGCAAAAAGGTAATATTGTTCTAGATTTCGTGGACACAAATCACCAATTAGCGGATATCTTCACTAAACGTTTAGATTCGAAGAGGTTTACCGCTATTAGAAGAGAACTTGGCATGTCTTCACCTATGTGACTAACTGTTATATCTCTTGTGCATAATCATGCAAATTGCACTTCACATGCTTGAACATTATTTCATATGCTTATAGCATGCTTTGATTGATTTTTCTCTTTCCAAAATTATTGATTTTGTTGATATTCATTTAATCTCATTTGCCTATATTGATTTGCACACACATATATTTCTAAATTCTTTACACTTCTTTTTATGTGCTATTTTTGTAAAATGTGCTTGGAACACCTTTTGATGGGTATTCAAGTACTTATGTTTTCTTGTTTGAATGCCCTTGTTGGCTATATTGATTATCTATGGATGGATACATAAGTTAATCACCTTCACACACAACCTTGATCTTTTTCAATGATGTCAAAAGGGGGAGAAAATATTGTTGATTCATACTTGTGTGGATTTGATATGAGCATATATTTTTTTTGAGATAGGATGAGCCTATATTGCTTAAGATAGGGGGAGCTTATCGCCATGATTCTTCTTTTAACCCTTTATGGTTTATAATTGAGATTGTCATGGTTCTTTGCGTTTATTATCTTATTATTTGAATCAATGTTTGCCATCATAAAAAAAGGGGAGATTGTTAACCCTACGGTTATTTAACCTAAGATTATATTTGATTTTGATGATAACCAACATTAATGTTTATATTGTCTAACATGCATTGAGTTGATAAAGCAATAGGAACAATCTCATACTTATGCAAACGGACTATTAGACGAGCAACATGGTCAAAGACTCTCAACGGAACGCATCAAAGAAGGAATTCGTTGATAGAATTTTACAATGCTTTTATTTCCTTCTTTGTAAACTAGACATAGAGAGATGATCGTTACGATGACTGTATACCTAGAACTTGCCCATAGGTTTTCCTTGCATGCATAAAAGTTTTTTGTTCTTTGAAAACAAGGAAACTGCATTTTCTGGAATGCAGTCGACTGCATTGGAATGCAGTCGACTGCAAGTTGGGCAGTGAGGTATTACAGTCGACTACATTGGATTATAGTCGACTGCAAGTTGGAAATTTTGAATTTCCAACGGCTACTTTGGGAATACAGTCGACTGCAATGGCACATTACAGTCGACTGTATTTACCGTTTGGCGCATTTAATACTCTACCTAATTCCAAACGGTCATATTAATTCCCAACTCTATAAATACTCATCTTGGGCATAATTTTGATTCATCAATTGCATTCAAAGCTCTCTTATCTTTCATATTCTCAAAGATCAAAGCAATTGTTCAAATCTCTCTTGGTTTTCATTATTTCATCATTCATTTCAAGAGAGCATTTATTGTGAGCTTACATTTGAGAGATATACACTTTCATAAGTCATCATACATTCGTCACTCTTGTTCTAGAACTTAAACTTGTACACATCTACTTCTTGAGAGTGAATCTTTGTACACAATTCTTCATCTAAAGTTTCTTGTATCAAAGCTTGGGGTTATCAAGCTTTGGAGCTTTGGGTTTGTCAAAACTTGTTCTTGATGTGGGCATAGCATCAAGGGATTGTAAGCGGTTCGATCTTGACCCGTAAGAAAGATCATACTAGTGGATTCTAGGGCCTTTCAAGGGACTTCCTTGAAGGGGTGGACGTAGGCTTGAGGGTATATCAAGCCGAACCATTTAAATCTCCTTGTCAAGTATCTCTAAACCATTATCTCATTACATTATCGTTTTACATTTGTGTTGAGATTTGTTAGTTTGCTTACTTGAGATATTGTGTTTGAGGTTTGTTGTTTGTAGCTTTTTAAGTGTTATTCATATCCTCTCTAAGTTTGTAGTATTTACTTGTTAATTTTTAAAGTAGTCTTAAAATCCTATTCACCCTCCCCCTCGGGTTATTTTTTTTGTTTCATTCACCAATCCTTAAATCCCAAAGGAAGAAAGCAATCAAAAATAAGACTGAAAATCGAAACCACCCATTCTTCCTTTTAATGGGAATCTTATTGTAATTCCCAATTTTAAGAGGTATTGTAAAATCCACAAATATGTTTGATTTTGCTAGTATTTTATGACTTCCAATTAGCAATTTCATTACTATCCAGCAAAATGGCAAACTACAGATTCATACATAGTGAAGGGGTATTCGTTCCTCCATGTTTAAAAATTTCTAAAAATCTCAACACTCATTTAGCACTTTCATAAATTCAATAATGAAACACACACACTTACACTGTATTAACAGACAGACTTACACGCATTGTGTACACACACACCCGTTGGCGCCCATTAACCAACCTCCACTGCTACAGACCACCACATGAAACCCAACGCCTCGACTGCTAGCTTCCATAACCAACCTACCACTACAGGTGTCACCTTCCAGCAACCCCACAACTAGTCCACCACCATTGTTTTTACTGCTCTTCACCCAAAAGCCACCAACTCCACAGCCCACTTGACATTACACAGACAAACACAATGCACACTATTACACATGTAGAGCGCACACGATGCTCACACCCACAATTGCACACATAGACATACACCTAATTGTCGTACAACATACCCACATATATGCGTTGCATACACACACAAACATGCACATACCTTGCCCCCACACATACACCCCCTGCACACATTCAGCTTCAACCGCGCGCGCGCGCGTTCACACACACACACGCATACCCACTCACGATACACACACTTTTTACACACACACACATAGAGTATTCACACTGCACTTTGCACACCCTCACACGTCCACACAGTACACATACACAAACACACAAGGTACACACACATGATATGCGCTTGCGCACGAGAGCACACACACACAAACACGCACGCGCGCGCACACACACACATAGCACTCTCACAGACACACACCAAACACATATCCTAGCACATCCAATAACATGCACATACTCAGGTACATGGCACACCATAACAACACGTCAAGAAGACCCTCGATTGACAGGCATGCTATACACACGCATACACCCACTACACACGCATACACCCACTATAACACGCATACACACACGCGGGGCTATTTTATCTCCTTCCCAACTCCCACACAGAGGCACACAATGTTTACACACACTTCACCGCGTATTCACAAACACCTACAACTCACACAAACTTGGGGTACCACCAACACATACATGTAGATGCACACACATCTGTACACCATGGCTGCACAATAACCCCTCACACACTTCATGCATATACACACAATTGCACACACGTAAACTTATGCCACTGCTCACCCAATATACACAAACACCATCGCACGCAGCCTCACACCCACACAATCAGCCATAATCACAAACTCACACACAACTACAGACCTTCACGCACAACCACATACACACCCCTTCAGTTCCCCTTCTATTTTTTTTAAACACCCTCTTCAATCACTGAAATATTGTCTCCCTCTAAAGTTTATCCCCTCTCTCTCTCTCTCTCCCTCTCCCCATATATATGTAACAAATACACACACACACATAGGGAACTGATCCATTGCTAGCGCAGACAACTTCAGCTAAGTTACAAGCCGATCTAGTTGTCCATCTTTCAAGGAAGGACATACCAGATCTAGTTTTTTTTTTTAAAAAAAAACAAGTTGCCCCCAGATCCCCATCCTCTAGTGGAACAGTTCCCGTCCGTTACATTATATAGCAGACAACTTTTGATTTGACAACAATTCAGGCCAAAAGTCGTCCGCTACATAATGTAGTGGATGACCTTTTCTGCCAACTATCATATATGTCCCCCCCAACGTCTGCTACATTATCTCGCGGTCGGGAAGTCAATTTGTCCCTGTCTGCTAAATAATCACACACACACACACATAAGAAAATCCTAATTTCGTAAGTCTTCTTCTTTTTCACTATCTTCCCAGCGGCGCTAGCAAGTAGATCTATGATTTGTGTCTCCTCAAGCCCCTGAATCTTCTAAAGAATTCATTAAATCATCCAATTAATTACGTAAGTTCACAAACCAATGCTTTATGTGTGTATCATCTTGAGTTTGTTCATGATTTTGATGATATGTAAACAGTTTGGACAGTGAAGGTTGAACAATCTACAGAAAAATTGTTGCATGGAATGCAGTTTGAGATTTTTTACCTACGAGGATATTTTTCTGCAACATGGCTGAACCTTAATATGGGGCTTTGTTGAATGGTGGAGAACCTGTGGGGGGGATGACAATAACCTTAGAAGATGGAGGGTACATCTTAGGTTTACCCGTGACAGGACGACTGATTATTTTTAGGAAGATTGGACAAAAAATTAAGAAATTTGTTAGGGACTTCTTCGGTCCGATACCCGAGAACCAGTTGTTCCACGGTGGAATGAAGTTGAAGTGGTTGATAAAAATGTTTAAGGCTTTACCAGAAAACTTCACGGAGGTGATGCTTGTTGTGCACCCAAAGGCTTCCATCTGTGGGTGATTGGGGCCATTCTATTCCCAACGATGACGAAGAACACAATCCACATGAAGTACTTAGCTTTGTTGGATAATTTGCAAGAGGTTGGCGATAATGCTTAGGGTGCAGCCACACTTGCATACTTGTATCGCGTTCTGCACAAGGCAACGAGGCTGACTGCAAAGCTATATATGCACGCCTCTCATTGTTGCATGTATATCACATAACTCCTTTTAATTTCATCTTTGATAATTTTATATTAGTCATTGCACAATAAATTTTGACCATACTTCATCTATTTAATCATTATAATTTAGGCGTGGTCTTACGAACACTTCAGTATCGATGTACCCCGACGTAGGGAAGGAACCAAAAAAATTGCTTCAGTTGCGCACTTGGGAGTACAATCGAAGGGAGAGCCACTACCCGAGGAGAGATGATCCCCATCATAACATTGTCTTCTATTGGGGGAAGTTCGACTTACTATCTCCAGGGCCAAATGTGTTGGGAACCGTACAAAAAAGCAAAGGCCCATGAATTTGACTCGTTCATTTTTACGCTATTTGGGTTGCAGCGCACTCTATTGATCCACTCGAAGATCGCAGAGTGACAACTACCGGATCGTGCCATGCGACATTTTGAGTGCCTGTAAGGGTTTCCATTGGATGCCCCTGACATGAGACCTAACAGGAACCTACAGAATGTCCAAATGTTTGGGCAAGTGGATGCCCTTGAGTTATGCGTTGGCGAGATTGGACTATGGGAATCCTAGTAGGACATTGTGTTGGAGCCCGACCTTGTGGTCAGTATGGATCAGTATCTAAGGTGGTACCACCGCATCACTCGGAGGGGAGTACACCTCGTACAGTGGGCAAGAGGCAAGAAATACCAGCCCAGGGGTGCAATTGATCAGCAGAGAGCATTCGAGCCCGTAATCTTCCTATTTACTTTCATGTAGCATTCGATCTCATACAAGTTTCCTATTTAATTTCATGTGGTGTTTAAATTTACTTATGATCTAGCTTGATGTAGGTTGATGCCTCGCTCACCTTCTTTCAAAAACTGAGTCAGCGTAAGAATCTTCTAAATGCCATGGGAGCAGATCTTCGCTCCCAGGTTGAGTACTTGGCGCATAGTTGCAGAACTTTTGTGAGGGGCTATAAGGGGATAGCTTTCGGGCATGAGCCCGGGAATGGCTTATCCATCTGGGCAGTCTTTCAGTGTGAGCGAGGGAATGGGTGATCCCTCGGGGCAGCCTTCGAGGGTGAGCAATGGAATTAGTGGTCTCTCAGGTCAAGGAGTGGGTGATGCTTGGGGGCAGCCTTAAGGTATTAGCTAGGGAATGGCTCATTAGGACAAGTGGAGTCAGCCCTCATTTGAGTTGTTTAAGCACTCGGACGTTACACCAGATCCCCATAGTCAAGTAGCACAAGATATCGACTTTGCGAACTTTAACCTCTCAGAGTCACTACAACTCGTCCCGTGGTCAGGAGCTTCCACTTCGGGGCTAGGATACCCGAAGAGCCCCAAGGACAACAATATCCCTCTTATCCCAAAGGCCATACGATGAAGCCCCTGAAGTCAGAAAAACATGCCTTAGTCCACGGTCGTTGGTTTAGTGGGCCCCCTCAACTACGCTCTCAACATTTTTTTCAATCTAGGGAGCTTGAATATTATATCTTGTGGGACAAAATGTTCACCCTTGAGTTAGGTGCTTGGTTTGAAGATATAGTGTTGACTGCCTACATCAAGCTTCTGTCGCGTAGAAAGAGGGATAGGGGAGATGCGTATCCCTTAGTTTTTATGTTCGATGTGCTATTTAGTTCTATTCTCCGTGTAGAATAGCAGGAATGGTGCAATGTGAGAGGGAGGATGACATTGTTAAGCTGGCCTTAGCCTAAGGCGCTCACTAAAATTTTCACGAATTCTTTTCATTTGGTGAGCTTCCACGAGACAGATGTCTTTGTAGCACCCTGCCTAGACCACAACCATTGGTATTTGCTTTGCTATGAACCTTTGATTATGAGAATTTCAGTCGTCGATAGTCTCCACTACGATACGCGGCTCATGCCTCTGAAAGACCTTTTCAAAGAACAATTGGGGGCTATGGTGAACTTTTCATTTGTTTTTAAAGTTTTTCTATTTCTTAATTTAATCACTATAATTCGACTCTCATAGCTTACGTTTCTTTTATTATTTCACAGAATTTGTTTTGTGCCATGCTTCACGACCTTCGTAGGCTTAAAGTATCAGTAAGGTCGAAGCCCAAAATAATTATGAAGAAAAATAGGCCCATGCAAAGGAACGACTTGGATTGCGGTGTCTTTGTGTTGATATACATGGACTTCATTTGTCGGTCCGAGAGCCTTAAGAGGCCAACTGGAGCTAAGACGACATCGACAACTTTAGATATAGGATAGCTTCGTAAATTCAATAATGCAAACCTAGACAAGTTAGGTATATTGTAAATCCGGCTAAACCAAAGGTCGGATAACATTGGATGTATGTTTTTTATGTAATAAAATAACATTTGATATGATTATTGAGCTTCTATCTTTTCTAGTATTTTGATTTTTTGATGTGATTTGAGTATCGATTGTCTCTATGGTTTGGGTATTTCATTTTGGATGTGGTGCGTTATAGTTGAGTATCGCTTTTGAGAATGTGGGGTGTGTGTGGTTGTTTTGAGAATGGTTGAAACATGTTGATGGTTGGTTGCAAATAAAGGAAAAATAGGTTTTAAAGGCTGCTTTAATGTCCGCCACATTATGTGGTGAACGGTGGAGCAGAAGACATTTTTCTTTTACTCCATTGTCTGTTACATAATATGGTGGACGGTGGACCAAAATGTTTTTTTCTCTCTAGGTGTTGGGAACTAGAAGACCAAATTTTTTTTAAGTGTTGGAGTGTCATGTTTCTGCTCCACCGTCCGCTACATGATGTAGCGGACAGTGGAGCAGAATGCATTTTTCTTTTGCTCCACCGTCCGCTACATAAAGTGGCGGATGGTAGAGTAGAATGATTTTTTGCCATGCTTTTCTCTCTCTAAGTGTTGGGAACAGAAGCCCGAAATATTTCTAAGTGTTGGAGTGTCATGTTTTTGCTCCACCGCCCGTTACATAATGTGGCGGACGGTGAAATATAATGCTCTTTTGCCATGCTTTTCTCTCTCTAAGTGTTAGGAAATAAAAGTCCGAATTTTTCTAAGTATTGGAGTGCCATGTTTCTTCTCCACTGTCCACTACATAATGTGGCGGACGGTAGAGCAGAATGCATTTTTCTTCTGCTCCATTGTCAGCTTCATAATGTGGCGGACGGTGGAGCAGAATGCTCTTTTGCCATGTTTTTTTCTCTCTAAGTGTTGGGAACTAGAAGCCCGAAATTTTTCTAAGTGTTGGAGTGCCATTTTCTACTCCACCGTCCACTACATAATGTAGTGGACGATGGAGTAGAACCTTTTTTTTTTAAAGTTTGGCATGTTCAGTTAACCTACCGATAAAAATACCATAAATTGGTCACTGTAAGAGTACATTAAATTTCAGATAGTATAGAACACAATTCGTGAACAACCCAATCTTACATCAAAATTGATTATTAATAAAATAAAATATTATTACAAAGTCCA
The DNA here is from genome assembly GCA_033065855.1 of Escallonia rubra. Lineage (NCBI taxonomy): Eukaryota > Viridiplantae > Streptophyta > Magnoliopsida > Escalloniales > Escalloniaceae > Escallonia > Escallonia rubra. The sequence continues at coordinate 235,916 of JAVXUO010000852.1, read as the reverse complement.
TAATTCAAAATACAAAGTATATAGACTAAAGGTCCACTTCATGTTCTTCGGCATCATCTTCAGCATCACCTTCTTCCTCGTCTTGCAAACCCCCTGGACTCACGCCACTGCCTTGTAATGGTCCCGCTTGTCATGTGTTGGTCATTATGTTGCACAATGCACACTTGCTTAGCTTCTTAGGTTGTGTTGCTTGTTCAATAGAGCTAGAAATGAAAATGTATTTTAAGTTGTAAATATTTTATTTTAGTTTCCGTTGCAGTTCGTGTTGATTTTAGCAAGTAAGGCCTGACAGAGCCCTCGATGAGAGTCTAATGGACATGCGGTCAGTCATTGACCTAACTCACGGGCCCAGCTGTGTGGTTCGGGTTGTGACAATTAACATTTGCCGATATGGTGTTCCGCGTGAGTTAATTTTTGAGAATGGACTGCATTTTGAGGGAGAAGCAACTGACGTGATCGAAAAGTATGGCATCACCTGATGCCAATCTTCAACTTATCGTCCACAAACCAATGGGGTTATGGAAGCCGCCAACAAGAACATCAAGAATATCTTAAGCAGAATGACAGATTCCCGTCACACTTGGCCCGACAAGCTTCTATATGCCCTCTGGGGCTATAGGACATCCATTCAGACATCTACCGAGGCTACACCCTATTTGTCCATTTATGGTATGAAAGCAGTCCTGCCAGTAGAATTAAAAGCAGCTTTTTTTCGAGTACTTTTGGAGAATTAGATAGCCAGGGAAAATTCGGATCGAAATAGCTTTAAAGAGGTTGCATTGGCAGATGAAAAGTGATTTAAAAGCCCTATACCACGTCTAGAATTATCAAAGATGAATCGCCCAAGCATTCGACAAGTGAGTAAGGAACACAGGTTGTAATAAGGGCAAGTCTGGATACCTTGGGAAAAATTCGAGCCTAATTAGTCAGGACCTTATATGATTAAGCAGATTATGACGGGAGGTGCAGCCTAGTTGGTCGACTTAGATGGAATTGAACTGTCACAACTTTTCAACTTAGATATATTAAAGAAGTATCATGCTTGAAGCAAGAATTGTAAATGAACTATGATCAGATCCTCCTTAAGAACACTAATCAGCACACATATTTTGTTGTAACACTTCAAATGGAGATACGTAGACAACCTATAAAGATGCATCGAGCACGGTCAAATTTTAATAAGAAAAGCTTCTTATTTCACTCATCGACTTTGATTATATTCTCGATATAAAGAAAGATAAAAAGCCCGCTAGGTTAAAAACCATGCCAAGGGGAACCTAGACAAAAAAAAGACAGAGAACATAAAGAAAGAAAATACTTTTAAGTCCTATCAGCAATTAAAGGACTATACCACAATCCCATTTTCTTTCCAAAAGGAGAGTGATCATCTCTATCCAAAAGATTGGTAGAGCCAAACTAGGGATGGCAATGAGGCGGGTCGGATGCGGATCTTATAAAATCCGCACCCGCCCCAGTACCCCTGAAACCCCAACACGCCCCGCCCCGCCCCGCCACCGGGTCATGTAAGTCCAATACCAAAACCGATCCGAAGCAAGTGTTAGAAAACCGTCCCCGCCCCGCACCGCCACGCAGCCCTGAAAACCCGCTCCAACCTAGCATCTTAGAAACAACAGAATCCTGAAAAACGAGGATGCAGATCTTCTTTTGTGATTTTGCCTCATAGAGATTTAAATAAAATCTTAACTTCCATAAACAGAGAAAAAAGATAAGTCAGGAAAACAGAAACTGAATCAAAACTAGTAAAGAAAAGACAATGGTACAGCCAAGGAACCAACAAACAAAAATGTAATGAAAGTAAGGAAAATCACATTAAACCAGAAATATGAACCCAGAGTGGAGTTTCTGTAAGTACAAATTCTTCCAAGCAAATTTCCTGTGACGGCACAAATAGAAAAATGAGTGCCGCATCAACAGACCATGGTGAATGATCTAGGATGAAATCCCTTTCTTCCCTTTGATGACTGAGTTGCACTAAACCAGAAGCAAATTTGCACACAGCTTCAAATAATGACTATACACATTCAAGATGAAAAACCCATTTCGTGGACTTAATCTTTGACGATTCAAAGGGTACAAAAGCAGACAAGCAGTCTGGTCGTTGTGGCGGTGGTGAGTTGTCGGCTAGGCGGTGGTAAGTTGGAGCCATGGAGGCTGACTGTCGACGGTGCAGGGGAGAGGGGGAGAAGGAAACGGCGGCCGGTGGGAGAAGGAGACAGGCAGGCAGCGGCGCAGAGAGTGAGAGAGAAGATAGAAATTTAGGGTTTGAGATAAAAAAAAAAGACATATATATTTTACGATGGACGGCTAAGATTGACTGATGTATAGGGTTAGTATAACGGGGCGGGTACGGGTTGCGGGGCGGGTCGGATACCGGGGCGAACTGGACATGATACCATACCCGATCCTAACCCGTCGCGAATTTTTAAAAAAAATACCATACCCGCTCCATGACCCGGTCAAAGTCAAAATAACCCGCTCCTATCGGATCGGAGCGGGTCGGAGACCCGCCGGATGCGGATCTTATTGCCATCCCTAAGCCAAACTTTCACTTGTCATTCTTTCCAAAGCCAGGCTCTCCAGTATTGACCCATCCCTCGATCTTTACCCATTTCTTTCTTTTTCGATCAAACCTACCCTAAAAAATAAGCATATGTCCCATCTTCTTGCCCATTACGCTTTGACATTAAGCTAGTTTCCTCGATCATTACTCTCAGCAATAGGCGAAGTGGCAAACTGATCACTCTAGTATCCATCATAGTATGACTTTCTGATCGAATTTCCGTCAGCATCAAATTTCTCTTCGAACATTTGAGAACCAATCCAAGATCATCGTATCCCCAATGACTTTACTCTCCCTCTTCGGCCTGAGGTTGATGGAAATGCTAGACAGTGTTCTGCGATGATTTATGAGGATCATATAATTCAAGTTCCAAACCTTCCTGCAAACGTGCCTTTTTTCTTGGTCTTCGCGAGAAATTTGATTTCCTTGCTGCTAGGAAATTCAAGTTTAGTTCTACTCGTAGTCTGCTCTCACTAGAAAAAACCACTTCCCGAATCCGGGGCCAAAACCAATTATTGTAAGAATCCGACAATGAGGGTGGGTCAGAGGTTACACCAATAATATTCACTCCAACATCAATTGAACGATGGCGGTCTGGGTAGGTTTCCTAGCCTTGAAAGATTATCCAAGCAAGAAAGCAAGTGAGTTCACGAACATAGAAGAAAATGTTGTAAAACACATGAATGATTTACTCATAATCAGACTGACGTAGGTCCGAAAAGTGAAGTAAAAAGATGATAATGCATATATAGTGGTATCCAGGAATCCACAGAGTGGGTCCATGAGTCCTCTACCAATTGCAATACCAACGGATATCTTTGGACTCCTTGATATAGAAGAACCGGTTCCAAGCATCAATCCCTGAGCGACCCTCAAAAAGTAAAGGTTTGGATCTAAAGAAGTGAAGATAATATCTTACGCTAGTTGGTTCAGCTATTAAATGCATATGATCTAAAAGCCACATGTAGAGAAGCAAAGGCTACCTTTGAATTCATCACTATGGTCTCGGTGTACGTCAGAGATAGCATTGATAGTCTAGCTCGGCCGCCACTACCAGAGCTAAACTCCTTGTAGGGATACTTGAGATACAAGGTCTGTTAAACTCACATCAGCGAGTCCCACATGCACAGTTGTGAGGTATTTAGCGGGCCATTAGGGGTGAGCATTTAAACCGTTGAAACCGATCCAACTGTAAAAACCGAACCAACCAATCCATCTATTTCCAAACCGATCTAAAAATCAATCGGTTTGGGTTTTTTTTCCAAACCGTACATTCGATTCGGTCGGTTTGGTTTGAATTTTTTTGAAACCGCATAAACCGAACCAACCGTATATATTATAACATATCTATATTTTTACTTAATCCTAGTTATTTTTTACTAATCCTAGTTATCTAACCACTAATATAAAATGGGATAAACCCTATATCCCTTAACGTAACACACTATTAATTTTTGGGCCTAAACTTGGCCAAAACCGATTAAACCGTCCAAACCGATCCGTTCAATCCGTTCAACTCGCAAAAATCAAACCGTTCAACCACGGTTCGGTTTTTTTTTCCTCCAAACTGAGGTTGTTCGGTTTGGTATTCAGCCTCAAAACCGAACCGTGCTCAGCCCTAGCGGCCATACATAATGAAAAAGTGGCTACTCGACCACTAGCATACTATTTGTCATTTTTATCCAGTTTCTCAGAGAAGTATTCCATGACGGAAGAAAGAAGAATGTGCTTAACTCAAATGAAAGACTTTGCCTACTTTGTAGTGACCTCTAGTAGGCGCATGAGGGACATGTGATATTCCAAATGAATGACAGGCACCGCGATGGGTAGCTCAGTAGGGATATCCATCAATCTTGAGAATTCCTCGTAGGTAGGGCAGAGTTCATCAAGACTGAACCAAAAAACATGATCATGTGGATCCTAGGATTTGTAAGCTGCTCAAAGAATATCCTTGTAAAACGTTATCGTGTGCAGACTCATGATGGTTTTCAAGCGTAAGCGCCCATCTAGGGTTCTACTTTGTTGAAACATTTGGCACAAGATCGGATTTGAATTTGGAATCTATGGATCATCTTCGTCATTGGCTGGGGGATTCATTGTGGAAATTAAACTTTTTTACCTGACACTTGTAAAGGGTACATACGTGATACCAAGAGAAGAGAAACCCTAAACTGTAGGGGATCAGAACAAAAAAAACTTAATTTAGTCAGAAGAATTGGACGATTTTTGACCGGCCGGTTTTCCATGTAATTTTGCTTGTGAGGGCTGCTGACTAAGCGGCCAGTTTCACTTAAAAAGAAATTTTGTTTCAGGTGCGTTTCCTGAATAACTGCTATGTTACACTCAAGAAGAAAATTTTCTAAGTGTGCTTCTTCACTAACCGGCCAGTTTCACTAACAACATTTTTTTCCCAAAATGTGCTTCCTAACTAACCGGCCGATTACTCAATGTATGAAAATTTGACAGATTATGTCTACTTGTAGGTCTATTGTTTTTCAACCAATCTTTCTACAAAGTCTTGATCCCATTCTTCCTTTTCTGTGTCATGCGTGTGCATATTTAATAAAAAAACACAAAACCATAAAGCATATTTAGAAAAAAATGCATTATAAATTAGATGTAAAGGTTTAATAACAAAATCATGTCCAAATAAGATTCCTAAGAGCTAGGATCCCTAGAGCTAATCCCTCAACCTCACTTCCTCGATCTCTTCGAGCTCGACTCGACATCCGTAGAATCCGAGGCGTCCGCATCTTGTCCTTCTTCCCATGATTCTTCCTCGAACTCAGAAGGAGAGCCTATCTCTATGGGCTCTTCTATCTTGATTGCTCCTGGCTTTCGATAAAATATGGTGTGTACTTTGCTGGATCGGCGGACCGACAGCTTCTCTTTGCCCTTGGACTTTATAGGGACCGAGGCTTTATCCTAGACTGCCTGCGGCACCTCCTTCCCTTTCTTCGGCTTCGAATCCGACTTGCAGTTAGGCCTAGAGATGACCCTGCTAGTAGCCCGTGTCTTCACCTACCATTTTTTTGCGTTGTAGGTCCTTCTTCCGTCTGAGCCTTTGTAGTATTATTTGTTCGCTCTAAAGGGCTCTCTTACTGCCAGGCATCAGATCGTTGGCTCGATGGTGGTGTTGACACATCCATGGTCTCTCTCATTATCCCATAAAACACCATGATATCGTAGAGGTTTGAGACCATGTCCTTTAAGCTGTGAATCATTCTATTCACGTCCTTCAATAACTCGTTCGAGACCTGTAAATAGAAATTTATGCTATTAAGGTTTGATAACGAAAGAAAAAGGGAGTAATATGAATTTTTTTTAGAGAGATTACCGTCTTCTTCTAGGCTAACTCCTTCAGCTCTAGTACACCACCATCCTGTTTTAGCCTAGGGATCATAATTACATGGTTTTGATTCTGGCTTGTTCGATTGCATACGTAGGCTATCTCACCCCGGTTGTCGAATTCAAACCACAGTCATTAGAGTTAGTTAGGGGGATTTGTATATGTTTATGTAAATGTTTCCGTTTTTATTGCTAAAAGGCCAAAAAATCCTAAAAACAAAGTAGACTGTTATGGTATGGTAGATGCCTAATACCTTTTCACTGTATAACTTAGTCCCCGAGTCCATCATCAGTGATTTCAGTAGATTAGAAGCCTAGTTGGACATTCTAGAATCTTTTAGGGGTTTTTCTTATTTTTCTTTTATTTCATACAATAAGATGGCGACTCGAGTCAAGACCTTTTTGCGGGTCAGAATTTTTCTAAAGCGGATCTGTAACATCCCGGAATTTCGGAGCTTTAACACCCGGACTTTTCCGGAGCGTTATCACCCCGAACTCCCGGAGTGTTTAAAACAATCAATACTTAATAGCATAAAAACCTTCATTTCAAATAACTAACTATGAAAACCTATGTCAGAGCCTCTAATCATTACAATTTCCTCAAATCAATTTAAATATAACCAAGAAGTTTACCCGCGCATGGGTCTTAACAATCAATACTAAAATTTAATTCACTTCCTTACGCTCGCTCGGCTCTAATTCATATTCAGGTAACCTACTGCTGGCTGTCACCTGCGGAAAGGAAGTCAAAGGGGAGTGAGCTTTTGAGAGCCCAGTAAGGTCGCACAAAGATTTAAAAATAAGAAAACAATACGGACGATTTTTCATATAAAACTTTTGAAGAGTATTTTCAATGAAATACAACACTTAGACAAAGATGAACAAAACGAACGATTTTACATTCAAGTCCAATAATAACTTTTTGAGGAATTTTGCTTTCGTTGAAATCACTACGATACGATATAAACATAGGGATGAGTATTCAACTCAATCCCTTAAATAATAGTCATTTAAAACACTTCGGATATAATAAAGCATGAATGGATAATATTCAAAACAGTTCAAGTGTAATAAAACATAAATAGGAAACATTGAACATGAGCAGTACAGAAGCAAAGCCACCCCGGCAGTGCTCGATCGCTTTACATATGCATATGTACACTGACTAGTCCATCTAGGTACTAGTTAAACCCATCCAACAGACCATCCTTATAACGCCAACAATACAGACCATCCTTATGGCTCCCAAGTTACTAACTCATGTCAACATTGAGAAACAATAAATAACTTTCAAAACATTTTATGATAATTGAATCGATAAAATAGATGAGAGTAAACAATTTAAGAATTCCAAACGATCGCTTAAGGTTCAAGTTAGGCTTTCATGGACAATTTCAAAACAACTTTTATATCAGCATAAAATCGAATCAATTTAGTTTGTAAAACTGTTCTATAAGCATTTGAAAACAGAATAACGAATTGGGGTTCGGATAGAAATCCCTTACCTCGGTCCAAGCTATGCGATGCTAGCAACCTCGATCAATATTTTCTGAATAAACCTAGATTCGCAATTTATTTGTTAGAACATAATGTATGTCAAAATACGCTATAAACCCTAATATCAACTACCCACTGCGTACCCACTCTCTCCGAAATCGCGCACTCAAAACGGTTCTCGCACACGGCCAACTTGATCGAAAATCCTATACACTCCTTAACAGGTACCGACACTCTAGAATTTATAATAATTTACACTAAAACACTTTTATAGCTTAAAACATTATTAAAAGTCAAAATATGCATTTTCTGAATTTTTGAATATTTTCGAATTAAAATAATTTGTTTAAATACAATAAAAACCCAATAATAGCCATAATTACTTCCAGATGCAAAATAAGTCCCATAATTTTTATAGGAACTTTAAAGTATATATAAAAATTATAGAAATTGAAATCAGAATTTAAAAGACACTGAAACTATTTCTTTATTTTTCGTTTTGCTAAACTCAATGCGATACAGCAAATGATAATAAATCAACTCGAAAATTTACCAAACTTTTACTGAGTCTTTCCTATATTATGAAAACATTACTATAATTTTTCCGAGAACATTTTCAGGGTTTAAAGACTCCAAAAGAATTTTCCAAATCTGAAATTATAGAAAATACTATAAATTCATACAATCTCAGAAAATTATAAAATTTTGTCAAAAATTCTAATATAGTCTATCGTACTATACTGTAAAGTTTCACATGCTACTAATAACCGTACGTTAGTTTTTGCACGTGTCGAACTTAACGCTAATCCAATTTTCCGCTCCAAACTTCTCTTCGTCCTGTCCTTCCTTTTGATCTCTACCTGCTGGCCAAAACTCACTCTCTCACACACAGGTGTACCCACGACAGGCTCCTTCCTATTCCTTCTTCTTGTCCCACTCACCCACCACACCAATTACACATTACCTCGCACACTACACACACTCACATGCTGCTACACTTCCTTTCTCTTCTCTTGCAAAAACCCATTTCATCTCTTACACACCCACATGTACACACTCTCACACTAAACACACCTAATCATTTACACACATATATACTCACACACATCAAAACCCATTACACGCGCACACACTACACATGATATGGCAGCCGTGTAGCACCCTTGCTCCCTCATTACTCACAAATGCAAACCACACAGGCTACACACTAAAGACACGCACACTGTGTGCCTACACACACTGATACACCATGTTTCCGCACACACTTCACACGGCTATTTCCACCTACAGCCCATTTCATTTTCCTCTCATGCATTACCTGTATACCGACACTTGCTGGCACATATCATTCACCTTAATATATAAACAATTCACCCGTCACACACTCACTAACACACAATAACACTCGCATACACTGACCTATATATATACACCGCAGTTAACTCACACACACAACAACCCACAAACTCGCGACCCAGCTGCGCCCTTACACCCACTGATAACCCACGAACTCACGGCCATGGTGGCCATTGAACCCACTGCCTCATGCGGTGGTGTTCCTCCTGTTTGTTCAACCGTCCTCACTAACGGCACCCATACAAAATACATCATCCACTCCCTCATCTCTTTTCTTCACAACCCATATCCCACAACTCTAACCCACGCACAAATGTTTCCTCCACACAGCATTTACGGCAGCCACTTGTTTCTTTCTCTCATAACACCTACGAATAGACTCCAAGGCACACAACTTCCACACCCATGCGTCAAAAATGCCACATACTAAACTCACGGCAGACCCATTAAACCAATCCTCACAGTTTACACGATCACACGTACATCCTACATAACGCATCACGGCGACATCGACTGCCTCACCGCAGTGACCCTTTTCTATTCTTCTCCCATACAAAACTCTCACAAACCGAAACCATGTCAACACAGATCCAACCCATACGTAGATATAAATATACGTAACAGCCATAACTTACAATATATACTCTACACAATTGTTTCGAATTTGCGGACTACGGCAGTTTTCAATATACGAAAGGAAAACTCTTCTGGGTTCTCTCACACCTCCCCCCTTAAGATGTAGCTATGTTAAATATTAGAGAAGAAACGTTAAATATAAAAGCTTACCGAGAAATCAAGGCTGATCGCCGGGAAAAATCTTCTTGATCTCTTCCCTTGTCCCGTTCTCCTGCTCTCTAATCCTCTCTGCGTATTCTCTCTCTCTCTCTCTCTCTCTCTCGGTTGTGGCTGTGACGGCTGAAATGGAGCCCTTAGTCGGCTGCCACAACAATGTCTGATATATACATATACACATAATGAAAACCCTAATTAAAAAAAATGAAAAGAAACCCCACACGTTTGTTTGTCGCTAAAAATTGTCGATAAAATTTCAGTTACGCTAATCGTCACTAAGCACTTCGATCATTATCCCTTATAACTGTTAGCGTTAGATTATAATTAATGGTTTCTAAAATTGACAGAAATATTGCTCACCAATTCGTCGCTAAAGTTTGTAATTAGATCCGAAAAATATCGGGGTGTTACAGGATCACTACACCTCCGTTGATATCTTTATATATGAAGCTCACTAGAAAACCCAAGTCCATTTTCATCTTTCTCTTCTCAAAATCTTCTTATCTCTGCCTTAAGTCACTGCAACAACCACCATTGTCTCCCAGCACTGGTCCATCCACCGGCAACGGACCACTAGACTCACCGGTCGTCGGTCATTCAACCAGCAACGAACCACTAACCACTTTGGGCGTTAATCATCTTCACCTCATATATGCGTTAAGACATTGCACCAGCTGTCATGTCCACATACTTCGGTCCATCCACCAGTGATGGACCAGTACCCTCGTTAGTCACATGTTACTCCACTAACGACAAATGTTAAACACTTCAGTCATCGACCAATCAATGTTGATCCTTTTCTTGCCCCTTTTTTTAGTTATGTCAATTAATATTTTTCCTTTTTTCACCATTTATGTGCATAACTTTTGACAATTTGCATTCTTTAAATGAAACCTATTCCTAATTGCAAGCTACAAAGGAATCGGGTCAGGTTAGGGTTGAGTAAACAAAAAGCCCATCGGGTCAGATTAGGGTATTATTATCTCCAAGATCGATTGGGGTTGGGGGGGGTGTTGGGAACAGAGTCGGAGTCACAGATTTTCGATGGCGGGGCAGGTACACATCTTATGTGACCTGCGTCCAATCAGCCCATTGTTGTCCATGACCACATGCATAAACCCGGGTTCTCGAATTCTTGGATTCTTTGATATATCAGGTTTCTTAGGCCCACAAGTGCCCCTAATACTGTTCCTATAAAAGAAAATTGGTATTTTAGGAAAGCATAAACTAAAGAGGTAATAGAGAAAGATGATTTCTCGGTTAGAAAAGCACAAGCTTACCTCCCAGGACCTGACATAGGAGCTGGAGATTCATCTACATGCTCCACCTTGTTCTTCCGATTCAATTGCCCTCTCTGCCATAATTACACAATTATGAAACATTGCTCATTCATATAAGATGTATGTCATATTTGAAGTGGCTATATATATATATATATATATATATATATATATATATATATATATATATATATATATATATATGGGAGCTGATCCGTTGATAGCGCTAGCAAAATAAGAGATTTTGCTAGCGCGATCTAACCGTCCATCCTTTCAGGATGGACGGCCCAGATCTTTTTTTTTCAAAAGCTGTCAGTCGTCCGCTACATAGTGTAGCGGACGGAGCTTTTTACCAGATTGCCCTTCCTCCGTCGTCCACTACACTGTGTAGCTGACGACTTTTTGACCCTGACAACACCTTAACAACCGTCAGGGGGGAAAGTCATCTGCAACACTATTTAGCAGAGAAATTTTTTACCGACACGACTGACACACGCCACTTAATTTCTATATGTTTATTTCTGCACACGTCAGAGCTGTCCCCAATACTGTCCGCCATACAATATCGCGGACAGTATTGCACCTATACCTATACCCAAAAGTTCCCTAATTCTCAGCTCTTTTAGTATTTTCATCTCCTTCAGATTCACTTGTTTCTATTTTTAGCTCCCTTCAAGCTTCGGGTAACACTTGCTTCAAGCTTCTCTCAATCAAGATAAGTTTGTGAATGGTGAACACTTGATAAAGTATAATTTTTTTTTGGATGAATATATAGTTATCTTTGGGATTTATCACTATATTCATCAAAGTAGTTTTAATTTGTGATGTTCAAGAAATTAATTTGTTAACTTCAAACAAATTTATTATAGTTAAATTTGAATTTTTGGAGATTATGTTTGTTGTGTTTTGGCATGATGAATTTGTTTATTTATCTTAGTAATTTTAATTTGATATGTTCAATAAATTAATAATTGTTAAATTGGAGACACTTTTGAGATTATGTTTGATATATTTGTCATCTTAAATTGGTCTATTCATGAAGGTTGTTCAAGAAACGCCATTTGATAGTTAAGCGTAATCTATTTCTACATAGGCCTTGTTTCACAATGTCTGATTTTGTGGCGAGCTCCAACACCCCCGTAGATGCTAGTCATCCGTATCTAGGACGAACATTTCAAACATTGGAAGAAGCCGAAGAATATTTTCGAACGTATTCATTGAGGGTTGGTTTTGACATTAGAATAAAAACTACAAGAACAAGCAACATAACAAAAAAAATATGCTCTTGCTTATACGAGTGTCATAGGGGCAGAAATCCACTGCAAAATGAGACACGCGTAGGCAACGATGACAGTGATGACGAAATAGGATATTCGCGTAGAAGATGAAATTGCTTTGCGCGCACGAATTGCCAGGTCAAAATGTTCGTAAGCTATAAACCCAAACAAGATCATTGGCTTATTACTAGTTTGGAACTGGCACACAATCACCCGTTAGTAATCCCTTCTAAGGTGAGTCAGATGCATCAACACAAGAAGATGGGTAAGGTCGCAAGGAGCCTGATTCAGATAATGAGCAATGCGCGGCTAGGACCTACCGACATGATTAATGGTCTTGCTGAACAGGCTGACGGAATTCAGAATATAAACTTTAACACGACAGACGTTCGTAACGCGGTCCGAACCTAAAGACGAGCCGTGTATGACCTCAATGATGCTCAATCCACAATGTGCCTATTAAAGCGGATGCAGATAGAGGACCCGCATTTTACCTTCGATTATAAACTTGACGACGAGTATCGAGTTAGCCCAATTTTTTGGGTCGACGGTCGTTCGAGGTTAGCTTATAAGCATTTTGGGGATGTCATGACTTTCGACACCTCATACCGTACTAACAAGTGCTCGATGCCGTTCGATCCTTTCACGGGCGTCAATCATCATTATCACTCCATCCTGTTCGGGTTCGCCTTGTTAAGGGACGAGAGCGAGGGTTCTTTTGTATGGTTGTTTAGGGCGTGGCTGGAAGCAATGAACTTCAAAGCACCCATAGTTATCATCACCGATCAAGATTTGGTAATGAAGAAGGTTATTGCTACCGTCTTCCCAGACACTCGACACAACTTGTGCACTTGGCACATAAGTAACAAATACCCTAAACGTCTGCATCACGTGTATGCAAAGTATCTAGACTTTAAACAGGATTTTGACAAGTACGTTAACAAGTCGTTAACGATTGAGGAATTTGAGGAGAGGTGGGAAAAGCTTGTTGAGGATTACTCGTTGCAAGACAACGAGTGGCTCCAGCACTTGTACGAGCTCAAAGAGCAATGGATTGGCGTTTACACAAGGATGCATTTTTCTACGGGCATGAAAACGACGGGCATGAGTGAATCTATGAATGCCACGTTCGATAGTTATGTGGGTACAACTACCAATTTGAAGAGTTTCGTCACATCCGCACAAAAAGCGATTGCGTCGTTATTTGTGAAAGAAAGGGCTGCAGACTTTGCAACCACGTACAAACAAAGGAGAAGGTTGCTTGAGACCCCGCTGGAGCTGAACGGTGCCAAAGTCTATACGAAGGAGATCTTCATGCTTTACCAAGTAGAACTGCAAAAATCAGGACGATACAATATAAACAATGTGGCAGAAAAGTCTACGCGTAAGTAAAAGGTTTATTCGCTCGTGAATGACTTCGTCCCTGAGAAGTTGCGCATAATTTATACGGTGAGCCATGACACATTGACGGACTCGGTGACATGTGTTTGTAAGAAGTTTGAGTTCCATGGCATCCTGTGTAGACACATTCTGCGATTTTTCACCCAGAAGAATATTAGGACAATCCCCGATAAATATGTCCTGCCACAGTGGACGGAAGGTGCAGACAGGTTGCACGGTACCATTGCCTTTCCGGAGCACCCGTATACTGACTTTAAAGAATCAGAGACGTTGCGGTATAATCATCTGGTGACAATGTTCACCCGTTTGTCCGTAAAAGGTGATGCTACAATGGCCGGATATAAACATCTCCTCGAGGTAGCTCAGCAGTAAGAGCCCATCGTCGACCAGTTGGAAGTAGCTTCAGTCAGCAATGCGGTTGACACTGAGCCTACAACTGGATCAGAAGATGACGAGCCGGGGGAGGAAGACAACAGTGATATCCGGCCTTTGGATCCAATTATATCGTAAACAAAAGGCCGCAAGAGATCTACGTGGATGAAGAGCTTTATTGAACAAGCAACTCAACCTAAAAAGCTGAGAAGGTGTGCATTGTGCAACAAAATGACCGACCATGACAAGCGGAACCATTACAAGGCGCTGGGGATAAGTCCAGGGGGTTTGCAAGACGAGGAAGAAGATGACGCCGAAGATGAGGAAGAAGAAGCTGCAGTTAACCTCAGTCTAATGAAAATTTCTTGTAATAATTTTTTTTCTAATAATCGTTTTAGAGCCTATAATGTTTTTTCTAATAATCCTTTGAGAGCATGTAATGTTTTTTCTAATAATCCTTTGAGAGCCATCAAATCGAAGTTTATCTTTTTTTATTTGTTCTTCTATGTCCGCTACATTGTGGCGGACGGCGCAACATCAACTTCAACACATATATTTTTTTGTTTTCTACATGTCTGCTACGCTGTGTAGCGGACGGTGCAGCGGAATCTCTAAACTCCAACACTTAGAAATTTTTTTGTTTTCCACATGTCCGCTACACTGTGTAGCGGACGATGCAGTAGAATCTCTAAACTCCAACACATAAATTTTTTTGTTTTCCACAGGTCCGCTACACTGTGTAGCGGACAGTGCAGTAAAATCTCTAAACTCCAACACTTGGGAGAATTTTTTTGAGCAAAATCTCTAAACTCCAACACTTCATTTTTTTTTGTTTTCCACAGGTCCGCTACACTGTGTAGCGGACGGTGCAACAGAATCTCTAAACTCCAACACTTAGAATTTTTTTTGTTTTTTATACGTTCGATACACTGTATAGCGGACGGTGCAGCAGAATCTCTAAACTCCAACACTTAGACAATTTTTATGTAGCGGACGGGGCAGCAAAAACTTTGAAGTTCAACACTTATAAAATTTTTGGGCCTACCACGTCCGTTACACTGTGTAACGGACGGTGCAGCAGAATCTCTAAACTCCAACACTTAGATTTTTTTTGTTTTCTATACATTTGCTACACTGTGTAGCGGACGGGGTAGTAGAAACTCTGAAGGGGCCTACCACGTCCGCTACACTGTGTAGCGGACGGTGCAGCAGAATCTCTAAACTCCAACACTTAGAAATTTTTTTATTTGTTATACATCCGCTACACTGTGTAGCGGACGGGGCAGCAGAAACTCTGAAGTTCAACACTTAGACAATTTTTGGGCCTACCACGTCCGCTACACTGTGTAGCGGACGGTGCAGCAGAAACTCTGAACTTCAACACTTAGAATTTTTTTTGTTTTCTATATGTCCGCTACACTGTGTAGCGGATGGCGCAGCAGAAACTCTGAACTTCAACACTTAGAAATTTTTTTAGGCCTACGAGCGTCCGCTACACTGTGTAGCAGACGGTACAGCAGAAACAATTTATAGGACTTTTCCCCAATTTTGTTTTCCACCATTCAATCATTCTCAATGAGAGCAAAAAACCCAAATATATACGTCAATCATTCTCAATAAGAGCAAAAAAACCCAAATATATACGTCAACTCAACTCAAATCAAATCTAATCAAATCAACCCAAATCAAATGTCAACTGATTTCAACACAAAATAAGTCAAATCAATCATCTTCAACACAAATCAACTGATCTCAACACAAATCAAATCAAACCAATGACAACTTTCATAAAAATAATCAAGTTTATTAAAAAAACTGATTCGAATGTTACAATGTCAACTGGGGTTCTCATGTTGAGCCGGATTCTCGTCCTTAGACGAATTTTCAATAAACCTAACCGTTCTAGGCCGGCTTTTTATAATTTGCCAAGTTATCCTATATCTAAAGCCTTCTACGCATTCTTGACTCCAGACGGCCGCCTTGAGGCTCTCAGACCGACAAATGTAATCCATGTACATGCAGACGAAGACGCCGCAGTCCGAAGTATTATGTTGCTTGGGCCTCCCCTTCTTCAATCGGAATTGGAGCTTTGGCCGCGCCGGTACTCTTACATCACGGATATAGTGGACCATGGCACAAAATAGATTCTGCGAGAAACAGAAAACGGTGTAAGACACGAGTTAACATTTACAATTGGCAAGTTACAATAAGCATTAAACAACAATCGTAAGATTACCATAGCATCCAATTGGGCTTTGTACATCTACGACACATGCAAGTGGATGGTATCGTCGTGGAGACTGTCGATGACTGATACGGTTTTTTGTGTTGGCTCATAGCAAACCAAGTACCAGTGGCTTTCCCCTAAAAATGGGATTAGAAACACATCGGCAACCCTTGCGCTCACTGGACTATCCCTAGTAAGATACGCTCGTAGGTTAGCGGATGGTCTTCACTCGCTCAACTTTTTTTCCCCTTCGATTGACCCACTCACGCTATTCAGATACTAGGAGGCTATGAAAAAAAGCATCAACCATAAAAACTCCCGGATACTCGTTCAACCGCTCCCGACCCCTTTGTTTTAGAATCTCCACGTAGGTAGAGATGACACCGTTGTCTAACCAATCCCTCAGAGCCAGGGATGGCATTTCTCCCCACGAGCAACAGTAATCCATGCCCTATGGGTGATCCACACTATATGACGCTTTGTCTAGGGGGCCCCGCTAAAATAACGTTCTCGATTTATTTGGCATTTATGCGGCTTTAGGGGCTTCAATGGATGCCCTTTGCGATATTTCCCTCGGGGGTCGACAAGGGGATATTGCCCTCTTTCGGGGGGGTCGACCGAGGGATATTGCCCTCCTTCGACAACAGATGGTCCCGTCCACGGGACAATGGCAGTGTCTTGGATAGACTGATGTTTCTGAAACCCCAGTCCCGCGTGACTTGACTTTGAGAGAGGGGTTGGAGTTCCGAGTCCGGAAGTAAAGAGATCGAGGGCGCACTGTACTCTTCCCACGTCGCTTGAGCCTGACTCATGGTGCTTGGCATTCCCCAATCACCACCCATTCCCGGTACAGAGGGACCACCGTATCCCTAGCTCACCCCTGAAGTCTGTCCCGAGGGATCACCGTATCCCTCGCTCACGTAAGGGGCCTGCCACCCCGGATAACCCATTCCCGAGCTGACGCCCGAAGGCTGTCCCGATGCTTGGCGCAAAAAATTCCTGCAGCCAAACACCAACGCATTCTTCAGTTGGCGAAGCTCCTCGCCCATTGCATCCACCAGATCCCTCCGCTCGCTCAACTTCTGGAAGAAGGCGAGCGAGGCATTAACCTACATCCCTAAAGAGATCATAAATAAGTAACTTCAAACACCAACTTAAAATGATCAACTTCAATTAAAAGTAGTTGTTGGGCAACTTACTAGATCGCATGCCATACGCTCATCGATCTGACCTTAGGGTGGTACATCTCCCCGCGTTCAAACCTTACTGGAGCTACTCTCCTCCGGGTGATGCGGTAGTACCACTCATTGTACTGTTCGGTGCTGATCACGGGGTCAGGCTATTACACAATGGCCGCCAACATGTCCTGCCAGGAATTCCAAACCTCAATTTCTCGTGCACACAAGTCGTGCGCATTCGCCTTGCCAAACCGTCCGACACCCGGTGGGTTCCTGTTAACCCTCATATCCGGGGCATCGGCTGGGAACCCTGTAGGCAGTCAAAATGGCGCATAGCGCGATCTGGCAGTTACCACTCAGTGACCTCGAAGTGGATCAGGGGTGTGCGTTGCAACCCAGAGAGCATGAAGACGAACGACTCTCCCACCCGTCGCGCCAAACGTTTGTACGGTGCCCAACGCATCTGGCCCGGAGATAGCGAGTCGAGCTCCCCCCGATAGTACGTAATGTTGTGATGGGATTGTCTCTCCTCGGGTAGTGGTTGTCCTTCCGGTTGTACTCTTAGGCACACAACCGAGGCCACACATTATCGGTTCCGTCCCTACGCCTGGGTGCGCCGATAGCAAGGTGTTCATAAGACCACATCTGAGAGCAAAGACAAATTATATAAAGTATCGTCAAAATTTATTGTCGATTCAACAAAAAAAATCAAACACGTAATCAAGATTTATATGATATACCTGCAATAGCGAGAGACATGCACATATAGCTTTGGAGTCGGGCTTCATTGCCTTGTGCAATGCTCGGTACATGTATGCAAGAGTTGCTGCACCTCAGGCATAATCTCCAACCTCCTGCAGGTTACCCAACAACGGTAAATATTTCACGCTGACCGTGTTCTTCGACGTCGTTGGGAATAAAATTGCCCCCATCACCCACAAGAGGAAGGCTTGTGTGTATAGCACAAGCATCTCGTCCGTGTAGTTTTTCGGCAAAACCTTGTAGGTATCTACCAACCACTTCAACTTTATACCACCAGTGCTAAATTGTTCCTCAGGTATCGAAGTGAAGAAGTTCCTAGCGGTTCTTTTATTCGTTGCTTCCGACAGAGAAGTAATTACCGGCTGCCCCGTCACCGGTAACCCTAAGATGAACCCTACATCTTCTAGAATAATTGTCATCTCTCCGAGATGGAAGTGAAACATATTCGTTTCACTTCTCCACCTTTCAACGAGGGCAACTCTATTAAGTGCCGGTCAAGGTGTTGAAAGATTTGCCCATGCATGAAAATTCCAAACCCAATCCCACTCAATAATCTTTTCTGGTATTTGTTCAATTTGCGGGCTTTGAAATTATCGGATACTTCTACTGTGCTGAGAAGTGCTCTTTCCTACGAATTAATAAATACAATATAAGCAAAACAAACGATATACAACGTTCGTAAGAATAAGAAAGTTAATAAAATAAGTATCTTACTGCACCATCCCATATAAGTATCTATATACATCTGTATATGTATTTATAAAGAAGTTCAACACTAAGCTACACCTATGGTACTGTATTTGAAATCCATTTCAGTTTTCAGTTTTTGTTTTTTAGAAAAGAAAAAAAAACCGCTTTGAGTTTTCTTTTTTTACAAAACTGATGGGTTGTTTGATAACAATTTTGTATAATTGGTTTTGTTTTTCTTATCTATTTTCTATTTTTTCTCTCTTCTATTTTCTTTCATTTTCCAATATTTGAGAGCTTCTTTTAAGCTCTTATGTTCAACAACCAGAAATGCGCCCACCACGACTAACACATCTTATTTACCACCGTCCAACTACTATTATGGTAGTAACGCATTATCTTTTGAATAAGGGCTTCAATGGTTGGGTTTGATTGGGTGAGTGGGTTTAATTGATTTGGAATTTGCTTGCTTAGATGGAAGAAAATAGGATTAAATGATATATGATATCTTCTGGTAGTGTTTGTTGCAGGGACAATGATGGTCGGTATGATGGTGAATTTGGGTTTAGAGGAGCATTTGGTGTCGTGGTGGTGACCGATGTTAAAGGCTTTAATGTTTGGCAGTGTTGGTGTGTGGTGGTGGAGATTGTGGTTATTAGTGGCTATGGTAGTTGCAGTGTTCATATGTTGCTCACTGGTGGTGGCAGTCGTGATTAGTGGCTATGGTGGTTGGCCTTGCTAGTCAGTTTGGTGTTTGGGTAAGTTGATAAGTGGTGGTGGCAAATCGGTGGTTAGTGCTATAGCGGTTGACAGTGTTTGCAGTTTGGTGTTCGGGAGTGTTGATCAGTGGTGGTGGTGGTGGGGGTCAATAGGTATGGTGGTTCACAATGTTGGTGGTTTGGTGTTCTTGGATGATAGGTGTTGGTGACGAAGATTGAAGGGAAGAAGAGATATAAAATGCTTTCAACAAAAGTTGAAAGGTGCATCTTAAAAAAATAAAAAAAAATTGAAAACTGAAAACTCCAAAATGGAGTTTGAAAAAACAGCCCTACTCTGAAAACTGATTTACAAAATTGAAGGAAAAAAGCTAAAACTGTCTGTCAAACGTCGATATTTTTTTCAGCTTTCAAAACTGAACAAAAAATAAAAAACAAAAACTATGAAGATCTTGGGTATTTTCTTGATCTTTTAAATCTGATAGCTCTAAATCGTAGTGATGGTCATGGGTAGATCAATTTTTATTGTTGATTGAAGAGGCTTATGTTTGCTAGGATTAGGTTTATTATCGCTGGCGGTTGCCAGACTCCCATCGGCGCTGGCCATAATTTTTGTCCGTCGTAGTTAGGGCTCAACAGTTGGCTGTGGGGTTGTCCATTGTGGTTACAGCGCACTATGTTTAGGGTTTTGTTGTGGTACACAATGATGTCCTTAAGGTTGGGCAGGGGGGGGGGGGGATAGGGCCTCCGGCAGGTCTTGGGGGTTTTAGGCGTGTTTGTGCATTGAAGGGGGGGGGGGGGGGTTGGGGCCCTGGGGAGGGGTTTTTAAGGCAATGTGCTCTAGGGGTTTTGCGTGTGGGGAAATTTTTTTATGGGTGGGGGGTGGGAGGGGTTGAGAAAATATAATACAATCTGGCTTAGCCCTAATTTGTGATTGTTGGTTTGCTGCCTGACTTTACAGTGGCCGTGCTTTAGAGTGAAAATACTAGTGGAATATTGTGAATCATGCAAGGTTGACTGCCTCTTGTTTGTGCATTATGATCCCTTTGATTGTCAAGTACATTTTCGATTTTTGTCCTCATTGTAATTTTAATATATGATTAGATTTACAATGTTTCGTTTTATTTTACTAGGTGTTTTATATAACTTTTAGGTCTCTACTTGTTACTTAAAGTTAATCTAAAGCGTAAGATATGTTATACTTTAGTTTAATTATAATTTGTATTGAGTTTATAAGTTCGTTATTAGTTTCTGACCTTCGTGGTCTTGTATACATAGAGTCACGCGAATGTCGCAATCTTTACTTGCTATTGGACAACTTTGTAATTTTTTTAATTGTCGGTGCTATTCTCTTATTAAAAAAAAAAGAAAAAAAGAAAAAAAGAAGATGAGCAAAGTGAAAATAAGGACGACGGACGTTTCGCGGTATGTTAAAAAGTGACTAATAACCACGTCAGGCACGAGAACAGCCAGGGAGGGAAGGAGGGAGGGAAAACCAAAATGTTCAAAACAAGCCGTCTTCATTGAGTTTTATTTATTTTTTATTATTAGCCCATCCCATCCCATCCCGTCCCATCCCATCTCACGCCACCACACCCCACCCCTACGCCACCCCACCCCTTTCTCATTCTCATTGCCGCTTCCCCCCTCTCTCCCCTCCAAAGCCAATTGGACTAATCCACCCAATCTCCTACAAGCCGTTTAGTTTTCTGTTCTTGCATTCACAGATTCGATTCTCTTTTCATGTCCCGTGGACTCGCCCTACTCTGAGAGAGAGAGAGAGAGAGAGAGAGAGAGACCAGCGGCGGCGAAGCAACTACCCACGAGCGCGACGACCTCCGGCAGCTTTTTCTGACAGGTAAGTCTTCCGTCTTCCTCTACATCGTTTGCTCCATTTTGTTATTAGGGCACCGTGCACTGTTTTCCAATTCTCTCTTTTTCCAACCCCCGTACAATTCAATCGCGGGAGTATAAATCTGTCCATTCATCTCTTCAATTCTAGTGTTTGCTTTTATTAAACTTTATCTATTTTTGTGTCACAAAGTTTGCAGACAAAATTGGTTGTAGGAGTTTACAGATAAATACTTTCTTGGAGTAACAGAAATGGCCAAGGTGGCAGCTGCAGGTCCATCACTGTCGAATCCGCCTCGTTTCAGTGGGGGTGGGGCGTCTACTACTACTGTCACAACGGCTCTCAAAAGAAAGACTCCATCAGAATTGCGGGTGAGTTTAACTTATCTTGGTTATATGCTGATATCATATTGAGGTATCAAATCACACATTATTCTGTTTATAATACTTGAGGAGTTATGCTTGTGTGCCTAATTTGCTTATGTTCCGAGTTGCATTTCCTTATTTATCTGCTAAAAATTTGCTATACGTGATACTCCTCAGTTCCATGGATTTCCTCTTTTACTTCTTTGTGAATTTCTAGGATGAACTCAGTCTCTGTAAACTTTCATCCCAATTGAAATAGCAATCACATATCAAATAAGTGTCGTTTGGCAAGTCAAGTTAGGGAAAAAACAATGAGAAAAGTCAATTGTCAAATGTACTATATTCATCATAGGAATCCGCGAAAGGCCAATGGGTGATTCCAGTATTGAGTTACTGACACTGAACCGTGGGTAAAGGAATTACAGGTCTACGTGCCTTCCCTGTTTAGCAACCCTTGCCATCTTATTTATGTCCTATACTCCTCTATGCCATTCCCCAATCCTTTGATTTAAACTGTGTATATTTACTGCTAGACGTCATATCATGTTTTATTGGGTTAATATTTGTTTGTAAGTTGCACAGACTTTCCAATTTGAGAAGAGTTGTCAATTCATAATCTAAAGGCCAAATTTGATTTCATATCTCACCATGGATGCTTTGTTTTCCGTTGCTGAGATTGTCTATTTGTGTTTCACATGATTTTTTCCGTTTGCAACTTGCTATCTTGAAGTAAGCCATTTTTAGTGGCTTTCATATCATTCAATTTCGGCTTTCAGTTCTGGGTGTAGCTCAGTTTTGAACTTCTTATATATATATATCTATTGTATATAGCCACATCAAATACGACATTCATCTTATCTGAATGAGCGAGGAAAAGTTTCATACTTATGTGACTATGGCAGGGAGAGCAATTGAAGCAAAAGAATGTGGTGGAGCTTGTTGATGAATCTCCAGCTTCTCTATCAGGTCCTGGGAGGTAAGCTTGTGCTTTTCTAACTGAGAATCGTCTGTTTCCATTACCTCTCATTCTTGTGCTTTTCTGAAAGATCATTTTCCTCCTATAGGTACACTAATGGGGGCACTTATGGGACTAAGAAGCCTGATATATCAAAGAATCCAAGATATATTGATACTCGTGTGGATGAATTATTTCCTGCCAGAAAGAGCTTCAGTCTCAGGTTCCTTTCTGGAAAAGTTAATGCCAAGGTTGCACACTTTCTTTCACATTTGATCTGGTGTCGAACACTTTGCATTTTGTTCTATTGAAAATCATCTGCAAATGCTAGTCCCGAATACATATTTGTGTATCCTTACTTCCAATTATTACTAGCAGGAACATGTTCCAATGGAGCATGCTGCTAGTTTGAGCAATTCTGCTGTTCTATCAGACGTGGGTGCTGAGAGTCAACCAGAGGTTCCATGGTATGCCTTTTACTTTATGGTTTGCTTTCTTGTGATCAAGAGACTATTTTCTTGCAATGTTCATTCTCTGCATTATGTCCTGGCAGTCTGCAGGATTCTGCTGCTTCAGTTGAGGTTAGCCAAAATAGGACAACTACACAAACTTACAATCCAGCTAAAAAATGTAGTGAAAGCACATTTCGCACTGTCAAAGAGCTATCACTAAGTGGTGAAAAGCTTTCAGGCCTCTCAGTTGTTGATATGGTACTTTCTTTTGGCAGCCTCGTTCTGGATATTATTCATCTCCATCTCTGCAAGGAATAATGATGTGATGTCTTTCCAGGATAAAGCTCTGAGAGGACTGGTTGCTCGTGAACCTCCAACAGTTTCAGCTTCACGAGCGGAGCTTTCGGAAAGAAATGGTGATTTTGCACAAGAAAAGTTTTGCTCTGAGTTCCATACTCCTTGCCGGAAGATACCGCTGGACTTTACATTGAAGTCCATGATGCGGGTGCTGTCCTCATCCTCGGTAAATTGGTGAGGCTACTTTGACACCTACTCTTGGTCCCTATAATTGTTATGTAAAGAGTGCTCATCGGTAATTCAGTGTCTTTTGGGTGTGATTGATGCTCTCTCTCTCTCTCTCTCTCTCCCTCTCCCTCCCTCCGTCTCTCCGTAGTGGTGGTTACAAAGCATGGGCGCTAATGTGCAATTTTTTTCCCTTTTTCTATTTGGTCTCACTCCCCCTTTTTACCTCCTTCCTGTTTCTAATTAAGCTATGTCCAAGTAATTAAGATGCATTTTTTTGTAAGACTTTTTTGAGTAGATTGCATATTATAAATGAAGTGTAAGCTTTAGCAGTTCGTTGTCAAAAGCATAAGATGCATATTTTTTTGTCTCTTCATGGTTGTCAAAATAACACTTACTCTTTTACGGAACTCATTGCTTGGTTTCCTTTTTTGTATCTCAAGATGATTAATTTTTGTAGTCAGCGCTTATTAGGTTCCATAGGTTAATCACTTGTGGGAATATCAATGTCATGGACCAGTTCAAGCCTCAGGTTGGTTTTTCTCTAGACCAAAATACTACTACCTCACCAGAACTCACTTCCACAAGCCATTTGTCAAATCGAAGAGCTTTGCATTCATGGGTTTACCCGCAATCTTCTCTGCCACCTTTCGTTATATCAACCTTGACGTCATCTGCAGTAGAGGGAGGTATGCCCGCAAATATTCACCCTTTAGTGCTTTTGTATATTTTCTCTATTTTTCCATTTTCCGATGTTTTTCAAATCATCCAGGGCAAATGGATTTCTTGAGCAAACGTCAATCGGCATGGGATGATGCTTTTCGAAGTATTTATTACATGCTTCGGAAGAATGTTTGCAACATCTTCTATGGTAATATCCTTATGCTTTTGCCATTTTTCTATCAACTCCCAAGTAAGTAGAGTACTAATATGAACATATTCTCCTTGGATATATTATTTTTTGGCAAACTTGATATTGACACACACAGAAAGGCTCAACTACAAAGTGTTATTGGCATTTAGGCACCAAAAGAAGCTTATGGCTGGCTACCTGACAATTATCTTGCCTCGACGTGTTTAATGGTTAGTGCCGAGGGAGATACTATTTAAGGAGTCATATGTGGCATTTTGGATACTAAGAAGAGAGAGCGTATTGCTATTGGATAGCTTATGTATGCTTTTGAGGCGTATATGGCAATACAATCAAAGAATGGGGGGATTAATGTAATACCATCATCACGTCATCACCTCCACCATCATGCTATTTGCCTTCCTAACCGTCTTGCCACCATCATGCAATTGTCATGTCCAAACCACCCCAATCATCGGCACAACCATTACCTCGATCTAGTTGTCCAAAAGCATGTTATACGGCTGATCTTAGGGCAATGCTCCATTTCAATCCACCAGTGGTTCAATGGCATCCCCTCAGGTTTCTTCACCACCACTATCATAGGATTAGTAGTGCCACCAACATTGCCACAGTTAGCAGAAGCCACTAATCCTGCCCATCTTTTCACTCATGGTCCAAACATTGACAACTTATAACCGCGCCAGTTGTGCACCATTTGGCCCCATATTCCTTACTGATAAATGAAGGGAGAGCACCTTCTAGTCTGGACATTGTGTTTCTCATTACACCCATGGCACTTCTTACTTTTGAAATTACAGATTCGGTGGTTGCAGCCACATTGCAGTTGACAAATAATGGAGAAAAAGGAAAATCTTCTCAAAATGCTCCTCACCACCACATTCTCCTTTTCCAATTTTTCCGTTGCCATCTTCAGTGTTTTTCAAAATTCTAATCATAGCCCTATTAACCCATTTCATTGCCTACTCGAAAAGGAAGAAATTGTGAAATAAGCTTGAATCAGAATCTGCTTACTGTTTTTCTGAATGGTGCTGAAATAATGATCATATTTTTTCTTTCCCATTCAAGGCATGTCTTTGTTTTAATCATTCATGTATCTCTTTGCACATGCATTCCATGACCAGTAGTCCTTATTAATATTTCCAAACCTGAGAGCCTGTAATGGTGGCAGTTCCAACTGAATGTGAAATCTGAATTTGCAATTTAGATGCAATTCTCTTAAAATTTGGATTTTTCGGTAGGTGATATAAAGATTGTGCAACAGAGTTAGACTAGTAAACCTAAACATGATGTTTCTTAGTCAGGATTCCAAAATAATTCCACTGTTAATGATGTGCTTTCTATCTTCCACTTCATTTATGTAGTTATAAAAAGCGGAGTGTGTTAAATGGAATCCATATTGATATCAGATGGGTTGTATGTAGGTCAATTGAACTTGTATGAATGGATTGAGTTCTGAGCATATCTGCATTCTTTATTTCAAGCATCCCTATTGACATATACTTATCTGCTGTGCTACGTATTAGTTAGTATGTTCATGTTGATATCAGAAACTGAGGCACTTATTGCAGTAATTGTAACGATTACCGCTACAAACTAACCCGAGCCAACTGACTAATGTAACTGGCATATGTTCCTGGTAATGCTGTCCCTAGTATTTGTGCTATTGAATTGAAAGGTGATGTTGGTATGGAACATTGTGAAATTTTGAAGACCATACTTCCCTTTTCTATTTTTACTATGAAATTTGGTTGTAATAGAATTGGCAATTGTAGGGTATGGAACATTATGTAACTTTCCCTTTTCTTAATCTGTTATGCCCCTGGTCTCTGATTACATGTTAAGCATAGTTGTCATCATTGTAAAACACAATACAAATGTCAGACATACAAATCATAACGCGTATCTACAGTACTTTTTCACCGATATTCAGTTACGGAACGTAGCGGATTAGCTATGTCATCTTACCCACTGTTTTTTGAGTAAGGAAATGTGATTTTGCCTCTCATTGACTGTGTTGTAATGTGCTTTATAATGTTACGCACGGAGTAGAAGTTGTTATGGTTCAAAATAAAGTTTCTTCAATTTAGGAGTTGTTTGTTATTTAATTTAGGTAATTAGCTTATTTGAATTGGTCAATCAGTTAGCTAGTGGCTCATCTTATCTTTCAGTTTAGTTATCCTATTTTGTTGGTTAGTTCCTATATTTTAGGGATGTGACATTTGAAGCTTCGGAAATCCAATAATGGAAAGACCTGGTCGAGTTTTGTGTTGAACTTTGTAACAAAAACACTTAAGGTGTTATCGAACCTAGTGTTGTTCTCTCTCAGTTGAGTAGTCCTCTTTCTTATCTTAACACAGTGAAGACACTGTGAAACTAGCATATAAGTATACTGTTCACCATTTCTTATTTAAAGGTTTAAGTTGTATGTTATGATCACCCTATAATATGACATACTTGGGGTTTCGATAAATGATAAGTTTCTGAATTTAACAAGGATTGTGTTGCTGAGAGACACTACAGCATGAACTATCTGCGGGGTGGAGCTCCTAATCATGAGTTTCGTGATCATTTCACTTTGATAGTATTAATTGTGGGTGTAAACTGCTTGTGGATTTTTATAGATGACCTGTTTTATCCATTCTATTTCTCAATTTTTTATAAATTTAGGAAGTATTGACTTCACTATTTTTGTTTCAAATTTGTAGTATGCACAGTACAGTTTGTGGTCGTGTTCACTGGTGCTAATGATTGTAAGGAAGAAGCCAAACGCATGTGCAATGCATATATATCCCAGTCAACAAGAGGTTTACGGTCATTGTTGAAAGAACATGTAAGTAGTACTTCTCTTCCCTGTGCACGTCTTGCTGACATAATGCTAGTTCAGAAACTATGCCTATGTCGACGTTTAGTTATGCTTCATTTACTGTTTGAACTTCGTGTAATGTTGGCTAACCATATCGCTAATGCGACTTCCTTGTTTGCAAAGGAACTAAGGCAAAGCAAAACTGTATGCATTCACAATCGTACTTCTGCTTGGCAACAGGGAAGGTGCTTTGGCAATATGGATAGCCTAAAATTTTAGTAATAGTTGTAACTTGTAAGCTACCAGAGTACTTGCATCTTCATGAACCCAGCTTAGGTGCTATCATTTCGGTTCAGTTTTTGTTTGCACTGCCAATTTTCTTCCTATTCTTGATGCTGAGGTAGAAGTTGTGAAACATGAACATCAAGATGATTATGTGTTTGCTGTAACTTGTAAGGTCTCCAAGTTAAGGAATTACATTTTGTCTTCAAGTTTTGAACAGAGTCCTCAGGTGAAGGCTTTAAGCTTGGTCTTGAGTTTGGGATTCCTCTTGGTGTTTGGTGAATATCGTTAATGATGTAGATTCAATTGCGATTTGCTTACTCTCCATGCATAATTAGTGCTCTACCAGAAAATCACTTGGTACGATACGAAACCATGAAGAGTCTTTGTTTAATAATAGAAACATCAAATACGTCGATGTTCTGATTCACTTCTGGAAGGTGAATTCTTTGTAGAGTTTATAAGCTGACAAAGATGACACTGTTAAGCGTAACTTCCGGACAAAAATCCCTGGGTTATTGCGCGGTGCTGATGTATCCTAAACAACGTAACCCTCCTTCAGTCAACTAATGAGGAGAAGTCAGGAGTTCAAATCTGTGTTGAAAGATCTATTGCTTGTCAACTGAGTTGCTTGTGCAAAATGTTTATTTGGGTAGACGACAAGATAATGGATGGACGGACTTGTTTGTGCGTTCACCTGATTATGGAGGAATGCTACTCGTGGATAAGTTTTCTGCAAACAAAGGAGTTAATGTAGACCTTTAATAGGGGTATAAATGGAAACGAAAGAAGTTGGAGCTGGTATTAATTGCTATCATATAGCCCTCAGAAGAATGTGTCCAGTCAAGTTTGAAAGAAAGAGGTGGTATTTTATAGTCAAACATAGGTTGGCCGCAGAAAAGTATGGCATCTTATCATTAATATGGGTTTCTATTTTGTTAATAGTGTAGTTAGATGAGCCAAGGTTTATTCTAGCATGACCAATTTCATCTTTGGATGCTTTTCTATGTCCTAGTTTCAATTGTATAAACCTTTTAAATGTCAGGTATATGTTGCCATGTGCTGGAGCTGGACCTTACTTTGTTGGACTTGAATTGTTTTTATAGGGTGTTTGTTTCTCTATGCCCCTTTGCCGTTCAAAAGAGGAGCAAGTTACTACAGAAGACCTGATGGAACTATCGGAAATTGAAAAGCATAATCTGGGTCAGGTAAGAATCCAAAAAGGTTCCTCACTATTTATAATAGGTGACTTTAGGGCTGGGATTGACTTTGCGAGACTTCTGCGTGGCATCCCTTGAGGTGCATCCTGGTTCCACTGCTCTTCCAATGTTAAGCTTCATATATGTGACCATATTTTAGTCTTTGAGGGAGAAATATTTGCAGTAGTCATACTTTAGTTTTCGAGTAATGTCGTTTTGATAATGCTTGGATGCCTTGTTTACAATGGCAGAACCAGGATTTCTCTCTGGAGGGTGCCAAAAATATATCGAATTCACTATAATTTTTATTTAAGTAAAATAATTAAAATAATAATATTTTTTTTTTATAAGGAAAATAATACAAGCTCAAGATCAACCTCCCAATTTTAAAACTAAATCATGTTCCAACACAATAATAGAAGCTCAAGATCAACCTCCCAAGCTCAAGCTCAAGATCAACCTCCCATTCTCAACACAACATCACATTCCAACACAACATCACATACCTAAAGAACAATACATTTCAAGCTCAAGATCAACCACCCAATTTCAAAACTAAATCACATTCCAACACAATAATACAAGCTCAAGATCAACCTCCCAAGCTCAAGCTCAAGATCAACCTCCCAATCTCAACACAACATCACATTCCAACACAACATCACATACCTAAATAACAGTACATTTCAAGCTCAAGATCAACCTCCCAATTTTAAAACTAAATCCGATCAACCTCCTAAGCTCAAGCTCAAGATCAACTTCCCAATCTCAACACAACATCAAATTCCAACAAACAGTACATTTTAACCTCCCGATCTCAACACATCATCAAATTCCAACACAACAGTACATTTTAACCCCCCAATTTTAAAATTAAATAGCCAAACAAGCTCAAGCTCAACATCACATTCCAAGACAACTAGAATTTATTTATTTAGCAAATTAGGAATTAAGAAAGCAAGCCAATTAAGAATTAGGAAGCAAATTAGCCAAGCAATTAGGAAAGCAAATGAGCAAATCAATTACTGAGTAAATCAATTACTGAGCAAATCAATTATTAAGCAAATCAATTACTGAGCAAATGAGCAAATTAGCCAAGCAGAAAGTGCCTACCTCAAATTCAAAAAATAAAGGCAAACTTGTTCGCCGGCAGTCCTTGCCATCGCTGGTGCTCGTCGTCGTCGGCGCCCGGCAGACTAGAGGGTTGTTATCGCCGGCACAGTCCTCGCGGTCACCGCCTCACCGGTCACTTCTTCAGTGCTTCTTGTTCTGTTCGACAGTTTGTAGTTTGTTGACTTTGTTCCAGATCTGAATCTCACATAAAGAAGAGAGGGCAAGAGGCCATGCCGGTCGCCATCCGGCCGTTGCGGCGTCGCCCGTCGCCCGTCGCCCGTCGCCCGTCACCCGTCACCCGTGGGTTATCAAAGGCTTGTTTCGTTGTTTAAGTTGTTTTTGAGAGAGTAGGACAGATTCAAGACTCGAGATCCCCTCCCGGCTGCTGGTCACCGTCCGGCCGTCGCTTGTTGCCGTTATGTCTTGGTGAGGTGTCTGGCCGTCCGGGTGAGAGAGAGAGAGAGAGGGAGAGAGAGGGGGAATTTTTGTTTTTTGGAAGAGTTCAGGGGGTACACTAGCCCCCCCCTAGTTCCAACGTAGGTCTGCCTTTGCTTGTTGGAAAAGAAAGTAATTGCTAAGCATGCTAACTTCGCTGGGCCCAGTCTCTAACAGCTTCTTTTAGAGCAACTAGTAATTTAACATGGTAATAGAGCTCCCGCCTCTCGTTGTGCAGGGTTTTCTGGTCTTACGTTCGGTTTGCGTTTGCATACATGGTCCCCTGCTTTATAAGGGTGCAATTTTCACTACGTCTATCCCTGTTTTATAAGCATGCTAACTTCGCTGGGCCCAGTCTCTAACAGCTTCTTTTAGAGCAACTAGTAATTTAACATGGTAATAGAGCTCCCGCCTCTCGTTGTGCAGGGTTTTCTGGTCTTACGTTCGGTTTGCGTTTGCATACATGGTCCCCTGCTTTATAAGGGTGCAATTTTCACTACGTCTATCCTTGCACTTGGTTGTGGTGCACTTTGATTAATTTCTTATTAAATTTTCTCTCCACATTCAATCGGGGGTTTGCACTTGAGGAGGAGTATCAAGCATGATGACATTGTTGAACTCATTCTCTAACAACTTAAGCTTTTATAGCAACTGGTAACTTAAGAGTGGATTTTAATTTTGTCTCTACAGTGCTCTTGTGTTATTTAAAAGCTCTGATCTACTGTGCTACTTCATAAGATATTTTTTTCACTTTTCATCTATTAGCTTCTCACAAATAAATTGACGCAGACTAGACGACTGGGTTCCTTGTCTGATGTGGATAACAGCCCAGAATCTTTACTGGCATTCATCGGAAATAGGAGTGTGCAAGGGTTATATGATTTTCTGCTAAATTATAGGTGAGTGTTTTGTTCAACTAAAAAAGATTGAAGATTCTTGCTATTTCGTGTTTACAACTAGCGCAACTTAAGGACTTTTCCTTCTGTCTGATCTTTTCCCTGGATCTCGTCGTTTCTTTTGGTTCCATTTTCAGGGTTATCTTAGCGTCTCTGACTGGTGTGGATGTTCCTGTATTGTATTCACCTGTGCCATTTGAAAATGCTGGCCTTTCTGCCCCAGAGGTGGGTCAGATTAGAATTTGCTCCTGCTATGACAGTTACAGCAAAACTTTTTGATTCATTTTGTTTTTCCTCTTGGTAATGGTAGTAAATAGTACACACTGGCTAATATGTTTCAATTGAAATTGTACATTTTAACCATTTATGGAGCTTCTGCATTTAACAACTAATGAATTTTGATTATGGAATGAATGACATGAGCTTCTGAAAAGTAAACCAAACAATGACGTGAAGCACCGCAGCTGCACTTCTATGATGAAATTAGGTTCATACGGATGGCTTTGTTGGAACAGTACACTTTTCAAGGCAGTGTATCTGTATGCATGACCTAGTTGCTGGATTTGCCAGTTCTAGTAATGCTTATGCCACAGATCACTCCCGAACCTCGCACTCGCACTCGGACTCACTCCCACCCCAAAACTCACTATGTCAATGATGTTCCCGCTCCGGAACCTCGCAGCTGCTCCCGCTTTCACCTATGCTGTGTGCAACTAAGATCAAATATATGGCACATCCCTTATCTCTTCTTCAAGTTAAATCATTGAAACTCAATGGTACTGTTCGGAAGTTGCCAATATATGGCAGGCAACCCTTTGATGTTAGGATATGACTTTCTTTTCGTATTCAAACTGAATGTTGCTTGAAAGAAAAAAACAAACTCGTTTGAAGTTTATTCATTTGGGATTTTGTCCAGTTAACTGCTATAATTTTTGAACTCTCTGATTTTCAGCTCAATTGAATTTATGGTATTTTACTCTCATTAGCATATTTAATACGATCTAGAAACCCTCGATACGTGACGATGTAAGGAATCTCTAGTCTCGATTTCATAGTATGCTATGTGCTTGTCCAAACTTCTCAGGGTGGAATGCATATAACTCATATACTTGTTAGAAGTCCTTGGAATCTCTTTCCTTGACATTGTTGTTCTTTGTTGCCTGAAATTGAGTACTCATAGAGCCAAGGCAATTTTACTATGTTAAATTTTTTGATAAGTTCTAAATCATGGATCAGAGAGGTAAGAATGCATGTAAGTAGTAGAGAGAGAGCTCTAAAAAGATGGATTGCTACTGCCAATGTATATAAAGATGCTTTACACGAACACAGGTATGCCTGCAAAGTTTACGTTTCTGTTAAAGTATCCTTGACTGTTCTTCAGCATGATAGTGCATTTGTGTAGAACTATCCTTGAATTTTTCTAGAGGTAAGATCGTGCATTTGTTTTTGAATAGCGAGGTATATATTTAGCAACCCTGAGAAGACTTCTATTCTGGGATACCCACATGAAAATGAACACACGTAAGAGATTTGTTTCAAAAATGTTCGTATGAAACTTCTAGTGAGTTAATGTATATGTTCCGTTGTTTTCCTAAGTAGTGTGTCAGACACATCCGCCCATAGAGTAGAGGCATCTATACAACACAGAACTTTGGAACATGAGAAAGCCGTAACTATATGCATGCATACTTACCCCTAACGTCATCCTTGCTTTGCCAATCTTAAGTTGCTTTTGCTATCAAATTTGTACTGGTACTATTCTTCGCTAAATATGCCACAGTTGTTTAACTTTCTCCAGATCATAAATCTAGCTCATCTGAAATTGCAGGTTAGGTGCAAGGAGGTGAGGAGAGCTGACCATACGCTGTTTCCGTCTAAGGAGTCTGATACGATAGGTGAACCAAAACAAGGTTCATCTTCAGGTTTCTGTTATAGTATTGAAATAAAAGATGCATATCTTCCGCCTTGGATAATCTGCAATGCATGCGATGCTCTAAGCTCTGATGGAAGTAGCTTTGAGGCTAGGTATGACAGGTTTTACAACGTGGCTGTTTTTTTTACATGTATTCGACCAAGTTAATGTAGATTTTGTTGCAATTTCTGAACGAATGATCCTAGATCCACATTTCTGTTGTTATCCACACCAAATGTCCTTAAAAGTTGGAATATTGTTGCTAATAAACTTTTATGTTGCAAGTGTGGTGCGGAAAGCAACAAGGGGTGTGGATTTAGACCCTTACTGTCAAAGTTATCTTTGTTATGACTCAAATCTGGACCAGAATAAAGACACTACATGGGTGGGACAATTTAGGAGTTCTTCATTACTCATTAGAGCTATGTTGCCACAAACTTTTGAGTGCTTGTTTATGATTATGTTGTCTCGGTTGTATTATGACTGGTTAGTATGTAACTTTAGAAATGGTCTCGGTCTCGCTGAGTAAGAGATTATGATGGACCATTTGTTCCATCTTGTCCAGAATCTTTGAGATGAAAAATTGATATAAAATTCACTCAGATGTAATCCCTTGTAGAGTGTTGTTTTCAATGCAGGATAAAATGCAGTAGATTGAGCAGATAGTAGGTCAAGAAACCATTATTTGATCTATATGCTAGTGGTTATTTGTAGCAAAGAGAATGACCTGTTCAAATCTGAATGCCTTTTAGGTTTCTGAATTGGGAGCCTTTCATTTGCTGGAACAGTTTTATTGACTGATGTCCTAATTTGTATTTGCAGTTTCATGACTCAGCCAACATCAATTGGCTTGAACGCAGGCCTTGACAATGTTATTGAGAAATCGAATCTTGAAGCGACAGCAGTTGAAGGCTCGCAGGGAAGGAGTTGCTTGGATATCCCAAATGCCTTGTTTTCTTCCCATTTGCGTAATGCCTCTATAAAAGGCTTAAAGTATTGCAATGGTTCTTATACAGTTTCACTGTCATCTATTTGACATTCCTTAGTTTTGGCCCTTCCTTTAATCTAATTATTATTATCAAGTCTTTGAGAACAACCACACTTTTCCCTTAACTTGTACGAGTATTCAACTATTTGATTCCAAAGACAGGAAAAGTAACGGGAGTGTTGTATTCTCTTATTGGAAACCAATGGTACACAATTGGACTCCATTTAGTGTAATGAGGCTTCTCGACCGTAGTGAGACTCTGTCAAGAACGGGTCGAATGGCATGTAATTTGACTTCTTATTTTCTTAAATTGTTGGCAGGTTGACCTTTATTTGCACGAGAGTCCATACTCCTCAAAATTGAACCAAGCCATGCCATTCCCTCGTGGAGTGGTTTAATTCATCTAGGAAGTGGGATGATATCTTTGAAATGAGTGGAAAGCGAGCTTATGTTTTTTCAAAAGTGTTTGTGAGGTTTTAACTTTTCAGAAATTAACACATCTTTTCCTTAGCTTCAAAAGCAAAACATGCCTCCACATGCGGGCACATAGAATGAAAACTATGACATGACCAATAAGACATGGATCACGTGTACACGGTATAGAAGTTATAGAGGTTTAAGTCACATGGCTAGTTATGGTTATTAATGGTATGTGGCTATTAATGAGTAAAGGCCGTTAAGGCTTATAGAAGGTGGGCTTGTTTTGAAGGGAATTAGTGTCACTTTTGAATAGCTATTGATAAGAGAGAAATAATTGATAGCAGCTACGAAAAATATGGATAGACTGTTTTTGTCGCTAATGAAGAATCTGAACAAAGTAGTTTTTTGGCGGTTGCAAAGCAATTACCTTTGGAAAAGAATAAA
Source organism: Escallonia rubra (assembly GCA_033065855.1). NCBI lineage: Eukaryota > Viridiplantae > Streptophyta > Magnoliopsida > Escalloniales > Escalloniaceae > Escallonia > Escallonia rubra. The sequence goes on along the minus strand of JAVXUO010000852.1, from coordinate 200,930 downwards.
AGGAGAGAATGAGAGAAAGAAGGACATAATTGAACACCCAAACGAATCAAGTCTGTCTTTCTTTTTATTTTAAGAGGCTTTGCCATCTATCGATCGGGATCTTCATGTTCCAAACCTGAAAGCTTTTTTATTTAACACCTTCATCATTAATCCAAACCTGGAAGCTTTGTATCTTGTAACACCTTCGCCATTAATTGAGACCTTGGAGCTGTCTTTCCATTTTAGTTTAGGTTTTCATTTCCAGAGAAGTCCTCAGTAAGAAGCAAGAAAAAAAATCCATGTATGAATTGCGAGTTTGCTCACGAGCGCAAACATTAGCACACTTGTTGGGACACTTTTAATCTGACAAGGAAAAATGCCAAGTATGATGTAAGAACTGATGGAGCCAAATGGCACGGAAAGCAACGCTACCACAATGTTGGCAATGTTTCTGTAGCAGGAACAAGAAACGTGCAAGCCAATAGTGATATGAATGATAGTCATATTGTAGCGAGTAACACCAGCACCCATAATGCCGGGAGCACTAGTTAGTGGGAATACTAGCAATGGTGCCAATATAAATGCCACAGGGAAGACATGGCACTTAGAGACCGAAGTGATTGGCAGAAATGATCCAACAATGGGCCACTTAATGAATGAGGTTAGTTCATCAACCCAAGCTCTAGTTGCTATGTACTATCTTAATTGACAACCGCTCTGCATGGCAAAACCATGACCTTCAATAAAGACGGCAGTAATCAAGACAAGCCGAATTCCAAAGCAATGGAAGAGTTGAAAAAGCTAGTAGAGGATAAGAATACATCAGGAAGCAAAATGGTCAAAGACTTGTCTTGATTCAAAAACAGACTTTATCCATTGCAAGGCTAATGGATGCAAAGTTACAAAAAGGGAAAAGCCCCTTTAGTTACATGATGACATGGTGGAGGCATAAGTCTCTCCTATCAGGATTGAGGCTACTGTGAAACAACCAAATGGTTTGAGTTCAAATCATCCAAATGAGTCAGGATGGTTTATTCTTAACCTTATTGATGATGGGGATCTAGGACCAAGTAAAAAGAATTCTTCAAAACAATAAACAACAAGTCAAAAAAGTCATGCAACATGGCCTAACAACATTTGCTTACCAAAGAATGGTAGCTCCGCAAGTTTACAACGGCCAACAAAACAAGAATGCTCCTCACTCCTCGTTAAAGAGGACCGGAAGGAGTGACTCGACTTGAGAACACATCATTCGAAGAGGCCTATAATTTCGTAAGGCATGATGACCTTTGGAGATAGAAAAATGGCAGGATTCATCACAGGGGATTCCCAAGTTTTCTAGGCAAGAGCTTTCTCGACGCATGTTTATCGTTGTCTTGATTAGTTCACAATATAACAGTCTAGAGTGTTTGCCCTTCCTGCGATTACATTTCCATTATAAAAACTATAAGATAGTCTTTTCATTTCATCTCATGCTTTGAGTCTAAGGCCAAGATATAGGTCGCCTCCCGTAGGATTCGAGTCGAACTATGATGGTTTTATTCCGGTTTGTCCGACCGGATACATAGGCCATTCGACCCCCGACGCCGAGTTCAAGCCAATAATCTAGAAGTAAGCTTAGGCCAGTTTTATTACATGTTTATTTGTTATATGTTAAAAATGCAAAAAACCAATAAAAATGAAGTAGAGACCTAAAGGGTATGGCGGGGGCCTAACACCTTCCCATCGTATAACTTAGTTTCCGAACCCTTTTATCTGATTTCAATGGATTAGTTGTCTTTTGGACATTTTAGAGTCACTTTCAAATTTTTCTTATTTTCCTTTGGTTAAATTAAATAAGATGGCTTCCTACAGTGACAACTCTGTTGGGGACTAAAAAACTAAGAGGACTAGAGTTGAAAAATTGTCTATTACTTTTTGGCCTTCTTGTATTTGCTTTGTGTTGTATGACCTGCATAATGTGATATAACTGTGGTACTTGTGCTTTTATTTCATGCCTTACGCACGAGCATGTCTTTCCCTAGCCCACCCACTCGAGGACAACAATTGAAGCCCTTGAACCTCTTGGATATGAGGCGAACTTCCGACTATATCCTTAGCTCCAAGGCCTTGTGCTAAAGGAACCTCTTGGTTTCTTAGTATATTAAATGACTTGTACACGTACTAATGATCACCCATTATTAACTACCTGAGTTACGGACATGAGGTATATGGTACAAGTCGAGCCGAAGGAGTGACCTTACACCAGCATTGAGAGAAAAACCACTCTCTCGGACCATTTAACGTTTTACCCTTTTCAGGGGGAATACCTGTTTGGCCTATGACATATTGGCAGGGGAATCAACCAATATTCTGTAAGCTAATTGGTAATCTCGCAAAAGAGGGAAGACTCTGACTAACCCGCCATTTTTTTGCATTCCCAACCGGACAATTAGTTAGTAAGTGCTATCAATGCAAATTCAAACTGACTGGCTCATACCCTAAACTTTCAACCTATTGACCAACCGGCCGGTTAACCTCAAAGGTTATCAGATGGTTAGTCAAAACCCTGATCTTCTAAAATTTTTTCAAGAGTTCTTTGACTTCAACATTAATGAACCGACCAGTTAAGCCCACCAGGTAACCGAACGGTTAGTCAGAACCGCACTTTTCCAGACGTTCTTCCAAAACTTAAGAATTACCCACTGAACAACCGGACGGTTAACCCACGAGGATATCCGACCGGTTAATCAGTGTCCAATTCCTTACAGGTATAAATGAGCCGGGTTTATATATTGTAGTGTGCTCTAATTTTGTGATCCTATCTAGGTTATAGTTTCCTGACTTGAGTCATTTTTTTCAGTTCCCTTTAATCTTTAGGGTATATATATATATAGGGAAAACAAATATGTTGCTAGCCTAAGGCTAGTAACTAAAACGACGTAGTTTTGGTTAATTTTCATTGGTTTTTCTTTTTCTGTTTTTTCTCTCTTCCCCTGTAACACTCTCTCTCATTATCAGATCTCCCACACTACTACCTGGTTAACTGATTCCTAGCCCACCTCCTCCTCCGTCTAATGCATTCATCTTCACCTCTTCATTAGTGCAATTATCAGTGCATTTACACCTCTTCATGGAGCATTTCATTCTCAATTCCCTCTCACATCTAATGATGGGTGTAGTACTAGCTTGTACTAGCAAGACTTTGCCCCCTTCACACTAATCTGTCAAACAAATCAAAGGCTCTCTTTTCATTACCCTAATGGACAATCCAAAATGCTTACTTGGCTGAATACAGATTGCCTATTACATCCACTTATTTAAATCAACTGACATGGCACTTGATGTAATCTGATGTCGTGAAAGAGAATGAACCGGCAATGGTGGGCGTATATAGCAGCGGTTAATTGTTATGGTGGGGGCTATGGTTTGTCGGTGCGGAGGCTGGCCGGAGACGGTGGCCGGCAATAGGGCTGTGTGGTCAAACTGAGAGAGAGAGAGAGAGAGAGAGAGAGAGAGAGAGAAGGAGAGAGTTACAAGCTGAAAAAGAAAATTATTAAGCTGTAAAAACACGACGAAACGACGTATTTTTATTCGTTAGCCTTAGGCAAGTTGCCCCATATATATATAGTGCTACCCTAAGGATTGGTCATATAACTTCTTCCCTTCTAAGAGAGACAATAAAAATTTGTTGGACTCTTCAAAAAAGAATTTTCTATAATCAAGCTAGGAAACTATATATATATATAGGGAGCTGATCCGTTGAGAGCGCTAGCAAAATAGGAGATCTTGCAAACGCGATCTGGCCGTCCATCCTGAAAGATGAACGGCCCAGATCGCGCCTTTTTCGAATACTGTCAGTCGTCTGCGACACTATGTCGCGGACGGATTTTTTTACCTTTTTTCCCTTCCACCCGTCCATTACACTGCATCGCGGACGGTCCAAATTTTTTTTTTTACGTTTTTTTTAAGTACGTCCGCTACATAATGTAGCGGACGATTTTTTGACAAAAATACAGTCCTGTTCCATCCGCTACATTATGTAGCGAAGGAGTAGGCAGGCACTATTTTTTTTTTCCTGTCCTTTCTCTCATTAAAATTCTGACATGGTTCTCTCTCTCTCTCTCTCTATCTCTCATCAATTTATGACACTTTCTCTCTCCTTTCTCTCACCATGATTTCTTTTATGGGTTCTGGATGTAGCACAAATTTTCATAGCATGGATCTTGTTCAGCCGCGAAGAAGGTACGTCGAAGAGCAGCGCCGGAGCATTCAGGCTCGAAGAAAAGGCATTCAAGTAACAGTGCTACTGCCTCACGGCAGTGGCTCTTCTTCTCCCTTTGTTCATTTCTCCCTCACACACGCACACATGCACTCTCACGCAAGGCATCAACCTGATGCTACTCCCCTCTCCTTCTTTTTTCACACATAGGCGCACCAATCCCCTCGCCCTCACCTCCTCACGGCAGCCATGACTGCTTACCCACGAACCCATCACTGTATCTCATTAGGCCTACGTCCTAATTACTACTGTATTTGTTTGAGCCTGCTGCACTGTCAAACAAATTCAAAGGCAAGAGCTTTTTAGTACTACTCCATTGTTTAGCTGCAGAGTGGAGTACTATGCATCTACTTTTGGTTAGGACAAAAAACAATTGATCAACTACGTTCTTTCAGGAGAATTCACCATTGCTCGAGAAACCACCCATACTTGAAAGATTATAATTAGTGCTTTGGGCCGGGTGTTGATCGGTCCTTTCCTGAAAAAGAAAGAAGAAACACATTCTCTGATTATTCTATTTTGATTTGGAATCAGTCTCTTACTTTTATAGCTTCTCTGGATTAGGGCCTCATTTCCGTCAAGGGTACTGAAAATTAATGTGAATTCTTGAACGTTTCATATTTGCCATTGGGAAGGGAAGAAACGAGAGAGAGGGGAGAGAAAGAGAAAGGACAGTGAGAGAAACGAGAGAGAGAGAGATGTCAGAAGGACAATGAGAGAAAGGACAGAGAAAGAGAAAAAAAAAAGTAGTGTCTGTCAACTCGTTCGCTACATAATGTAGCGGATGGAACATGAGGGTATTTTTGTCAAAAAAACGTCCACTACATTATGTAGCGGACGTACTTAAAAAAAACGTAAAAAAAAGATTTGGACCGTCCGCGATACAGTGTAACAGACGGGTGGAGGGGCAAAAAGGTAAAAAAGTCCGTCCGCGATATAGTGTCGCGGACGACTGACAGTATTCGAAAAAGGCGCGATCTGGGCCGTTCATCTTTCCGGATGGACGGCCAGATCGCGTTTGCAAGATCTCTTATTTTGCTAGCGCTCTCAACGGATCAGCTCCCATATATATATATATATGGAAAAACGAATATGTTGCTAGCCTTAGGCAACTTGCCTAAGGCTAGTAACTAAAACGACATAGTTTTGGTTAATTTTCATTGGTTTTTCTTTTTATGTTTTTTCTCTCTTCCCTTGTAACACTCTATCTCATTATCAGACCACTACTACCTGGTTAACTGATTCCTTACCCACCTCCTCCTCCGTCTAATGCATTCATCTTCACCTTTTCATTAGTGCAATTATCAGTGCATTTACACCTCTTCATGGAGCATTTCATTCTCAATTCCCTCTCACATCTACTAATGGGCGTAGTACTAGCTTGTACTAGCAAAACTTTGCCCCCTTCACCAATCTGTCAAACAAAACAAAGGCTCTCTTTTCATTACCCTAATGGACAATCCCAAATGCTTACTTGGCTGAATACATATTGCATATTACATCCACTTATTTAAATCAACTGACATGCACTTGATGTAATCTGATGTCGTGGGAGAGAATGAACTGGTAATGGTGGGTGTATATAGCAGCGGTTAATTGTTATAGCCGGAGACGGTGGCCGGCAATAGGGCTGTGTGGTCAAACTGATAAAGAAAGAGAGAGAGATAGAGAGAAGGAGAGAGTTACTGGGTGAAAAAGAAAATTATTAAGCTGTAAAAACATGACGAAATGACGTAGTTTTATTCGCCAGCCTTAGGCAAGTTGCCCCATATATATATATATGAGCCGATCTACACCCATTTCTCCACCATAAATCTGGCCCTCCACGTGTACTCGTGAATGACCCAGATCTGTTTTTTTGCTTGAAAAAGTTACAATTGCCACTCTTTAAAGCGGTTACAAAAATCCCAAAAAATGCCCCTGGAAGGAGAAAAAACCCCAACCGCTAGTCTTTGTAGCGGTTCGGGGCCCAACAATTTTCCCCCAACCGCTACAAAGTGTAGCAATTGGAGTCATACCCAACCGCTACACTTAGTCGCGGTCGGTATGATTGCAAATTTTTTTCCAGCCTTGTTTCGTGAGCCACTTTATCAGGCCCCACCACTCCCCAACCGCTACTAAGTGTAGCGGTTGGCATCACAACAAATAGTCCCTAATCGCTACACTTAGTGGCGGTTGGTCTAAACCCTAAGACGCCCTATTTTTTTATTAAAAAAACCCTAAAAACCCTAAGTGGCCCCACTTTTTCATTAAAAAAAAATCCTAAAAAAGTACAATCCAACCGCTACACTTATTGGTGGTTGGGGGAATTTTCGTTAAAATAAATCCTAAAAACCCACCGATGGGTCCATTTTTTCATTAAAAAAACCATAAAAACCCTAAGTGCATTAAAGAACCCTAAATAAACTCTCAGCTACCCCACAACTACCCCACAAATGCATTTAAAAACCCTAATAAAACCCCCAGATGACCCTAATAAAACCCCCAGCTGTCCCCACTTTCCCGCAGCTGGTGCAATTAATGCCCCAACCGCTATAAAGAGTAGCGGTTAGGGGGTTTCCCTTCTATTTCACGAGTCTCTCTCTCTCTCTCTTCACACACATTCAGTCCTTTTCGTTCTGGCTATATCTCTCTCTCTTTCTTTTTCTTCCCCACTTACTCACTATCGAACCCTAACCATTTCTTCATCCTCCATAAACCCTAAACCCCCATTTTTTCACCAAATAAACACTCAAAGTTCTTCCAACATCACAGACTTTTAGTGTTTACTTGCACTATCTTGAAGTTAGTTTATCCAACTTTGGTGATATTATCTCGAAGCTAATATTGGAGCAATTATCTTGAAGGAGGAGGCATACTATAGAGCATATTCGAAAATGCTAGGTTTCGGTGTTAGAATTAAGACGACTAGAAAACGGATGAATACAGACCAAATTTGTTCCCGACTATTTGAGTGTCATAGAGGAGCACCGCATGTACCCCCGGTTGTTCGGATCAGTGATGAAGGGCCAACAAGACAAAGAAAAAGGGACACATTTTCAGGTACCGGCTGCAAGGCCAATGTGTATGCAGTACATCGAAAAAATGAAAACCATTGGGTTGTGACGGGAGTGGGGTTGAGCCATAATCATCAGTTGATGACCCCTGGTAAGATTGGTCAAATTCATCAGCACCGACAAATAAGCGCGGCACACTGACAATTGATGTTTACAATGGCCGAGGCTAAAATTTCACCTTTTAGAATGATGGGGGTTTTCTCAAGCCAGGCTGGGGGGATTGACAAGTTGAGCTTCAACGAAGTAGACCTTCGAAATGAACTTCGTGCTCAGAGGAGACAGTCTTTCTGTAAGAGTGATTCTCAAGCTACACTTGATATCTTCAAGCACCTTCAGAGTGAGAATTCTAGCTTTTTCTATAGTCTCCAACTGGATGATGAGAACCGCATTAGTACTATATTTTGGGCGAATGCTTGTTCTAGAGCTGCTTACCAAAATTTTGGCGATGTTGTGACGTTTGACACCACATACCGCACAAATAAGTACTCTATGCCTTTTCCTCCGTTCACCGGGGTGAACCACTATTATCAGTCAATCTTGTTTGGCTTTGCCCTGCTTAGGGATGAGACGGAGGAGTCATTTACGTACGTGGTTATTTGAAACGTGGCTTGAAGCAATGTATCATATTCCTCCAAAGACCATCATCATTGACCAAGATTTGGTAATGAAAAATGCAATCGCTAAGGTCCTTCCAGATACTCACCATGGCCTGTGCACATGGCACATAAGCAACAAATATCCCAAACGGCTTCACAATGTATATGCAAACCATCCGACATTCAAGAGTGACTTTAATACATGTGTGAAGAAATCGTTGACGGTCGACGTGTTCGAGGAAAGGTGGGCCAAGTTAATGGATAACTACTCTTTGCACAATCATGAATGGTTGAAAGCGTTGTATGAGATCAAGACACAATTGGTCAGTGCCTACACCAAAAAGTTTTTTGCAGCCGGAATGACTACGACCTCTCGAAGCGAAGGTATGAATGCATTCTTTGATGGGTACGTAGGCTATTCTTCAAGTATAAAAAAGTTCGTACTAGAGATGCAGAAAAGCCCTTGGCAAGAAATTTTTCCTTGAGAGAGAAGCCGACGCGGCTACAGTTTACAGAGAAAGAGCCATAGTAATTTTTTCACCCTTGGAGGCTTATGCGGCTCAAGTCTATACCAAGGAAATGTTTAGATAGTTTCAAGAGGAACTACTAAAGTCGAATCAATATAGCATGACAAAGTTTCACGAGCTATGCACCAATGATCTCAAGGTTTATGCTTTGACAAGTGTGTCGTTTTTTGCCAATCTGTGCTCTTCGTCGGCTCTAAAGAACATAATACATTTTACCGTAGCAGTTTGTATGGACACCGGGGTTGTTAATTGCAACTGTCAACTGTTTGAGCATAAAGGTATACTTTGTCGACACGCGTTGAGGTATTTTAGCGCCAAGAATGCTCGTGAAATTCCGAACTAGTATATCTTAGATCGGTGGACGAAGCAAGCCAATAGAGTACACGGTCACATTCCTTACGTGCCCAATGTTTCAGTTGATTTCGAGCAATCTGAGACACTGCGATATAATCACCTTTGTAACATCATGCATGGTTTATTATTGGATGCAGCGTCAACATTTGATGGGTACAAGTAGCAAGTTGAAGCACCCACATAGGATACGGCTAACCTTGCACAATTTAGGATGGAATTACCAGACATACGGAACACTCCGACTACTCGGACGACTCTAGCCGGTAGAATCACTCGAGCTTCGGTCATACATTCACATCCCGTCATTAACAGAACTAGCCTGCAAGGTGAGGATGACGATATTTTTGATCCAATTCTTTCTCAAACAAAAGGGCGAAAACGAGCAATACGTATGAAGAGTCCGATTGAAGAAGCAACGGGTCAAAAAAAATTGCGAAAGTGTGCGTTGTGTAATAAGATGATCGATCATGACAAGAGAAACCATTACAAAGTGCTAGGTATCGAACCTGGCAGTATGGTCGAGGAGGAGGATGATGAGGAAGAGTGTTAGAGTTAATGTTTAAATTGAACTTTTTTTTACTGGAGCAATTTGTGATTCGGTTTGTTGAATATTGATATTTTGAAAGGGGCTAATTAGTGTGGTTAATGTGTAAGGGCCAAAAAAACAAAGCGGAACAAAAAAAAGTTTTGAAATTTTTTGTAATATATTTTTTCACTTTTTTGTTGCTCATTACACCTTAGGCACGCTAGTTAGCCCATTTCTATGAATTTTGGCGAAAATCGAGACAACTTATTTTTTTGATTTTCCTATGACGCTCCTATTCGGGCACACTTTAGGGCCTAATTCACAGCTTCCGAAAAATTTTGTAATTTGTTTTTCACTTTTTTTGCTCATTGCACCTTAGGCACGCTAGTTAGCCCGTTTCTATGAATTTCGGCAAAAATCGAGACAACTTATTTTTTTGGTTTTCCTATGATGCCTCTATTCGGGCACATTTTAGGGCCGGATTCATAGCTTCCAAAAAAAATTGTAATTTGTTTTTCACTTTTTTGTTGCTCATTGCACCTTAGGCACGCTAGTTAGCCAATTTCTATGTATTTCGGCGAAAATTGAGACAACTTATTTTTTTGGTTTTTCTATGACGCCCCTATTCGGGCACACTTTGGGACCTAATTCACAGCTTCCGAAAAATTTTGTAATTTTTTTTTACTCATTGCACCTTAGGCAGGCTAGTTAGCCCGTTTCTATGAATTTAAGCGAAAATTGAGACAACTTATTTTTTTTGCTTTCCCTATGACGCCTCTATTCGGGCACATTTTAGGGCCGAATTCATTGCTTCTGGAGAAATTTGTAATTTATTTTTTTCCCTTATCCAACAATCCAATTTTAAATCCTAATGTCCAAAATCGAACAATAGTAATAATAAGGCTAATTCAATTTCAAACCTCAATATCTAAAATCCAACAATAGTAATAATAATTCAAACGAACGTCTAGTACGTCTCAGGATAATAGTAAGGAAGGCGTCTAGCTTCACCCTTTTTCAGCTCCCAGGCTATCCTATATCTAAACGTCAAGGCATCCCTCCGAGACCACGGCGTAGATTCGAGCACATCTGAGCGAGCTATGTAGTCCATGTACTTGAGCATGTAAATCCCACAATCGTGACTGTTATATTGCTTTGGTCGGTTCTGTATCATCACGACCGTCCAAGGCTCCATCGTCGGATTGCTCGTGATGGCCTCCCCCTTATAATGTCGGCACGCTAGCGTAATTATAGTAGTCTGCATCCAACAATAAAAAAGGTCATCAAGCTTATGTAAGAAGAAGAATAGACTATGAGCGAAGGTTAAGAAATACAAACGAACAGATGCATTGATGTACATTTTGTACATCTGCGCCAGCTTCTGACCAGGTCCGTCCTCCCTTAGGCTATTGTATATGTGTACCTCTTTATTCTATGGATAGAGAACTAATAGGAAGAAGTGGTTTGCATGAAGACCAGGTAGCATGATAAGGTTCGCATCAGCCACGTGCCATTAATAGTCCAAGTTCAAATAGGCTAGCACATTATTAGATGGTGCCCACTCACCCTTGCTTGCCCCTCGCCTCCTCCTCCATTATGTGAAATCCTTCATGTTTTTCACCATGATGGGGATAAGATAACAGGGATACATGTTGAGCTTCACAGTTGGGCAGGGGTTATAACGCAGCTCTTTAACCCGGAGCAGTTCTATATAAGCGTCCATGACGAAGTTCAAAATATCTGTTTCCGGCGCCAACGTTCTCATATCAAAGTGACCTAGGAATGCGGAAACATGAAAGTCTGCTGTAGCGATTGGCTCAGGCCCAAAGTAGTGCCCGTCAATCCAATCCCGTTTGGCACGCCTTAATGGCTTTATCGGTTATCCTTTATTCGACCGGATGCTTGGGTGCCCCTGGGGAGTTACTTGGGTCACCTGACTTTGGGGCTGAGAGCCGTACGCGTCAGGAGGCAAGTGATTAGACGGCTCCCCTTGGTAACCCCAGTACGCATTACAGAAGTTGTGAACTTCAATCTTGTACCTCTCGATGGACCTCTTGACACTCTCAGGAGCATGCACGACGAACCAATCAAACCCCTCCAGTTGCTTGAACACCTCACTGCCCATGTCAACGTAAAAAACATGCATGGAAAATATGGCTAATCATTTCATGCATGGTCAATAAGATGCAGAAGTATAAATAGAGTCAGAAGTAAATGACTTACAATGTTCATCGCCCAGAACTGGTCGATGAACTCACGTGGCGCATACGATGTCTTCCTCGCTTGGGAAGGGCGATGCACCCTCGTGCGCGTCACCTTGAGAAACCATTGTAGGTACTCCTCAATACTGATGCCGTCGTTCTTCAGCGATACAAGGCTATCATACGTTTCCTGCCAAGTATTCCACTGTTGCACCTCGTCGCTCAACAAATTCAAGGCATCAGGCACCTCGAAGTTTGGCCCTCGACCCTTCCTGTATGGCCGCATGTCTACAACGGGTTTTGGTATCCCTTGTAGACAGCCAACTTGCCTCATAGCTCGATCGGGCATATGAAACTCACATACTTCAAAGTGAATAAGAGGCACCCGAACCAAAACTGGCCAGCACGTACGACACCGGAAGTTGCCAACACCACTCATCCAACCGATGCATCACCTTGCAATATGGCTGCCACATCACCTGTGATGCCTCCAGTATCTCTAGTTCCCCCCGATAGAACTTTAGATGGTGGTGAGGGTCTACCCGTCTCTTCCGGTTGGGCGTTGGCCCCCATACCCACGCCCTAGGCCACGTCTTATTAGAATCATCCCGCGGTTGTGGACGACCCACTCTGGGTAGCCTCTCGTAAGACCAAACCTGTGAATGCAAACATTAAATGGAATTAGTAATTAATCACGAATATATTGACACGTCAACCAAGAATATAAATGCTCAAACCTGTAATAGAGTGAGGCAGGCGGCAATGGACTTGGCACCCTTTCTCGATGCTCTGTGCAGTGCTCGATATAGGTGCGCAAGGACAGCTAAACCCCACGAATAAAAGTATACCTCCCCAAGGTCCTCCAAGAACACCATATACTTCGAATGCACCGTGTTTTTCGAATGCGTCGGAAGTAATATAGCTCCAATAATATACAGCAGGAATGCCTTTGTATACGTCACCAAATCGTGAGGACTGTATGCATTAGGTAGCACGCCATACTGCTCTCTCAGCCATTTAAGTTTGATGCCGTTTGTTGTAAGAGCTTCCCTCGGAATTCCCAGAAAATACTGCCTAGTCATCTGAGCTATCGTTGAAGACGTCCTACCAAAAGTAATGGGTCTGCCGTGACATGGGATTCCAAGTATAAATTCGACATCCTCTAATGTAATAGTCATTTCACCGAACCGGAAGTGAAATGAGTTCGTCTCGCTCTTCCATCGCTCAACTAGAGCGGATATAAGGCAATCGTCGTGCCGAGACCAGTGATGAAGGATGGTGAACAGAGATAAATTCTGACGCTGTAATATTTGTATTTGTTCCTCGTTTAGTACTCACTCTTCGAGGTGACTTGTGTTTTGAATTGTTTCCAAAACACCCCTTTCGATACCGTCAAATACGTCGCTCGCGACGTGGTCATCGTCATCGTATAGGATTGATGAATCATAAGGCCCGGGGTTGAACTCCATATCTCTAAGAAAAAAATATAATCGTAAACCAACTTAGCGTCCATAATATTTACATTCCAAAACTAAACGAGAACACGTAATCCTAAAAACAAGCCCAATTTTGAATCCCTAAAAATCCCCCATTTTGAAGACCTAAAACCCCAATTTTGAAGCCCGAATAAACCCCCAATTTTGAAGTCCTAATAAACTCTAATTTTGAAAACCATAAAAAACCCTAATTTTGACGCCCTAAAAAAACCCCAATTTTGAAGTCCTAATAAACTCTAATTGTGAAACCATAAAAAACCCTAATTTTGACGCCCTAAACAACCGCCCATTTTGAAGCCCTAAAAATCCTAATTTTGACACCCTAAAAAATCGCCAATTTTGAATCCATAAAAAACCCCTAATTTTGGAGCCCTAAAAAAACCCCAATCTTGAAAAATATAAAAAAACCCTAATTTCGAATCTCAAGCAAACCTCTAATTTCATAACCTAAACGCTAGTTCAATCCTTAATTTCAATTTCTGAGAAACCTGAATTTTAGACTATGGTAAGAACAATTTAAGCATAACACAATTTAAACAATTCACTGGTAAGAACAATTATGGTAAGAACAATTTGAAATTAACATTGAATTATAAGAATATTTGAAATACTTACTTGCTTTAAACTTGATATATTTAAAAAAAGTTCCACTAATCTTCTAGCGGTTATCCACCGATCTTCTAGCGTAGAATTTTTTTGTTTGTGTTATCGTGGAGATTATGTAGGTCAGATTTGGAGTATGAAGAAGATGGAAGAAAGAGTTGAGAAAGATGATGAAGAGTGTAAGAAAGGGTTCTGTCGAGAAAGAGTTGGGGAGAATGAATTATAAAGAGAGAAAAGTGAGGGAGAGAGAAGAAAGAAGACCCGTGAGTGTGTGTCAGTGAAAATTTCGGGCATGCAACTTTGTCCTTTTGCCCTTTTTTTTTGTTCTGCATGAAATTCTCGTATGAAGGATGCCAACCGCTACTAAGTGTAGCGGTTGTGGTGGGGCCACGATGATATGACAAGTATGATGATATAACAATGACAAGTTATGATGATATGACTAGGCTGAAAAAAAAAATTAAACCAACCGCCACACTTAGTAGCGGCTGGGGAGTGACTTTGTCTTTTTATGAGCTCACGAAACAATGCTGGGAAAAAAAATTGCAATCTCACGAAACAAGGCTGGAAACAAAAATTGCAATCATACCAACCGCCACTAAGTGTAGCGGTTGGGTATGACTCCAATTGCTACACTTTGTAACGGTTAGGGGAAAATTGGTGGGCCCAACCGCTACAAAGACTAGCGGTTGGGGTTTTTTCTCCTTTCAGGGCATTTTTGGGATTTTTGCAACCGCTTTAAAGAGTGGCGGTTGCAACTTTTTTTAAAAAAAAAAAAAAAAAAAAGATCTGGGCCATTCACGAGTACACGTGGATGGCCAGATTTATGGTGTAGAAATAGGTATTTCTCCATCGGTGGGTGTGGATCGGCTCCATATATATATATATATATGAAGTTTCCTAGCATGATATTTTATTGCCGAAACTTTGTTAGTGGTGGTGGCGGCATTTGTGACGGAGTAATAATGTAGGTGGTGGTAGTGGCGGTAGTGGTGCATGAAAATATGATATTGATAATTATCGTGATGGCGGTTAAGCAATGATATGACAGTCATGGTAGTGGTTGTAGTATGGTGATATGTAGATGGTTTTGACGGACATGGACGTGATAGTGACAACACTGGTATGGTAGTGGCAGTAGCTGCAACGGTGTGGTGGAGGTGGCGTGTCCTCGTGGTGGTGGTAATGGTATTGATGGTATTATCTATGTCGCAATTATTGTGGTGGCGGCGGCGAAAGGGACACATGTTGTGATGTGATGGTGTTTGTACTTAATGTGGTAGAGCCTATGTTGCTAGCAATTAATTAATGGTGGCGGCATCATGATAGTAACTATTGTTTTTACGCAAAATTTTGTTTAGTTTCTTTTGACCAGCTCACTTAACTGAGTCAAATTTTGGTCTATTTTTAGTAGGAATTAATTTTTTAAATGATGCAACGTTAAACGTCACCTAACGCACTTAACTATAAATCTATAAAAAGTTTAAGTTTTAAGTGCTTAATTGTGTTCAAATACACCCTTAATCAAGAAGATAAAACAAGATCCTCTCCAGATTTAACACGTCGCAATGTCAGATCATTTGACGGAGCTTAACGTGAGCAAAATGGTAAAACATGCGGGATTAGATTGTCCTGGAAGCTTGGCGTGAATAGCATAACGAAGCAGACATGCTTAAAACACGTGGCAGCACGACATCGGATCGACCAGAGGTTAATGATTATGACTTTGGCTGCAGAAGCCATAAATATCGTCCCAATTTTTCCCATTAGCATCAAACGCAAACTATCTCATAATTTACGTTGTCACAAAATTCAAGTCTTAGTAAATATGTTTATTGTAGGCTAGTATATAATCATCAAACCAACTGTTTGTGTCGTCCAAAAAGCTCCGAAAGTATATTTTATATTTGAATCAAGTGCTTTGAACTCAGAGTGGTCTCATTACTATAAACTCGTTCATTTGCAAAGACCATAAAGGTAAAATACTTTTACCAATTCTATTATTATGCTTGGCTTGATTAAGAATAAGAGTAGATTAGATAAAAGAGTAGACGTAACATAATTATATTGAAAAAGTCGTAAAGCGTTAGGAAAGAAAAACTCTAAGAATATTCTCTAGTCTTCACAGGCTCGAAAGAAGACAGGATTATGCATTCTCTTCGAATTGCCAGACCGTTTATTTATTTGAACGTAGTTTCGTCAGGATCTGGAAGGCAACACACCTGACAACTACTCATTTTTCATACCTGTGTGTGGGCCTGGCCGTTTCAAGAGCCAAGACATACATGGCTTTCATACGAAATTAAATCACCATGAAGAAAAAAACGTGGAAAATGCCAAAGGATTGAAGTTGCCCTGTGGGAGGAACTAGAGTGAGTTATTACCAAATACCCATTCCTCCTATCATCGTCACCACCAATCACAAGGTTAGGAACTAGTTAGAGCCGCCTCCCACCACCATGAACCGCCCCATTGAGCCGCCATGAGAGATATAGTTGACATCATAAAAATGGCATTAGCTAGCTAGCTATCTGGGTAGGTTATATCAAGAGGGACGCATTGTTGAAATTCTTGGTGTAAAACTAGTGTAAGGCCAGATGTGATGGTCATTCAACAGCAACATATATATGTAGAGAAGTGATAGGATATGCGGCGACAACCTCTGCTCCACCCTCGATGATCCCACCTTTATTCCTTTCTTTCATTTTCTGTTACTTGTATCGTACGTCGAACTACAGTAGATATTGCATTCTACTTTTCACTTATGTTATTGAAGCTTTTTATGACAATTTTAATCGAATGTACCTCAGGGACACTTACGGTCTTTAATAACAAAAACAGAACGAAAGCGTTAAAATTTTTTAATAGAATTATCAATTACTCATGAAATAAAGTTTTTAATCGAAAAGTCTTCTGCAACACTGTAAAACACTTTAGTTGCATGTGCTTGCATCAAACACTTGCACCACTTATTCATGCCATAGATTTAAAAAATTCCAGATGTTGGTACTGGGGTTCCATTTTCATCGGAGTTTGGTGGCAGGCATAGAGTGATTGTCGCTATCATCATTCTCGGTATTGATATTAAGTACTTATCACCCAAAATCAATGTGTCCTGTTTTCGATAAAAAAATATGTGACCAATCCCCACGTGACACCTAACATATGGGGGGATCACGTTTTGGTTTTGACTATCCGAAATTAGATGAAACATCTAATCCGAGCTAACATTTATCCCTTAATCAGGCAAGCTTCCTTGTTCATCAAGGATCCCCTTTCAATAACCACCAAGCTGGTGGTTATTGTACTCTAATAGAACAACATATAGCCTTCTCCCAACATCACGAATAATAGCACTAGTCGGGCAAGGAAAGCTATTTGACCAAGTCTATAGCTCTCATACATTTCTGAGTACTCCTCCCGCGGATTAACTTAGGCATCGGAGGTTCTCCATTGAATCCTTATTTAGTGAGTCATCATTGTCTTCTTTGCAATGTGTAGGTCTATTTATGAGCTCTTTCAGGACCCTCCAAAATTTCCCCACAACAAGTCCTTATTCCATGAATAACTATGCCAAATACCAATGGTAAATAATTCACGACAATCTTAGTTTTAGCACTCTGGCAGGTAAAGATGCTTATATAAAGTAGCATTTGTGTGAGACTAAGGTATCTCAACAGTACAAGTTGTATTTTACTTGATTGCGCAAGGCATTAACAAAAAGAATATGATATTTTGTATGTCATCGTATAAAAAGTGCCAATTTGGTTCAAGGCTTTCGGCAAAGGCAGAAGAGCTAATGGAGGGAATAATACCTAATTCTAGTAATCTGACTTCAGCTAACTTTTCAGCGCAGTAGCCCATTACTATCTTTTTATTCCTATAATATTAGTAATTCTTTTATAAAGCCATATACAGTGTCATCCGGTTTAAGCACCGAATTCCACTTAGTATCTCCGCTTTAAAGAAATAATATATAGTCTCCACCGATTCTTACTGCACATATAGTATGTGATTGTATCCGGTGTAGTCATGTTTACAGAATATTGTAGACTTGTCTAGAATTTGATTCTCGTTAAAATTATGTTAGCTTCTTCTCCATCTCTCTTAGCCTTTATTCCCGACATATCTTGGTCGCATTCACGGACCTACTGTGGGTCCTATTTTTTGCGACACGTCGTCCTAGTCAACGGTTAATTTTCAACGCTCCCAAATCGGTCAAAGCAACGCACGGTCAAGTCACGTGCTTTTTTGTTCTTATTTCCCTTTCTCGCGTTTCTTCCCCGCTAAGAAATTTATTTTTGCACGCATCAAATCCTTTTTTTCCGTTCAGTGAACAAAGTCGGCGAGCCTTGGCCTTCGCCAAGGGGGGTTGGCCTCGGCCTTCCCCTTGGGGTTGACCCTCGGCCTTCCCCATTTTAATTCCATTCCTCCAATGTCCGCGCGCTGTCTCTGCGACACCCACCGTCGTCCGCACGCCGGCTCCATGACGCCCTGTGCCTGCAGCCACACGCAGTCTCCGCAATGCTTGTCGTCGCCCGCACGTCGGCTCCGTGACACCTGTCGCCCATGCTCGTGAGCCGTCTTCGCGATGCCCGCCGTAGCTCACTCACCGGTTTCGCAACACCCGTCGCCCGTGCCCGCGTGCCATTTTTGTGACGTCCGTCGGCCGCGTGCCATCTCTGCGACGACCGCCATCGCCGGCGTGCCATCTTCGCGACGCTCATTGTTGCCCGTGCACCGTCTTTGTGACGTCCGCTGTCTGCGGCAGCGTGCCGTCTCCTTGACTCCCACCGTCGTCGGTGCCCCGTCTCCACGATGCTCGCTGTCACCTGCGCACCGGCTCCGTGACATCCGTCGCTCGTGCCGGCGCACCATCTTCGCGACAGCTAGTGGTGAGCACGGTTCGACTTGGAGGCTGAACCAAACCGAACCAACCAACCTCGGTTTGGAAAAGAAAAAAAAAATTGAACCGTGGTTTAACGGTTTGATTTCTGCGGGTTAAACAGATTGAATAGATCGGTTTGGACTAAATTCAATTTTGGGTAAGTTTAGGCCCAAAAATTAATAACTTATACATGCTAATAAGCTCCAAAAAAATTGATTTTTTTAATTATAATTAATAACACTTAGTGTGATGTAGGTGGCGAGTGAAAAATGTGTGTTACTTTAAGGGATTTAAGGTTTATCCCATTTTATATGAGTGGTTAGATAACTAGGGTTAGTAAAAAATAAATAGGATTACGTAAAAATATAGATATGTTATATTATATACGATTGGTTCTGTTTATGCGGATTCAAAAAAAATCCGAACCCAACCCAACCCAACCGAATGTACAGTTTGAAAAAAAAAAACCGATTGATTTTTAGATCGGTTTGAAAATAGACGGATTGGTTGGTTCGGTTTTTACGGTTAGATCGGTTTCAACGGTTTAATGCTCACCCCTAGCGACAACAGCCGCTCGCGCCCATGCGTCACGTGTCCATGGCACGATGCCTACTTCTGTGATACCAATCGCCTGCGCCCATGCGCCATCCATGCGTCACGTGTCCCCGGCATAAAATCTACTTCCGCGACAACAGTCGCCTGTGCCTATGCGTCTCTCATGAGTCACATGCCCCTGGCGGGATGCCCACTTCAGCGACAGACGTTGTCGCGCCCGTGTGCCATGTTCATGACATGTGCCCCTAGCACCAGGTATTATCTCGCGACAGGTGTCGTCGCGCTTGTGCACTGCTTTCATGACATGTGCCCTTGGCACCAGGTATTATCTCGCAATAGGTGTCGCTGCACCCATGCGCCGCTTTCATGACATGTGCCCCTGGCACCAGGTATTATCTCGCGACATGTATTGCCGCGCCCGTGTGCCACTTTTATGTCTCGTGCAACTGGTACCACGCCCGTGCGCCACTCTTATGTTACCTGTCCCCGAGCACCGCACTTTTTCACCACACCATGCGTCCCTGCCGTGGACGTCGAACATGCTTCGACCCACTCTCCATAGTGTACATCATTTTGAGGGGCTCCGCTAGTAGTGCTCCGGCATGAGGACCCTTTGCAGCCGGATAGGCTCGCTACCACAGAAGCTATCTCAGTCTGGGGAAGCTTGCATTACATTAGGCACCCCTGAGCTGTGATCATGTAGCACTCACGTTGATGGTGATCGTCGGCACCCCCAGAACGATAACCCCCGGGTCAAATCTGAGACGGGAGCAAGTCTTCGGAAGGCATCGCGCCCAGTCTGCCTGACAGTCGGGTGCAAGGACCCTCCCTTACCACTATCAGGTTCTTTACGCGTCTCTCGATGCACCCTTGTGGGATTCAGTAAGGCTTGGATCGGTGGCTTGGGCAATGGATTACTCTGATCATGTTGATGCTGTGTGGTCAGTCTTTTCAGATAGGTAGCTAAATATGGGAATCAACAGTCCAAAGGAGCACAGGTACTATGGACCCCCTGGTGACATGTCACTCCGAATGGGATGACATGTGGCAACTGATGACACATCCATATTTTGCCAATAAATAGAGGACACTGGACTTCATTTTTTAGAAGAACTTTCTCATTTGATACATAGCACTTTCTCACTCAAGAATCCAGAGCTATTGAATTCTAAAGAGAGAAATACAATTGGACATAATCTTGGACTGTGACTTGGACCCTAGCTTAGACTGTCGACTGCCAGCCCTGTTCGTCTCAGCCTCGTCTCCGCAGCACTGCCACTTCTCACGGCCTGTCTGGGAAGGCTTGCTATTTGCCCTTACTCCACCCTCAATGTGTCCTACTTTTTACACCTGGCAGCTGACATTGACTGTATCCTTTGTGGCATCTCCACGTAACTACTAACCCACTTTCATTAGCATCTGCCTTTATAAAGGCTCCCCCTAACTTTGATCAATTATTCACAATACAGAGTTGTCTCTCGCTTCTAGATATGCAAGGGTATTAGAAGATTACGTTCCTTACGACCTTCGCCTCCTACCCTTTACAAAACCCTAGTGATTTTAGTTGGCTTCCAGATATATTATGCAAACAGGTATTGACTATTAAACATTTTCCTTAGATGAGTTTCTTGGATACATGTCTTATGAATGAGTTTCAGAAGCCGGAAGGCATCAATTGTGGAAGTTTTTGTTTTTTGACTATGCATGGAGTGACTATAGCCAGGTTATAAATGGCGATTCATATACACCCAATTAATATAATGCAACTCTTAGTGGCAAACTTCGTATTTATAGTGTGTTTGGGTGAAGTATTTCAAAATACCCTGCATTTCAAAATATTTACAAATTTATGGAATTGCAAATTTAGTGTTTGGGTAATTTTTAGAAGCCAGTATTTTGTGTGTGGATTTACATCTGAAAAATTGAACTCAGATAATTTAATGGTGGATGGATACAAACTAATGAGACATAGTTTTCTTTCTTTTATGGAAAAAAGTAGCCAAAATTATGTAGATAAAAAAATGTCATTTTATCCCTACATTTGTGAAAAAGGATTTGCCAAATAACTGGTCTGGACTAGTTATTTGTACAAGGGATTTTAGCACACCAAATCTCCTTTTCAAATCACTTTTAGAATTTAGTAAATCCATCTCATCATAATCCAAACAAGGGATTTTGTCTCATGTATTTCCAAATCCTCTGTTAATGTGAAATCCTCAGTTCAATTACCTCATCCAAACACACTCTTAGTAGATTTGACAAGAATTTCAAGAATAAAACACACAACGAATGGTTGCTTATATCAAGAATCACACATATAATGGTTGTGTGTGTGTGTGTGTGTATATATATATATATATATATATATATATATATATATATATATATATATGGGCTCGTTGGCAAACTCTTACTTAATGTGTAGATTCTTTTTTGCCTCTTGATGAGAACTTCTTCAAAGTGTTTAGAATATTGAAAATCATAAAGTGAAAGTTTAAAATGTTGAAAGTGTATCCAAATGTAAACTAAAAGCATCTAAAAGAAAAACTGCATTAGTATTTTAAAGCAGGAAAACTTCTCTTTGAAATCACTCTTAGAATTTAGTAAATCCATCTCATCATAATCCAAACAAGGGATTTTGTCTCATGTATTTCCAAATCCTTTGTAAATGTGAAATCCTCAGTTCAATTACCTCATCCAAACACACTCTTAGTAGATTTGACAAGAATTTCAAGAATAAAACACACAACGAATGGTTGCTTATATCAAGAATCACACATATAATGGTTGTGTGTGTGTGTGTATATATATATATATATATATATATATATATATATATATGGGCTCGTTGGCAAACTCTTACTTAATGTGTAGATTCTTTTTTGCCTCTTGATGAGAACTTCTTCAAAGCGTTTAGAATATTGAAAATCATAAAGTGAAAGTTTAAAATGTTGAAAGTGTATCCAAATGTACGTAAACTAAAAGCATCTAAAAGAAAAACTGCATTAGTATTTTAAAGAAGGAAAACTTCTCTTTGAAAAGTGAAAGTAAAAAAAAAAGAAACCAATTTGATTGATGATTGATTTTCCATTTGCGAAAGGGTAACAACCTTTTAGAAAATGGGAACACATTTAACTTCAGCTATATTCTTCCCATTAGAAAATAACTTCTAGCTTGAAACTTGCATCTATTATCATCTAATTCTAATAAAGAAACCTTAATGTCATTTAATGGCATTTAGTATAAGGAACAAGTTAGCTATCGATAGTGTATAAGCGAATGACCTTGCTATCGATTGCTTATTATTTCTAGTGTTAACATTCTCCCCCTCACACAAGCAAATGAACGTTTAAAATTCGTGAAAAGCCATTTCTTATTAATAACAGTCAAATAAATTCTCTTCAAGAAATGCCAATTGACCAAGTATCTTATGGCTTATGCATGGACATTTCTAGAAAGTCATATAACTAAGTTTGCAGTTCTGATTAACCATTCTATGAAGATTAGACCTTGGTGTGCTCCACAAACCCATAGTGGTTGTTGAACTCCTAAGGGTATAACATCGTTTGCCTGCCATGACACATGAATTTTATCAGGCTTCTCGGTGCTAAAATTTTCATATGATGTATAAATTGGCTTTTTAAAGTTCTTACTTTCTAAGTTATCCATCGTAATACTTTCCATTAGCGATGGAAAAACCTGTTTAATTTGACTAGCCACTGTCGATAAAAAAATTGGTCTACTCCATCACCACATTTATCATCTTAAAGCACATTGATTGCACCATTTAATGTAACAAAATGTTTTTAACATCCACAAATACATGGCTTAAAACCTTGCACCCCACCCAAGTTCATTTTATATTCCTTTGAATCTTGAACCAATAAAGAAGTTGGCAAACTTCATCAATAATTGATTGTTCCATGGACGAATGTAGTTGTTCATATACAACCATAAAATCTTTTTGTACATCATGATCACCATCTAGAGTATAGTGAACAGACACGGATGCTTGTTCATTTCAACGTTGCCAAAATTGAGAGTAGTATTTAATGCACGAGAATTTTTTTTGGCTTCCATTCGCGCCCAGAAGCACTATTTTATTATTTTGTTTTAGCATGACAACCAACTCATAATCAACCCCAAGGGGTGGTGGAGGGGCAAAGGGCCTTGAGGAATAACCTCAAGGTCCCGAGTTCAGATCTTCATATCAACAGGCCATATAAATTACAGTTCTAACTCTTCTAAAAAAATCAAAACTCATAGTCTTAGGCTTGCTCTTGCATAATGCTGATTGCATGACTTTCATCACACCCGAGGAAGAAATGTTCCTCTCATAAGGTTTTTTCACAATTTGTCTGCAAATCATCGTCCAAGTCTAGCGCATTTACTTGGGGCTCACTAATGTGCATATGATCATGAGTTTCAGCTTCATACCAATTAACAACGTCCAACAATTCGCCAAATTGTTTAAAAAGGTTAACCACTAATGGTGCATAAGCAAATCCACCATTAAAATTCAAATCACCAAAATCTGACCAGTTTCTGGAAGAGTTTCATCCATCTAAGTTCAAACACCAGTCTCCAACACGCATCAACTTCATCTAAAACATCTCCAGATATTAATGGTAGATAATCTAAACCATCGTATCCTCTTATATAGTTTTCTAGCCTTTGCAACTCGTAAATTGTGTCTACCAAAATGGTTGGTAAACAGACAATTTGTAATTTGCATTCATGTGATTCACAAGATCATCTAAGAAATCTCTTAAATCAGTTAGTGTGGCATTCATTTAAGTTGCAAACACAAACTGTTTTGCGTTTCAAGGCACTAGAGATGCTGATATACGACCTTCATTGAATCTATGCAAAAATTGTCTCTTTAATTATTCTTCAAATCAGGCCTGATATTCTATAAGGAAGTACTTCGAAACATATTTTCAAGCACCTTGAATTACATGGACTCTCAGCTAATGTGTGGATTTTTTTTTTGCCTCTTGATGAGGACTTCTTCAAAGGGTTTTGAAGATTGAAGATTGTGAAATCAAAATGTAGATTATGGAAAGTGGAAAGTGCACTCAATGAGAAAATTTAAAGTATCTAACTTCTATCATATAAAGACTTTTATTATGAAAAGAAAAACTACATTAGTCTTCCTAAGTAGGAAGACTTCTCCTTGAAAAGAGAAAGGAAAAAGGAAAAATAAAAATGATTTGATTGATGATTATTGATTGTCCACTTACATTGAGTCTTACGTCTAAAATTTTGTAGTACAAACTATATGTAGAAAATAACTAGCACTTAGAAAATAACTACTACCACTTAGAAAATAACTTTTCCTAACATCTCAAAAATCGGTAACTACTCTTAGAAATTTAGAACACACTATTTAATTATGAAGTGGGGGAAGGGAGATCATGGGGTTGGATTTTTAGATTTCATAGGTTGGAGGTTATTTTGTGACCAATCAAAATTTAACACCTATTTAGCTCCATTTGTAAATTGAAAGAATTCAAGAAAATGGGATTAGAGGTTTGGAAGGCATAGAAGATGCCAACCAAATCCAATTACATATATATTAAGATTTAACTTAAGCTATCTTTTTCACATTAGAAAATAACTTCCAGTTTGAAAATTGCATTTAGTATAAAAATAAGTCATTAACTTTTAATGGCTATCAGCGAATGACCTTGCTATCGACTGAGAATTAATTTTCTAGTGTCAACAATATCAAGAAGCTTTATGTGAAAGCAGTACTTACAAATGTCAAGAGCAAGGTACAATCATCAAAGAATTGAGTACAATCCGGTGCATACGATGAAGAATGAATTTGGCTTGTTCTTTTTTGGGTACACATACAATTACCAACTCTTCAAATTAGCGATTTAGCTTTGGGTTTTTCCATCTATGTAGAGGATGGCTAGAGCCTCCTTGAAAGTTAAAATTCAAGTTGGAAGGTTTTGAAGGTTGCATAACCATTAAAGTAGGCTTAGAGCAGCAAAAAGAGTAATCAGTTAGTAGAGATATGAAAAATCTTCCAAAGTAGGCAATAGCACTGCATGCTATTCTATCTTTTGCGTCATCAAACGGTGAAACGTAGGAGCATGACCTTGACCTAGTTGAGGTGATATTCCACGGTCAAGATCGTGTTTGGGGGTTTGAAGAGCAATGACCTCATTCATTTGTATCTTCTACAACCACTTTTTAGTTTTTAGGTGAGATCTTTCATCATTAGTTATTATCCACCTTCACTGTAGTGATATTTGTTGTGGAAATTTGGTTGTGATACATGATTGGTTGTAAGCCTTCAGTTGTGTCTAGAGAAGAAAAAGTAGACAAAATATTTTGCTAGGCAAGTTATTCGCTAGGAGAGCAACTAGTGGTAAGTTAAGGGCAGCTTGTGGTGAGCCACTAATGCTAGTTTCTCTTATAGTGGTTGTTCATAGCCCGTCATGGCTACATCCTCTGACCGCTCTTCGTCCCACCTTTTCGAGACACATCATCATATACTCAATGGTAAAAGTTTCACATAACTAATCTGGCCAACTTGCACATGTTCCAAGTCAAGTGCTGCACCTTTTCGATTTAAAATTACTCAAGCTTTGATATTGGAGTACCTCCCTTTGGAAAAGGAGTCGATGATGCACCCCTTGGCTTTAGAGTAGGCCATAGGCCTTCCCTTGGGGGGGGGGGGGTGGGGGGAGGTCAAAGGTCTTTTCCTTTGAGGGGGAACGGTGGGGTTGGCAGAGGCTTTCCCCCTCCAAGGTGTTAGTTTAGGTCCCCCCCCTCCACCCTCACCCTTACCGCCCTTTGGTGCAATTTTCCTCTGCCCCTTGAGGTTTGTCATCCTCTACTTAGGTTATCCAACCAACACCAAGCAAAGGCCTCCATCCTTAGCTTCATGGGGCCTTCCTGCTCCACGACACCCATCTTTGCACTATGTTCCCCGACACCAAGCCGGTCGCTGTGCCCCTATTCCATGGTGCTCGGTTCTGCCCGAGCACTATCTCTATGTTACGTGTCACCAAAACTGCGTCTGTTAGTTGCGCCCATGTTCAGCCTCCATGTTACTTACAACAACACTCGTTGACTGTTCTACCACCTCGCTATCTCTCCTTAGCACTGCACACACCTCTCCATGCGCCAATATAAGCGTGCATGTATTGCCTTAGATGTGGAACATGCTTCGACCGGCTTCTCAAGACAGGGGCAACATTCTGAGGGGCTTTTCTCATGATGCTTCAGTATTAGGATCCTTCGCAAAGGGATATATTTGTTCTCCGAGACACTATCTTCACCTGTGGTGACTCGCATGACGTTAAGCACGTCTGGCTATGAACCTGGCACTCGTTGTACTGGTGCTCATCGAGGCTCCTAGGATCATGACCTCAAGATCACTTCGAGACAGGAGTAGGTCTTCAAAAGGTGTCACACGTAGTCCGCCAAGCTGTTGGGCTTTGGCCTTCACCATGGCTGTTAGGTTCTCTGCGGCTCTTAATGTCCTCTGTGAGACTCAATAAAGTTGGTTAGATGTCAAGGGCATTTTCTAGCCACATAGGCATTGTGTTCATCTGTATTCCTAGACAGAATGGTCAAAGCTGTGCGGGGAAGGCTGAGCGAATTGAATAAGCGATCCGACAGTCCATGGAACACCAGCACATGTGGCCCCCTTGATGAGTTGTCACTCTGGGAGCGCCAATTTCACTAGACGACATAGCGTTTTAGTTGCTTGTAAGTCGCACGTGGATTTTGTGAACTCATTTCAACAACTTGTATTCATTTGCAAACTTTCACTTTCTCTCGTTCTAAAATTTAGAAATAAAGAGTTCTAGAGAGAGAAAGAACCTAAGGATTGGAACCTAAATCTGGACTTTGACCTTAACTTTGAATTCTTGACTGTTGCTCTGTACTTACTCCGCCCTCTCACCCTCCCAGCATTTCCAGGCTCTGTCAAGGCTGCCTTGGTCTCTTCCCTTGCTCCTCTCCTAATTATGTTCACACCATTACACTTGGCAACTGACTCGGACTATATTCTTTGTGGCATCTCCATGTGTATTGTGAATCCACTTCCATGACATCGGGGGGTATCGTACATGAGAGTATTATGTCTTAGGCTCGTGATTTCCCCCCTTTTGCACCATAAGGTTTTCCAAGTTATATTTCTTGTCTTGTGTGGTTAACTCGTGCGTGCATTACTTACTTGGTCCATTGTTGTTCGCATTTAAATCATCAAAATAAAAAAGGAGCATCCTGAAACTTGCATAATTTGTTAGATGTTGCTGAGTTTGTTGGCATTTTTTCCCAATATTATCCAAATTAAATGGCGCTTTAATTTCATCCACCGACACTCGCGAAAGTTCCCAAGTGCAAAAAAAGATATTAATAGAAGAGAGGAAAAGCAAAGGCCATTATCATATATGCGGCTTTCAAATTCAGAATACAACTTTAAAAACGAAGAAAGAACCATGCATCACACTAATTTACATACTGTCGGAAGGATATAACACAAGGACTCATCGATTCAGTACATTACAACTAAGTCAAACCC
The DNA here is from genome assembly GCA_033065855.1 of Escallonia rubra. NCBI lineage: Eukaryota > Viridiplantae > Streptophyta > Magnoliopsida > Escalloniales > Escalloniaceae > Escallonia > Escallonia rubra. The sequence continues at coordinate 173,340 of JAVXUO010000852.1, read as the reverse complement.
GGTCCGAAAAATTATGAACGATGACAAGACAAAAGAAAATCAAGATTCGAGGAAAAAAAAATCATAGTCCAATAGATCGGTGTAAAAGTTTAAAGATCAACGTCGCACAAGGCCCTTCCTAAATTCTTTGCTGAAGAGAAGTGAACTATCACCGGTTCACACGAAAGGCGTAATGTACGACGCTTCGATTTCCACGCCCCCACCTTGAATCTTATTTTTGCTTTCAAACGAACCTCTAACTCAACCTCGCCTGCTGATCTCTCAAGCTTGAGGTCCTTGGCCACAGGGTCATACAACGACACGTCTTTGGCCCCAAGGTTCAACCCTATATGCGTCACGTTTCGATGAGGTTGAAAGAATGGTTCAACTGTGTTGAAGGCTAGGGTCTCGTCATTGTAATACACTGTCGCCTCCATCTTGTCGTAGTATATGGACACCTTGCTGTTAGGGTTGTGCGCTCTTAGCACAAAATGGAAGTTGGCATTTAGGTGGTTATTGGATAAGTTATAGCCATGGATGGAACCATCTTCAATGGAGTAGACGAGGTGTTTCGGCCTGACTGATAGCCAAATGATGAGCACAGCTAGTCCCACAAGGACAATTAGGGCTAGCAACATCATTGCAATGAGTCGCACTAGGATTGAGTGTCTTGGCCGGGCTGCAATATGGGGTGTTGGTGCTGGATTAGGCGCCATTGTGTAGAGGGATGGTTTTTCCTGTGCTGATATATGTCCTAGACTCGTGATCAGCTGTTATATAGTTGGCAAAAAGTTGAGAATGATTGTTGAAAGAAGCTACTGCTGGTCCTTCAACCAAAAGTTTGATTTTTAATTTCATATTCACCAAGTTTTTTTTTTAATTTTTTTGGGTCTCTCCTGTTTTTAATTATGGCCCTTAACGGTTCAATACTTAGGCTCGTTTTGGTCTGAGTCATAGGCACAAGAATTTCAAATTCACAATGTTCCTTAAAACCTAATAAATTGAATTTAAGAAGTGGAAATTGGAGCAGTTCAAATCTAGTTGAATCAACATGTTTCTACCTCACATGCCGCTATAGGATGCAACATCGACGACATCTTTTTATTCTAGTGAGAGATGAATATACTAATCTCTTGTCTCCATGGCTTCCCTTTCGTTTAAAAAAATACAGGTAGTTCGGAACCAATGGTTTCTGTCATCTAGAACCGTTGGATATATCATAAAATTACTCTCAACCCTCCCGTAGCCACACCCAATAGTCATAAATGATCCGGACTAATGGTTCGTGAACATGCAACGTGTAATCCTTTTCCTTCCATTTCACTTTTTACTTTTCAATTGCTTGTATGGAACTCAAGCCATCTGAGAAGCCCAGGTCCTCGCTCCCTATAAACTATGAAACATCCAAAAAGAAGTCCAGAAAATTCCAACAGCTAGGCTGGTGAACTTTAAAGAGAATGTGCTTAACTTGCATAAAGAGAAAAGGAAAGGGAGACAAGTAAGCAATCCCCTTCATCGAATTCTAAGATTTAGTTACTTCCTTTTGTAATTATTGCTTGGCATCTAAGGTGTTCCAAACCCACCCACAAAGTTGTCCATGGAAAAGCATCATCAGTGACAAGGTTGCCAAGTCTACAGTCTCATATACTCAGCTATGAAGGTCCAAGAGTTTCAGACCCCGCAATGAGAGCCTTAGATAGAGCAACTTTGAACTTTGTTTTTCCTTCTCCTGTTTGAGTTTTACAAATCCACACATTTCACATAGAAAGATCATTGGTGATATGTCATCTTCTTAAGCTACCTGCATGCGTGGTGTCATTTTTCATTTTTGTGTTCCTTATTTTCCTTTTTCTTTTGAGTTTGTCACATCTTCCTTTTTTTCCTTTTTCTTTTCAGCTTGGTCACACTAAACAATTTAAACTAATATGCAGAAGAGTCAAACCCCGTCTTCTTCCATGACTAGGGTGATATTGTCTACTACCTAACTGGGCTGCAATGAACACTTAAAAGTATTAATTTCTAGAGACTGCAAGTATCCGGAAAATGGTTACAAAAGTATAAGAAAAGTTGTCGATAAATAAATTATGAAATAAACAACAAATACACCATTAAAGACGTGCAAAATACCACGTTGCAAAATTTGAACAATCCTCCATGTTGTTTGATTATCATTTTTCATACACCATTAAAGATCATGTGCGCTAATTAACTGATTTGAAACACAAATGTTGTAGAAATTAATGAAAAACACAATCAAGTTTAATTAGTATGACTATTTAATTAACTAGACCATGATAAGTAAATCAATTTTGAATTGCTAATCAAAGAGTTGATGAAGCATGAAAAGTTCATTGCTGAAAATATAGGGTGTGTTTGATAACGCAATTAAGCACTTAAAACTTAAAGTTTTCAATGGTTTTCAATTAAGTGCGTTTGATAACACTAAACCTTGTATCACTTAAAAAATTAATTCCTACCAAAAATAGACTAAAATTTTAAGTCAGGTGGACTTACTTAATGCTGATCACTTAATTCTAAGCGAGATGGTTAAACGTTATTTAACATATTTTTACATAAAAAATAATTACTACCACGATGCCGGCTTAATTAATTTGCTGGCAACACTGCCTCCACCACAATACAACTACCACCACAACCATTATTTTTTTTGCTATCACAATCACAATTATCATGACCTAGCCACTATCACCACTGCCACCGACACCACCACAAGGACAATGCCACCTCCTCTATACCGTCGTCGTTGTCACCACGTCCATTTCCACCAAAATCATTTAAAGATCCATCACACTACAACCACTGTCATGACCGCCATGTTACCGCCTATCGCTACCTTTTTGCTGCTGCTGCCGCTGCCACCACCACCACTACTCCATCGTCACTGCCACAACTACCACCACCACGATTTTAGCCCCCCAAAAAAAGTTATAAAGTACATAAACAAATGCATAATTTTGGTAAAATGAATAAATTTGTAAATAAATAATTTTCAGACATCTGCTTTTGGTTTACCAAACAGGTTAACTTATTTTTCAGTAAAAATTCAGTCGCTTAAAGTTTTCAGTTTTACAAATTCAGTGCTTAACTTTTTCAGTACTTAAATTTCAGTTTTATCAAACAGCCCCTATCTTACTTTCAAATATGAATTGCAAAATGCCAATTACCAACTATAATTATCACCATTAATCACACTTGTTTCTTTTCACTACAAGAAAACAGACTTTTAGCGACGGGTAAATCCGTCGCTAAAAGCCCAAAATCCGTCTCTAAAGGAATTAGCGACGGATTCACCGTCGCTAAAAATCCCTCGTATAAAAGCCCGTCACTAATAGTTTAGCGACGGAATTTTTAAATCCGTCGCTAAATATGTGATTTTTACCGACGGATTTATTTTTCATTAGCGACGGAATATCCGTCGCTAATTATATTTTTAGAAATTTTAATTTATTTTCTTTTTTGTCCAATTAGCGACGGATTAAATATTTAGCGACGGAATATTCCGTCGCTAAATAAGATATTTAGCGACGGAATATTCCGTCGCTAAATATTTAATTGAAAGGAATATTTTAGCGACGGAATAAATCCGTCGCCAAAAGTCAATATTTTTAATTTTTTTTTTATTTTTCAATTACCTAAACCTGTACAGAAATACAATTCTCAACAACAACGCGCAATAAGCGAAATACAGAAAAAAATATATATAATCAATTAGAAAAAATATTTATTATAAAAGAAACTAATACATGTACAAGCCGGGAACCGGATATAGCCGGTTAGGAGAGGGGAGAAGAGTACAACCCGGGCGCGGGGGGGGGGGGAAGCTAGGAACGGGCACGAGAAGGGGCTCATCAGGGGTTCCCGAGTCCCGGATCTGGATCCTGCTGATCCGGGGCCGGGGCGGCTAGTCCAGCAGTGCCCTGCTCCCTCATCATCCGGCACACCACTGTAGCAATGCGCTCGATATCCTCCTCGTGCAACTGAGGCCGAGGAGCCGGTGCCTGTGGAGGGGCAGCAGGGGGTGAGGACGCTCCTATCACGGCACGAGGAGTCGTGCTAGGCAGGCCGCGTATGCGGCCTTTCGGCCGATTCACGACCTCCGGCGTATCCAGCCATCGCTTCAACCCCCAGTACTCGCAGCCGTACTAGTGGACGCTGATGGCTGTCCGGACTGCTGCTCGGACCCCCTTAGCTGTTCATACGAGGCCTGCAAAAATAGTGGTTTAACGATATGTTATGGCATTAATTAACGAAACAGACATCGAGGATAGAAAGAAACAGATTAACTTAAATAAATTGACTCACATCGATCCGCCGGGCAATATCTGAAATATAGTCGCCCGCCTGGTGCGTCTCGTCCTTGTCCTTCTTCCGCACGTGCGTCTGAGTATAGGTCAGAGCTATGACCTCATCCTCCTCTAGATCCGGGTGCTTGACCGCGTTCATATGTCGGACGATGTCGTGCGGCACCGATCCCCCCGTGTGCGTCGGATCTCTGTTCTGTCTGTTCTGAGCCCCGCTCTTACTCTTGGCATCCCAACCTGGATCCGCAGCCCACCGATCTATCATCTCCCCTCATACACGGTGAGATATCCAATGTGGGGGATATTTCGTCATGTCCGTCATCGGGGCACCCGCGGGCAGCGCCCTCTTCGCCCGGTCCCGTGCATCGTGGAGCCATCGGCGGTAATTCTTGCCGATGTAATTAAAGAAAGCCTGCTGCCCCAGTCCCTGCTGCTCAGGCGTATCAAACGTGAACCCCTCCTGTAATGCATTCAATAACACAAATTAACAACATAAAACAAACTGTAATTTAACATTTACTAACGCTGAAAAAAATACTTCACCGTACCAGCCACTCCTCCCATAGGGCCTCCCTCGCAGCGGCATCCCATTCCTTCCAGTACAGGCGTGGCTCGAAGAATCGGCCCTTCACAAGAACGCCGATCTTCGTCCTCGCCATATTCTCCAGGATCCTGCCAAATAAGTAATTAAATTAATTAATACAGTTCAAATATAAATTAACACCCAAAATTTTTATAAAACGAGGCATGAGGTGATATTTTTAGTACTTACAGGCCCTCCTGCGTGAGCGTAACGCTCTGTTTACGCTGGGGGTCGATGCGTACCCCGCGTGTCGGACCACGGCCTCGTCGAGATCCTACAAAACACAGACATTAATACAGTTCAAATATAAGGCTAGCGAAAATGTAGGAAACACCGTTATCAACTATACCTGAGGTAGAACCCACGGAAGATGGAGACGGCTGGGGCGACGGCGATGGCTGGGGCGACGGTGACGGCGACAGTTGGGGCTGGGCCCCCGATGGCTGTCCGCGATCACTCTGTGCCCCGTCATCAGTAGGCAATGACGAGGTGGGACTAATCGGGGAGGAAGCAGCTCGGCGTCCAGCCCGGCCACGAATAGCCCGTATCCTATCCATATCTGACTTCATATAGATTATATACAAAGACATTAACACGTGAAAAACAATAATTTAGGCATAAATCATCATCGGCACTATATATATATATATATGAACGAATGTGCAAAAACACATCAATAAACACCAAGTTCTAAAATGTTACTACATTTTTCCCGTGATGTTACAACATTACAAGTCAATCATTTTCAGTTTGCGAATCATCTTCATCACTATCCTCGTCGCCCTCTTCTTCGTGGGACTCGTCGTCCTCTTCATCTTCTAATTCATCCTCTTCATCAGTAGACTCGGTCACATCATCTCCAACACTTTCAACATCTTCCGCGTCATCATATACGACTTCTTCTCCCACAAGAAGTGTTGTTGGAAGAGGAAGATCGTCCTCCTCGTTGTTGACCTCAACAGGGAACAAGACACGTGGTTGGTCGGCTTGAAAGGAGTCTAGCTCACTGTCATATGTCACGGGCAATTTCTTGGACTTGATAGTTGTATACCAATGAGATTTGGGATTGGCGACGTCCTCCGCGTAAAAGACTTGTACAGCTTGACTAGCAAACACAAAGGGCTCGTCTGATGCAAGTCTTGACTTGACATTGACATCTACAATCCCTTGAGAGCTAACACGGATTCCTCTGCTGCATGTGACATCGAACCACGTACACTTGAACATTACCAGGCGGTTTTGGGAACCCAGATATGTTAGCTCAACAATCTCATCTAACTCTCCGTAAAAATCCATGCAATTCTCGGCATAACAGTCGCCGTTGACCAAGACTCCACTGTTTTGGGTTTGTTTTGTTCGGTCATCATCTTTTACGTTAAACCTAAACCCGTTGATGATATAACCTCCGTAACAGGATGTTTGTTTGTTAGGGCCTTCGGCTAGTAATTTCAAGCAGGAGGCCACTGGTCTATCCATTGACTGAACCTATTGTAGATGACGGTAAACATTAAGGATAAATCAGTATACTAATTGGCCACAGAACTGTATATAACACATAATATAATTTCGTTAAATAATCTTACACGGATTTTGAACCACTGTACAAATTGTGACTTCCGGTGAGATTCAAGTCCAGCGGGATCAGTGATTAAAGATTCCGCATCGAACTCACTGCAAACCAATATGCATCTAACTCGCTTAACACACTTTCAATTATGTACATCAATGTAAGTGAATTAAGACTTTAACTTACTCAACGAATGCCGAAACTTCATCGCAATTTAGAAGGGCATATATTGTTGCAGCACTGTACTCTTCATCTGTTAGCCATCGAGTATACGTTCGGCCGAACGGACTACCTGACTGCTTGAATATTGACAATTGCCCTTCCAAATTTGTGCTTGCTCCGGGATCATTTCGGCCTAGTTGATTTAACCTTGTACCAACATCCGAACCGAAATATTGACTACAAAAGTTTACAAGTTCTTCCATTACGTAAGCCTCCGCAATTGAGCCCTCAACCCGAGCCTTATTACGGACTTTTTTCTTTAAATGGAACATGAACCTAGAAGTTTAGGGAATCGAGTTAGGTGGAATATCAATGATAACAGATGTCGCATTAAGTGTAAACGAACAACTGTAACAATTTAAGGATTACCTCTCGAAGGGATACATCCACCGATATTGCACGGGTCCACCCATTTTAGCTTCATATGCCAAGTGAACAGGCAGATGCTCCATTGAATCAAAGAACGAAGGTGGGAAGATTTTCTCCAGCTTGCAAATCGTCACCACAATGTTCTTCTCAAGCACTTCCATGTTACTCACCCGGATCGTAGAAGAGCATATATCTCGAAAGAAATGAGATAATTCAGTCAAAGTCTCGCAAACAACCCGTGGCAACAGTCCCCGGAAGGCAATAGGAATGAATCTCTCCATGAATACGTGGCAGTCGTGACTCTTCATCCCTTGGAACTTGCATTCCGAAACATTGCAACAACGAGATATGTTGGACGCAAACCCATCCGGAAGCTTCAAATTCTTAACCCACTGACAGACCTTCTCCACTTGTTTCTTGTCTAGACAGTAAGGTGCTTTCGGAAGTATGGTCCTCCCACTGACTGTCCGAGGATGCAATTCACGGCGTACACCCAACTGTTGTAGATCCCTTCTCGCTTTAAGGTGATCTTTCGATTTGCCCTTGAAATTCATCACTGTGTTGAACACATTATCAAAAACGTTCTTCTCAATATGCATCACATCCATGTTGTTTCGGATAACGAGCGTCCTCCAGTAGGCTAACTCCCAGAAGATACAAAATTTTCTCCAGTTGTGCTCTTTCCCGAACCCTGCAATCTTCTGATCCGGCACACCCTTACCGTGTGGTATGTCAGTATCAAGTGCCTCCAGGTGTGAGAGTACTTCTTCACCAGATGGGTAGTCCAGCGTGACAACCTCACGCTCGATTGTCCCGTCAAATTTATCCTTCTGCCTACGAAACTGATGGCCCGGTGGCAAAAGCTTACGGTGACATCCGAACCACGAGGCCTTTCCGCCGTGCTTTAACGTATGACCGGGGTTCACGCCCATACAAGCAGGGCATGCTAGCTTCCCATGTGTGCTCCAGCCACACGTCATTCCCAATGCGGGGAAATCATGTATAGTCCACATCAAAGCAGCCCTCATCTGAAAATTTTGTTTAAGGGATGCATCATATGTTTCGACTCCATGATTCCATAATTGTTTTAACTCATCAATCAACGGCCTTAAATACACATCTATGTCCTTACCGGGACTCTTCGGCCCCGGAATAAGCAACGACAAGAACATATACGGCTTCTTCATGCACATGCCTGGTGGAAGGTTGTAAGGGACAATAATAACAGGCCAACAGGAGTAAGGCGTGGTAGACTGACCGAAAGGGTTGAACCCATCGGTTGCCAGACCAAGTCTAACATTCTGAACTTCCTGAGCAAAAACTGGATGCCTGCGGTCAAACTCCTTCCACGCCTCTCCATCAGCTGGGTGGGTCAGCACATCGGCATCGTTGCTGCGAGTCTCACGGTGAGCCCTCATATGTTCAGCCGTACTGGAGGAGTAGTACATTCTCTGAAGCCGTGGTGTGACCGGGAAATATCGCAATATCTTCCATGCAATGTTTTTCTTCTTCCCTTTGTCCGGTTTGTACCTCGAATGAGAGCACACTGGACATAATGACAAATCCTTATTCTCTTTCCAGAATAATACACAATCGTTATTGCACGCATCTATCCGGTCGTAGCTCAACCCAAGTTTCCTCATCATCTTCTTCGCGTCATAGTACGACGGCGGTAGCTTTTCACTTTCGGGCAGTATTTCTTTGATGAAGGTAACAAACTCGTTAAAACCTTTCTCGCTCAGCCCGTGGTCTGATTTCAACTGTAATAACCTACTAACCGCAGACAGCCGTGTGTGTTTCGGAGCTCCATCCCACAGCGGCTCTTCCGCAGCTCTCAACAACTCATAAAACTGATGAGCCCCCTCGTTCGGCGGTTGTGGCCTGTCGTTACCCCAGTCAACATTAGCATGCCCAACATCCATAATCATATCTCGGAAATCATATCGTGCCTCCTCCCTAACTTCAGTTTGACTAGCCAGGTTGGACGACAATACTATCGTTTCCCCGTGCTGCGTCCACCTTGTGTATCCACCCATAAAACCGTACCGACGAAGATGCCATTTTACTTCAATTCTTTTTCTCCAGTGCAACAACTCACATCTACCGCACGGGCACCTTATCTTATCAAGGTCAACATGTGCAGGATGCGCATAAGCGAAGTCGAGAAATTCGTCAACGCGACACTCAAAATCTTCAGCATTCTTCCTTTTCATCCAACTTCGATCGACTGACATGACGACTGAATTATCGTACTGTATACCACCTTCAATAATGACCAGTGATTAAGCATTGCCGATGTAAATATCAATGCATGAATGTTACAACACGTCTACATATTTCCCCTCCACTCTTGAACAGGTAGTGGTCCTATCCCATTCAGAAAAGCACATGTTTATAAAACAGTGAATAACTCATGCTTAGTCCGATGTCTGTGGAAAATTCGGCAGCACCTCCCCGCATTTCTCCAAGTACACCACATCGATTAGGTGTTCTAACATTCATCTAACCTTGCTCAGGAAGGTTTGACGGATGTTAGAACACCAGATCTGTATGCACCCGGAGAAACACACGAGAACGTGTACCAAATATCCACGACATAGAACATAAAGCATGAGTCAAAATACTGTTTTATAAACAATTAGCTTTTCCAAACTGTCCAAACTGGACATCCAAAGGCTCATTACAAGGCATTACTTTGTAATGAGTACCTTTGAACGGGAACTAAGGGTTTTTATGCATGCATGTGTTCAGAAATTGATAAGATATGCAAGAATCTTTCCGAAATATCAAAACTGCAGAATGATCGTTGCATATGTTATCAATTCCACATTAAATAGAACTCGTTGGCAACGAGTTGAACCATCTCGTTGCCAATGGACTTCTCAAAACAACAATTAATATAAAGAAGGCAGGGTTTGTAAAGAACGAGTAATTGAACCATCTCTGGGCAACATGGAGTAATTATGGGATGTACAAGGGCTAATTAGGGCTAATTAGGCTTAATTGGGTTATGTTAGGGCTAATTAATGTTAATGAGGGCTAGTTTCGGATAATTATAGCTAATTAGGGTTGATTATGACTAATTAGGGTTTAATTGTGCCGAGTAGTGATGATTAGTCCTAATTAGGGCTAATTAGGCTTAATTGGGTTATGTTAGGGCTAATTAATGTTAATGAGGGCTAGTTTCGGATAATTATAGCTAATTAGGGTTGATTATGACTAATTAGGCTTTAATTGTGCCGAGTAGTGATGATTAGTCCTAATTAGGGCTAATTAGGCTTAATTGGGTTATGTTAGGGCTAATTAATGTTAATGAGGGCTAGTTTCGGATAATTATAGCTAATTAGGGTTGATTATGACTAATTAGGCTTTAATTGTGCCGAGTAGTGATGATTAGTCCTAATTAGGGCTAATTAGGCTTAATTGGGTTATGTTAGGGCTAATTAATGTTAATGAGGGATAGTTTTGGATGATTATAGCTGACTAGGGTTGATTAGGACTAATTAGAGTTATGTAGTCCTAATTAGGGTTTAATTGTGCCGAGTAGTGATGATTAGTCCTAATTAGGGCTAATTAGGCTTAATTGGGTTATGTTAGGGCTAATTAATGTTAATGAGGGATAGTTTCGGATGATTATAGCTGACTAGGGTTGATTAGGACTAATTAGAGTTATGTAGTCCTAATTAGGGTTTAATTGTGCCGAATAGTGATGATTAGTCCTAATTAGGGCTAATTAGGCTTAATTGGGTTATGTTAGGGCTAATTAATGTTAATGAGGGCTAGTTTCGGATAATTATAGCTAATTAGGGTTGATTATGACTAATTAGGGTTTAATTGTGCCGAGTAGTGTTGATTAGTCCTAACTAGCGCTAATTAGGCGTAATTGGGTTATGTTAGTGCAAATTATGACTAATTAGGCTAACTACAATCAATATGCGCATAATTGGGTTCATTTGGGCTAATTTGAGGTAATTACAGCTAATTTGAATTTTATCAGGTTCTTAGGGTTAATTAAAACTAATTAGGCTCGTTAGAGCTAATTAGGGTTAATTGATTTACTAAAATATTGTTAATCAGGACTAATTAGGGCTAATTATAGCCAGCGCTGGAGCCACGATTAGATTCCTGGGGGTGCATGCTAAAAATGTCGCATTAACCTAACTAACCTAAATTTAATGCACATTCAACAACCTCAATTCCGACACCTCATATAGGGTGTCGATATGGTGTCCGATACGTTTCTGACACCTCCGGACACGTGTCAGACACATACCGACACGTGTCTGACACATACCGACACGTGTCCGACACCTTTGGACACGTGTCCGACGCCTCCGGACACGTGTCCGATGCCCAGCGACACGCACCTCCGGACACATCGGCATACGTTAATTTGTTTTCTAAATGTCGGACACCGTCGATCAGACGTGGTGTCCGTGTCTGCGCTAACTAACAGGTATCTCAATCCAATTGGGTCCCATCCTCCGTCAACAATCTCAATTCTCAATTCTCAAATGCTCAATGCAATAAAAATTAACAAAAATCACACATTCAATCCAATTGGGTCCCATCCTCCGTCAATAATCTCAATATCTCAAATGCTCAATGCACAATTAACAATCTAAAATCATCAATTAACAACCTAAAATCATCAATTCATAATCGCAATTACTTCAAATGCACAGCTAATAACCTAAAATCATCGATCAATAATCACAATTATAAAACGCACAATTAACAACCTAAAATTATCAAACAAATGAGCAATGTTCAAATTTTTTAAAAACTGTTCAAAATTCACATATCCGATGCGCTTGAATTATTTCAATTTAGGGTTCGATTGTATTAGGGCATTCAATTTAGGGTTCAATTAGTTTCATTTAGGGTTCGGTTCGATTAGGGCATTCAATTTAGGGTTCAATTACTTCAATTTAGGTACAATTAGGGGGTTCTATTGATTCAATTTAGGGTTCGGTTGATTTGAGGCATTAAATTTAGGATTCAATTAGTTCAATTTAGGGTTCAATTAGGGGGTTCTATTGATTCAATTTAGGGTTCGGTTGATTTGAGGCATTCAATTTAGGGTTCAATTAGTTCAATTTAGGGTTCGGTTGGATTAGGGGGTTCAATTAGGGTTCGGTTAGATTGGGGCAATCAATTTAGGGTTCAATTATGACTAGGGTTTAGGGTTTAGGGTTTAGGGTTTAGGGTTTAGGGTTTAGGGTTTAGGGTTTAGGGTTAAGACCACATTTTCTTTAACATCTACCAATTTATCATGGGAAAATTCGTAACTTCTAACTCTTGAACACCTTCTAAGGGGCCATGAAGCTAATTTATGTGTTGGTGTTATCGTATTCCCCAAGCCTTTTTTTAAAACCAAAAGGTGAACCCTCCTCCAAGAGTCGATCAACCCCGCCAAGCCAAGCATACGAGTTACGAGAATCTACAAACCCTTCTCATTATATACTGCATTTACCGGGTAACATAATATCAAACCATATGATTACCAAAAAAAAAATCAAACCATACGAGTTACGAGAATCTACAAACGGTAAAGAGATGATTCTGAATATCTAAAAGTCGATCATGAATATCTAAACTTACAGAAACTTGGGCTGATTTGAAGATAGGCGGCACGGTTGTGGTGGCGGCGCGGTTGTGGTGGCGGCGCAGCAGTGGTGGTGGCGTCGCAGCAGTGGTGGTGGCGCAGTGGTGGTGGCGTCGCAGCAGCGGTCCTTCGGTTTTGAAGATGGGCGGCAGTGGCGGCGTCGGAGGCGGTGGCAGGATATATTCCGTCGGGGGCTAGGTTGCCGGGGATGGCGACGGAGGATAAATCGCCGGTGAGAGAGAGAGAGAGAGAGAGAGCAACGGGAGAAAGAAAAGAAGAAGGGGATCTGATCTATTTAAGGCTTTTACCGACGGAAAATACCCGTCGGTACAAGTCCGTCGGCAAAACCCTACTTTCACCGACGGGTATTTTTACCGACGGAATTATTCCGTTGTTAAATAGTTGTACCGACGGAACACACCCGTCGGTAAAAGTTCGTCGGCAAAACCCGACTTTCACCGACGGTTATTTTTACGGACGGAATTATGCCGTCGGTAAATAGTTTTACCGATGGACGTTACCTGACGGGTGTATTCCGTCGCTGAAAATACTTTTAGAGACGGAATTTTGTCCGTCGCTAAACGTCCGTCGCTAATTCCCTCTTTTCTTGTAGTGTTTGTCCATCAAGTTGATATTACATCTTGTTATCCAATATATACTGCCAGTATAATCAGTTTAAAACATCTTTTATAAGTATCTAATTCTCACCGAACACTACAGTTTGGTATTGCAGTAATAAAGATGAAGAAACTATTCTAGAGAAAATTGGCGCACATAAAATACAGTGTGTAAGTGCATATATTGAAGTTGTCAAATAGCTTGTAGTATAATTTATGGCATGTATATAAGTGTAGGAAGTGTGAGATAAAAGTTAGGAAGTGAGAAGAAGTTTGAATTAGAATTAAGTGATATTAACAAAAGTTCCAAATTTGTAATACAAAAAATATCTAAAAAGTAAAGTGCCTGATGAGAAGGAGTAAGGATTAATATATCGATACCAAATTTTTTAGAATTGAATGACTTAAGAGTTTAAATATGGTATCTTTAAAAATCTATAATCAAATGAATTCAAGAGACCTAGTAGGGCACATATAAAAACTCAATTGTTTAGGTAATAAATACAATAGTTGTATCTTTCAAAAATCTTGCTAAATTTTCTACCATTCACTTTTAAAGTTTTGCCCTTTTTTCCAATAAGCATATCCACTAAAGTTTGAAATATCATCATTTAGGACTTTCAATGCCGTCCATTATCCGTCTTGTTTCTTTTTATATAGTGATGGGTATTTCTTGTAGCAATGGACGTTGGGGTTTAAAATTTCCTTCCATTTTATTTTCTTTTGGTAATGATCTAATATTAATCTTATTTGAAAGTTGAAGTACCGAGCAAGTCCTTTTACAAAATTTCTTTTCTAAGCTCTAAATTTCAAGTACAATTTGTCTAAAACTACGTGTAGACACCCCATTTTTGTAGTTTTATTTTATCTTTTTCAGGCTTTATCAATAAATAAAGTTTATTATTTAATGTTGGGTGCAAATATGATAATAAGTGATAAGCCTTATTTACTGAATTCAGCTTAGTCAGTCCAGTTCAGTAGTCTATCTGTCAGTTCAGTCTAGTCAGTTTAGCTCAAATTAATCACGGCCAATCCATTGGATAACTAACGTAGTTAGTTAGGGTTAACCCTAGTTAGGTTAGAGTCAAGAAGGTAAGTTTGACTGAGAGACTTGAGAAACAAAGTGATTAGTGTGAAAATGGAAAGTGTTTCCCACATCTGGTATTATCCGTGACAGTTGATTAAGATAATTAGCTATTTTGGAATATGATAATGCCTTGAAATTTGTAAAAAATATATAAAATTCAAGGGTAAAACTAGCCAGTTTTCGACTAACCGAACGTTCAATTGACTTTTGTCAATTTGCGATTTTATCCAATATTCTGATTTATCTCTAGTCTTGAATCTTATTAGATTTTACGACTCTGAGCACTACAAAAGGGGACTTGCTTTCATTTTCAGGGGGTCCAGAAGCTTATTCTCCTTAGAGCTTGTATACCGTTTCTTTGAGAAGCAATATTCTTGCTTTCTCGAGAATCTTAGCCCTCCAAATTCAGTTATAAAGTTCTTTAATCTTTGCATCGTGGATCATTCATAGAACATCCTCAAGTCTTCATGGAAAGCTACATCAAATGGTAACTTTTAACAATTTTCTAGCTTAGGGATCATATAGATTGTCTCCCTTTCCCGTAGTTGCATTTCAATTCAGAAATATAAAAAAGAGTCTTTTACATTTTTGAGTCTAGGTCTAAGTCTTGAAATGTAGACTACTTCCCGTAGGATCAGAGTTGAACTACGACGGTTTTGATTCCAATTAGTCCGATCAGATAACTAGACAGGTTGACCTATGCTGTGAAGTTCAAGCAAAAAATCTAAAAATTAACTTGGGGTGAGTCTTATCATATTTTACATGTTATGTGTTCTTAAGGTCAAAATTCAATTAAAACGAAGTAGAGATCGAAAGGGCGCGATGGGTACCTAACACCTTTCCACTGCGTAACTTAGTTCCCGAACCCCTCTCTTGGTTTCGACTAATTAGTTCTTCTTCATGGACACCTTTGAGTCAGTTTAGGGTTTTTCTTACTTTTTCTTCCTTAAATTAAATAATATGCGAATCCATTAAATCCTTTTTGAGTGGATTTTTGCCGAGGCGGTCCACCACAATATGATCTTAGTGTTATTTTATTTTTCCTTTTTTTGTTAAACAATCCATAGTGTATTCTAAAGCCTTCTTGATAGTGTAATCTAAAGCTCTCTTTTGTTTTAACTTGACATGACCTTGTTAATCTTAATGGCGTACTCCCTCCGTCCCTAATTAATTGATCATATTTCTTTTTTGGACTGTCCCAAAAAAATTGATCACTTTCGAAATTAAGAAAGATTGCATATGTGTTTTTTTTCATGTTTATCCTACTTTTTTATTTTATTTCTCTCTCCACATTTAATCCTCCACGAACATATTTTTCTCTTTCTTTGCCCACTTTCTTCTGTCCTTCTCTCTTTCTCTCTTTTATGGTAAGATATGAAACTCATAAAATATGACTCATATCCTAAATAAATATGCAAGTCAAACATGATCAATTAACTAGGGACAGAAGCGGTATTGGACTATTAATTTTGTTATGCATGTAATTCAGCATCTAGTTATCACAAGATTTTCATTTTTAGCAAATATCATTTATATGATAATACTACATCTACTCATCTAAAAAGCCAATATGGTCCCGATAAATTTAAGTTTGCAACACACGCAATAGTAGATGCAATAGATGGTCCAAGTTAGAAAAAAAAGAAGAAAGAATATGATAATACATGGACTTAGGAATGGTCTTCTAAGGAGTAGTAGAAATTAAGGGTTTTTTTTTTTTTTTTTTTTATCATTTTTGTATATGCAAGTTCTAAGGTTAAGTTTTGATATAATTTTTCTTTTATTATTAAAGGTGATCTAAGACTCATACGGTGGTGATCTGAGACTTACACGGTGGAGCTTGACCAACGTCCGTTTTGATTAAATTCATGTTTTTTTCTCACTAAAAGATTCGTCACTCAACTTTTGACCTATTTAGTGATAAAATATGTAAATTTACCCAAAAACTTTGTAATCGGTTACCAAGTTAATCGGTTTTTACAATAGGTTTCAAACATAAAAACGAGTGAAAAATGAAATCTTAATAACATGGTCTTGATGATTACATAAGCATTGCTCTTATAGAATATACACTTGAGAATGCCGTGTTTTCAATGGTCGTAGTGTGTCCTTAAATAAATGCTATTGAGTTTGTTATTGCACTTTCAAATTTGATACTCTATTCATCCCTAATTAATTGATCATATTTATTTTTTGATCACTTTCGAAATCAAGAAAGATTCTATAGGCATTTTTACATGTTTACCCTTCTTTTACCTTTTTAATTCTATTTCTCTCTTCATATTTAATCCTCCACGAACCCATATTTTTTTCTCTTAGCCCACTTTATCCCCTTCCTCTTTCTTTCTCTTTCTTGGGGTAAACTAATGTAGGACTCATATCCTAAATAAGCATGCAAATCAAACACTATCAATTAATTAGGGTCGGAGGGAGTATTATTTTGTCAAGTCAAGCTTATTAAGTATTAAATATTAGAAAAAAATTTGTTGAAATTATTTGTTAATAAAACGCAGATAGAACTCATCAACAATTCCAAGTTCAGGGTAACTTGATTCAATGCAAGTTGTTTGTCTTTAAAAATTGTGTAACTCGATTGTTTGCAAAAATATTTTTTTGTAGAAAATATATGTACAAAAAAGGGTTAAAACTTCTTAATGTAGATATAAATCAAATCATTTTTTATGGAGATTTTTAACGAGGAGTCAAAAAACACCCTTAATTATAACAAACTCTTAACATTCAAACAAGGTATTGTAATGAAAGAGAGTTCAAAAAAGACTTTTGATTTTATACAGCTCTCAAAGTCAAAAAGGTGTTTTAGAGAAAAAGGCTTAAAACTATGCTGAAAGTCAAAAAAGTACTTGGTTAAAACAAACTCTAACTTATACAAAAAGGGCATTTCAAGTAATAAAGATTTAAAAAGGGTGTTTTCAAGAAAAAAATTGTTTAGCTATCTAGCACCTTAGGACCATATTTATATGATGGTGACCCATCCCCGTTTTGGCTAAATACATACTCTTTTATCTATACTACATATAAAAGTACAAATGTTGTAAATCATTTTATTCCAATTTTGTCCTTCGTTAATCACTCTAATAACAATCATACCCTTCCATCAATACTACTATTAAATACGAATTTTTGTAATCATTTTCAGTTTTGCCCTTAATTAATTATTCCAATTACTACCTTACCCTTCCCTAATTATGTGTTTTGTAACGCGTTTAATAAAAATTGGGTAAGAGAAAAACAAAGCTAAGAAATAGAAAAAAAAAATCCGTAGTTATTTTTGTGATGCGTTTAATGAACATTATGTCATATATATAAGAAAACCCTTGAAGTCGAAGAGAAAAACAAAGCTAAGAAATAAAATTAAAATTTGGGAACAAAAAAAAAAGATAAAAAAGAGTTAAAACCTCAAAATCTATATCTATACTACTTATATCTATATTTATTTACTTATCTACAGTACCTATAAAAGTACGAATGTTGAAAATCTTTTTATTCCTTTTTTGCCCTTCGTTAATCACTCTAATAACAATCATGCTATGTCATAAATATCATTATTAATTACTAATTTTTAAATCATTTCCAGTTTTTGCCCTTCGTTAATCACTCTAATAACAACCATGCCCTTTCATAAATATCATTATTAATTACTAATTATTACTAATGTTTTAATCATTTTCATTTTTGCCCTTTGTTACTTATATCATAGTTTAAGAAAACCCTTGAAATCCAAGATAAAAACAAAGCTAATTACAAAAACAATGGGAACGAAAAAAATTACTACAACAAAAAAAGAGTTCAACCTTCAGAATCATCAGTTAGAAAAAGAAAAACAATTACCGAAAAAACGAAAGCCAATAAAACCAGATATACCCAAAAAAAAGTTAGTTGAAATCCTGGCGCCAAACAACACAGCCAGAAATGGTTTCAAAGACTCTTCCCTTTTCTTCTTCGGTTCATGCATCTGTGGACTCTTCCTTTTCCTTCTCGGTTCTTCAATATCTCTCATCTTTCTTCATTCATTTCTTTGTACAAATGTCTACATGCATGCGTTTGCAATTCCACATCGCTAATCCTCAAAAAAGTTTTTCTTCCCAAGGCCTTAGTTCTCTCCGCCTCCTTCCAGTGTGTCGCTGGCTTTCTTTGGCTATAATTTTCGGTTCTTACTGCAAGCACATCCAGGTTGGGTATTTTCTTGTATAATTTAGATTTTTCCGAATCGTTTCCATCTCTGTCTGATTTTCTTTTGGATAATTTTGTGATTGGTTTAGGGAGCTCATCGAATTGTGGCCCGACGGCAATCTTCAGGTCTGTTTTATACAAGGAAATATTGCCAATTTCGTGTATTAACAAGTCTCAGATTGTAAATTTGGTTATTTTTCTTTGTTTGTAGCTGCTAGGGCTATGCTCCAATCTGCTTAGGCCTTTGTGGAGTTTTACATTCACCGGTTCTATCTTCGTACCCAGGTAATTAGTTGGACTAAATTGTGTTATGACTTTGATTTGATTTAGTTATATCTCAGTTTGGTGCTGCCTTCATTTCATATAATGGACTTCTTCTCGACTTCACTTATGTGATTTCATCTCTGAAATTAAGAACGTATTAGCAAGTAAAGCGTTTGCATCACACCTATTGAGCCACTGTCAAGTCGCCAACTTTGAGGTAGACCTGCATATAGTACTTCAAACCATTGACATTATCTAGCAAGTCTACCACCTTTTAAAAGGAAGTAGCTATAGATCTATGGAAGAGGAACTTTTGCTACCGTTTAAGTTAGCAAATAAGGATTAGATTAGGAGCCCCGATCTTGAGTTAAGTTCAGAATGGCTAATTCGTGTGGCTTTGTGGCATGACTTTGCTTACGATGTGCCTTTGGATAGTATCGTATGATTATGAGGTAGGAGAGTCATGTTTTTTATTTCATATCATGGTTACTCAAAACACTCCATGTTTGCCTCTGAAACAGTAAAATTGAGAACGTCGTATGACTAAATTAAAAAGCCTTCACAAAAGGCATAACATTTGAAAATCACTTTTCAGCCGTGAAGTGTTAAAACTTTTAAGTGGAATGTTCATTATGATGATAAGTAGTCAATTAGGAGAACTGCTATGTCACTACAGGATATACTCTTCTCATGCTACATTATTTATTTTCTCCGTCCTGGGACGTAGATATTCTAGATAATTTGGGCGTTCTTTATAAATATAATGTTTGTCATTTCTGCATTTTTCTTCCTGTATTCTCTTTCTACTTCTGACAGTGACCCTACGACTCATTGAAATTTTTCTGCTTCTAAGAGTCAGTGTATGTTTGAACTTGGGGTTGGATGAGAATTATTTCGTTCCGGGTTGCTAAAAATGACCGTAAGGATGGGGTGGAGCAGGTGTTACAAAAAACATTAATGAAAAGAACTAAGCACGCAGTTTATAGCATAATAACATCAATAGTCAAGTTAGCTAGATATTAAAATATCCCTCAAACTGTCATGAACTAATACCTTATAGTTTATGTTTGGAAATCTCTGATTCAGTTGACTGCTGTGTCAATCCTAGGGTATTGCTATTCCCACGGTAATGAGTAATTTGAGCTGTAACAGAAAAAGGGTTTGCCTTTGTAGATAATATGTTCACTGTTATCCTCTAAAACTTCTCGAATGTAAATTAGGTTACCAAACCACATCAGACAGCCCCTACATCTTCTTCTAATTCGTCAATTCCCCACCAATAGCGTCCAGAAATTCCCACAGCCTTTGCAACTTTCGAGCAGATCCCCCTAAGCAATCACAAATTAGATTCCCATCGGTTCTGCAAATGCCATTAGCATGCACCACACTATCACATTTATCTCAATCATCTCTTGCCTTCAGGTACAGAATACCAATCCAACTGTCCTTCATCCAGTACATAGGGGAGCAACCATGTTTCCACCTAAAGCCTTGCAGTTCTTGAATACTCTTTGTACTTCAAAATTAGTACAACTCACAGGGGCTGGTAAAAAAATTGTGTTGAACACTCGGTTTGGCATCACCAACTTAAAGTATAACGAAGTCACGCACCATTCCTTAGTCCCGTTGTACAGCTTAAAGCAATCCATTAATAACAATTTGTAAGTCACCTACAGCCAATCCAAGAAAACTAATACATATTGCCTTATATAAGGATTGACCGCTAAGTTCATTAAGGTTTGGAAACTAGCAGGTGTAATACTGAGCCCTTAGGGCATTACCTTATACTCAAAATGTCCAAAACAAGGGGAAAGTTGTTAACCAAGCACTTATAAGCAACAATTGATCTTCATGCAGTATAATCATATCTTCAATCAAATTGGCACCGTGAGGGGTAGGTACTTGAGAGGGGAGACAACAAAAGACAGAGGGTGTACTGTCATGAACTAATACCTTATAGTTTATGTTTGGAATTCTCTGGTTCAGTTGACTGCTGTTTTAATCCTAGGGTATTGCTATTCCCACTGTAATGAGTAATTTAAGTTGTAACAGGAAAAAGAGTCTGCCTTTGTGATTGTGATTTGTGGAGACCATAATTTAGTTCATCATTACTTAGTCCCTTTTTTCTTCAGGTGGCTATGGCAACAATGCACCTATCCTTAGAAAGAATCTTCTTGTTGTACAGAGAGCCCGAAATATCATGTCATTAACATAGTTGATGTATGCGAACAAAGCATTCCTATTTCTGAAGCAAGAGATTCATATGTAGATAATATGTTCACTGTTATCCTCTGAAACTACTCGAATGTAAATTAGTTTACGAAACCACATCAAACAGCCCCTACATCTTCTTCTAATACGTCAAGTCCCCACGAGTAGCTTCCAGTGAGTTAGGGAGAATATTATGGATTTGCTCATATAGTTTGTTGAACATATTTCTCTTAGAATTTGCCTCAGTGCTCCTTTAACCACTTAGTTAATTAAATGAATGTCATCACTTCCCAATTGAGTCGAGCAGAGCATGCTTACATACTTATCATGTTTTTCTCTCACTGCATTAATCAGGTTTGATGATATAGGGTTGCATGCCCGCATATAAGTCATCCATGACGTAGTTATACGTATAAGTGCATTGCATCGAAACATCTTAAAACACCCCGTTGTACCAAAATAAAAAAGATGTCTTTGAACAGAATTATTTCATCCTCAATTGCAGTTCTGTACAGTTGTAAATAAGTCACTTCGCTTGCGTCCTTCTCAAGTTTTAATTCGACGCCTTCATAATTCAGGAAGCACTTGTCTTTGGAATTTCCATCCTCACCTATGGTTTTCTTGCGGTTACTTCTGATCCCATTTGCCTCTGAAATTAACACTCATAAACGTTAAGCTTTGTAACAAAGGCTGCTACTGCTCAAGAAATTCCTGCTACCAAACATCTTTCTACCCCTCAATTGGATGAGCTTAAAGCCTTTGCCACTCAAAAGAAATTCAGTACTCATGATCGCACTGATCAAGAGACAGCACAACCAAGAAGTTAATAGAGAGTATAGCCCATCCTTTGATTCTTGAACCCAAGCAATTGGGAATTGGGCTTCCTAGACTAACTAAGAGGCATGATATGGAAAACTTCATGCCCTCTTCAACATACTCACACTTGGCTATTTTGGCACAATGAACTTACTGTTAATTTTTCTCCAACTGTGACAAAGATATGTCAGATTCTATTTCTTTTGCTGCTGTTTCTGCTTTTCTACAGGCATTGTAGGAGTAGTAGTTAGTGCAAAACCACTCTCAAGCATCAGGAGAAGCAAAGATGGGACTGTGCATAAGAGGCGAGAAATCATCGTGATGGACAATGAGTATTTCCGCTAAAACTAAGGCCATCTAATGCTATAAAAAAAGGGAAAATAACTAATGTTGATTATGTAATGCAGGTCAACTTTCACAACGATAACGCTTTGGGGTGACTTGGCAACCAACGAAGGTAAAAATTTAGAGGCCAAAGCTGAAGAACAACCAATCATTGCGGTAGATAATGTCAAAGTGACAGAATATCAAGGTAACGTATCTTCAAATTTAAGTGGTTTCACACATAATTTTAAAACGATTATAAAACGAGGAACATAACACTTTTCAAACATGTTGCAAGTGAACCTCAATTGTCACTATCATTCATCAGCACGCTACAAATTAACCCAAAAATCAAGGAAGCGACTTTGATCAGAAAATGGTAATATACATTCTTTTTAAACATGATATAAACCGAATGAAGCGTTACACAATGCAAAACTCTCGTATTTTCTAACTTCAAACGCAGGTTGCAAAAGGAAAGCCCATGTCTATCACCACTCGGAAAGATCAGAGATGCAACAGCTGTAACCCTTGAAGAAATCCTGACAAATGCACCAAAAATAACTCAGGTAAGATAAGTACACACACACATATAGGTACGCTACTTTCATCACTAGAAGAAATGGAAGGCAAAGAATTCATCTTCATCATTAAGATGGACAAAAAGAATGGAGATGACAGAAACCGAGCAAGGTTGATAGCACAAGAAGTGCAAGAGTACAACACAGCAGAACTACATGACGATCCTGTTCACTACAACCATGCAAAAAAGAAGCTCAAATTTGATGAAGGCTGAAAGGAGATTATTGCATCTTCTGATTCTGCATTTTCATGTTAAAATATGAAGTTTACATATTTCGAATTGTTTCTTTGACTTTCTCCATTTGCTCTTCTCTTCGCCAACAACTAAATACATTATAATCTTGCAAAACTACTTCGGTCACATCCACGTGCGTTGCACGTGCTTCATACTAGTAATAATAAATGTGGCAGTCCCTCAATCTTTTCGTCCTTCAAATGCGGGAGGTCCGTCATAGCTGCTGCGAGCAAATAATATGGTCTTGAATTACAGATTCGGATCATCTAAGACTATGAAAATTAGGGAGAGAAAGAAGGGGGTTGTAGCTCCATTTTGTGAATGCTGATATGCCGCTTCTTATGCTTTGTAGTATGTTTTCGACTGATAAAAGAACTTTACAAAACGCATATAACAACTATTCTAGATGTTATGCTGAGAGTGTCTGTTTTCGCACCATGTTATATTTGTCTACACTCTCATCTATTATTAAAAATGCATCAAAAATAATTTACTGTACTTTTTAATGACAGAAAAACATGAATATATCATACAAAGCAACGTAACATCAAAAGCTCTCAACAAACTACGTTACAGCCTACCACGTACGTACGCCGTTGAATCAATCTATAATCTATCTGTAATAGTAATAGTTGGCTGTGACACCATTCTTTTCTTTTTGTCAAGTAATACTAATACTTGTACTTGGAACAAGAAGATGAGTTTGACTCCCAAACTATAGACATGTTATCGTTGGGGACCTTTTTTATTTATTTATAAAGGTCCTTCTTATTCATTAAAGTTCAAACATAAACATCTCTACCGTTATTTACATTCTCTTAAGGTCCACTTTAAGCCTCATCTGTGAATACATATACTCTATACATCAAGTCTCATCTGTGAATACATATACTCTATACATCAATATGCATGGGGGACTTTAGGAGAAAAGTCAGACAAAAGACCTTCTTTCTTTCACACTACGTAAACTTTGAGGTGAGAAGTAAAAATATTTCAGTTCCGGACAAATTTTAGTATCCTGTTTTTTTTATACCTCTTGATATTATCAAGAAAGTTGTTTCATTTACCAAAAATCACGAAGATAGGTATTGAGATGTTTCATAATAGGAAAAACAGATGATAGAAAAACTCCCCCAACTTATTTTTTTTTCGAGGAGATAATAATAACAAAATATGTCGTCTTCATAATTTTGGGTTTGATTTTTTCATTTCAGAATTTTCAATACTTTAATAATACGTGTTCACACGTTCTGAATGTTGACACCCATATCATTTTTGTACCATAATTACAAATTAAAGTTTCATGGTGCACTCTTAGAGTCCGTCTGTGATTGATTTTAAAATTCAGGTTTCAGCTTAAATCTTAGTTAATTTTTAAAATCAGCTGTAATCTACTTTAAGAAAAATCAGTTTGTTGTGTCGTAAAAGTAATTGTAAATTAACTTATAGCTACAAAAAGTTTGTGGATACAAAGTGCTTGAATCCAAAATGACCATAGTAGGAAACTTAATAAATATTCACTATAATATACAAACAAATTATCAAAAATGCTATTTTCACCTACCTACAAAACTTAGTTATTTCTTATTTTAAATTAAAATCATCTGCAATCTCACATTAGTGCTTATAGTACAATAACTTTCCCATATTAGTTAAAGGGTATATTTGCACCCAAAAAAAGGAAAAAACAGTTAAAGGGTATGAAATATTCTTCCGTGAGAAATTAATGGTAGTATGGTAAATTAAAAGGTCAAATACAAAAAATAGAAAAGTGACTATTTCATGATCCTACTTTTGAGATCGGTTTTTAAGTTTTTTAGGCAGATTAAATCTCTTGATCTTATTTGTCAAACATCTACATACTTTATTTAATATAAATTAAATCAATTCCAAACACCTCTTAGTAAGTAATAGTATTTGTTATAATGTCTCATCTGGTCATCCTGAAGTTTGAATTCAAAATTTACCATAATTAGGAACATCATTAAATCTACTAAAAACCCTGAAAACATCATTTGCTTTTTCTGAAAATTTTCTATGCTGCACCATATCTACGGACTCAAGTTCTATGGTGCATTCTTAGTTATTTGATTTTTCCGTTCAATTTTTAAAGTTTAAATCGAACTTCACCAATAACCCGATTCACGCTTTGATCGTTCCAAAAATTATCTGGCCTTGGTCTATAGTTTTAACCATTTCATACTAAAATCTGTTCGAATCCTTTGTTTTTGCATTTCATACTACAAAAATGGCGAAGCATAATGAACCAGAAAAGTCAAATGAGAGGAGTCCACGTGCTGCTTTGTCTCCTACTGTTAGTAACTCTGGCTTAGAATAGTGCAAAACTTGATTCTCTCTTCCCCAGTCTCACTTAACCTGAAAATACACGAAAGACATCAACCCCAAGTTAAACGAATATTTCAAGGAATCAATCATCGCCTTCTTCCATTAATAGACATGCAACCATTAGCGCACCACATGTAATAACTCCTAGTGTGGGAGTTTTTAAAGCTTGCGGAGAAATGAGTAGTACTTTCCTCATTGTATTCTTCTTGTTGGGTGTTTCTGCTTGGAACTTGAAATCTGTTTCAGCTCATAAAACAGTCAATGGTGGTGGTGGTGGTGCAATTGGGGAGCAACCCCTGTCAAAGATTGCCTTACACAAGGCTGTTCTTGCACTCTGTGAGTCGGCTTCTGTTAAGGCTTACCCTTCTCTTCTTGGCTTGAAGTTAACAATGAGCCTAGAATCTCCCATCATTGCCAGGTCCTCGGCGTCTCTCGACGACCTGTGGGACTTTACAAAGGCTTTAGACTGGTAGCTAGATCAAGGGGGTTCTTTGGCCACACCGGCACCTGTGGACCCCTCGGTGACGTGTCACTTTCAGGGAGCGCCACGTGTCAGTTGATGACATTAGCATCTCAACCTCTATAAATATGGGCCTTGAGAATTCATTTGGGACTCTTCAACATTTTCAGAACTCATTTTCACTTTCTCACTCTAGACTTCTAAAGAGAGAAACACACAAGACCTTAATTCTGGACCTAAGTATCGGACTGTGAATATCATCATGTATTCACTCCACGCCCGCCCTCGTAGTACTGTCATTCATCAGGCTCTGTCTGGAAAGCTCTTGGTCTCTGCCCTTACTCCATCATTATATTGTTCCACATCAACATACTTAGCATCTGACTCGAATTGCATTCCTTGTGACTCATCTACATCGATTGCGAACCTACTTTCCTTGGCATCACATAGTTATTTTGATAACATGACCATAAATAGGACGAGAGAGAGACGGGGGAGAAACTTTGTTTACTAGATTTTTTTCAAGGAGATAATGATGACATAATATGTCGCGTACATATTCTTTGGTGCCACTTTTTCGTTTGAGAATTTGCCATACTTTAATATACATTCAGACATTTTCAATGTTGTAACTTATATCAGATTTGTACCATGAATACATATTAAGACTTCACATTTCACTCTTAGTAATAATAGTCTGTTATACCGTCTCATCTCGTCATCCCTAAAGTTTGAATTCAAAATTCACCAAAACTGTGGCACATCATCAAATCCACTAAAACCTGGAAAATTGTGGAACATCATCAAATTCACTCAAGTTCTATGGTGCATTCTTAGTTAATTGCTTTACTGTTCGATCTCTAAAGATTAAACTTGAAATTCACAAAGAATGCAGCGCATCATCAAATCTAGTAACCGTGCATTCATGCCATAATTAAGACTTATGTCTAGAATTCCCGTTAAAAAGTTTACTGGATGCCCGTGTTAATGCTGCTTCATTATCACATAGTACATAAGTAGTAGGCATTGGTTTAGGCCACAGAGTAGTCTCTGTTAGGAGATCTCTAAGTCATTCCGCCTCCTTTGTTGCCATTATAAAAGCAAGATTTTCAGACTCTATAATAGAATGTGAATTCTTGGAACCCCAAGAAATAGCACACACCCATGGTAAAAGTACAACCACTTGTGGACTTTGTTTCATCCAAGTCTGTGATCTAGTTTGCATCTTAGTACCATTTCAATACGGCAGAAAGTTCCTTATAACTTTATGCAAATTTCATTGTGCCCTTAAGGTGCCTTAGTATCCCAAACACCATTCCAATGGACTCGTTATGAATTATGAGGAAATTTACTCATAACCCAAGGGCATCTGTGTTATTTCCTGAATAAAGGGATAATGAATGTATTAAAATCAAAACTCAGAATTACCAAGTGAAATTTCCCTTGATCATAATGAATGTGTCAAAATAATTGAAATAGGCTTAATCTGCTTATATTTCACCCTTCAGAGCCTTTTGGGTATGTTTCTGGGAAAAATTATTCAAAGGCGCGTCACAGAAAGTTGTGTTCATACCCAGAAATGACAGATATGTCATTTACCAAATGTAACTTGGCTCAAGAACACCTTAACGTCATTCTGGGTAGGCCAATCCGTGGTTAGCGTTAGCCACGAAATTGGTTAGAACCCTGTGTTTTATCTGGCATCCGCATTAAAGGTTCTTTTTTGTTGGCAGGTACTCGACAGATTTTGGCATGTTTCACTTCTGCATAGCAGATACTGAGCATGACTGGAGGAAGGGCTCTGAACAGTACAATTTCATCGAGAAATGCCTTGCATCAGCAGACAGACAAAAACAACCCTGGCTGATATTTGCTGCCCATCGTCCCCTTGGTTACACTTCCAACGAATATTATGCCCAGGAGGGTTCGTTTGAAGAGCCCATGGGAAGAGAGAACCTGCAGAGGCTCTGGCAGAGATACAAGGTGGACATTGCCTTTTACGGGCACGTTCACAGTTACGAAAGATCTTGCCCTATTTACAAGGTACACAACCTATCTATGTACAATTGCAGCAATTCTAGTTTATGTATTCTCGTCGAACTCTAGAAGGATATATATATGAATAGCCAAGTTCACTTCTCCTCCTTGGTGGGCAATTTGCATGCAAGAGCCCGCGGCTTCCTCTGTCGTCCTGCTAAGTTCCTAAAGGTCCTAGGTTGAAAACATTCTCTCAATGGTTTATCCACACAAGATTGGGTGACAGCCCTTGGCTAGCTTATGAGCATATTTAATTTTACCTCTTGTGTTAGTCACATATGCCATCTCCTGATCTTTTTATGATCTTCGCTGCTAATGCAGAATAAATGCGTGAACTCTGAAACGTCCCACTATTCTGGCATTGTCAACGGGACAATCCATGTTGTTGCTGGTGGAGGCGGAAGCCATTTGTCAGCGTTTAGCCCGGTTAATACCATTTGGAGCCTTTTCAAAGATTATGACTTTGGATTCGTCAAACTCACGGCTTTTAACCACTCATCCCTTCTCTTCGAGTACAAGAAGAGCAGTGATGGGAAGGTTTATGATTCCTTCACCATCTCCAGAGACTACAGAGATGTGTTGGCCTGTGTGCGCGATGGTTGTGAACCCACTAAATAGGCATCTTGAAAATGAAGTGCAAATTCTTTCGAGAAACTAGCATACATCATTACCAAATGAAATGGTTAGCATTAATGAGTTGCCCTGTTTTTCCTTCTCGTTATCTTTTCTCCTCCTGTTTTCGTCGTGATAAGAGGGCAATTTTTGAAATCCTGTTCTTTGCAAGAATGCTTCAAATCTGAATAAGAGGGTTAATGTCATTATCACCGAGAAAATATCCAAGGTCACTCTTACAGAATGGCAAGCCGTCTGCTTACTATACCATGTTTAAAGGTCAGTCTTATGTACTTGACTTTCTTTATCTCGTAAACCTTCATCAAGCATATACGTCCGTGGTCACTGCCATGTCTGTCCAGAGATCACTGCCCTATGGCGTTCATGCCACTTAAAAGGTATGAACTTCAAACTGATTCATTGGAGAAAAGAGTGACTGAAGAAAATTGAGACGCATTTTAACGAACTGCAAATATGTTTTATACATCTCAAAAGTATAGCAATACATGCAATACACAGTAACTTATCATGAGCTTCTATGAACAAAAAGGAAGAGAGTGCTTTTATCACATCAGAGTATGACTGCTACGCTAAAAGAGCATGACATTCTGTGAACGCCTCACAGAGGATAAGCTGCAGCTTAAATCTGGGAATTCAAATTAAAGGAGTCTCAGTCAAGCATCTCCACATCACGAGCTACGTTTTCTTGTTCACTTGGTGAGCAAATGGAAGCGAGCAGATGCTCTATCCTTAAAGGAGAATGCCGAGCCATATGCTGGAACATAATCTGAAAGCATAAATCACGACCATGTTTCTCTATAAATTAATGCATGAAAGAGTGAGGCAAAGGCTACATAGACTACCGAAAATCCACTAAATGAAGCTAAGCAGGGGTACAAACAGGGAGAGGCTGTTACCACCATAGTTAAAAAAATCTGCCCGATGAGAATCCATTGGGATTTGCCAATACAGAGTGCTTGTTCAGTACCAGTTGAAATACTGGCAAATACCGGTTGTATAGGCTGAAAGACAAATGTACAGGAGGAATAAACTGTTCCGGTGGATTACTGAGCTTTGTGCTGGGCTGTAAAGATTGTCTTTTCTTTTTCTGGGTAGTATGGCGACTAAAGCACTTAAAACCCCTTAACCAGTGAGACAATACGGCAGAAATTTGAGCGATGTTGCCGATGAACAGATCCAGAAAATCAAAGGAGAAGAGGGAGATCTAGGAAGCCTCGACACCTCCAAACAGGTGTCTGACACCTCTCAGCGGTGGCCGGATTTATATATTTAATTTTTAATGAACCCCGTGCCGGACACCTCTTCAAGAAGTGTCCACGCGTATGGGGCCAAAATACTATATGTCAAAACTTAGTTCAGGGTCAATGTAATAATTGACAAATCTGGGGCTTCTTTAGAAATGAACTTCTAGGCCAAACCCTAATCAGATCGACCCAGCAAAAGGCGCCTCTTCTTTCTCTCTCATCTCTCTCTTTTCCTTCTTTGTGTTACCAAAATCATCCAAGCTTACCAGTCCAAAGAAGATAGGTCAACATCTCTAACCTCATTTACATACCCTTCTGGCTATATAAAACCTCGCCTTCATGCCTTTGGTCCCACGTCTTTTCTCCTTCTCTCGTTACTGTTGAGAAAGGTCTATAAAATCTCGCCTTCATGCCTTTGATCCCACGTATTTTTTCCTTCTCTCGTTACAGTTGAGACTCTAATCTTGATACTTTTCAGACATTCAACTGATTTCTTGTTACTGACCTTCTTTCATGTTACTGTCCCGACTATTTCACGTTACTAGCTTTCTTTCGCATCCGTTTTGAACGAAACTCAGTTACTCCAATTGATGTTTAATTTTATCTATATATCTAGATATATAGTATGTTTTCATATGTATATATAGATATACAGTGTACAATATATTAAAAAAATTCAGCAGTGTCCTGCAGTGTTCATCATCTAGTTTTTTGAAAAATGCAGTGTCCGGTATCCAGGTCGGTGTCGGTGTTGGACGGGGTATCCGTGCCTGTGCTACCTAGAGGGAGATTATGATATTGAATCAATAGATGAGGCATGCAGAGAACAGATCTTGCCTGCAAGACCTTCTCAGCTAATAATAACCCCACCTGCCTATGGAATAGTCATGTTCGTCGTCGTCTTTATTTATGTTGCCGGAGATCTCTAAATTTTGGTCCAGTCTTCAAATTTACCAATATTGTTTGTGGTTTTGACTTAGCCAGCAAGTGGTCAAGTAGGTATAACACTTCATGATGTCTATGACTTCTTATTCTTGAACATCCATTTAGCAAATATCCCATCAAACTTTCCACTAGTTCTGATTTGATATTTTACACTCAGGAATTTCCATGTAAGTTCAAATTTACTAAACTACAGTTGATTATACCTATAAAGCTATACAATATTAAAAGAAGTGCAATGAAAACACTCATTGACCTGGCCATCGTTGAAATCAATGAGAAACTAAACCCAATATGGAGCAACTTCAAATGTTTACTAACCTTGGAGTAACTATCTGCAAATGCACGTGCACGATTGACTTTGCCTATGTACTGCAGATCAGCCTTCTCCAGCTTACCATCCGCAAAAACTAATCCTCCTTCACTCACAGAAAAACGTAGAAGATTTCCGGCTACCAATTCTGTCTGAAAATGGAGGGAAACTCAGTTCAGATAACAATAATACTATCAGCAAATATACATAAGAATACATGTGTCAAGACAGATAAACAGATTCTAAAAAGACCAAGTATATTGGTAAGCAAATTAGTGTGTGTGTGTGTGTGTCTCTGAGAGACTAATGTTGTTTCACTTTACAGCATATTTCATTGCACAAACTGCTGGCTCCTAGACATTTCAGTGAAGGCCACAAAATACAATCTACTTAAATCTGAGCCAGAGACGTGTGAAGATAAAGATCAGAAAAGGCCTTCCTACAGACTCTCAACACCAAAAATTTCAATTATAATCCAAATAAATGCACAACGCAAGAGCCATCTCTCAACCTTTATGCCATGAATCCCTGGAACCATCCTAAAAAGCCCATAGCTCATGCACAAACGAACAGAGAATAAACAGGTAATTGACAGAATCATTCGCGTGCGACATTTAAAAGTAATCCACGGAATCTTGCCCCTGCTTCCATTATTCATACAACCTCAGACATCACCTCTTTTTCTGAGACAAGTATACATCTTCATTATTTCCTTAACCAAGACAACTTACCCTCTGAACGCTTCCAAGGCTTTTCAGGGGTACCAATTGGACCTGAAAATCTTTGGAGTTTTCATCTTTCTCCTTCTCGATGAATTATTAGTTGACACTATTTCTGCAAGCACTAGATCCCCAAGGTTGCTATTATTTCTATGTGTACGCCTAAGCTTCCTAATTCATAGTAAAAGCGCTGGTCAACAACTCTTAAAGTAACTTATCGACCTACATATTTTTCCCTCTTTTAGCGACCATGCATAGGGTCGCATTCTTAAAATTTAAATCCTAGTTCTTGGACTTAAGGCCGAAAAAATCGCTCTTAAGTATAAACTAGCTCACCTTTTCACAGCTGCTTTTGTCAAGTGTGTGCTCTTGCTTCCTAACCAAACTAGGAATAAGTAATCTTTTATAATCTATATCTCAAAGTTGTGATGTGAAACCAGGCGAACTAGGCGTGATGCCTTTCGGAGACCTGCTCCTGTCTCAGAATGACTCAGGCGTTATAGTCCCTCGGGGTTAGGGATGGCAATGAGGTAGGTCGGATGCGGATCTGCTAAAATTTGAACCCGCCCCGCTAGTCATTGAACTTTACCCCGCCCCGCCCTACCCCGCACCGGGTTATGTATGTAACATACCATATCCGATCCTACGTGGATTTAGAAAAACCCGCACCTGCCCCGTTCCGCCCCGTCCTCGATGTAGCACCAAAAAACCCGAAACCAACCCAACCCGCCCCATTGCCAATTGTGCGTAGATTCAATTGCAATTGTCTGATATAGAAGAAGATAGTTCTTAAGGACAAATGGTCCAGAAGTTCCACATTTGAAATATGTTAACTCCTAAGCACAACTGATTTCCAATTCTCTAATCAAATAATTATTGACCACGAGTCTGAGGGGATATTCTTAGGTAAGAAAAAATTGAAAGAAACAAAGAGAACAGAAACATAAACAATGAACCTTTTTTTATGCTTTTCTGGTTACAGAGAACTTGAACAACTGAATGTAATGAAAATCGTAAAAACACAATAGTCTTCTAGTTATTTCAGAGAGTGTACCCTTCCTTGTGAGCTGGTCTACGGTGGTTGAAAAGGTCACCTGTAATTGAATCTGGATCTTCTTGATTGGATTCAAGTAGTTGGATGAATCTAGATCTTCTCGATTGGATGTATCTGGATCTATTGAAATAGCGGAACAGATGAGGGACGAGGGGACCTTCGGCTTCCTCCATTGAGTGGGCAGATCAGTGTATCGTTGCGAAAAATGTTTGTGGCCGTGTGGTGGCTTCGCCGCTAGTTCGCGATGGTGCGGTGGAGCCGCTGCTAGTTCGCGACGATGCGGTGGAGAGTGGGCTGATCAAATTGGCCGTGTGGTGGAGAATGAGAACTGAGAAGGTTGAGAATTGAGATCTAGGGTTTGACGGAAAAGAAAGGACATATATATATGATATATGATGGACGACTAAGATCGACTAAAGTATTAGGGGATGGCTAGGATCAACTAAAGTATTAAGGTTAATATACCGGGGCTGGGCGGGGCAGGGCGGGTCGCGGGGGTGGATTGGGATGAATACCATACCCGACCCTAAACCGTTGCAAGGTTTTTTTTTAAATACCATACCTGCCCCATGCCCCGGTCAAAGTCAAAAAAACCCGCTCCTACCGGGGCGGGGCGGGGCGGGGCGAAGATCCGCGGGTTCGGATTTTTTTGCCATCTCTAGTAGGGGTGTCGATGAAAAGCCCCCAGTGTCGGAGCATGTAAACTAATCACACAGACACCCTGGCAGAGATAGTTTCTTAGAGAGCGAGCTTATCCCATGGGTGAGTCCTCATACCAAATCACTCGGAGCGCGCCAAGGTAATATCTCAGAAGAGTGGCTTGACCAACTGGCCGAGGTAGTGTCCCAGAGGAGTCGCCTACCCGACGGGCCGAGACAGTGTCCCGAAAGAGTCGCCTATCTGGAGAAAGGGGAGTTCGAGCTCCCTGGTGGAGATAATGTGTTAAAGCGAACCTATCCCGTGGGTGAGTCCTTGTGCCGGAGCACTTGGAGCACGCCAAGGTAGTGTCCCAGAGGAGTCGCCTACCTGACGGGCCAAGGTAGTGTCCTAAATGAGTTGCCTACCTCGCAGAAGGGGAGTTGGAGCTCCCTGGCAGAGATAATGTCTTAGAGAGAGAGAGAGCCAATCTTGCCGTTGAGTCCTTGTGCCGGAGCTCTCAAAGCGCGCCAAGGTAGTGTCTCAGAGGTATCGCCTACCTGGCAGAATGGGAGTCCTTATGCATGAGTACTTTGAGCTCTCTGGTAGAGATAGTGTCCCGGAGGAGTCGTCTATCCCTGCGGGATGCTACATACTCCCGGGAGTGGGTCGAAGCATGTTACGCGAGGTGTGGTGAAAAGATGGACCAATGTGCGGGCACGGTAGTGTGACAGGATGCTCGGGGTGTGGCTGTATAAGTAGCGCGACACATGGGCGTGACAGATGTTTGTGGTGCCAGAGGTAGGTGACATGGAAACGGTGCACGAGCGCGGTGATGGTTGTAGCGGAGACAGACGCCATGCCGGGGGCAAGTGACGTGGAGACGGTGCTCAGGTGCGAGGGATTGAGATAAACAGATTGAGGCATCCAGATTGGTATAGCCAGACAGGGCAGCCGTATTGGGATAACAGAGGTCCAAGTGTGCATAGCCAGGATGAGATAACAACACTTGTTATAATGCAAATATATGATATTTGGCTACAGTGAAATATACAAACATAATAATCATGTGAAGAACAAGTTCTCATGCAAATAAGGGTATTTTAATAAATTTAATATAAACTTAGGAGTATTTATTTGCCATGAAACCCAAGTTATAATTTATGTAGAATGGTTTGATTATAACAATTCTTAAAAGTCATGATTATATATGCATTTATACGAACCTAGAAAACTCCAGTTACCAATATGTTTGTATCCAAATCTAGAAATAAACCTCAATTTTACGATAACTTTAATATACCAATATGTTTGAATTGAAATCTGCAAACATGCACAATAGTTGAAAGGCTCCAAAAATCTCTCTTATATGCAACTTGTTTTCTTTAATCAAATTTGATAGAGAAGATCGATGTAGTAGCTATAGGGTATACATTAGCATTAATGTAAATGAAGGTAGATTTTGATAGGATTTTTTCATTAGCGATGTTCAGAGAGCCCGCAACAACAACTCAAGGTTGATTTTATAGGGTTTTATAGGATATTTTTCTTTTTTTTTTAGTAAAAGTTAAAAAAAAACCCTTAACTTTAATAAAAGCATATATTCAATAGGAGTGTTTTAAGTTTTTTCTAAACTCAAAAAAACTTTTAATTCTTATAAAAACATATATTTCAATAATGATATTTTAGGGGAAAGAAGCTTGATATACTTAAAAAGACACCCATATTTTAATATTTTATAATAACACTTCAATCCGAAAAGAGTATTTTAAGGGAAAAATATAAGTCAAAAGCACCCTTAATCGCTCCTAATCTTCTATCAAGCCTTAAATTTAAAAAGGCATTTCGAGGGAAGAAAAAATTAGCCATTTAATCTCATTCGTGCTTTTATACAGTATTAATTTAAAAGTCAAAGATCAACAAAATAAAATCTTATAATGCAACTGCAAGGACGTGGTGGATAGTGCTTATGAAATAGGTGTCTTTGAGGATAGAAGTTGAAATGGAAACAAAGAAACTCAAAAACATTAAAATGCCAAAAAAATTCTAACAAGACGGAGTGTTGGCAAGTAGGTAGTGATAAACATCTGACGTAGACTAAAGATTATTTTCACAAGTAACCTAATGGACTTCCATGGCAATATTGCGAATGTGATGACCAATTGTTTTTCCCTCCAAACCCAAATGGAAAATGTGGCTTTTGAGAAACTTTTATTATTAAGGTGATAAATATGACATGGTATGATGCAAGGGGGATTTCTAACCAGATGAGAGATTTTCTTAATATACGAGTCAAAAATTTATTATTCGATCATCCTATTATTTAGTTATTTATATCAATTTTATCACCTCTACATTAAATCAAGGAGATTGCACACATCATGGATTAACCCCAAGAAATTTTAAATTATCTAATCAATCAAAATCTCTTGACCTTAACTTTGGGTTGATCTAACTGGATTGGTTTAACCAACATGACTGGACTCTAGCTGGACTGGACTTGAGTACTTATTGGACTTAATAAAATAGATTAGGCTCATTATATTCGTAGGCCTAAACCTATAACAACAATAAACGTAATTATTAGCAAAGCCCAATAAAACATATAAGAAAGATAAAGGGTAAATCTCAAAACTGTGCTCTCAACTTTACCTCTTATACCGCTTTAGTACCCAATTTGGAAGCTGCGCCTAAGAAATACCCAAGTTTGAAAAAATGACCCAAATCAGTACCTCGGCTGATGGACAACGTATGTCGTTAAAAAGTCCAAGGGGTAAGGCTGTCAATAATAGAAAAATATATCTCAAAAACACGTGGCATTATCTTAATAATTCGATTTTTTATCTTCTTTAATTAATCATTAAAAACAACTCCCCCCTCTCTCTCTCTCTCCACTCTCTCTCTTCGCTGCCGTGACGTCTACCGTACCAAGTATCTCCACTGCCACCCTTTACCACCATCTGCCGACGCCGTCGCTGTCGCCACCTTTTAACACCACATCCATCACGGATCGCCCCTTCCCACTACCACAGCACCATCCACCCACCACCATCTAACATCCACCATTAGTTGGCTGCTTCACCACTACGATCCACATTTCCACCACTGCAATCCATTGTCACTAGACATAGGGAAGATCAAGGAAATGTTCAACAATTACCACCAAAAACAGTTAACATAACGACCACGCTGAAATCCGGCGGCCTAACCACGACCACCCATGACCACCCACGACCACGCTGGAATCCGGCCCACCAACGGCCACCCACGACCACATTGGCATTCCACCCACGGCCATGCCAGAATCTGGCCCACCGATGGCCACCCACGACCATGCCGGTAGACTATGTGTGTGTTGTCTATGGGGGGAGAGAGAAAGAGA
Organism: Escallonia rubra; assembly: GCA_033065855.1. Classification (NCBI taxonomy): domain Eukaryota; kingdom Viridiplantae; phylum Streptophyta; class Magnoliopsida; order Escalloniales; family Escalloniaceae; genus Escallonia; species Escallonia rubra. Next base: position 136,597 of record JAVXUO010000852.1, on the reverse strand, counting down.
GAGAAGATGGGTGGGTGTGTATATATAATATGTATATATATTATGATGTGTGTATATATAATATGTATATATATAATATATATGTATGTGTGTGTGTGTGTGTGTGTGTATATATATATATATATATATAGAGAGAGAGAGAGAGAGAGAGAGAGAGAGTCAATAATCAATTTGCATAAAATATGTAAAAAAGGACGGTTCACATCACCACATGAATAGACTTTATGGATTTTTTCATAATGACAATCATATCCTTGGGGGTTTTTAACTGCATCCGTCGTTCGTCAGTCGAGGGACTGGTTTGGGCCCATTTTTTAAAATTGGGTACTTTTTAGGCGCACCTTCAAAGTTAGGTACTAAAGTTGTACTTAGGGTAAAGTTGAGGGCACAATTTTGGGATTTGCGAAAAGATAAAATAAAAGTACGAAAATGGAGGGGGTGTCTACATGCTCGTCTCCAGATCTTCTAGAACAACCCCGTGGAATAAATCGTATCATTTTTCATCAAATTCTTTAACCCTCATTCTCCGTATGCGTCCAACCTAATCCTGCTTTTCAAACTCTCCGACTCACTCTCTTGAACTCTACAAGACAACAACTAATACGCAACCTTTTGCAACTGCACTAATACACTTCCCCTCTCTTTCTCTATGTCTCTATTTTTATTCCAACACACACACACAAAAATACACACACATGGTTGTAGAAGCAGTCACACACGCACGCGCACGCGCACACACACACGCACACACACACATGACTGTACATTACAGTGATACTCACATGTGTATGACATTGCACAACAGACACATAAATACACACATACCCATACCCCCCCACCCATACACACACAGAGAGCTACACACACAAACCTATACACATGTGACACACAGTACACCAATACACAGACACAGACACACACACACACACACATAAGGCACATTGCACTGTCACAAACCCAGTAGACACACACAAACACGTACATACTATGTATATACACACACAATAAACACACTCTGCATAGCACAAGACACATTCATACACCCACAGACACACTGACTACACAGTACAAAAATACACTAACACACATGACTGCACACACCATACAACACCCCCCACCCCACGCCCCACCCCCCCACACACAACAAAAGACATACACCCACGCAATCCACACACACCCCACTGCAAACACACAAACCCCCTCTGTGCAAACAGCCTTATGTTGTACACAAACATACCCCTGCATGCACACACATAAACCTACACACCTACACACACGCACACACCCCTCACCCATACCTGCCCTTGTCGATAGTACACATGCACACCCCCTTATTTTTTTTATTTTTTTGGAAATCCCTCCTTAACCAACCCCCAATCCCTCCGATTATCTCCCTCTAATTTCCTATAATTACTCCCATATTCCCTCCCCCCTCTCTTTCACTCTCTCTCTTTCTATTTTTGCCATTGAAAAATAAGAAAAGAAGGAGAATTTAGTCAGGTTAGGTCAACCAAATTTTGGGAAAATTTCATTTGAAATGTTTTCGTGGTTACGTTTCAGTTTTCCTTCTAAAATTGGCAACAGGGCTCTTTGATAAAACTGAAATTTAAGTGCTGAAAATTTAAAGGCTGATTTTGTAAAATTAAAAACTTTAAGCAGCTGCATCTTTATCACTAAAATCAAAATAACATTTTTTAGTAAACAAAAAATAGATCTCTAAAAATTATTCCATTTTTAAGTTTCACCATTTTACCAAAACTATAATCTAATGTATCCTATAAATTTTTATTGCCAAAACTGTGTTGGTTGTGTTGGTGGTGGTGATAGCCGAAAGGTGTTGACGATGGTGGTTGTAGTGGCATGTGAAGATGTAGTGATGGTAATTGTGGTGGTAGCAATAAGCGGCGATGTGGCATCCATGCCGATGGTTGTAGTGTGCAAGACATGAAGATGATTTTGGCAAGCATGGAGGTGGTGGTGTGGCCCTGGTATTGTGGGGGTGACGGTGTCCTCGTGGTGGTGAGAGTGTTGGTGATGTGGTGGTGGCAATAGCGACAGTTAGGTCATGGTAATTGTGGCGATGTAGGCAAAAGGGGCGAATTGGCTATTGGTGGTGGCTTTAGTATGGTGGTAATTGTTCTTTTTAAGTAAAAGTTTTGTTTAATAACTTTGGACTTATCACTTTAATTTAAGCGATAAGAACTAAGTCCAACATGGCCTAAAATCTTGACCTAGTTTTAACAAGAATCAATATTTTAAGTGCTACAAGGTTATGCATTATCAAACACATCTATGTAAAAATCATTCCAGATCTTAAGTTTTAAGTGCTTAATTGCATGGGGTGTGGATTGTGAGTCTATGTTAGATGTTTTGGTTGGGATTGGTTGTTTTCGTGGCACTGATGTGTTTGGTGGCGGTTGTTGTTTGATAACTTTTTAACTGGGTTTTGGTTAGGTTCTATGGTTTGAGTCTCCCCGAGTCGTGGATCTCCTATGCATAGACACCCAATTTTTGTAGGTTTTGTTATCTATTTATAAGTTTTTGGGTTCTATTATTTGTGTTTTCATTCTTATAATGGTCTAGGCCTAGTTCTAAGTATAATCTTAATTTAATTAATTAATTCCAACCTAGTTAGAGTCCAGCCCAGATGGTAGTCATGTTTAGTCTAGTTAGCTATGTTTAACCTAGGTTAAAGTTGACTTAATCCAGATTCTGAGTTGTGATTGATTTACGATTTGGGATTGATCATTGATACAGAGATTGATTTGGGATCAATTCCTGAAATCTGGTGTATCTCGTCTGCATTTCAAAGATGTTTTCCAAATTAAGGGCGATCAATCTTTCCAAATTTGGAATAAAATATTTTCTAGCTAAGACGAACCGGTTAGTTAATGATAAACATGTAGGTAAAGCCTTTTAATTTTGAAGGACGGGTCGGTAAGTTGACTTTTTAGATCCTTACAATAAAATCATATACCCTATCCCGTTAGAGATACTATGTACAAAAAGTTGACTTTACCATTTTATCAACCCCCAGACCTTTATAAATTGATCTCTTACGATAAAGGAAAATGATCTTTCTCCAGAAGAAAAACTCTTCAAAAAGATCTAGAGAGAGAGAAATCAAGAAAACCTGACTTCTCGCATCAAACATATACTTGAACTTTGACCAGTACTAAATTACTCATACGATACTCGATTTAGGTGATTCAAAAGCCTAATACGCAAACCTTTTGGAGAGCTACAAGTTAATACCGGAGTCAAAACATAGGTAATGGGGTAGATTACGTTAACTTGATTCTTGGATCAGACAATTGTGCAATTCGATTAAGGTATAATTCTCTATCCTTAATTTAAGTGTTTTCACTTCTAGATTAGATTAAATTATAAGAATCTTAGATTGTCTCCCCTCCCCGCGATGGAATCTTGGTTAAAAAAATATAAAAACATAAAAGTTTAGGATTAAAGTCTTCTATTTCATTATATTTAGAACTCTAAGATTAATAGAAGTTTAGTTGATTAGATTTCTAAGTCATTTTCGACTAGAAGAAGTCAAGTGTATTTAAGAAAGGAAGACCGAGATATAGGTCGCCTACCGTAGAGTCCGGTCAGAACTATCGTAGTTTTGATCACAGTTTGTCCGATCGGTACGTAGGCCACTCGATTCCTGATGTTGGGTTGAAACCAAAATTTAGCATTAGGTTTAGGTTTACTTTATGCGCATTTTTTATTACATGTTATTAAGGCCAGGAATCACTAAAAATATAGTAGAGCCAGTTAGGTTATAATGGGTGTCTAATACATTCATGTTGTATAACTTAGTTTTGGAATCCATCATCTCTATTTTCAACTTTAGATGCCTAGGTTGGCAATTCAGAGTCATTTAGGATTTTTTTTCATTTTTTCTTTGTTAATGTAAATAATAAAATAAGATGGCGACTCGACACTTTTCCATGCCATTTCGGGGCATGGGAATTTTTTGAAGGCGGTGCACTACACTATGATTTAGTGGTAGTTACGGATGTTAATTGGTATTTTGTTTATGCGAAGGATCTCTCTTCCAAGTCTGGTTATTGCATCGACAAAGCGCATACGCGTTGGGGTGAAAGTAGATATTGCAAGGATTCTGATACATGACTAGATGGATGTTGGGCCTTCGGGTTGATTGACAAAAGATATGAGTTGTGAGCCATGAGGACAAGAGGTGAAGTAAGGAAACTTACTCATGTATGGTTTTGTTTGGTTTTCAAACTACTGCAAAAAAAGGTTAGATGCCTTATTTGATTTATCTTGATTCATAAATGTAAACCTTGGTGTTATTTCCTGTTTATTTGGTTCCATCATATTTTTGGTGTTGCTTTTGGACCTCTAAGTTTTGACAAGTTAGTATATTTTAGCCTAAATTGTAGGATATGCTCTAATTTTATTTCAGCATGTTGTTACCTACTATATGTTTTATGATGTCCTATGACAACTAAAAAAAAATTTGTAAACATTATTATCAATATTATTATTTTACTGAGCAAGAAAAAAGGTGCCTACATTTTTTTTTTTTTTGAGAAATGAAAAACATATTCCATAGCTAAAACACCGAATGTACAACAAGAGTAGCATTCAAAAAGCATATGGATGACATCCATATCCAAGGATAGATTGAAAACCAACTAATTACAAGAATAAAAAAACACCACAAGGAAAACATCAAGGCGATAAACCAAGACTAGGAAGGACCCGCACAGGCTGTACGCTATCAAACCACTTATGTCGAGTCCCTGCACTAGAGCAGGGAACAAAAGTCGCCAAGGCAGATGAAAGCAAAAAAGAACCTGCTTTTCCTTGGGTGACATGCACCGATTGCAATCCCCTAGAGTTAGAAGTCACTGTACACAAAAAGTCTGGAGGAGATGAACGTAGCCTAATGTGAGCGCTCATCTACAGCAGGAAAGGACAGTCAGGAAGTAAGAAGATGACATGAAAACGCTGTAACTTAGTAACTAATTTAAGACCAACACATAAAGCCAACTCAAAAACACCAAGTTCATCAACAACAATAAGCACATCAGTAAAAGCCCATATCGGAACCTAATTCTGAGCAAACAACACCATCCCCAAACCATAACATAAATCAACAGGGGATCCTAATGTCAAAATGGAATAGAACACTAGAGAAGATGGTAGTGAAAAACTACATATAGTAGAAAAGTAAATGGGATGGATCAGAGGGTAAAAATGAACATAACAATCCATCCTTGGCACTGAATGTATATCAGACTTTTGCTGAGCTTTACGAAGGCAAGACTTAAAGCGTCGAGTTCTCTGGATGTTCTTCAAGAGAGACAAACTCTGAAAAATGATCAAGTGCGGATAAAAGGTTTTCTTTTGAAATACCATTGCATTACGGCCAAGCCATATTGACCAAAGAATAACTGAAATACCGACTATCTAAAAAAAAGCACAACAGTCCCGAGAGATTGACTTAACTAGCCAACACGAGAACCAAGAGTCAACCGAAGTAAGAGGAAATCTAGATGACCAGTGTTTCCCCAAATAATGTTCCTAAATTGGTCTTATACAATGACATTCTAGAAACAAGTGTTCATGAGATTCCAGATGGGACAAACATAAAGGGCAGGAAGCAGTAGCAGGGCAATGGCACTTAAGAAGCTCAGAAGCAAGGGGTAATCGGAGATGTATAAGTTGCTGTAATTTTTTTATTTTTCTTAGTTTCTCGGGAATAGGAAGTTTCCATAACCGAAGCCAAAGAATAGGAGTCATACAAGAATGAGATGGGAAAGAAGGAGTGGACTTATCCATCAAGAACCGATAATTGGAAGCAACTGAGAAGGAATCTAGATGCGTAAATAAACAACAGCTCCTATGTACGAACCCAAGAGGAAGGAATTGAAGTTTAAAATTTGAGAAAGAATAGTTGAAGGAAAGGTCTGAAAGAGGACTCCCAAATCCCAGGTTAAGGTATATTCTATAAATATATGATAGATAACCCAAAATGCATTACTACTATTACGAAACTGCTGTAAACCAAGGGAGGAACGGAAGGCAACCACCAATCCATCCATACTAAAATCGATAGCCCATCTCCTATATGCCATTGCAACCCCTGCTTAAGAATATGTTGACTTACCAGAACAATTTGCCATATCCATGAACAAGTACGAGGTTGAAATTGTTGAAAAAATTGGCGCTGAGCAAAGTAACGTCCTTTAAGAACCCTAGCAACAAGACTTTGAGGTTGTGTCCAAACTTTCTAGGCCTGTTTGGTGAGTAAGGCTTGATTGAAGAGTCTGAAGTCACGAAAACCTAAACCACTGAGCTTTTTAGGGAGGCACAAGGTTGGCCACGCAATTCAATGAATAGAATGACAATTTGCTTCTCTAGACCACCAGAAATGAGCCAAAATTTGATCTAGTTGTTTGCAAACAGACACCGGAAATTTAAACACCAACATATAATTGACCAGGAGGGAGGAAAGAACAGATTTGATAAGAGTAGCGTGGCCGGCTTTGTTTAACAAGAGGCCTAACTAATGCGCACAACGATCTTGAACCCTCTGAACCAAAGCCCGGAAAATCACTTTTTTTGCATTGCCACATCCAATTGAATACCCAAATATTTTCCAAACTCAGAGTTGGCAGAGAATTCAAACCCAGCTTCAATTAGTTGACAATTTGCAAGACTAGCATTAGGGCTAATAACTAGGGAAGATTTTGACCAGTTAATACATTGGCCTAAAAACTGGCAGTAATCACACAACGCCTGTTTAACTACCTTAATGTCTCGAAGAACATCTTTCCTAAGCCCTCGAAAGAGATAAATATCATCAGCGTACATAAGATGAGAAACTGATGGGGAATATTTTCGAGCTTTAATTCCTTGAAAATGCCCCATGTGTTCACCCTAAATTAAATTGGCCGAAAGGATTTCCAGACAGAGGATAAAAAGAAAAAGGGATAAAGGATCAACTTGTCTAATATCACCGAAAAAAGAAGTAGGAGCCCCAGCAACCAAAATGGAGTAAGTATCAGTGGAAATACACTGATAAATCAACGACACCCACGAAATAGGAAATCATAAACCAATTAGGACTTCCCGAAGGAAAACCCAAGTAACCCGATCGAAAGCTTTACTTAAGTCCAATTTGAGAGCGACCAAAATGATACCTCCTTTAGTAAGATTCCTAACACAATCCGTAAGCTCCTGAGCAAGCAAAACATTATCCGACAGATAACGCCACGATTCTGATAAGGCGATACCAAATAACCAAAACAGGTTTAAGCCAATTCACTAGCACTTTGAAAATGATTTTATTTACGACATTACATAGACTAATAGGTAAGAAATTAGCAGCCGATTCAGGAAAACTGACTTTCGGAATCAATGGTAGGAATGCACGATTCACCTCCCTAAGAAGCTGACCAGAGTTTAAAAAAGAGAGAATTGGCCAAGTAACTAAAGGTCCCATAAACCCCTAACATTGCTTGAAGACAATTCCAAGAAAACCATCCAAACCCGGAGCTTTCAAATCACCTAACTAAAAAATAGCCCTTTTAACTTCATCAGGGGTGAAGGTAGGTTGAAGGTGCAAAACATGACCCAGGGAAAGAGTTTGAAGCGATAACGAGGCCAAGCAAGCCGGGATGGGAGTGCTATGAGCCTGGGACAGAGAAGGTGGTGAAAGGAGGTTCATAAAGTAAGAAGAGATACAAGATTGAATGCCATATGAAGACACCAAAACCCCAATAGAGTCTTTGATGGAAGAAATGTGATTTCGTCTGCGAAGGATAATAGTGGAGGCATGAAAGAGTTTCGCCTTACAGTCACCTTCATTGAGCTAGGTAATTTGGATCGCTAAGCCCAAAAAAATTCTTCACATTTTAATAGAAAGTCCAGTTTACAACAGATCAAATAGTCAGCTAGACTATGATTAGTAGAAAGCGTAACTTAGGGCTGAGATACAACCAGTAATTCATGAACCGCCTTAATTTGAGCCTCAAGATGCCCAAAACTAAGAAGACTCCAAACTCTCAAGACTCTCAAAACTTTGTGAAGTTTCAGCATATTGAAAAAGTGGGGAACCTATCACCAGAAAAATTCAGACATCCTTGATAACAAGTAAGCATTGAGAAGATGAAAGCCACATGGCTTCAAAACGATGAAGAAAAAGATGAAAATTATGGAAAGATTCAGTAACACGCTGAATTGCCTACTTATGTTATAAAAAATAATCCAAAAGTCTTAAAAGTATGACTTAAAGACCAATTAGGAAGCAAAAGCATATATGTAGGATGAAAAGGAAATAAGTCAAACTTTAATTGTCGCAATTTATCATGAAGCTTGCCAAAATATTTCACCTCCCAACATTTATAGCAGTAGCAAAGCTGACGGGGGGGTACCAGTGGGCCGGTGCCCACCTGCCATTCCATGAAAAAGAAAATTTATATAGTGTATTTGACATCCAATAATAAAAGTGCCCACCTAAAAATTTTAAAAATAATTTAAAGAGATGTCTTGTTAATCATTTTATGCACGAGAACATTTAAAGTTTTCAAAAAGTGGTATAAAAACTATCTTTTTAGTCAATTTAAATGCTAAATTTACACAGAAATGTGTAAAGAGAAAACACCAAATAAATAAAGTGAACATATAATAAAAGAAGAAATAAAGATTAATAGGTCTATGTTTTCATTTCCCCAGGCCATTAACGAATAAAAAAGTCTCTCTCATTCCGAAGGCCACTTCTGACTAGATAATCTCACTATCTCAGACTCTCACGATCTTCCAAGCAACAATCATTGGAAATCGGCGACAAACGGTGCCTTGGTCCCTTCACTAGTTCACCGGCTTCACGGGCCACGCCTGACGTAGGCACGCCGCCATGGCCTCAACACTCAACCAGTTTTCTTCTTCCCTTCTCCCATGTCACCTATATGTCAGGATGTTCTCCCCTCCCTCCTCACTCCTCACTCCTCACTCCTCACTCCTCCCGCCGCCGGCCGGTTCAGCTTCGGCGTAATTGCGCACATGTCGATTATCAATTCCTCCCATTCTCCGGTCAGTCGCTCATGCCTCACGGCACAATGACACTCGCCAATCGACGACAATTTTGACATCAAAGAAAGGTAACATCGGTTTTGATTGAATTTTTTTTAATTCATTGAACAGTTTTATTTACTCAATTCTCACGTCTCAGTACTAGATTAGATTTTTATTTCAATTTCAAATTTGACAATTGGGAATTTGACAAATATTGCCTTGTGGGATTTATAGTTTAGAATATTTAGATTGGATTTTCTAGTTAGGATTTATGACAATCGCTGCCTACTCAATAATCGTGGTGGCCATGTGAATTGGGAATAATGGAATTGTATATTTGAGATTGAGATTTTTAATTTCAGATTGATAAAGTGGCAAGTGCTGCTCGTGGTGACCACGGAGAATTAAGAATTGGCAATTGCAATTGGGGAATGGGAGGAATTGGGAATGGACAAGTCGGAACTTGGAATATACTGCTCGAATTGGGAACTCTCAACCTGTGAACCTAGAGAAGTATTGCAAATTTGGAATATACTGCACAGTGCTCAACAACTTAGAGAAGTATTGCAAATTTGGAACTCTCAACCTGGACTATTCGAACTTAATAGAGTGTATATAATTTGATTTATCCAGTATAAATTGTACTTAGATTTAATATTTGGGTCAAATACACGTAGGTACCCTGGAACTACCACAAAGTCTCAATTAAGGGTCCCAAAGTTTAATTTTTACACATAAGGGCCTGTAACTCCAAATTTGCAACAAGTAAGGGCATCCGTTCACTTTCTTAACGATCCAAGCTTTTCCGTCAGGGGCATTTTTGGGTTTCCATATTTGGGTGTTTCAAAAGCCACCCACTCACGACCAACACCACCGGCAACACCATCCGGCTACCATGCTGGCAACTGTCCCTGCCATCGCTCCCTCATCACCACGATCCACCGCCGACCAACGCCGTTCGGCGACCAACACTGCTCCCCCATCACCACGATCCACCCACGACCAATACCGCTCCTCCATCACCACGATCCACCGTCGACCAAAACCGTCTGGGGACCCCGCCGATAGTGGCCCTGCCACCCCATTACCACGACCAACCGCCGGCCACAACCACATCGGCACACTTCCGGCCACCACCAATCATGCCAACCCACCAACAGCCACCACCGGTGAACTAAATCAATCCAGATCCCGGCAAACCCACGACCACCAATCGCCACAGATCTTTACCGGCAAACCCACGACCACCCAAAACCTTACATGCAAACCCACGACCACGACCATCAAAACCTTACCTACAATCTGGTTCTTTATTGTTCCACCGCCGGCGAGACCCTCCGGCAACCACCACCCAACTGCTCAACACCCTCTGGCAAAGACAACCCATTGCTCGCTGCCGGTTCGAATCCTACGCCAATTCCATCCGTTTTTCGCGATCTGCTTTGGCCTTCGTTTTTTGCGATCTCCTTTGGCCAATCCAACTCATGTGTATTAAAGACCCACCTGAAACAAACTCACTCTCTCTCACAGTCTCTCTGTCTTACAATGAAACCCAAATATGGAAACCCAAAAATGCCCCTGACAGAAAAGCTTGGATCGTTAAGAAAGTGGACGGATGCCCTTACTTGTTGCAAATTTGGAGTTACAGGCCCTTATGTGTAAAAATTAAACTTTGGGACCCTAAATTGAGACTTTGTGGTAGTTCCAGGGTACCTACGTGTATTTGACCCTTAATATTTCTAGTGCATATATGTTTTCAATTTCTATATTCCAGTGTATTGTTTGTATAACACTTGAACAAGTTCATGGTTTGTATATTCTGGATGTATATATGACAGTGTACATTTGATTCTTGTTTAACTCCAATATTCAGTTTATATTAAGTTTTGCAGTGTATATATGTTACAGTCTGTATTTGATTCTTGATTATATATGGTATTGTATGTATCACAATCAGGCTGTGTATGGCAGTGTATCTCCAATATTCAGTTTATATTATGTTTTGCAGGGTATATGTTACAATTTGCATTTGATTCTTGATTATTTATGGCAGTGTATATATGGCAGTCATACAGTGTGTTTATGGCAGTGTATATATGGCAGTCATGCAGTGTGTATATGACAGTGTGTGTAGTGTATGTTATAGTGTACTTATTACACTACAAGAAACTAGCGGTCGCTAAAGGAGGAAATGCAGTTGCTCAACACGGTCGCTAGAGGCCCGATCGCTAAATTTTAGCGACTGCATTTAAATATCGGTCGCTAAATTTAGTGACTGCGTTGACCAAATTTAGCAACCGCTTAAATGTTTTTTAAATTTAAATTGGTTTTTTATTCCACTTTTTCTAATTTAGCGAACGATATTAAGGTTGCTAAAAAAATTTATTTAATTTTTTTAAGTTAGCGACCGCATTTTATAATTTAGCGACTGCCATTGCGGTCGCTATATATATATATATATATATATATATATATATATATATATATATATATATATATATATAATGTTTTATTTAGCGACCGCATTATACAGTTCAGTGACCGCAATTGTGCGGTCGCTAAACCTGGGTTATGCTTTAAAAAATTTGGTCTGTTTTGACCTCTTGTCCAAAACCTATCCAAAATCAATTCAACAACCTGTCCCGCATTCATTCAAAAACCAAAATATGTCCCGCATTCATTCAAAAACCAATTCAACAACCCGTCCCTTATTCATTCAAATAGCTTGTCTAAAACCAATCTACTTTACACATCCAAAAATAAGTCCCGCGTTGATTTCAATACGTCAATCCCAAACCAAGCACATCAACAAAGCTTTACATCATCAAACTATAAATATAGGCCATTAAAATCACGTCAAATTGACAAAGAAAAATGTAAACTCAGGTACATACACAGTAGTCAACCAAAATTGAAAATTTGAGTCAAGTATACGTTCAAGAGTTACACAATTACAATCAAGACATAAGACCCCAAAAACATACTAGTCGGCAGACCCATCAACCTCGTCATCATCATCTTCTTCATCCCTTGTTGAAAGCACGTTCGATCCAACAATGTCCTCGCCGCCTTGAGAATCACCGGCACTAGGCACAATACCGCTCTGCATGAAGCCATACAAATGATTCAACACAATATAATCAAATCAAGATCACAGACTAAATGACCACAATACATAACTACTTAAGAAAATTAGTATTACCTGATGTCTAGCTACGAGCATAATAAAACCTTGTTGGATCATCATCGTAATTTTTTCTTCAACAAGTCTGTCTAAGCCCTCTTTCTCCGTGCCTTCAACCTGAGAACTGCTACAACTGGTCGCACCTAATGACCGTTGTCTGTCTAGCAATGAACGTGCAGATTGACGAGGGTGGCCGATGATACGGTCCTTCTTAGGACTCCTGTAGCTTCTGACCACAAAGAGACCACAAAGAGAACTCGTCCACTGCTTGGCTACCATCTGCCTAAGAGTTGGCCTGAACTTTTTCCTTATATGCATTATGTATAAGAAAGTAATAAATTTTATAGGAATACAACTGGTCGCAACCAATAAGGATACAATAGGAATGCAAAAGTGAAGAATAATTGATTGCTCATAGCAAACTACTCTGCGCTCTCAGAAATCCACTTCCCATCTTTATTTTTGTGTGTGAACTCAAAGCATTAGAGCATCGTAGGTGGCCTTTTGTCAGGGTCGTCTTCTCTCAGCTTCAGATTGTGCACACATATGGACATGATCCAGCACTATGCTTCATCTTCTTCTCACTACTCACCATATCCTTGCCTCGCTCACTGAGCTTGGCCCATTTAGTTGTACACCAATGATCCACTAGCTGCCCCCACATGGCTTTTGAGAAGTACTCGGGGTTGAAGTCCCTGGCCATAGAAATATTTGTCGCGTTAGCCCGAGCTAGAGCTTGCCTCCTTGCATTGAGCATCCATTTCTTGTAATTTTCTGAACAATGCCACTCCCAGGCCTGCCTCCCAAGTTCTTGGTCTCTGTTGGACTCGAATTTGAAGTAGTCCTTAACATAATTCAACACAATTTCAAACATGATTAACAAGAACAATTAAGCAATAATGTACTTCTAAAACCAAATAAAGTAATGAAAAATAGATCCCAAAAAAAGCCAATCACAAGAGATCAAAATCTTCAACAAAGCTAATTACAAGAAATCACAAGAGAAACGTCAATCCTAAAAAAACAAAGTAGTAAGTTAGAGAGGTTGGGAATTGAACTTTGAAAATTGAAAACATACTAATTATTGAGGACATGAGCAGTAATCATTTGCTCTGGGTGGCTAGAAGAGATATCCCGCGTGTGATACCTCTAGGTACAGATGTAGTAGAAGCTACAAATGATAAAAAGGAAGACGTTATATATTTTGCAACAAATATGTTTTAATTCAATAAAATATTATTGTCTCACCATGAACTGAAACTACTGACGACATTCGTTGCTCATCAGTAACCGCGTCATCAATCCTATAGAGGGGGGCTGACTGGGCCGAAGCAGGTTTGCGGCGACTGCCTCCATGACCTTGGGGTGCACTAGATCTCGGCATATCTATAAAAAAGCACTCAGGAGTAACATAAGAAAACTTCAACAACAAATATCATAACTAAAAGCAATTGATATGTTTACAGTTCCAAATATAGTTCACTTGAATAATAAAAGACTTAAGTACAAAAGTTAATTGATAACAATGTTAATTTAGCTTTATATAGTCAACCACCATCAGTAAGACAACTCAATTTAAATAATTAAACACCACAAGTGCAAGAGTAGATTGATAAGAATGTTTTTGCTTTACATAGTCAATCACTATCACTAATAGACAACGAAATGTCTTCATCCTCCTCGTCATCTTCGTCCCCTTCATCTTCATCATCATCATCTTCTTCCTCGGAATCATATTCACGGAGGGCTTTAGCATCGACCTCTTCCCCAACATGGCCTAAACCGCAAAGAGGCTCATCAACAAGATCGTTATCCTCATGACGTGGCATCATTGTGGGAGCATCATCCTTTTGGTACATCTCAACAAACACATCATCAACAACAAAGACTCTTTTAGTCTTGATAACAATATGCCAATTTGGGTCCTTCCTTGTCATACCCTTTGCATAGAAGACCTGCGTTGCTTGAGCTGCAAATACAATTGGTTTGTATGATCCGAGCCTTGACCTCATATTAACGTCTACAATCCCATATCAACTAACTCGGATACCAGCTGCAATGCCAAACCATATGCACTTGAACATTACCAGTCGATTACGCTGCCATAATAATCTAGTTTAACAACCTCCTCTAACTACCCATAAAAATCACGCTCATTATCATTATAGCAGTCACCTTTCACTAAAACTTCACTACTTTGGGTTTGTTTACTGAGGTCAACTTCCATCGTGTTAAACCTAAACCTATTGACAATGTACCCTTTATAACACGAAACTGATCTGCTAGGGCTAGCAGCAAGCAATTTGAAACGAGCATCAACTCCATCCTAGGCGATCTACAACAACAAACAATTTGCACAAAGTATTAAGTTATTAACTCGCATATACCATCTTACTATATTAAGAAACGAGATGTGGTTTTAGAACTTACGCGCTTTCGAAACCACTCAGGGAACACGTTGTTTTGCATATTTTTAAGTTGTCCATCTGATATCCCAGGGTTTGCTAATAACACTTCCTCATCGTATTCATTGTATGTTATATAGCATCGTTGTTATATTATGTTCTCGAACTATGAGAAGGAAGATATATACACAACTACTTACATTATAAATGGTGCAACTTCATTGCAATTCATGAGAGCATACAATGTTGAGGCAATATACTCTTTGTCGGATAAATATCAACCACTCCTTGCTCCAAGTGCACGACCAAGATGCATGAATATGGAAAGATGCTATTCGAATTCTATGTCACACTATTGTCGTTGCGGCTCTTTGTATCAGCATCAATCTCAAAGTAAAGGGAGCAGAAGTTGGTATGCTCCTCAAGAATGTAAGCCTCTACAATTGAACCTTCAACACGCGCTTTGTTACGCACATTTTTTTTAAGGTCAAACATATACCTATGTAAGAAAGAAGTCATTTTCAGTAAACAGCGCACGTGTGTAAGTATGAAATACAGTTTAAAGATGGATGAATGACATCACCTCTCAAATGGATACATCCATCGATACTGCACATGTCCGCCCACTCTAGCCTCATATGCTAAGTGAATAGTTAAATACTCAATCGAATCAAAGAATGACGGGGAAATATTTTCTCTAGCTTACACATTGTCTCAACAATGTTTTTCTCAAGAATCTTAACATCACTCTCGAGGCACCATTAAGCACAAATCGTGGAAGAAATGGCTAAGTTCAGTCAATGCTTCATTTTCTGGCTTGGGCAAGAGGTCACGAAAGACAATTGGTATAAATCTTTTCATGAATATTTGACAATCGTGACTCTTTAAACCATAAAACTTACAATCAGCAAGGTTGCAACAACGTAATTTATTAGATGCATAGCCATCTGGCAGCTTCAAGTGTTTAACCCACTCACACACCTGTTTATCTGCTTTTTATGCAATGTATATATTGCTTTGGGCAACACCATCTTACCATTAACCATTCGTGGATGCAATTCACACCGTATACCCATCATCTGCATATCTTTTCGTGCTTTTAGGTGGTCTTTTGATTTACCCTTGACATTCATGACTGTATTAAACACATTTTTGAAAACATTTTTCTCAATGTGCATAACATCAAGATTGTTGCATAGGAAGAGGGTCGGCCAGTAAGGCAGCTCCCGAAAGATCCACATTTTCTTTCAGTTGTGTGTTTTCCCAAAGCCAAGAAGTTTTATACTGGCAGCACATTTTCTAAAAGGTAATGCACCCATGTCAAGGTCCTTTATGCACCTATACACTTCATCCCCAGACAATCTGTCACATGTTTCAACATGACGCTTCGAATTTACTAAATATCTTTTTGCCTTGAATTTTACTTAAAAACACCTATTGCTCACTCAGAAGGAAAATTATTCTAGGAGGCTTTTGCCAGATTTAAATCGATTATGCCTTACTCACTTCCATACAATAAGGACATGCCAACCTACCATGTGTACTCCACCCACACAACATACTGTATACAGGGAAGTCATTGCTAGTCCACATGACTGCTGCCCTCAAGCTGAAGTTCTGTTTAAGAGATTCATCAAATGCTAGGGATCCAACTTCCCACAGAATTCTTAACTCATCGATCAACGGCCGCAAGTACACGCCTATATTTCTACCCGGGCTCATAGGTCCAGGAACGAGTAATGATAAAAAAATTAATTGTTTTTTCATGCACATATCTAGAAGAAGGTTATACGAGACAACGATCACAGGCCACGTAGAATTAGGTGTGCTAGAGTGCCCAAAAGGATTAAAACCATCAATAGCGAGGCCAAGTCGTATATTTCGAACCTCTGCAGCAAAAGATGGGTGTCTGCGATGGCTTCGATGGTTGGGAGAAAAGGGAAGGCACGTTCGCGTAGTGAGAGAGAGGGGGAGAGAGAGAGAGATTAGGGTAAAGTGACAAAATGAAAAGTTATATTTTCATTTAGCGACGAAATGGTCGCTAAAGCGGTCATTAATTGTGGCCAAACTTTAGCAACTGCATAACTGTCGCTAAAATTGGTAATTAACTTTAGCGACTGCACACACGCGGTCGTTAATTTTAACGAATGCCTTAACTGTCGCTAAAATTGGTCGTTAACTTTAGCGACTACCATATCGGTCGCTAAAAGTGGTCGCTAAAAGCGGTCGCAAAAATACCTGCCAACTTTTTTGTTGACCCCACCAAAATAAGTGCACATTTAGCGACCGCTTTTTAAAGCGGTCGCTAGAGTATGGTTTAGCGACTACTCTTTTTGGCAGCCGCTAAATGCGGTCGCTAAAGCCTCTATTTCTTGTGGTGTTACACATTATTAAGCTTTTATTATAGCATATATATTACATTATTGCAGTGTAATACATACACTCTATATGTGATTCTTGCTTATATATTACAGTGTGACTATTACAGTGCATATATTGATTCATCACTTATCTATTTTTTTTAATTGGTATAGGTTTCTTGTAAGTAATTGAATCATGAAAAGATATTTTCAAGTAGTTTAGGGTTTATATTGCTATATTTTTAAACCAAAGAAAGAGCAAGAAATAGAAAGTGGTTATTCATTTATTGTCGACGGATTCAAGAATTGGAAGAGAAGAGATAAGTTTGGAATTCATGTTGGAGGATGTTCTAGCTTTCATAACGAAGCTCGGAGAAAGTGTGAAGCTTTATTAAATGAAAAGAAATATGTTATAACTTTCCTTCACAAGAAATCCGATCGTGATTGAATTGAGTATCGGGTGCGTCTAAATGCATCACTTGTATGCATTAAGTATCTCGTACGGTAAGGACTAGTTTTTCGAGGTCATGATGAATCGAAAGAATCTAATGATCGAGTGAACTTTCTTAAACTCTTGAAGGCTCTTGTTAATAGCAATGATGCTATCAAGAGCCTTGTGATGAAAAATGCTCCCCGAAATGACAAGCTAACTTTGCCAGATATTCAAAAGGATATTTTAAGGGCTTGTGCCGCCGAAACTACCTTGGTAATTATGCAAGAGCTTGGTAGTTCCTTGTTCTCAATTTTGATAGATGAATCTCATGATATATCAACTAAGGAGCAAATAGCCATTGTCTTTCTCTTTGTGAATGACAAGGATCAAGTTGTTGAACGATTCATTGGTCTTGTGCATGTTAGTGATACAAGAGCCGTGTCACTAAAGAAGAAAATTGATGATTTGCTATGTGAACACAAATTAAGCATTGTAAGGTTACGTGGGCAAGGTTATGATGGAGCAAGTAACATGCGAGGTGAATTTAATAGCTTAAAGGCTCTTAACTTAAAGGAGAATGGGGCGGCCTTTTACGTTCATTGTTTTGCACATCAACTTCAACTTGCACTAGTTGATGTTGTAACAAATCATGACTTAGTTGAAACTCATTTTTTACAGTTTCAAGGGTGGCAAACTTGGTTGGTGCTTCTTGTAAACGTTGTGATATGCTTAAAGAAAAGTAAGCTACTTATGTATTGAACGCATTTCTTACCGGTGAACTTCAAAGTGGGTGAGGATTGAACAAGAAACCATGCTTGAAAGGGCGGGTGATACACGTTGGAGCTCGCATTTTGGTGCTTTTGTGAGTTTGATTGTTGTCTTTTCTACTGCTTGTGATGTACTTGATATATCATAGGATGGAAGCAAGGAACAAAAGCGTGAAGCAATAACTTTATTGGCAGACAATGCACTCTTTTGATTTTGCATTCTCTCTTTTTGATGAAAATATCTTGAGTATCATCAATACGTTGTCACGGGCATTACAACGTAAAGACCAAGATTTTGTGAATGCCATGTATCTCGTCAAAGTCTCCAAGTTACAACTTCAAATGATGAGAGAAGATGGGTGGGATGACCTCTTGTTCATTTTTTAACAAGCACAAGATTGTCATTCCTAATATGGATGCAGAGTTTGAACCCATCTTCGATCCAAGCGACACACACATGGAGTTACAAACTAACACTATTACCAAGTGCAAATGTCTTACACAATCATTAATATGCAACTTCAAGAGTTGAACAACCGTTTCAATGAAGGGAACACTGAATTAGTCTTTTGCTGGCAACTCTTAGTTCAAGTGATTCCTTATCGGCTTTGACAAAAAAAAGTTGATTTGGCGGCTCGCCAACTTCTATCCGACCGAATTTTCAAGTATGGAACTCTTAAAACTTAACTATGAGCTTGATACTTACGTCATGGATGTACGTGTTAACAACGAGTTTTCAAGTGTTAAAGGTATCATGGTCTTGCAAATAAAATGGTTGAAAAGAAGAAAAATATTTTGTATCCTTTATTTTACAAGCTTATAATTTTGGCCTGCCTGTTGCTACCGCAATTGTAAAAATGACTTTTTCTGCTATGAGCATTGTGAAGACCCGATTGTCAATTCAATTGGAGACGAGTTTATGAATGATTGTATCATTACTTATGTCGAAAAAAAGTTGTTTGGTGATATTCAAAATGATGTAATTATTAAGGGTTAATTACTCACGGCACCCCTGAGGTTTACCCTAAATTACACACGGACCCCCTTATCTTTTGAAAATTACACTCCGCTCCCCTGAGGTTTGTACCCGCATTTCACGGAGCCCCACAAAATTGACGGAGACCCTAACTCCGTCTAAAGATGCTCTGACACTTTACTTTTTGGATTTTTCATTCCCAAAATGCCCTCCCTTTCTTGAATAAAACCCCTCTTGCCCCTTAGGGTTTTTCTTCTTCTTCTTCTTCTTCATTCTCTTTCTCTTCTGCAGACCCATTTCTTTCTCCTTCTTCCTCCTTTTCTTCCTTCACTTCATTCTTTCCCTTCTAACCAAAAAATGTCAAGGTCAGGAAATGGTGAGGAATGGTTGGATCTAAGGTTTAACTACATAAGTTGCTGGTGTAGAAAGAGAGCAAGTCTTAGAATTGTTGAATCTGATGAGAAGCCAAGCAAGGGGAAGTTGTTCTTCACTTGTGCAAGTGGTGGTTGTAACATGTTTAGTTGGTGCAATCCTGATAGAGCAACATTGAAGCCAAGTGGAAGGTCAATCATCTGTTCACATGATGTTTATGAAGAAAATCGAAGGCATGAAACCAATGAAGAATCAAGGATGCACTTGCTTGAGGCAAATGAAGCTGAAAGGAGTAAAAAATTACAGCTAATTGAGTCTAATCAAGCAATGTTGAAGATGTTGGTTATTAGTTCTTTAATTTCATCATGGATGTGTATGTTGATGATAGCTTTTGTCATTAACAAATGATGAATGTGGTGTATGGTTATGTAATGCAACCAATGTAGCCTTAAGAGAGAAATGGTACTCTCGAATTTTCTAGGGTTCATGTAATGAATGTAATGATATTTGAATGAAGTATCTATGGCTGCAATGAAATTTTCTAGGGAAATGAACATGTTGGTTATATATTTTCTAGGCAAATGAAGAGGTTGGTTATCTATTTTCTAAGCAAATGGAGTATCTATGCCTTCTTAAGGGGGCTTGTGGTTTGTGCACATTGCACAAAGACCACAAGCAATCAACCTGCTCAAATGGTCCAACCACAAAATGCAGGTCACAACCTGCTCAATTCAATCCCCAAGACAATACACAAACCAAGTCCCTAACAAGTTACCAATATGCTCAAAAGTATGACTATTCAAATACACAACTTTTCCAACCATGCACAAATTCTACCAGCTGCAATTTTCAAACTCAAACACAAGCACAACCTGCCCTAACCAATGCTTCTAACACACTTCACATTTTGTGCAAATAAGTAAGATCTCAATCCTGAGCAACATACTGAAACTAAGTACACATTAGCTCAATAATAACATCATTCATCATCCAAATGTTAACATTGTGCAAATAGAGTTTACATCATCCAAATGTTTACATCATCCAAATGTTGATAAACATGATTAAAAGCATTAATGTTGACTAAAACCTAAAGTTTACAATTTGAATATTGTAGTCAACCTAACTGTAACCTACAGTTAACCTATTCCCACTATGACTTTAACTTCAAAATTTTGTCTTCAGTCACAGCAATCAACACCATTTTCAAAGTCTTCAATAAGCTTCACAAAAAGAATCTGCACAGTTTCTGTAATCTTCACAAAATGATCTTCACAAAATGAATCTTCACCATGTATGTACACAAAATGATGCACACTAGCAGCAGCTAAGGCATGGTTCCTTGACTAGGACCCCCCACAGCAGGTCCTCCCTGTTCAAAAATTCAAAACTACATTTAGTCAAAAGTAAACTAAATCACAGTAAACCAAAATCAAAACCACGGTTAGTATACTTACATCCAAATTCATGCTAACTTGACTGCCTCCCACTTGATTGCCTCCAGTTTGGCTGCCACCAGCTGCAGCAGTGCCCCTACTAATGCCTCTCACGGGTGCCCTTTGACAGGTCCTTTTGTTGTGCCCAATTTCCTTACAAATTGCACATTTCATGGTGCATGACCTCTTGCCTTCCTTAGCAGGTTCATCAGCAGCCCTTTTCATCTCTTTTCTTGGCCTTCCTGGCAACCTTCTTAATGGTGGAGGTTACAAGGGATCCCATGGAGCAGGCTGCCATTGGGACTCATCATGCACTGGGTGCATGACCCCACCATAGGTCTTCAAGTATGTGTCCCTGCTATAGCATACATCCACAAAATCTAATACTTCCATTCTCCTAGTATTGATGCATGCTGTTGCATGCTTGCAAGGTATGCCAGTTATATTCCAAACCCTACAACAACAACTCCTCCTTTGAAGATCAACCACATGCACCTTCCCAAGATCAACCACCTCAAATTCTGTACCCCCAGCACACATCACTATGCTACAATGCCTAGACTGAGCAATGGCTTGGTTGCATTTTTTCACAATCTTGGGAGCTACCTTACCATCCCAAGAGGCAGCATTTTCAAACCTTTCATGCACCTTGGACATCAACCTAGTTCTAATAGTATCAACCAAAGATAGCACAGGTTTTTCTCTCAAGTTCCCTAGCCAATTATTGAAGGACTCAACAATGTTGCTAGTTACATGCTCATTCTTAACAGCATGGTCAAAAGTGTGCCTAGCCAACTCTCTAACCTATGCCCACTCAACCACTCAGCTGCTTCTGGTGAGTGGTCCTTCATTTGACCCATGGCAAGGTTAAAGTCATCAACATTATATGCCTTCACAGCAGCCCAAAAATATGCTTTCAACTTGATGCCAGGGTACTTAGCCTTGAAGTTACAGTAGAGATGCCTGCAGCACCTCCTGTGACTTGCCTGTGGTATGATCTCAGCTAAGGCATTCTCAATACCCTTTTGGCCATCAGACATAAATACCCATGGCTTAGCTCCAGAACCATCCCCAATTATGCTGAATAAATGATGTAGAAAAAACCTCCAGCTTTGTGTGTTCTCACTCTCAACCACAGCAAAAGCCACAGGGAACAACCCATTATTCCCATCAAGACCCACAGCAGCCAATAACACACCTCCAAAAGGCCCCTTGAGATGACATCCATCAACTGCAAGAAAGGGCCTACAAGCATGTCTAAAGCCATCTTGGATAGCTGTAAATGAGAAGAAGAGCCTATGGAAGTGAGGCAAATCCAAGTTAGGACTAACCCTCTGAGTTTCAAGCTTGAACAAGCTACCAGGGTTAGTCCTCATCACTTCATGCCCATACCTCCACAACTTCTTGTATGACTTAGCATGAGACCCCTCTATTTTTTCTAGTGCCTTCCTTTTGGCCCTATAGAGCTGCATTCTATGGGCCTCTACACCAAACTTCTCAGCCAACAATTCTTGCAGACCACCCAAACTGATGTTAGGATTTCCCCTAATGTATTTAAACATCTTCTCTGAGATCCAAGTGGAGTTGGCTTCTTTATTAGTAGTGGCCATCACACAAGTGTGTTCAGGGCCACACTTCTTAATTTTAAATGTTGTGCCATCAGGGATACTGGTTGCACGTATTCTCCAGGCACATCCAGGGCTGCCACAATGAGCATCCACCCTTGTCTTCTCATTCTTGTCTCTCACCAGTTTAAACCCATTCTCAATGGTATAGTCTTTCAAAGTTGCCCTAAAATGATCTACATCTTCAAACAATAAACCCTGATGCAGTTCAATTTTTCCCCTTCCTTGTGTTGAAATAACTTCCCACTCATAAATCTGTCTACATTTATTGTTGCCACATCTACATTCTCATCACTGTTGTACAAGGGGGTTTCTTCATCATCATCACATTCTGACAACTTTTCATCACTTGGCTTATCATCATCTGTCTCAGTGTCTTCATTATTAGTCCCTGACTCTTCATCACTCTCACTCACTCCTACTCCTTGCCAATCAAAGTCCTCAGAATCATCACTGGACAAATGTATTTCCCCCTCACTTCCTTCTTCTTCATCACTGCTGTCCCCTTCACTTTCTTCTACTTCATTCAAGTCCTCATTTCTAGCTGCCTGACTACTTGGTTCTGGATAACAAACTGCCCCAGGTTAAGCCCTATCAATCTCTAAGTAGACATGTATATCCTTAGAGTTCTCATATAGTGCAAACATGTCCACTAAAGCCTTATAAGAATTTATTTCAGTCCTGACCTGAGTTCCAGGCAACATGAAGTACATGTCAATGCATAAACCTAGCCTAGGAGGGAGGTCTTTCAAACATAGCTCAGTTGCATCACTTAGCAAGTCCATGTAATTGTATCTGTCTGGATCTACATTCTCAATCTCTCTGGCTATGTTACAGTAGTGGACCAGCAGGGTATGCATTTCTGTAATGTATATACAAAGCGAGTTAACTTGGATGTCAATTAAGCTGTCAAACAGGGCTGTAATTAACTTGTCAATTTGAAATAATATTATTTTATTTATCAATTAAGGCTTTCACAAAGCTGTCAATTAGGTATGTTAATTAGTTATCTATTAGGGTTTCCATTTGGGTGTCAATTAGGGCTTTAATTTAAGTTCTTAATTGGGCAAGTTGACTAAGTAATCAATTAGGGTTTCAATTGAGTTGTCAATTGGAGTTTCGAAAATGAAATTGTATTAGGGCTTCAATTTCAGTGTCGATTAGGAATTTAATTTGATTAAGTAGTCAATTAGGGTTTCAATTAAGTTGTCAATTGGGGTTTCGAAAATGAAATTGAATTAGGGCTTCAATTTTAGTGTCGATTAGGGATTCAATTTGATTAAGTAGTCAATTAGGGTTTCAATTGAGTTGTCAATTGGGGTTTCGAAGACGAAATTGAATTAGGGCTTCAATTTCAATGTCGATTAGGGATTCAATTTGATTAAGTAGTCAATTAGGGTTTCAATTGAGTTGTCAATTGGGGTTTCGAAAAAGAAATTGAATTAGGGCTTCAATTTCAGTGTCGATTAGGGATTCAATTTGATTAAGTAGTCAATTAGGGTTTCAATTGAGTTGTCAATTGGGGTTTCGAAAAAGAAATTGAATTAGGGCTTCAATTTCAGTGTCGATTAGGGATTCAATTTGATTAAGTAGTCAATTAGGGTTTCAATTGAGTTGTCAATTGGGGTTTCGAAAATGAAATTGAATTAGGGCTTCAATTTCAGTGTCGATTAGGGATTCAATTTGATTAAATAGTCAATTAGGGTTTCAATTGAGTTGTCAATTGGGGTTTCGAAAACGAAATTGAATTAGGGCTTCAATTTCAGTGTCGATTAGGGATTCAATTTGATTAAATAGTCAATTAGGGTTTCAATTGACTTTTCAATTGGGGTTTCAATTTAGGGCTTTTAGGGCTTTCGATTATGGCTTCAATTTAGGGATTTCGGTTTAGGGATTTCGGTTTAGGGCTTTCGATTAGGGCTCTAAGTAGGGCTCTAGTTAGGGTTTTCTGCTAATAATCATATAACATGCAATAATCATATACTAAACATTCTTAACAACCATACACTTAACATGCAAAAACCATGTACTCAACATGCAATAACCATACACTCAACATGCCCATGATTACATACAACAGAGACTCAACATGCATGTGATTAAACAGAACAGAGACGTAAATTAGGGTTTCGTTGTTAAAAATCATCCATTACAGTTTCAAAAAAATGAAGAAACTAGACAAATGATTGCGATCAGATGAAAAGGGTATGAAAACATACCTTCGTGTTTGCACAACCGTCCACGATCTTCACTCGAGTACCACCGTTCAGGGCTGCCGTCGTCGTCGTCGTCGTCGTCTTCGCCGCTGGGTTCGATTTCGCAGCCTTCAAGAAATGGGAACGATTTTGACGGCAGAACTTCCCTACCAACTTCCCTCTCTCCTCTCTCTCGAAGTCTGTAACCAAGAGCCACAACTCTTGATTTCCCTCCAAAACCCAAGAGACACTGTGTGGTTATATATGAGGGCAGAAAGGTCTTTTTATGACTAGCCGTTAACCCCGTCAAAGAAATCTAAATTTTTGGGGCTGAGTGTAATTTTCAAAGATAGTGGGGTCCGTGTGTAATTTAGGGTAAACCTCAGGGGTGCCGTGAGTAATTAACCCAATTATTAATCGCTTTCAGAATATGCGACCTTGTCGTGATCAATTGTAAAATTTCATGGTTCAAGTTTAATGAACAAATAATTTTTGTGATAATTTTTCTCTTCTTCATTTTGTGTCAACCTTAAATAATAATCCTGCCTCCGCCACTGATTTATAACAATTGCCAAATTTAACGCAACAACATTTTGTTGCTAGATTGATGTTAGGGAGGCTGACGAACTAACACGCACGACGTCGACGTCGTCCAACTATCTTGCCCCGCTCTAAGCGCTCTTTAAACTTACAGTTAAATCCAAGACTTTATAGACAGTTCCGTAATTAAGTCGGAAGGACAACTACACTCGCCACGTGGCGGCTTCAAATCGTCCATTGAAGTGAAAATATAGACGTTAGAGTTACGGCATAAATGTGGGAAAGAGTAATACTCAAACAATGACGTGAACCCATTTATTATTTTCATAAGTCCCAACTTCCCTCCCCACCCTCTCTCTCTCTCTCTCTCTCTCTGTGAAACCCACACACACACACAACACAAACACTGTGTGAAATATTCATCTCTTTAAAAGCACATTTCCTCTGCTTTTGCTACTGGTGAAAAGACGATCTCTTATTA
Organism: Escallonia rubra; assembly: GCA_033065855.1. Lineage (NCBI taxonomy): Eukaryota > Viridiplantae > Streptophyta > Magnoliopsida > Escalloniales > Escalloniaceae > Escallonia > Escallonia rubra. Next base: position 110,772 of record JAVXUO010000852.1, on the reverse strand, counting down.
AGAGGTGCGAATCGCATTCACTTTGCTTTTTCGGTTTTCGTTTCTGTTACTTTTCATGTTTGAATTTTGTGTTGCCAAGATGATGGTGATCTTGAATATTATTTGATTGCACGCATCCAACTTTCACACACAATAAGCGTAGTATGTGTTGTTACACTGGCTCGAGATATCTATAATCTGCATAGTCTGTGTGATTGAGTGCACACCTGATTCTGTCGCTAAAAGGTTAATATTGCGTCGCTGATGCACTTTTTGGGATTGAAATGAGGCGTGGATGAACATATAATAGTACGGCTCTCCAAAGTATGGAGGACAAAGGACAATAGTTTAGTTTAGTTTAGTTTGCATCATATTAATTTGAGATTTATGAGAATGAGTTGGGATGTGTGAAGCAAGGAATAAACTAAGTAACTACTCCATTAATTTGGTTGAATTTTTACCACTGACTTTTTTGCAAATTTTTAGAATATATTTCGTACATCATAGCGTTGACTCTGCTCATTTTCTTTATACTACTTAACTTGTCAAACAATACTTAATCTATTATTGTTATTTGAGTTCTACACAATGTTTACATGATACTAGATTTTCACCATATGCAGGAAGTCAAGAGAAAATTCGATGAAGTGGAAGGTGTACTGAGTTTGCAGGGCTTCAATTCGTGGTGTGCACATTCCACCTTTTATGTATATATCAGCTCCAGTAGATGTAGCATAGTGATGATTCTGGTCGTTTTCATGTAGGTGGGGAGTCTGATTTTGGATCTTCTGCAAATTGTAGCCAGTTTAAAACTGCTTAATTCATTTGAAGTGACTGGCTGCTGGTTAGAATCAGGATGACTTTTATACCATAGAGAACCGTGCATTTTGATTGGTAAAAAAAATGGCTGTTGCTGGTCTGAACAATGTTTCTGTACTGGATTCTCCTTTCTTTGGGGAGTCTCAATCTTTAGAATCAACACGGTGGGATAATCAAGATAGGCCGAGCACCCGGGCATCCTCTCTTCTGCAAATGTGGCGGGAGCTTGAGGGTGAGCACGCGGTGAATTACAAGACATGGCAACAAAAGGGTGAGGCTTCCAATTCCAACTTTGCAGGCACGTATGTATGTGGAGGACAAAGGCATGGGAATGGAGATACATTAGAAGATTCCAGTGAAGTTGAGAGCGAACGTCACTTATGGTCGCAGGACGGATATCAGGAGGATAGAAGTTGTAGTTCTAAGCAGTCTAATGATTTTGGTGAAGTTGAAAGGGAGAGGGTGAGGCAAATTTTTCGAGAATGGAAGAAAAATGGCTCAAGAGCCCATGCATCTAATGCTTCACGTTTGAACAAGTGGTCAGGAGCACAGTGGCTTGGTGAACATGAGCGTGAGAGGGTGAGAATTGTGAGGGAATGGGTAGAAACGACCACTGGCCAGCAGAGAGCCACTAGTCGGAGTGATAGTGAAGAACGGAGCTGTGAAATTGATTCACAGATCGAGCGGGTTCGTGATGGTTTGGTTGTTAGTCATTGCAGAACTGGCAGCCTGAGAGATATTCGTAGATTATGTGGCAGACAGGCTCTTTTAGATTTACTTGCGAGGGCTGAGAGAGAGAGGGAAAGAGAACTTCAGGATTTGTTGGAGCAGCGGCCAGTATCAAATTTTGCGCATCGCAACCGCATTCAGGTTAGTTGTTCTTAAAGTTTATTTAATGAATGTACTTGTCTTCTTGTGTCAGTGCTCTCATAATTCGTTCTTATAGTGCATGGTCTGATTCATCTTATAATTTGTCTAACATCACCTCTACTAACAGCAACCACAAAAACAAAGAAGTACAATTGATAAATGCACTTGTGTTCTAAAATCAGGGCTGTCATCACAGGTTCCTATATGGTGCATAGTCTAATTTCTTGTCCAACATCACCACAACCACCAGCAGTGGCAGAAACAAGAAAGAAATTTCTACATCCAGTTCATAGAGTCCACTATTGAAATGTTAATGCTCTTGTATATTCAGATGGTCTGTAGCGATAGAGGTCTCGTTAGTCTGGATTTGTGTCAGTGACAGCATCTTTATCATGAGGATTTCCGTAGATTGTGTCTGTGAAATTGTTTCAATCATGGCAGATCGAGTCATTTGGATATAGTTTAGCTGTAGCTAGTTGTTTTTGGTATTGGCCAATTGTTTATTTTCTGCTATTTGATGTATCTTGGTCCAAAGTTTTATACTCAGGATTCCTGTTTGATGCCTTGGGCACTGATTTCATGCTGACTCCCTGTATGACCTACCTATGAGAGGAGATAATAGCATATCATTTTGACTTGTGGAACATGACTGCGAAATTTGCAATTCAGCTATACAGGGTTCCTTTTCACTGCTTGAGGTTATGATTCCATTTTGGCTCTTTCACAATGGAACTCCCTGTCTTTTTTTTTCTTCTCACTTTCTCCGGTGCTTGCATGACCTCATGTAGAGGAGACAATAGAATTCTTAAACATGACCGTCCAAAATTTGAAATTGAGCTTGGAGAAGTGTTATATCCACACTAAATACAAAGATATGGAATGCTCACCTGTCACTAAAAGGTAGTTTGTCACTTATGCACTCTTCTACAGATAGATAGAGCGTGAATAAGCATTAGAACACTTGGCTTCCGCCTTTAACAAATCTTTAAGTGTGAGTTTTAATTCTTTACCAGTAAAATAGGCCTAGCAATTACAGAATATAAGCCTTGTGCGCCAATGTTTGCATCCAGGTATTAAGTTGGATGCTTTATCATTGTACCAGCGGGGCTCAATCCAGCCTTGTATGCAGGGAGTTATAGCAACCAAACTACAGCCACCCATTTCAATTCATCCATGTTTTTGGTCCACTTGTAAGAAAGGATGGCCAGTTGTGAGGGTCGTTTGGGAACAAAATTCCTCATTGGGAAAATAAACCTATCACTTAAATATTTAATCCTTGTGGACCTCTATACATACTGCCAAATGGATTTGATTGGATGCATTAGCCCTTTTGAAACATTTTACAAATCTCCGCTGTTGTATATCGCATAAATCAGCACTTTTCAATCTATATACCGCTAGGCATGAACTTTGAAACTACTTCGATAACTAATTTCGAACTTCTTAATCACATTCCTCCATGTAGTTCTAGTGTCTTGTTATATGAAGGCCTTTCTGCGCTAGCTGAATCCCAGCAACTTCCCATAAGAGGTTAATAGAATTGTTCTGCGAAATTCTTTCTACCGAATGGAGAGTTTTGTATTTTCCTTCTCTTTTGGTCGACTGGATTGCATAAGAACACTTCTACGCTGCAATAGTAGTTTTCTCATAGTTTGGTTGATATCTCAATGCCTTGCATAATATGAATTTGATTGATAGTCTTGAACGTATGTGATTATGTTCTTACATACTTCTTATATATAACACATATAACAGATTACACGTGTGGTCTGTGATAGTTTTGGTCCCAAAGTTACTGATTATGGCATCCAAAGTTTTGCTTCACATCCCCTATGCCGTACTTGGATTACTCCCGTATGCATGTTGGTCCCACTGTTTTGTTTTCTTACTAACTGCGACAATGAAGATGGTGCAATTCTTGAAACAAGAATGCATGAAAAGTGTCTGATGCCTTAATACATGTTAGTCACCATGTGAATTACGTGGGTATCAAGGGTGCATCATTGTTTTCGAGTTGTGTTGCATGTATGATTTGAAAATGGTGGCACCTGATATTACTCGTAAGAGTCAAAATTGAGGTGTATAAAAAAAGGTTGCACTCACACTCTCGTATGCGGATTTACTTTTTGTAGACCCCATGAGATGGTGCTAAGTTGTTGTAGCGGTGAAGAAGTGTAACAGTTTCAAGCTTTTGAAAAATTATGTAACTTTGCATACTGCTGGTTTTTCCTTTTTTCATGTATAGATGAGGGGTTGTTAATTTGGCTATATTGCTTTTTCATGAGGTTTCAAATTGAAACTACTACGAATAGGTATTCTTTTATCATTGGCAGCCCAAACATTGAATTGCATGTGAAACTATTGTAGCCAACGAACAGCTTCTTAGCTAATACAAGTTCTTTTATCATCGGCAGCCCCTATATTGAATTGCACGAGAATTGAGTGGAGCCAATAAACAGCTCCATAATTAAATACAAGTTCTTCGTAGGTTTTTGCATGATCCTTAGTTTACTAGGAAATGTTTGCATGATCCTAATTAATGCATCATCGTCGTGTCCAGAATACAACCTTGTATTTCCTTCAACCGATGTCAGTTTGCTTTAGTGTACAAGTTAATGGCAGAAGCTGTATCTTCATTACTTATGCAAAACCATCTCTATATTTTTCAACAAAGAAGCAAGAGGGCCAGTTTCAGGGAACCAACGTTCAGGCAAAGAGAGTCTCTAGAAGACTTGTTTGACATTTAACACGGAACCATTTAAGCTGTCAAACTAATTTGCTTCTTGTCTTCCAACCAAAGACACCACCAGAAGCATAGAGGGTGGTTTCCAATGGATCCACCAAGATTTTCTTCAACATCCTTGGGGCCAGCGACGAAGAAAACCGGTCACAAATCTTTGGCATCACTTAAGACAACTCAAAAATAAAGAATACAAAGGACCGAAGCTCTTGAGCAAAAGAACAACGTAAAAAGATGTGTCATTATTTATACGATTTGGCCCACCATTTTGATCAAGAATGATTTCATTTTGCATTAACATTATAATTATTTCTCCGCAGTCATATCTCAGAGGTAGATTCTTGCAAAATGGAGGACTTGTCCAGGATAAAAGTTCCACTTCTCTGGCAGCAAGTGAGTTGGGCTTCTTAAGGCAGAGGCCTACGGTCTCTGGTTTAAGGTATTCTTGTTTTTAATTTCGCTATACTTTTGAACATGAACATATCCTTTATACCTGATCTAGAGTTTCCTTTTCTCTTCCTTCTTTGGTTGTATCTTTCTACTTCATATAGTGCTTTACAATGCTTCATATTGTGGCTGGTTTTTCGTCATTTAAACTTTTAGAGGTGCTTAGAAGGAAGTCACTTGGTTAGAAGTGGTAGTAGAAGCTGTCTTACCGGAGCCGTACAATTTTTCTTTGTCTGTACAAGCTATATATTTCTTTCTTTGGAGTAGAGATACTGGCTCTTTTGGGCCTGAATCTTGGGCGACGAAAATATGTTGTTCTTACGGGGGCGTGCATTTTGCTGTATACTTCTTTCTGGTAATGTTTCTTTCCTTTGTGGAGAATGATGTCTGATTAATCTTGGCAAGCCAACTATTTAACAACTTTGTTGATATCGTAGGCTTCTAGGTTTGGACTTTTGGTGCTTAGTTCTCACTCTTCAAATGACAAGATTAAACAGTTACGAGATTTGTGAGTTAATAGTAGTTAATGAGTGTTACATAACTTGTCCAAACCCTAAGAATTATGGAAGTATGAGAAATTATTGTCTAAAATCACTTTGAAGTAGAGACTATAGCAATCAGCAGAAGGTATTACATTAACTATTTCTTAGAGATTGTGGGTCATCGCAGGTGAAGTACTTTCTTTTATATTGACCAGATGTTATTCCAAATTGAGGTTTGAAAGTGTCTTTGGAAGTACACCCTTTTGCCCTCTTCATTCTTTAGCATTAATAAGAATGACGTGGACTTCCACATTAGACTGCTGTTTATAAACTTGTGAGAATGCCTGAAAAATGAGTGAGGTACAATACACCGTTGTCTGAGAGACTAATGTTGACATATATGTTAAGGGACATGCGTGAGGTTAAAATAGTAACTTTCTTCAGGCTTAAGTCATAGTTCAACCTTATGCCACAGCCTCTTTGCCTTTAGTACAAATGAGTTGACAAGACACATGCAAGATTAGGTACCAGTGTATCTTATTTACTAAAAATGTATCAACCAATGGAACTAGTGCGCGGGATTGATACTAGGGTGACGTACGAAGGAAGCTGTAGAATCAAGGAGGTTAAGAATTAGTAGGAGGAATTGTATATGCTGTAGAATAGAGACGTAAAAGAAGATCTAGGACCAATAAATGCCAAAGAGTAAACAGTATGGGGATCAACACCAGCAAGAGATGGAGTTAGCAATTGAATCAAAGCAGGATTGAGTCTGGCGTTTTAGTGATCAACATTGACTTTTCAAGTTGAAGGTAAAGTTGCTTTATGGAACATGTGAATTGACTAGACACATGCAAGATTAGGTACCGGTGTATCTTATTTGATCATGATGTATCAACCTATGGAACTAGTGCAGGGATTTGACGCTAAGGTGAAGTACGAAGGATGCTGTAGAATCAAGGAGGTTAAGAATAAGTAGGAGGAACTGTTTATGTTGTATACTAGAGAAGTAGAAGAAGATCTAGGACCAAGAAATGGCAAAGTAGAATGGAGTCCGGCATACTACGTGATCAACATTGACTGGTGAAGGTTAAGGTAAAGTCGTTTTATGGAACCGATGCCAGGAAACCGGAAATTTCTCTTGTAACTAAGATGAGAATGTCAGTTAGATGTGTGGTAAAACAAGAAAAGATAGTAACAACTAAGTTATTTGGGATATGTAGAAGCATCAAGAGAAGATAAGATGACAGAACGGTGAGTATATCGTTTGGAGGTGTTCAGTTGTACTCATGACTGAATTAGGGCGAGTGGCAGGACCATTATTAGGGGAATGCCAGGGGAAGAGGATAACTCAACTAACATGGACATTGCAGGAAAGTACATTGGGAATTATGGTTTAATATGGCCTTGGACAGAGCTGAATTGGTAAGTTGTGCAGGTGACCACATAGGGTGAGTGACTAGATCTTGTTCAATGCAAATTCCAGCGGGAGAGGACGACTGAAACAGATATGAAGAGACATAGAAGGAAAGCACATGGAAAGTTATTGCTGAATGGGCAAATTGAGTAGATTGGTTAAGGCTTTGTTCAGTTAAGTTGGAGCTTAGATTTTTGTTGAAGGAATTCTCTCCCAGGGCTACAAATTTCTAACAGATTCTTGATTTTGTGCTCCTCCCTTAGGAGCTCTTTGGGAGCTCACATGAAGCAAAGTTTGGGCTTGCTTTAACCTAGAGAAGAAAGAAAATAAAAGCAGACATAACCTACATTATTACAAAGCCAAATGTTATATTGCTCATGCAGTGACATTTTAGTTCTACGTCAAACTTACCACTTGCATATTTGAGCCCAGAATCCCAATGAAGTAGGTTAAGAATTACTGAATTAGATATAAGCACTCTCTTTCAACCCCATACTCATCTGTAAAAGAGAATGCTCACATCTAATTTGCTCCAACCTCCAACCCCTTATATATACGTGCGTGCGCCACGCGCGTGTGATCCAACTAAATTAGGGGTTAATTGCATAAGCCTCCTCGTCGTTGCAAAGCCCCCACTCCATCAAAATAAATAGCATTTTCATCCCTCGTGCTATGTCGAGCTGTAGGATGAATTACACACATACCCCGTTTGTATTTTAAAAAAGTAAAAACTATGTGAGGGAGACAATGCTATTATTCAGAATGAGGAGAGATCTGTCATTGCAACATAATACAACAGAGATTTCCGCATTTTATCCATACTAGTAACCATTGCGTGCTTTGCACGTCAAATAGTGATTCGAAATAAAAAGGTCATAGACCTCGGTGAAAACACAATTAAACTTATTTAGTATGACTATATTAACTAACCCATGATAAGTAATCAATTTTGAATTGCTTATCAAATACTTGAAGAATGGAAAGTTCATTGCAAAAAACATGGTCTTACTTTCAAATGGGAATTATAATATCAATTACCACAATATTTGTCACTGTTTATCGCACTTGTTTCTTTTGTCACATCAAGTTGCTAGTAAAGAGAATCTTGATTGTTCCATATTATATCTTGTTACCCAAGGTACTAACATTGTAATCAGTTGCAAATATCTTCCACATATTATTAATTCTCGCTAAACACTACAAATTATACATTTTAGTAATATAAGTGAAGAAATTGTTCAGGAGACAATTTGGCGCATATAAAATGTAATGTGAAGTGTATATATTAGAGTTGTCAAATTTCTTCTAATGAAAGTATAATGTGAAGTGTATGTATTAGAGTTGTCCATTTTTTTTAATATATTTATATGGCATGTATATAAGTCTAGGAAGTGACACTAAGAAGAAGTTTGAATTATAAATAACTGATATTAACAAAAGTTCAAAATTTGTAGCTTAAACAGGATGGTACAAAGTAAAGTTTCTGATGGGTAAGGAGTTAGGATTAATAAATGTAAAACAAAGTTTGTAAAATGGAAAGACTTAGGAGCTTAAATGTTGTATCTTTAAAACCAAGCCTTAAATTAACTCAAGCGACCTAGTAGGGCATATATACAAGCCCAATTGCTTAGGCAACAAATTTAGAAGCTGTGGCTTTCTGGGATATTCTTAAATTTTCTATTGCTGACTTTTAAAGTTTTAACTCTTTTTCCAGCAAGCAAAAACATCATCATTAAGGATTTTCGGTATTATTCATTATCCATCGTGTTTCTTTCTCTAGAGTGATGGCCATTTCTTGTAGCGATGATCGTTGGCAGTCAAAATAGGCCTTGCATTTTACTTTCTTTTGGTACTGATCGAATCTTATTACATTTTCGTTGTATCTCTTATTTGAAAGTTGAAGTACAGAGCAAGCCCTTTTCAGTTTTTTATAGCTTAATTTCCAAATTTCAAGTGCAATTTGTCTAAAGCTACGTTAAATCTTGGTGTCACCTATTTTTTCCTGTATTTTGTTAAATAATCTATAATGAACTCTTTTAAATTTCTTTTTAGTGTACTCTAAAGATCTCTTTTGCTTTTACCTAGCATGACCTTATTAATCTTAGTAGTGCTTTAATTTCGTTATGCATGTACTTTGGAATATTTTGCTCCTACTCATCTAAAAATCCAATATTTATGTGTATGTGTGTGCGTCATTTTAAAATGTTTACTACCAAATGAATGGTTTGAAGTGTATGAGATTATGGTAATGAACAAAGTAATGCCAATAATGTTAATAAACTTAACTTCCCCCCCCCCCCCCTATATACATACACGTTACATTTATAATATAAATACAAACTACCCAAAAACAACACATTTTAGATATTCTGACTCGATCCTATGTTGGTAAATTTAAGTTTGCAGGCATATCAAGAGTTAAATCCATATTCTTTTATACTAAAGATGCATGCTGAAGTTTAGACTTCTTTAGCAACAACATGCTAAAATTTATCCAAAATTGTTAATTTAGCCTCACCCTGTTAAAATTAAAAAACACCCTTAATTTTTGTAAACCTTATAAATTGAAAAAGGGTTCTTTTGAGAAAAAAATGTTCAGCATTTAACCCATTGGGATCATTTTTATTCTATGGGGCTAGATCCACACCCGTTTGGTTAATTTCATACTATTATGTGACTAATGTTTTATATTAGTAAACTTGTAATCTCCTTAGCGATAAAATGTTTAAATTTAGCCAAAATTGTTTTAGTTTAGCCTCGCCTCGTTCTTTTAAAAGTAAAAAAATCCTTAATTGTTCAATGTATTAGTGAAATGTGTAAGTGGGTGTAGGAGGGGTTTTCCCCAATATGTCAGCTTATTTGACTACTGTTATGCTCAGTAAGTAAATGATTTATTTTTTGATTGGTCAGAAAAGGCTTTAGGCTAACACGAGTCATCGTGGCACACGCGATGCGTGTGCAAAAATAAAGTTGATAATATCAATTTTGTTAAAAAAATCGAGTATTATGTGTAAGTATTTATTATCCCATTCGATAAAATGAATCCTAAATTAGAGAAAAATAAGTTAGTTATGCGTATGGCAAAATAAGTTAGCAAAATATTATCATCATATAAAACTTAAATTTAATTTCAACTACAATTTTTTGTAATGAATTTAAAATTGTTAAAACGAAACATGTGCAATGATAAAGTTAACAATATGATATTTTTGTAATATTTATTTTGGGCTTTATAATTTATTTTAACTATATTTTTTAATGAAGTTTAATTTATGAAAACCAAAATGTATTTATAGGTAGTTATTACAATTTAAGATTTGTATTTTGTGTCATTTTTCAAAAAATCTCTTGAAATGCCACTTGTCAGCATTCTAGATAGGTAGTTGGTAACACCAAAAAGGTGTTACACCAAAAGAAGTTTTGCCTTTATATATAGTATAGATGTTGAACCCCGAAATGCATGACTTATGCTGTGTGAACTGTGAATAGCTACTGTTGTGAAGGATCTAAGCAGAATACCAGTGGCAAAAATAATGAAATCTGCTGGGGGTTTGCCTCTAGTGACAATTGGTTCTAGGAAGAACTATTGCTAAATTTCCCAAGATTGACTCATTAGCAATTCATTATGCCCACATTGGTTCTTTTTGGTCACCACCTTCAGACTTTTTGGAAATCCATGAATTAAGCTGTAACAGTCAGTGTTATCAGAGTTCTAGAGCTGCTTGGCCACTCAAAATTAACAGTACCAATAGATTATGTCCTCTTTAATCGGAAAGATCTTCTATTCTGATTATTGCATCTTATACCTACGATGGATAAGGTCTTAAGCATAGCAGTATATATGTGACAACAAAGAATGTTGCTGCAAAGACCAAGATTGACTCAATAGCAAATAGTATCCTTTCATCAGCGCCTTTATTATTTGGTGAATCCACAAACATAGCTGTAACACCATTGCAGTTAGTGTTCTAGAGCTGCTTGGCCGTCACTTATAATCAGTCTTAATAAACTTGTCATCCTCTAAAATCATACTGTTGATTTTGGTCTATTTCATCAATTGGCAAGTTATGTGGCAATTATTTTTTTTATGTTTTTTCATTTCTTTTCAATTTTCTGGAAAGTATCGGAGTGACTAGATTGACCTTTTCTCGTAGCAGGGAAGGATTCCTCTCCAGATTTGACAATTTCGTTCCGGGTTCCCTTGGCAGTAATCACTGTGATAGTTCAACTAACAACAAAAGAAATGATCATCGAAACAAACAAACTCAAGCAAATAGCATGCAGGAGGTCCCAGATGAATTATGGCATGCTGACCCTAGTAATTGTGAAAAAGACAGCAGTGTGCTTCATAGGAATGACGTAGAAAGCGACACAGGTGGGCTTATAAACCTGCAAGAGCCAACTTCTCAAGTAGAAGAAATACAGGAAAGGTTATCCGAAATTGACGAGAGAGTGCAACTGCCTTTGAATATTGATCCTATTGAAAGAAAGGATGATAATGGAAATGATGTGGTTCGAAACTGGCGGCAAGGGCATGGTAATGAATGGTCACAAGGAACTTCGGGCCCTGAAGCTGTATGTTATGAACACCATGAGCCCAGTGGCGAACCAAGAGATGTTCATGATACATCTGGCCCTAATGATCGACTAGAAGGAACAAAAATTTGTCAAGGCATATCTGCTTCTCAAGTAGAAATCTCACAGGAGCCAAATACAGAAATTGACGAAAATGACTGGCAACAGTTAGCCGGTGTTGAACCGAGTGAGTGGGAAGATGGTACTGGAGAAGACATGGATGGGAACTCACATGTAAGCAGCTATTCATGGTACCCGGAAACATCTGCAAGTGATGACCGCGGATATATTTTTTTACAAGAAGCTCGTGAAGAGTTGCATGGGAGTGGTCTACAGGAGACTGCTAGAGATTTTTCAGGACCTTCGGGTCAGGTAGAAGCCCCAGCTGGGAGGGCTGATACTTTTCATTTTCCCGATGATGAAAATGCGTGCAGTCTGGAAATTAGAGAACTTTTAAGCAGGTATGTAATCTCTTGAGTGAAAGCCTATGCCATTTCATCATTCAAAGTGATAAAGCACCAAGGAAAATTTGTTTGTATGTAGGAGAAGAGTCTCTAATCTTCTTCAAAGTGGATTTCGTGAGAGTCTAGACCAGATAATACAATCATATGTGGAACGGCAAGGTCATGCATCTATTGATCTGGATCAGGAGCAGCAGATTGAGGATCACAATGTGGTTGAGTCAGATATAGTTGAGGGTAATCCACAAGTTCTCCGTTCACTGCCAATCACCCCTCTTCCAACACTTTGGGAGCTGGATTCTGATAATGTTAGTCAGGAACGTCCCAGCATCCATCAATGTTTGGATATTGTGAGTCCATCTTTCCTGGCTCAAAACTGGAACTGGTTAACAGAAATCAACTTTGTTTTTAGCTCGATAATTGAATTTTCTTTCCTTGGTTCTTTGTTTTCTTGTCACTTTTTTTCCTGGTGGTGTAATACATTGTCTACGTCTCTATTTTACAATATAATCTAGTTATCGAGACATTTCCTATGATATCGTGTTTATAGCTACTTGATCTAGGTCAACCCATTTCCTGTGATATCACGTTTATAGCTACTTGATCTAGGTCATAGTGGTCCTTCATAGTCTGACATATGTAGGAATTACACTTCTTTCAAAAGCTAATAATCCATCAGATTTTTTTTTCTTTTCTATTGGTTATCTTTGCCATTCCTGTCTGCAGGGTAGATATGTAGCCTATGGATAAAGTGATGTATTTCTACATGATTTATCTCGTTGTTTTTTTGGTTTGAATTGAGTATTATTGCTGATCTTCTGCAGGAGTGGGAGATCATTAATGACTTGAGGAATGACATGTTTGAGCTTCAACAGAGGATGAACAAGATGCAGAGGATGCTAGAGGCCTGCATGGATATGCAACTTGATTTGCAATGCACTGTACAGCAAGAGGTTTTTGCAGCTTCGAATAGATCATCTGGCAAAGCAGGTTTTGCCCATACGCATAATGCAATGTGTTGTTTGCAAATCGTCTTTTTTTCTCTTTCAAATTCCTTTCTCATTTATCCGGTTTTTGCTTCTTTTATGGTGAAAATTTGTACTGTACTCCTATCAGTGTAGTGGTCCAATTGTTCTTTTTTTTTTCCCCTTGTTTAAGGTAAAATTTTCAAACTTTAAGTAACATATTCGTTCCACTTTTATCTTCCACCATTAAAGGTTACAACTCCTCGATGCAGACACATCTGAGGAAAGTTTGTCAAAGGATGAATCTTACTGGAATCATGTGAAGGAAGGAATTTGTTGTATGTGTTGTGAGAACAATATAGATTTTTTACTGTACAGGCAAGACTTAACAACTCTATCACAACAGCAGCTCTGTCATTAACCACTTCTTTATGTGATCCTCATTACGTTCCTTTCCTTGTTTCAATTGATATAGGTGTGGGCACATGTGCACATGTTCAGAATGTGCAGAAAAGCTGGTTGGAAGCAACGGAAATTGTCCAATGTGCCGGGCACCAGTAGTTGAAGTGATCCGTGCTTACTCTCTACAATCGTAGAGAGGAAAAGGGAATAGGAAGAGTTGTAGGTAAGAAAAAGATATCTACGTTTGCTGTATATAGCAAATTGAGAGACATTATATTTGTTGCTTCTGGAGTTACCACCAGGTAATTTTTCGCACACCTGTTTTGTTTGTTTTGCCAGGATAAACTTCTCCTCATGTATTGTATCATTATATTGAACATGAGGGCATGCCTGATTCATCCGTTGTATCAATAATGAATTCAGTCGATTTTTTATCGATTCTTCAAGAAAAATTGTCTCCTTAGCAGCAGCGCGCTATTGCAGTTTCGTCAATATCAGCTAAATTGCTTGTAATCAGATATAAGCTGGGAGCGATTTTCTGTCTTTTATCTTTAGAATCAACAGATGCTCTCTCCTATGCATAATGTGGAGCTTCAGTTAACTTGAATGAGAAAGTGGTCTCCTTTGGAAAATTACTCATGTCCTATAAAGCTTCTTCGATCATTATATTGTATTTTTGTTTAATTATTTTGTTCAGTTTCTGTAATTTTGATCGATGCAAATATTTCTCGAGTCTTTGAAACCTTAAGATTTTGCTATTGAAGAAAATTTGTTTAGAAATGGTACTGGAAATAATTAGTTATATAACTAGAGTATATATCGCCCAATTTTATAGTACCCTATCATCAAATTAATTTCTGATAATGACCTAAGATTCTCTGGATTTAATAGGAATTGCTTTTCATGTAAATAAATAGCAGGGCGTTTAGTTAGAAGAGCATGAGATCCCATAATATTCCCTACTCTTAACGTTGTATTAGTCTAGCATCCCATAATATTCCCTACTCCTAACGTTGTATTAGTTAGCATCACACAAAGAAGATACATAGCAAGTGAAGTCTATAACCTTGTGGTTGGGGTGAGTTGCTTTCGCTCTCATTTTCTGCAAATTGGCTCTATATGGTGTCGATTGTCTTGCAACCGTTGAAAAAATTGTCCAGAAATACATTTTGGATAAATATAAACGTGAAAATGACTATAACACCCCATGCTTCTTTTTCTCTACCACTTGTGTCCCAATCCCTGTTCCACTCGAACCTAACCCCAACTACCACCCTTGCCCTATCCACTATCACTACTACCATTCACGTCCACCACCAAACTAGACCCTTTCGTGCCACCACTTGGGTTCACCACCAACCCACACCACCTTCCCCGCCACCACTTTTGCCAACCACCAGCCTTGCCTTGTCCAACACCTTAATCACCACCACTGGCATCACTACCATCAATCACAAGCACCAAGACCATTTCTTATCTGATTTTTGCAATGGCTAGTTTGAGGATTGCAGACATCGATTCCATGTTCTTATGGCTAGATCTAGTGCTATGGGATTGAAAAATCTTTAGGGTTTTGAGACGATGTAAGATGGTAAGACAATCGTGGATTACAATCTGTAAAAGGGTAAATCAAACATTCCATCCAATATGTAGATGTGTGTTTTGACAACTCACCCAAACCACGCGAGACGTGCATACAAACTTGCAGACAAAATCTTTACATGGCAAACGAAATATGAATAAGTCAAAGTATAAAAATCATGAATAAGATGCAAGGGTTATGTGTACCTGACTTTCAACCTTCATTACGTACTTAGTATAAAATGTGTTTTGAAGCATTGTTTGTAATTTAGGGATAAATGGCTCTCTTTCTTGATTATGCTGCTTGCTTAAGTTTATTTACTCCTAAGTTTGACTTGTTTCTTTAAGTTTTTTTATAATTACTCCCTAGTTCATATATAAATATTTATTCCCTAAATTTCCCAAACTATAAGACAACGTGAATTCTAAGGGGCATTGGAAAATCACCACAAGATTGTTTCCTTCCGCATTCGTCAGCAGTGAACTTGTATTGTTACTGTATAATTCAATTTTTCCATCAAAATAGTGGAGTCTTCGATTTTACGAAATTAAGGATTAAACTAAAAGTAAAAGCTTAGGGTCTGTTTGAAATCACTTTCAGTTTGAATTTTTTGATTTCAAAAAAAAATAAAAAATCAAAACTAGTTTAGTTTTTATTTTGGGTTAATTACACCTATGTCCCTGAGGTTTAGGTGTAATTACACGCGCGTCCATAAGTTTGGAAAATTGGCACTTATATCCTTTGACCTAACGGAATACACAAATACATCACGGAATGGTTAAAATGACCATATTGCCCATAAGTAAAAGTGATATCCTCTCTCTGTTTTTCTTTTTAACTCCAATCACCTGAACACCACCACCGCACCAAACTCTCCTCTGTTTTCCCTTCTCTCCGCTCTCTGTTGTATTTGTCACAACTTTCTAACCCCAATCACTTGGAACATCACAATTCAGCAATCACTTCCATTTTCTTTGCGTCAAACTAACCAACAACATGGCGGCCGCTACCACTAACCACCACTAATTAGCTTACCACCGCCTTCCATTGACCCACTGCCACCAGATGACCCACCACGGTCGACCAACCACTGGCGTCACCTACAACCCAAATACCAAAATCACACCTTTACTTACCCACCCATGCCGCTACCGCCGGTGCCATACGCAACACCAATGTCGGTCAATGCACTGAAATTGGAGGCGATTTGAGTTAAATAATTAAGTAAACTAATTACAAAAAAGAAACAGAACTCAAAGCTTTGGGTGATGGAAGGCCGTGGGAATGCTGGTTGTTGATTGCGGGGATGATGGTGGTTGATTGGTCGTCGGTGGTGTACGAAAGTGAGAGGTGTCAAATCAGGATCCGTCGGGGGCGGTGATGGCGCCGACTACGTCGCGGCTGAGTAGGATTTCAGGGCCGGGGGGGGGGGGGTAGGGGAAGAGGGGGCGAGAGGGGGGGGGAGTGAAGGGGCCGCGACGTTGGGGGAGTGGGGGGCCGGCGGTGGAAGTGTTGAGTTTTGTTTGGTGCAACCGTGGTTGTGGTGTGGTTTCAGGTGAGGAGAAGAGAGAATGTTAGAGTTGAAGACGAGAGAGATAGAGAGAATTAGGAATTGAGATCCAAATTTGGAAATTAGGGTTTCATCCTAATTAACTTTTTAAATTAAAGTTTTTTATTTATATATAGTGTATATACACTCTAAGGGTAATGTTGTCATTTTAAGAATACGTATCTATGACATCATAAAAAAAATATGCTTTTTGGATGGATCCCTAACGGCTGGACATAAGTGTTATCTTTTTAACGCTTGTGGTCACGGTTTGTTACTTTTTGAAACTTTGTGTCCTTGACTGTAATTTCACATAAACCTCAGGGACATAGGTGTAATTAACCATTTTATTTTTTACAAAAACAAATGAGTATTTTTTTTTTTTTTTTGTGTTTGATTACCACTTTTTTATTTTTATTTTGGAAGTTGTTGCGGTGGTGGTGGTGACGGTGGCGGTCAACGGCGGCCAAAACAAAAACTAAAACTGGAAACCCAAAACTCCAAAATTGGTGTTTTAAAAACAACACTGTTTTAAAAACTGAAGAAAAAAAAAACGAAAATTGTGTGTCAAGCACGTTTTTTTTTCTAATTTACAAAATTGGAGAAAAAAACTGAAAAACGGAATAGATTTCAAAAGGTATCTCAGATAAAAGATTAAAATGAAGTAGGGCTATTTATACATATGTCCCTGAGGTTAGGGTATAATTACAGGCAATGACAATAGTTTGAAAAAATTACACTTATGTCCGTTGACCAAACGGAATCTTGAAAACCCTAACAGTTTAATGAAAAGACATTATTGCTCCTAAGTTGGAACCATATTTTTTTTAATGCCATTACTTCATCTTTAAAAAAAAAGAAAAAGAAAGATTAATGCCAAACTCTAAACCCTAATTTGCTAAGGTTACAATTTCCCAATCCCTCACCGCGACAGCCCTTTCCCTCGCCGCCGACAGTTCCCTTCCCCGCCGACAGCCCCTTCCCTCACGCCGGCAGCCCCCTTCTCCGCCGGTAGTCCCTTATGTTCTTCCCCGAACAAAGCAGTTCCACCACAGCCCCCCATCGTCGCAAACAGATCCACCCGTCGCCGACGATCCGAGGCTCCATCGCCCCCTGTCCCCTTCTGTTCTTCACCGAGAAAAACAGATCCACCTGTCGCGACCATCCGAGAATCCATCACCCCCCGTCCCCTGATGTTCTTCGCCGGAAAAAAACAAATCCACCCGTTGCCAACCATCCGAGACTACATCGCCCCCCGTCCCCTTCTGTTCTCTCTCAATGGGCCGGTGTGGGTGGGTTGACCAAAATTCGCAAATTAGGGTTTTGAACTAACCTGCTCATTCGCAAATTCGAACTAACATGCTCATATTGAAACCCTAATTTGCAAATTAGGGTTTTCAAAGCCTAATTGGCAGTTTGAGAAATTTTGATGAAATGGATTGCAAAGATAGAACAAATCAAGGTTTTAAAACACTAATCTATAAATTAAGACTTAAAATCTTAATTTAAAAATTTTAAAAATATTCCGTATATACAGTACAAGGGGTAGTGTTGTCATTTTTAAAATACAAATCGATGACATCATAAAAAAATACACTTTTTGAACGGAACCCTGACGGATAGACACGGCTGAT
Source organism: Escallonia rubra (assembly GCA_033065855.1). Taxonomy (NCBI): domain Eukaryota; kingdom Viridiplantae; phylum Streptophyta; class Magnoliopsida; order Escalloniales; family Escalloniaceae; genus Escallonia; species Escallonia rubra. The sequence goes on along the minus strand of JAVXUO010000852.1, from coordinate 92,850 downwards.
ACATTTTAAAAGTGTTTGGTCACGAAATGTTACATTTTAAAACTTAATATTATTGACTGTAATTATACCTTAACTTCAGGGACATAGGTGTAATTAACCCAATGAAATAAGTCAAAACTTTAAGAGCCTTTCAAATTTATGCCTAAACATTAGAAGACCGTTGCGTTGAAGTTAATTTTGACATAAAAGACAAAAATGAATGTGATCACAACCGGCTATGTCGATATTTTTCTTCTAGTCGCTGCTATTGAAGCAAATGTTCTCTGAACAAGTTTTTCTACACCTTGTTGGTCACATATTCGTAAAAACTTTATCCTTTCCCCTAAAGTAGTAACAAGTGAAGTGAGATTGAGATAGCAAAATAAAACACGACAAACTCCAATTTAAAAAACATGTGACTAATGCAAAATAAATCCAAGTTGTCCGGTAAGAATTGTCTGTCCTTCCTTGCGGATTCTCCTATTACTCGATGTGATAGATACATGTACATAAAAAAAACCCCTGCTAATTAATAATTCAGCCAATTAGTCAACTTGGGTGCTGTGCAAGAATGTACATAGATTCACACACGTAAGGCACATACATCAACCAATCACAAACTCGTGCTTCTCGTCAGCGACCACACACGATCCCCCTCTCCTAAGCTCGAGCAACTACACGTCCTCCTAATATCCACCCTCCACGTGCCCTCCTCCTCCTCCTCCGTTGATCCCGTCCCCGATCCGCTCACACCACACCCAACTTCTTCCTCGACAACACCCAAGCGAACCTCCCCAACCGCACCGAAATCCGTCGACCGACAGAGCGGGCACGACACGTGCGAGGCCAACCACCTATCAATGCACTCGGGGTGGAACACGTGCCGGCAGTACGGAATCACCTTCACGCTCTCTCCCCCCTCGAACTCGCTGAGACAGACAGTACAGTCCGTCGCCTGTTTCGTGGCCGCAGTATAAGGCAACACCGGCAGCGATTCGATCACAGTCGGGTCCAGCCCCTTAAGAGGGTAGGGCCTGGTTGAATAAGCACGTAGCGATCCCCCGTGGTGTTGCCGCCGCCGGCGGAGCTCGTCGGTTCCGGCGGCGTCCTCGGCCAGGCGGCGGATGTAGACCGAGAAGAATCCCATGAAGAAGAGTGCTGTGAGGAGGACCAGGACCGTCAGGGCCATGGAGGAGTCGAAGGGGGAGCCTGGCTTGAAGGGTCTCTTGACTGAGGAGCCATTTACCGGTGGCAGAAGCTCTGGGTCCGGTGAGTAGGTGACGGCTGGTGATAGAGTTGTTCGTAGAAGGTCTCCTTCTTGCAGCAGCTTCCGGGTCTTGGCACCCTTCATAGTTACCGGTACAAACTTTGGTGTGTGCATGTTTGTGTAACAAGAGGACACGATATGTATACCATGCGCGCGTCTCTGCCTTTCTTTGGAACTTGGAAAAGGGAAGGGTTGTATGTGGGAGAAAGAGAGTGAGCTGGCGTTGAAGTGAGAGAGTAAATAAGGTAAGGAGTGGGGGATGGGGGCCACGTGAGGGGGCCATGGTTGCGGCTTGCTGCTAGGTCTGGATGTTGTCGTGCTAGTTCTGCAGATTGGGACTCTGGAATGATTAGGACGGATGACTAAGGAGCTAAAAAGGGTTGGTTGAATTTTTTTTTGGCACTTATTCAAAGATCAGATCAATGGTTTTGGGCATCTTCGGCTTTGCTTTCGAATTATTTGCCATGATTTTATATGCAAAAATTTCCCATCTTTGATGGGGAAACCTTTACCCACCGAAAATAGATTATACCACCTGCAGCTTCCCTGGCACACCATATTGAACTATACCACTTTTTAATAGTTGTAACCTCTTTGGAATGGTGGGAGTGATCTATACAAATAAGAGGGTATTTAGGTAAATCTCGTACTTAGCCTAGAACTTCATTAATAGAAGGATAATAACAAGTAAAAAATAACTAGTCAGGTCTCAGGGCTAAAGACAATTGAGAACATAAATAGTTTCATTATTCTGACTACCCTTCATCCTAAATAAAATCCAGTTGGAGGATTGTTGAAAACGATAAGAGTAAATAAACCATAAAACAATCTATGACAAACCGTCTTGGAAAAAATCCAAAGGTCTAACTCGAGTCGTCGTCTCATTTTTTAGTTAATCAAACCATTAACAAAGAAAAAGAAGAAAACTCAAAGTACGACTCTTTGTTGTCCAATTAAAGCTTGTAATCTACGCAACGAAGGTCCCGATTGAGGACCTAAGTTATATTATGCAAAGGTTTTAAACACCCGTCACACCCTAACGGTTTTTAGCTTGTGTTATTGTGATTTAAACTCACAAATTAAACAAAATACAAATAAAGGTAAACATAACTTAAGCTACACCCAAATCTGGTTTGAAATCGACAACAATAATCGAATGACCTATGTACCCAATCGGACAATTCGGGATCAAAACCTCGTAGTTTGACAGATCCTTAGGGAGGCGACCTATGTCTCAATCTACGGTTTCTTACGGACCTTAGTCAAATCAATTCTTCGAGTTGAATACTTTAGGAACTCTTGTGGGACTAGAAGTCTAATTCCGATAAAGTTTTATATATACAGAATTTTGTTCCTCATAGAAATCTAATCCTAATTAGTTTATTCAAATGGAACGTTTTAGAAAACTATTCTTTGATTTTTTTTCCATAAACGAAACTAGGTCGAGTCAAAGGGAAGAGAAACTAATTGAATGTTACTGTAAGATATTTTACAAAATAGTAAAATCGAACAAGAAAGGGAAGAATTTATAACTCTAGACATGGTTGACTGGATTCCTTGACCATTGTCTCGCAATTATCCACGATCGAAGAATGAAAAATACTCAAATATGGAAAAAATAAAATTATATCTTTCACTCTTTCCCTTTTGCTAATTCAGCTCTCAAAATCTGTAGCTTTTCAGGTAGTATTTTCTCTCAAACAGACCCTCTCCTTTTGGGCAGTCAATGGGCCTTTTTTTATAGAGGTCTAGGAGCAGTAGAAATGTAAGGTGACCATTTTGTTGTCCTTTTCACCTCCAAGAGATAAGACTGAGAAAAGACCAAAAAGGCCGTACCAAATGACACACTTGTAAAAATCGGTCGCTTAAGAGAACTAGCCGATTTAGTAAAAAATCATTCGGTACTCTTTCCCTTCTTACCAATTCTAGAAGGAAAAGAATACCTTCTTTTTTTAACCAAAGGCTCGTGATTAACATGAATTCGAAGTAGACCTCCAAATGAAGGCCAGACTAAACTACTAGACCTCATATCCAATCAAAACTCTACACTCAGCCTAAACTAACTTGACTAACCAAATAGAGTAGAGCGACTACATTGGCCTTACTAAACTAGACTCAAGTACCTAAAATAAGGCCTAAAACATATATATTAGGCATCTACACAAACTATCCCATATATAAGCAAAAACTAATACCCCAAAAGTAAGCCGAATAACTTCACGCTAGAAAGCCTAAAAAATAAAACAGTGACACCCTATATACTGAAAAAAAGATGAACTAATAAACTGCGAGGGTCCGCACGAGTGCAAGCCCCACCCCTTTCTCCAATTTGCTGAAGACACGTGTAACAGCCCGAAAATTCGAAGCTCCGTCACCCTAAACTCCTGGAGCGTTAACATAGCACATCACATCAGATGTTATTTTGCTACAAAGTTCAGAGCTTCTAAAAATAACATTAACTCTAAATTCTACAAAACATAAAGTTCTACAAAAGAAATTTCAAACTTTTACTACTAAAACTTAAACGTAGGTTCAATACACAACCAGATAAAAGTAATGACCCGCGCAGGGGTTTTGTTAACTTAAAATAGTGGTGGGCACTCCAAAATCTCACACAGACTCTAACCCATTCCTGAGAAATCTACATTTGATCATTACATGCAGAAGAGAATCAATGAGAGTGAACTTTTAAGAGCTCAGTAAGGTTGTTTAAGGAGCAACTAAAGGAATTACAAAACGATTCAAAAGTCAATTCGATGATAATATTTCAAAAAAAATTCAAACAATCATAAGCAGTTTGATGATTTTTCAAAACGATAATAAACAATCATAAACAAATACCAAAACAATCATTTGAAGATCATTTTCAAAGCCATTTTAAAATAAAATGAGAATTTTTCAAAGGATTTCAAAACGAGTACAGATACTTAAAAGACAACATGAGGAAGGGTTTCAGATAATCACAAACAATTTTGTTAACCCTACGGTTATTTAACCTAGGATTATATTTGATTTTGATGATAACTAACATTGATGATTATGCTGTCTAACATGCATTGAGTTGATGAAGCAATAGGAACAATCTCATACTCATGCAAACGGATTATTAGACGAGCAACACGGTCAAAGACTCTCAACGGATCGCATCAAAGAAGGAATTCGTCGATTGAAGTTTTCATACTTTTAATTCCGTCTTTGTAAACTAGTCATAGAGAGATGATCGTTACGATGATTGTATACCTAGAACTTGCCCATAGGTTTTCCTTGCATGCATAAAAAGTTTTTCATGCTTTAAAAACAGGAAACTGCATTTTCAGGGATGCAGTCGACTGCATTGGGATGCAGTCGACTGCATGATGGGCAGTAGGGTATTACAGTCGACTGCATTGGAATGCAGTCGACTGCAATACTTCCAGTAGCCTATTACAATCGACTGCATTGCATTGCAGTCGACAGCAAGTTGGAAATTTGAATTTCCAACGGCTACTTTTTTTTGTTACAGTCGACTGCAATGGGAATTGCAGTCGACTGCATTTACCGTTTGTCGCATTTAATGCCCTACCTAACCCCAAACGGTCATATTTATTCCCAGCTCTATAAATACTCATCTTGGGCATTGTTTTCATTCATCAATTGCATTCAAAGCTCTCCTATTTTTCATATTCTCAAAGATCAAAGCAATTGTTCAAATCTCTCTTGTTTTCATTGATTTCTCATCCTTTTCAAGAGAGCATTTATTGTGAGCTTACATTAGAGAGATATACACTTTCACAAGTCATCATACACTCGTCTCTCTTGTTCTAGTACTTCAACTTGTACTCATCTACTTCTTAAGAGTGAAATCTTGTACACATTTCTTCATTGAAAGGTTTTTGTATCAAAGCTTGGGGTTGTCAAGCTTTGGAGCTTTGGGTTTGTCAAAGCTTGTTCTTGATGTGGGCATAGCATCAAGGGATTGTAAGAGGTTCAATTTTGACCCGTAAGGAAGATAATACTAGTGGATTCTAGGGCCTTTCAAGGGACTTCCTTGAAGGGGTGGACGTAGGCTTGTGGGTATATCAAGCCGAACCATTTAATTCTCCTTGTCAAGTATCTCTAAACCCTTATATCTTTACTTTATCGTTCTATATTTGTGTTGAGATTGGTTGTTTGTTTATTTGAGTTATTGTGATTGAGATTTGTTGGTTGTTAATTTTAAAGTAGTCTTAAAACCCTATTCACCCTCCCCCCCTCTAGGGTTATTTTATTGGTTTCAAATTTGATAATAATGTGGGGAAGAGTTTCAACTCAATCCCCTTCAATCAGATATCTAGACATTCATTTCCAATTATTTTCAAAACAATTATTGTAAGATACAATGTAAAGAAATTCAGAAGATATTAATCATGGGTAGATACAATGTCACTCAGGCAATGCACAATATAGAGTACACATGCATGATGTACAATAACTAGTTATTTTCATCAAAATACTAGTCCCGCATAATTGCACAGGTACAGACCATCCTTATAACGCCTCCTCAAAGAACTGATCCCCAAGTCAATATACAAAAACAACAATCACTGATTCAACAAATAATTAAATGCTCGACATGCAATAAGAAATGAGCGTCAACATGAACTCAATTAGCTGATATCAATTAGGGTTTTAATGACAATTAAACACGATGATATCAATTCATTACTCAGAGTTCAAGAATAGCCACAAACAAATAGAAAGAACAAATACGAATAGTTATTGAATTTGCTCAGTTTGCAACGAAAGGCGAGCATCGATAAGAATTCAAATAACCGATTCAAGTTCAATATTAGAGTTTCCTTGTCAATAACATGCTGATATCAATGCATATCTCCGTGTTCGATAATAGTTATAAGTAAATCGAAAGAATACTTATGAACAACTGTTATCGAAATTAAGATTCGAACATAAATCCTTACCCAGGGTTTAGATAGAAAACCTTACCTGGATCCGAAGCTAAATTATCCTAACCGGTAAGTCTTTTACTTTAATCTAAACAGAATAATCAAATGATCAGGATAAAGTCTACAATACGATATTATAAACTCAATACTGACTCACGCATACTCCCGGACCCTCTCACCGAGTATGTAAAATTACCAAAATACGCATTATGTGTAAAATTACCAAAAGAACCACTCTCATACTTTAATCACTAAAACAATATTTCCGTAAATAAAATCACTAAAATATCCCTACCGTATGTAAATTTACCCAAAAGTCCCATTTATAGGTAAAATTAACAAAATACCCCTGGTGATCCCCGTACCAGAAAAATCTCAAAAATATTTTAAAAGGACCATTTTAAACATCCTAAGTCATTGGCTAAAAAGTGTTTTAAAAAAAATTCGCTCGAATAGTTCAGACCGAGTGCTCAAAACCCTGTTAAGCTAAAATATATATCGAGTTCAAAATGGACCGAAATTTTATAGAATAAAATATATCAGTAATATAAGGTTCTTCTATAATTTTAAGATAAAAATAATCTGATTTGCTATGCTAAATAAATCGAGAACCCTTTTTCACCGATACGCTAATTTGACATCCTTCATAAATACAGAAAATTCTCAAAAAACTTTCACAGTGTACGTCTCGTAAAAATAATAAAGGTTACTGTTTTGAACTTGGTCAAATTCTAAGCAAAACTATTTTTAAAAAATCATTGAATAAACTGCCTAACCCTACCCCTTTTAGTGACAATTACAATCACTATTCACGATTTAAACACATAGTATTTCTCCTAAATCACACACAGTTTCTTCTACCTCTTCACTGCCAAGATATACCCACACCTAGCCCTACTCACACACACTGATTTACCACCAAAACACACACTAAAACACTTAAAACACACTACTACACTCACAACCCACACGTTTTACACACTTATTTAAAAATTACACACACAATCACACACAAACACGAACGCGCGCGCATACATACCCTCGGCAACACACACAAACAATACTACCCACCACATTTCCTCTCTTAAATAGACACTAACACCACACATACACAATATACACACACAATTACACATAAACACACTCAACGAACACACACTAAACACACAATACACACATCCCGCACACTGCACACACACACACAACACCTACCTTCTACCTTGCACACACATACACACACAAATACACCATAATTACCCCCATATAACCCCACACCTGTAACCCCTCACACACCAAAGCGCGCGCGCACACACACACACACATCTACGCTAAAATTGTTAGAAAAATGCAATACGATTTTGATCGTGAATTATCACTGTCCTTAAAGATATATGCCCCCACTATGTTTGCTGCTAGATAAATGGCAAATTCCTCTAGGATAATAAAGCCAACAAAATTCTAATTAGCAAATATCAGAATTTCCTCCAAGAACACGTTTTTAGAAAATATGTTTCTAATTATTGAAAATTGAAGGATACACAGATATTTATTATATCTGAATGGACAAGAAAACAATTCTTGGCATTAAAGGACATAACTATTGGGCACTAACTGCAATTAACTGCTATAAATAAAAAATAATTAATTAAAATACAACCAAGACACAAGTGCCCATCTTTTGACCATTAAATATTGTTTTATTTCAAGATCAAACCAAGGAAAATTTTGAATTTCCCTCCAACTCTTCCCACCATCCAAAGTTAATTGATTTTGTGAGTAAAGCTTTATAAAAGGATTTCCATCCTTCTTACTTTTCCAATGTGGGACAACCAAACCACACCATTGTCACTAACTTTTCTAACAATCCCCCACTTAGTTAGTGACAAGAAAATCGAAACAAGACCAAATTTATGCATATAGAAGGTATCTTTCGACTTAAGCCTCCTATTAGTATATTTCAAAATCTTTTCTTGTTTTGTGTAGAAAAAATTTTGATTTGGATTCTTTTTAAAACCTTCCCATGGCATATAAGCTACAAATACATTTTCCCCCAAAACAAGTGGTTAGTTATAATCTATTAAACCATAATTTTTGGTACTGACAAGACCATAAATATCATGCACGCAATCTTACCACTTCTTTAACATGTTCACCGTGAGCTTTAGCACCATACTGTGGTCTTGTGCTACCCCCTGATTTCATAAACACTTACAAAGTTTTTATGTTCCAAACTTTGATAGAAATGGTACCATTCCTTGTGTTTACATAGGTGAATTCTAGACAAAGTCTCAAACTGGACTTTGTTGTTCTTAATTCGAACCCGATACTTCATTAAGAGTACTAAATACTCAGCTTCTTTTCCTTAAGCACTATCTCGATCCTAGTGCTTGTTAACTATCACAAAGTATAAGATGTTATTACCTTTTAAACATTTAAAATTTCGGTGCAATAATAAAGGTAAGGTTCCCCTTACTGGTGAAAAATTAAAATTGTTTTAGACCCATTGCACTCGCAGTGCCTTTTATCATATCCCCTGAGAGACCTTTAGTTAGTGGGTGAGCAAGACTATTTTTCGATCTAATGTAGACAAATGTGATTATACCATAAACAATTAGTTGTCTACCATACTCATTTCTCAAAGCGATATATCTAGACTTGCCATTATATATCTTGCTAAATGCTCTAGACATAGCAGCTTCACTATCACAGTGGAACGAGATTGCTGGCATCGGTTGTGGCTACAACTCTATATCTAGCAATAAAATTTTCAGCCATTTCGTCTTTTTGCCTACTGTTGCCAAAGCAGTAAACTCATATTCCATTGTGGAATGAGTGATACGCGTCTATGTATTTCTTAGAAGTCCATGAGGTAGCTCCTCGCCTAAAGTGAAAATCCAAACAAATGTTGACTTATTATCATTGACACTAGTTATCCAACTAGCATTACTGTAACCACCCTTTTAGCACTACAGGAAAGTTGTTATAAAACAAGGCAAAGAAATCAGTTCTTTTATGATAACCGAGAACTCTTCCAATAGCTTTCCAATGATCAGTGCGAGGATTATGCGTATATTTCGAAAACTTGCAAACTGCAAAAGCAATATTAGGTCTAGTACAATGGATAACATACATCAAACTACTAATTGCACTGGCATAGTCTAATTGACTTACTTAGAGGCATCGAACGGAGTATGAAATTTTTAATACCTAAACGATTAATTTTGGAAATAATCTTATCATATAATGGGATTGACATAAAGAAAATCCCCTACTATGTTTCTTAACTTTGATTTCCAAGATAGTATCAACCTCTCCCATGTCCTTCATTTTAAATTGATAAGCTAAATACTTCTTAGTATCATTCACACCGTTCATATTGGTTCATATGCATGTCATCAAAATATAGACATACTATCATACCCTAATCCTTTGTGAATTTTGAATAAATGCATTTATTAGCTCCATTGTGTTTAAAACCATGTAATAAAATCACACTATCAAATTTATTATGCCACTATTTCAGAGCTTGCTTACAACAATTTAATTAATTTGCAAACTTTCTTTTCATTACCTGGAAGCACAAACCCTTCAGGTTACTCTATAGACACTTCCTCATCAAGTTCACCATTCAAAATGTTGTTTTCACATCTATTTGATGGACATATAAATTATAGATTGATGCTAAAGCAAACAACATTCTTTTGAAAGTAATCCTTGCAACAGGAGAAAATGTATCAAAATAGTCGACTCCTGCCTTTTGTCTAAAGCCCTTTGCAACTAGTCTAGCTTTAAAAGTTTGTAGAGAGCCATCCGTATCAAATTTTCATCTACACAACCATTTAAACCCAATGGGTTTAGCACTAGAGAGTAAATGAACTAATACCCGAGTGTCATTTGATACAAGAGAATTCATTTCATCATTTATTGGTTCTTTCCAATAAATGACAGACGAAAGATGCCTTTGAAGGTGCGCCAAAGAAGTACCCAACTTTAAAAAAATTTACCAAATCAGTACTTCGGCTGACAGACGACAGATACTGTTAAAAGTCCGAAGAGTAAGACTGTTAATAACAAAAAAATATATGTAAAAAATACGCTAATTTTCAAATAAGTACCTAACTTTGAAAATGCGTACCAAATCAGTACCTCGATTTTTTGTCTTCCTTAATTTAATCAAAACAAAAACTCTCTCTCTCTCTCTCTCTCTCTTCATGAGCACCTTATACCTGTTACTCATCACCCCTATTACCACCACCACCCACCAAAACCGTCGTCAACCATTGTGTGTCACCACCACCATCACAAAACCAACACCGCGTCTCCAGCCCAACACACGTGTGGCCACCGCTGTCACAAACCCAACACCCGTATGGCCACCACTGCCTCAAACCCAGCATCGTCGACCACCGCACACTACCAACACCACCGCACATAGTAAGAGGCAAGCAAAATACATAAACCTTGAAATTAAAATCGTAGTGCCTAGTCTCCCTTGCATTCACTCCATTATTAAGGTTCTCCCAAATCCCCAAATCAGCTCAATTAGTACCACTCAAACTCTCCTTGCAACCAAGCCACGAATTCTACAAAACTATGTCACCCGAAAAGAGAAGATTGTGCAGAAATGTCGTGTTATCACGAGTACCCCAGTTTTCAAAAATTGGTGCCCAGTCAACCGACAGTGATGATGCCACTGCGTAGGAGTTACGGTGGTGGTGATATCAGGTTGTGAAGGTGTCGGGTGAGCCAACGGCGAATGGTCTTGGGTCGTGGATGTGAGCGCCGACTGGTCTTGGGTTGTGGATGTTAGCGTCGGCTGGTCTTGGGTCGTGGATGTGAGCACCGACGGTGATTGGAGATTGATCTGAACGCCGGCGGTCAAGGACGATGGTGGTATACAGATCGGTAAGTAATGGTGGTCGCTAAATCGGTGGTGACGGTGGTGCGTTCACTGGTGTGGGAGGTGGCAATGGTCATATCAGTGGTGATGGGTCACTGATGTAAATGGTGGCAGTGGCAACCGGTAGTGATGGGCGGTGGGTCGCTAGTGTGGACGATAAGGATGACAAGTGATTACGGCGGTGGCTTATATGGAGAGGGAGGGGAGATATATATAGTTTTAATGATTAATTAAAGAAGAGAAAAAAATTGAATGTTTTTTTTAATGATTAATTAAGGAACATAAAAAAATCAAACGGTTAAGATAATGACACGTGTTTTTGAGATATATTTTTGATGATTAATTAAGTAACATATATAATTGGTTAGAGAGAGAGAGAGAGAGAGAGAGAGAGAGCGTGTATGTTTGTTTTGATTAAATTATGGAAGGCAAAAAATCGAGGTACTGATTTGGTACGCTTTTTCATAGTTATGTATTTCTTTGAAAATCGACGTATTTTTGAGATATATTTTTATGTTATTGATGGTCGTACCCCTCGAACTTTTTAACAGCATCCGTTATCCGTCAGCCGATGTACTGATTTGGTAAACTTTTTTAAAGTTGGGTACTTAATTTGGCGCACCTTCAAACTTGGGTAACTAAGGCCCCGTACGCTTACCATATTTGTTTTCGTGTTTTGTATTCTGTTTTTGTTTTCTAGATTTTAGTATTCAATTCTAAAATTATATTGTGTACTTTTAGTTTTTTCTGTATCTACTTTTTTTCAGTTTTTTTTGTACGTTTATCATTTTTATTTTCATTTTCAGTGACTTTTTTGGATTCATTTTTGTATGTTTAGCTTTTTTTACACTATTTGTACACGTATCTTCCCATTTTAACCCTACTCTTAACTTAACAAATTATTTTTATACCCTCCTTTTACTTCTCCCAATAAAGTACCCTCCTTTTACTTCCCATCACGTGAAGCATGGCCCACCCACATGTTCTGAAATGTTCCCCTTCCCGTCTTTCCCTTCCCCTTCCCCTTCCCTGTGCACTGAAATACCCATTTCCCCTCCCCCATTAATGAGTTAAACAGCACAGTCGCACACACCCATTTCCAGATTGTTGGATTCTTGATTGGGAGACGGAAGGTACCGACGACGTGTTGGTCGTCTTTATCCCGGGTCTTCGACAGCTAGAGGGTTGGGGTGAATTTCTCTGTTGCTTTCGGCAGATTGACGAATGGTGTAGGAGAGAGTTGTTGGGGATTTGTTCATTGGAAATGAAGGAGAAGGAGATAAAGAGGAACGAGAGAGAAGAGAGCAACGGTTTCCCTCTAACGTGATAAGGCATAGAGGATGTCAGAAAAAACGTTGAACAGTGAAGGCTAAAACTCCATTCTCTGACAGTGAGAAATGGAGTGGCGAGAAAAGGTGAAAACACCTGTGGGCTGTTTTCATTTTTTTGACACTGTTTGGATATTTGGATCCAAAACGAATACTGAAAATGATAAAAGTACGCGAAAAAGGGCATCTTTTTTATCATCATTACAAAAACGAAAACTAAATATCGTAAACGTACAGGCCCTAAAGCTGTACAATATGCAAACTTCAGGGTACAGTTTTGGGATTTGCCTTCAGATTTTTTCAACTTTCTTTTCTTTCTTAATTACTCTTTTACTTAAGCGGCACATCATCATCATTCTTTTTCATTTTTGTTCCTACCTATTAAGTTTTTACAATGGTTTTCAATTAAAATTTTGTGGAAATTATTGGCCTCAGTTTTGTAAACCTTATAAAACTAGAGTATTAAATTCTTCAGATTGTAAAACTTTACCGAATCAATATGCATACTTATTAGGCCTTAATTTGAGCTATTTTAAATTTAACAAAAATTAAAAAAATTTCTTTCCTTTTTATGGAAGCAACACACAAAACAAGTATGACTCAGTACTTAAAAGTATTTTCGAACCATCAAAATTATAGGATAGTTAAGAAATTAATTTTAATTATATAACCTCAAACTCTTATATAAATCATATTCTCTTACAAATTTCATAAAAAAAAGAATCAAGCCTAATATGATTAATTTTTTTAAAGCAATTTAAGATATTAAATTAACAGTTTTCTCCATAAATTTATTTTTAATTAATTAACTCAAATTCTAAAGGTTCACCTCATCAAAAAATTAAGTTACTAGGATTTAATTTAATTACTAGAGCTTAAATAAACTTTAAATACAAAAAAAATATATTAGTATGTCAAATAAAAAATTAAAGCTGAAAATAAAATATTATAGCTTATGAGTCATAAACTATTTTATATGCTCTTAATCAGTAAATGAACTTAATATTAGTTAAGTATGATTTTAATCACCCAAATACTATACAATATGAACTCAATTGACAATCTAAGTCTATTTGAGGATAAGAATAATCATCATTATCTAATTATTTATCTCAATCTTTTGCATAATTTGTACACTATTATGACAAATTTAACTAACAATTAACTGTAAAATGTACATATTAGGCTCTAAATTTGACTATTAACATCTCAAAAGCATTTCAAACAACAATATAAAATGTCACCAAGGAAAATTATGAAAATCATATGTGAAATTTTAAAATAAATACTCCACAGACTAAAAGATTTAATTTTTTTTAAAATTATTTAACCTCAATATTTCAAAATGTTACATGGAGTAAGAATAGTCATCACTTTATAACCGTTTAACCTAAATCATGTGCAAAGCTTTTGTAGGATATTATGGTGTTTTTATGATAAATTAAAATAATCATTAGCATTAAAATGTACGCATAATTCTAAATTGATTCTCTTACAAAATCTTCAAAAATACATCAAAACAGATGGCCGAAAAAGCATCAAACACGACCTTCAAGAAAAAAAATTACACATAGACATTGCCACTTGATAATGTCAAATTATCTATTTTTAAATTTAGTTTTATATTTTAAAAGGGTGTTTATTTTAAAGTAAGTAAAATAGCTCCACTTGCTTCAATTTCTGTTTCAAACTCTATTTTTGTAGCACGTATTAGTAATCTACATAAATAATTTACTTAATAGATAGTTTGCGCCTTTTTTACCTTCCTTTTATGATTTTCAATACAAAAGAGTGTACTTTATATCTAATTTAATGATAATAATCAACTATATCAGAAGTATCTATAAATGAGAATGTTGATCAATGATGTGAGCCAGAAAGTGAAAAAAAAAAAATGACTACACTTATTTAGATGAAGTATCGGTAAAAAGTTCATTCAATCGTTAGTAAGTAAATAAATGAAGAAATACATAGTTTTTATTTTATTTCTTGAATGTTTAACTTCTTAAGCTCACTTTTTTCATACAAAAATAAAATTAGTGCTAACATACTTTGGAATAGACAAAAAGTATTATTTGATATGAAGTAATTTATTATTTATTGCATGCTTTACTTTTTGAATACTTTATTCCGTACCTTCAACATTAATGTTGGTAATACTTTCGAGTACAAAAAAGATTTTAAACTATTACAAAACTATATGCACATGTGATTTAACTATAATTTCTACTTACTAGTATAGAGCACGTGAATTCCACGTGGATATAGTCGAGAGTAATGTTCGAGGTGATATTATTATATTTTTTAGGATCAAAATAATGTAATTCAATTATGTTTTTTTTTCTTTTTGTGACTTGTTTTAGAAGAAATGTGTATTTGATGTTCGCAATTGTAATCAGTTCAATATTTGAAAATATTCTTTGTAGGCTTCTGGATTGAAGAAATGTTTGATGGTACTGCTGAAAATAAATACAAATGGAGAAATTAAAAGCATGAATCTACGTCTTTATTTTTGTAATCTGTTAAATTGGTCTACGGTTAAGATTTATAATTTTCAAGATCAGGTACTTTGCATTTTATCAATAAGAAATGTAAAACACTCGGCCTTCAACTGTAATAACCGAACATATTTTCAGTTTTAATTGACACTATATTTATGCCTTGTTTTTTTTATGCATATTTAACCCTTTTTTGTTTTGTTTTTCTAACAATTTTTTGTTTCTTAATTGATTTTTCAGGTATTTTAGTTTCTTTATTTTGTTTTTGTTTCTCTGTTTTTCAATTGATT
Source organism: Escallonia rubra (assembly GCA_033065855.1). NCBI lineage: Eukaryota > Viridiplantae > Streptophyta > Magnoliopsida > Escalloniales > Escalloniaceae > Escallonia > Escallonia rubra. Next base: position 77,666 of record JAVXUO010000852.1, on the reverse strand, counting down.
AATTGTTTGCTGACCTAAAAATGCAAGGAAGAAAAATCATAGGTCGCATTAGCTAGTTCATATATAATATTTATTTCATTTTAACCAAATTAAAAAGTGAATAATAAATAAATTTCTTTATTCTGTTTTTCTTCCTCATCACACTTTTCATTTTCAATGTATAAAATATATTCATTACTCAATGTTCTTTTAATTTCATCAAAATTTAAAAGGGAGTAATAAAAGAAGGGTAAGAATGTAATTGACGTAATTAACGGAGGACATAATTGTCCAAAAATAATTTACCACATCCATACTTTTATAGGTAGTGTGTGTGTGTATATATATATATATATATATATATATATATATATATATATATATATAAATAATACACATACGCGTGCGCGCACACATACATACATACATACATATAAATATATTTTTCGCAACCACACATTTTGTTTCCCAATGTGTAAATGTAGGTGTAGATTAAAATTATGACCTAATGTTCATTAAAAGCATTACAAAAAACATTAATTAGGGAAGGATAGGGCTGTCATTGGAATAACTAACGGAGGGCAAAATAAAAAATGATTACAAAATTAGTAATTAATAATAGTATTTATGAAAGGGTAGGATTGTTATTGAAGTGATTAACGAAGGGCAAAAACGGAATAAAATGATTTACAAGATTCATACTTTTAGGATATAGTTGTCATTGGAATAACTAACAGAGGGCAAAACCAGAAATGATTACAAAATTAGTAATTAATAATAGTATTTATGAAAGGGTATAATTGTTATTGAAGTGATTAACGAAGAACAAAAACGGAATGAAATAATTTACAAAATTCATACTTTTATAGGTAGTATAGATGTCTCGCCCACCAAGTTTCACAAGTCTTAATTCAAAGCCACTAAAAAATTCATAAGAAATTAAATATTAGTTTTTAAGTTTATTATACATGTGTAAGTATGATAAGCTAGGCATGAAACAAATTTTTTTCTCTGTTTGACATTTTCTTTTAATCAAATTACATAGTAATATTGTATTTTAAAATATATGTTAATTTTTTTTTTCCAGTTTAATTGTGAATACCCTCACCAACAACATATTAGACGATCCTGATATGACTGTGCAAATGATATTCACTAGATTTTAATACATAGCAATTAAAAGCGGATATAAAGAACTAGAAAATTATCATGTTAGTGAAAACTAGATATTTTTCCCTTCGCAGTAGCTTTAGATATATTGATATTATGTATTAGCATAATGCCATAATGATGCCCCAAAATGAAATACAGTTTCAGTATTTTACACAATTTTCGTCAATATGATTCTAATCGTCTTAAGTAATGGATTGATTTATTTATGATATTTATATACATGAGTCATTTCAAATATTATGTCTTTTCATGTATATATGTATTACCCTAGTGAGAGTCATTCTATTTGTTATTTTTCTAACTTAAAATACAATCGACTATGATATAAATATGATTGGCGAGAAAATCAAATATGCATCTTAACCCGACCAAATTACAAATGCACGGGCCTATTAGCTAGTATTGTATATATAGAGGAAAAATATCTTTTAGTGTAACACCTCTTTAGTGTTAACAACTATCTATTTAGAATGGTGATAAGTGACATTCTAAATCTTTTTTTTTTAAAATGACACAAAATACAAATCTTAATTGATAAATAACTACCTATAAAGACATGTTTGGTTTTCATAATTTAAACTTTATTTAAAATATATAGTTAAAATAAATTATAAAGCCAAACTCGATATTACAAAAATATCATATTGCGAAATTTTTCTTCGCACATTTTTTGTTTTGCTAACTTATTTTGCCACACACATGACTAACTTGTTTTTTTGCAATTTAAGATTGATTTTACAAAGTGTGATAATAAATATTTATACGTGATGCTTGATTTTTTTTTAACAAAATTGATATTATCAACTTTATTTGTGCACACGCATCACGTGTGCCATGGTGACTCGTATTATATATTAAGGAAAAATTATTTTTGGTGTAACACCTCTACATATTTAAAATTTTGACATGTGACATTTTAAGAATAGTGACACTTGGCACTAAAAAAAATTTCTTAAGAAATATATAAAACAAAAATATTAAATAGGATATAACTACCTTAAGGACATGTTTGATTTTCTAATTTTAAAACACTTATATCATGCTTGATTTTTCAACAAATTTCAAACAACTTTACTGTTGCACTTGGGCCATTTAAAATTCATTCAAAAATATAGTCAAAATATATTTTAAAGGCCAAGTTTGCTTTTATAAAAATATCACATTATTAACTTCATTTCTGCACACGCATAGTGTGCCACGATAACTACCTATCTAGAATGTTGACACTTGACATTTTATAAAAAATAAATGAGAAAAAATTACATAGTAAATAACTACTTAACATGATATGTTGTCTCTATAATTTAAAATTAATTTTATCGAATGTGATAATAAATACGTAATTATACGTGATGCTTGATTTTTTTAATAAAGTTCATGTTATTAACTTTATTTTTATACATGCATCGCGTGTGTGCCACGTTGACTCGTTGCTTATTATGTTAACTGTTCCACCCGCCGTCGTCATGATTTCAGAGTTAAGCCGCCAGGCTCACCAATTCCGGCGAGTCAAAGAGATTCCCAAACATAGGCAAAGGCGATCGTGAAAGAGAATGTTGTGATGATTCCAATATCCCCTTCTGACTCTTCCATTTCCATGTGTTGATCCACTTCATTAGCCGAAGGTTCATCTCTCCATGAGTCCACCGACATATAGTCTGAATCTTCCGACGACGCAACAGACACCGGAGGTGAAAAAGCTGTGAAAATGTTGTGTAGCCCAGGCCCTATTGGAGTGTCCAACGTACGTAAACACAGAGCGATTGAGGTCTGTGTTCGGCAAGGCTCTCAAGAAGTCACCATAAAGTGGCTGCCCCAGTTCAAACATGGGGGGATTCAGTTGTGAATACTAAGGATTTATTGCAAAAAAGCATCGCGAATGGACTCTTCAGTGGCCACAGCATCCACAATGATAACAATTATGGAACAGTTTTCCGAAAGAACAGTTCAGCCAAATGGTTGTTTGATCAAGTAATACCAAAAAACACACCAGTTAACAAGGGATCCTCCCCAGAAAATTGTATCAAATATACGAAAGTGATCTGTAAATATCACTCCAGTTTTTGACCGGTCAATCCTACTGGTTTGGCCTAAAACGTTACCGACCTGCTCAGCCAGTGTAAGAGAATAATAACCCTCGTAACGTTATGAACACGAACCAAAATATCCATCGTAGGAAAGTGAACTGTCGAGCAAATTACATGCTCTGTCCAAGGTTGCAAGAGTAAAAAAGCCCCTTCGATTATCCATTGGCCATTGTGTAAAAGTAGCTTTAACTTCACACGCAAATTCAAAGTATAAAATGAACAGATTCGACAATTTTTCAACGCGAACAAATCCATGCAGCCTCCAACACCGCGGGAGTAAACGATGCAACCGTGACTGGGAAAACTTTCTAACATCACAGTAGAAGCCCAGTAGAACACTCTCTTTTTTAAACCTAGCGGCAAGTACAAGGTCCTCATTCACCATGAGCACCTCTCCTCTGCGTGGAGCTATGTTTTTGGATAGATTTGGGGGTAAAATGGGTTGTTCGGGCTGCTGTGATGGGGATGGAGGGCTGGTGAGTGAGTTTGGTGGAAGATGAGAGTCCATTAATGGATTGGAGAAAGAAAGAAATTGGTCAACGGTGATTTTCCAAAGAAGGTATTAATGCAGATGAATCTGGTTATGGTTTGGTGAAGAACAAAGAAGAATAGAAAGTGATAAAGCAGAAGACTATTTCTAAAGACCAATCTTACTTAAGTGCTTATTTGGCAAATAAATGTTATGCTGCTGAGAAGACCAAAGTCGGCTGTGATTTGACAAAGCAAATTGGATTATCACAGTTTCCATTTTAGGGAAGCAAAGCCAAGAGAAAACTCAAAGACTCAGAGAAGACTTCTTCCTAATACTATATCAGTGATGGCTAAAAAATTAGGTAGAATGATCACAAGACTTAAAGCAGATGCTGCAAAATCCTTGCACATGTCTGTCGTATAGGCCGTGCGTCAATACGTAAGGTGGCCAACTTATACATGATAACTTGAATAGATCTCGACATAAATCTTTTATTCAGTGTTTTTCTGTTTTCTGGTAAAACATTTGGGAACTTATTATAAAATAGGATAATACCAAGAAAATGAGTTCATATGGAACCCAGGGTTCATGACAATAGATAACATCGAATAACCTCGGTATCTCAACCCTTAGCCCTTAATCCAATTGAATAATATGTAGAAAAACAACAAGGCCATAAAGAACTACTAAATAAACATTACGGTCTGCCATTTATCAGTAAAATTAAGACCATTCAGACATTGTCGCGTTAAGTGTACATCTAAAATAAAAACCTGCCAACTTCTTACAAGTACTCCAAAAAACTTTCCACAAAAGGATAGACACACTGCCGAACAAAAAAAAAAAACGAAGCTCAAAGTCATCAAAACGAGGCTAGAATCAAGAAAATCAAGACTCGAACTAGAACGGGAGGAAGGACCGTGGTGTCTTAAAACCCCAGCCCCACCACTAGGCCCCATTTCTACATCCCCCGCCCTGCCCCTTTTCTTCCCTCCATCCCGACCTCGATAGTCACGGCCTCCCAAAATTCGGAAAAACATGAAGAAACTCCAAATAGTGCCCAAAGACCCCTCCAAAGCACTCCAAGCTATAGGAGCTAACGGGGATCTACCTTTGTGCCCCAAAAACAAGTACAAAAAGGGTTGAGAAAAGAGGGCCTCACTAGGTCGAATTCCATGGTTTCGACTTGCCGACTTTGAAATCGGTACGGCGGCGTGCACCGTTTCTATATACGAAATCGAATGTACGAAATCGAATGTAGATTGAAACTAGTGTTTACCCCATGCCTGAAATATTGAAACCTAATCTGCTCATTGTTCTCAAATTTGTACAAAAAATTAGTTTTATGCTTTAATTTTACCATTTGATGAGCATGCATCAGACCTTTAAGCTTTTAGTAACTAGATCAATTTCCTCTCAAATGTCACACTATTTAAGACCTTTAAGCATTTAGTAATTAGAGCTCAAATAACTTAATCTAAAATGTCGAGCCTCGGTGTCAGATACTAAAACTAGAGTTTATATATTACTACAAACTATTCGCCTTTCCTACTATTGAAAACTTTAGATCAATATTATAAGCATATTTTTGTGCATAAGCATTTTGTTGTCTTTTCTTTTCCTTTCAAATCAATACCTCAAGTTTAAGCATTTCGTTGTCTTTTCATTTTTCTTTCTCAAGTTTAAGCAAGAGACGTGCATTAATTTCCTCTTTCTTAATTACCTTAACCAACAAAACAAAAGGTAATTACTCGAAGGAAAAGATGCAATTTCGCTTTAGTAAAGGAAGGTGAACACCAAAAAAGACCTACTAAATGCTGAAAATGTCATTGCACACGACCGTGATACCAAACATAATTTGACAAGTCAATATTGCGAAGGGAATGCATGCGAAAACCAAAACGAAAAGTAACCATGGCCATAAAATTCAAATACAAACCGAAGGACGACACTGCCACCAGAACGAGATTAAAGCATAAAACACATCAACGAACACTTCTCCACTAAATAATAACTACAACTATCACAACTTAAAACCATTCACCATACAACCAAAGTCAATCAGACAAACTCAAAACACAGGTCAGCCCTATTCTATGATGCAGCATTCCAGTGCTACTTCCACTTGATTATTGACATATAAATAAATGGAAGCAACAAAAATCACTTAGACCCACCCGAGACACTAGACATGTAGTTAGTAACTGCCTTAGTCCCCTCCGAAACCGCATTCTTCCCGAGCTCTCCGGGTAAAACCAGCTTCACCGCCCCTTGAATCTCCCTCGAAGACATCGTCATCCGGCCGGAAACCTTCGACAGCCTCGCCGCCTCGTCGGCCAGCCTCTCAAATATGTCACCCATCAAGTTGTTAATCACCGTCATGGCTTTGGACGAAATTCCCATGTCAGGGTGCACTTGCTTCATCACCCTATACACGTATATCTTGTACCCTTCACCCCCAAGGTACCCTTCAGTACCACCACCGCCAATTTTCCCTCTCTTCCTTTTTCTCCTTCCTCCCTCTTTTCCTTCTTGGGTCTTCCCTTCAGTCTTTTTATCTTCTTGGGTTTTCGTTTCACTCTCTTTGGTGGTCTTCTTCCTCTTCTCTTCTTCTTTTTGCGGTGTTGGGGTTGGGGTGGCTTCTTGCACTTTGGTTGGTTGGCCTTCCACTCCTCCATCTCCTTCTTTTTCTTCTTCTCTTCCTTTTTCTTCTTCTTTTTCTTTTTCTCTACCTCTTTCTTCCCCTGATTTTTCCTCAACAAGAATCTTCACTGGCTCTTTTCCTGATGGTGAGATAACTTCAATTATCTCTTCTTCTCCTTTGGCTCCCTTTTGCTTGCTTTGAACCACCGAAACTTGAACAGTTTCTTCTACCACTTTGGTGGTTTTCACCACTGCACCAACCACTTTCTTCTTGGGAACCATTCTCTCTCTTTCTGCGGTTCCCCTATTTCAAACGCTTTTCAATGTGCTGGATAAAAGGATGAATCGGTTTTAGGGAGAGGTAGGCTTGAATAGCTGTGCTGAGGGTTCTGGAGGTTGGCACGTAGATGACAGGTGTCTGTTATATTCTGCTACGTGGGGTAAAAGTAAAAGAAAAGGTGAGAAGTGTTGGATTTGATCGGTCCAATCCAATTAAGTGGCCTAACGGGTCATACTAATGTTGACTTATTATTTAACGTGGACATTAATTAATTAAATTATGCTAAATAACATTATGAGCCTATTTAATTTAGCATCCAATATACTAATGACTTATTGTGTATAAAAGGCTTATAGACCCTGATCTCTTAACTTTGATGGACGGTTGAGATTTGACAGGCTTTAGGGTTGATCCCACTACTCTCTCTATATAAATATCTTTTCTTCTTGGAGGCATGTTTTGGCCACTCTTTACCTCCTAAACTAAAGAAAAAAATACACCACTATTCCATCATCAAGAATAGAGAAGAGTAGTGAAGATCAATACCAAAGGGTACGTGTTCGCTTCCGCATCTTGGCGTTCTTTCATCATCGGAATAAATATCTTGGTAATCTATGGCTTCTTTTGATTCCGGTGAGTTCGTAACCTTATTGTTCTTATGTTTATGTTATTGTAAGATTCTAATGATCTTGATTATGGGGTCAAGATGAATGATATAAATTCTAACATGTGGTATCAGAGCCGTGTTAATCAATTGTATAAACATAGAACTTTTCCTTAAGATTCTTGGAGTATTTGATGAATTATATGTTTCACGTTAAAGTGTTAAAAAAAAAGGGGTCTGCGCCGAAGGTCTGCGCTAGAGGGTGTGTGACCAAATTATTAGGTTATGAATTTGGGCCTGTGGCATTGACCCATATTTTGCAGGCTGGATATAACTTTTTGGGCTAGAAAAATGTGGCCTGTTGGTTGGCCATTGGGCTGTTCGTTCTGTTTTTATGGTTTGGCCCAGCAAAGGGAATGGTGACCTGTTATTCAACCTTGCAAAACTGGGCCGAAAGGCCAGACCTTAGTTAAACCTGTTATATTGGGCCTGTTTTGTGGCCTGAAGCCATTGGCCCTTGTGGCTAGGGTTTTGTTAGGTGGGCCGAATTTATTGGGCCGTGAAAGGCCTGTTAAGGGCCGGCTGTCCACAAAGCAAAATTGGGCCGTAAATGGCCTATTAAATGGTTTGCGGGCTAGGCCTTTAGGCCAGTAATTAGATTTTTATTGGTCATGTAAATTTGGGCCTGTAGTTTATATGATTGGGCCTATTTGGCCATTATGGATTTTCAAAAGGACTTGTGTATTTTTAATTGGGCCTTGTAAAATAAAATTTACATAACGCTACATTCCTATTGAATTATTTATTTGATATGTTATTATGGATAACATATATATTTTAATATTGGCTTATATTATTGGGATACTGATGAATATAACGTGCCGTTATTATTATAATTTCAAGAATTAGTCTAAAATTACGAAATTGTGCTAAAATATTATGCTTAGTTTGGCATGTCTAGACTATGATAATGAACTTGAAATAATTAGTGGTTCTTACTTATTTTGGCAGTAAGCGGCCCAACGGAAGTTTATTGTCTTTTACAAGTTGAGATAATGATAAACCACATCACGTTACGCTTATTAATTAAAATATTAATCGGCCCAACGGAAGATTATATTTTAATTTTTAAGCGGAAAGAAAGGAAATTAAAAGTTACATGGGTCTAATTATTTTCTGCTCAACGGTGATATAATTTGTGCTCATGTTGCCTTTAATGATTTCCAAAATTAATAAGGATGGAAAAATACTTTTTTGTTAATAACCGGCCCAACAGAAGGTTATAAGTAATATGTTAATTTTTCCTTTGGAATAGGTTTTGTGTATTTACCTTTTCCATATAAATAAATTGTTTATCCCTCAATTTATTTTGTTATGTTAAATGATGAACTAACTATTTTTCATCATGTGGATTTTCAGTACTAACGTGCATGATTATTGTTATTGTTTAGTGTATAGTCCTGCTGCAATTACTGGCTATCTTTTCTCTATTGAATCATTGAGCGGCACCAATTTTAGAAAATGGAAAGAGCAGATTAGCATAATCCTTGGAGTTATGGATTTGGATTATGCTTTACGGGTTGACGCGCCTGCTGCCCTTACGGCTGAAAGCTCTACTGAGCAAAAGGCGGCTTATGAAAAGTGGGAGCGTTCCAACCGCATATCCTTAATGATTATGAAAGGCTCCATTACGACTGCTATTCGAGGAGCAATTCCTGACTCAGATAATGCTAAGCTGTACCTTGCTCATATTGAAGAACAGTTTCAGGGTTCTTCCAAGGCACATGCTACTACTCTCATCACTAAAATGGTTATGCTCAAGTATAGTGGATCTAAAGGTGTTCGTGAGCATATTTTACGGATGAATGGTATGGCTTCTCAACTAAAATGTTTGGACATGGAAATCTCTGAAGGTTTTCTCGTGCACTTTATTATGACTTCCCTTCCTACGCAGTTTGGTCCTTTTAAGATCAACTATAACACGCAAAAAGAGAAGTGGAAGATGAGCGAGTTGATTTCCATGTGTGTCCAAGAAGAAGAGAGGCTAAAGTCTGAATAACCTGATAGTGCTCACGTTGCCATTACTGGTCCATCTAAAGGAAAAGGAAAGAAATTTGGCAAAGGTAATGTGCAAGGGAACAAGAGTGCTTCTGTAACCAAGACTGACAAGGCAAGCTCTTCTGGTACCAAGGGTTCTTCTGGTCCCAGGTGTCACTTTTGTAAGGATAAAGGACATATGAGGAAAGAATGTCATAAATTCAGAGAATGGTTGGAAAAGAAAGGTAATTTATCTATTTGCGTTTGTTATGAGTCTTATACAATTGATGCTCCTTTAAATACATGGTGGGTTGACACGGGTGCAACTGTGCACATAACTAATTCATTGCAGGGATTCCTTTCCGTGAAGAAGTTAAACAAAGGGGACCGTAATGTTCTAGTAGGAAATGGAGAGAAAGCTCAAGTTGAAGCTGTAGGAACTCTCTGTTTAGTTTTGGAGAGTGGCTACAATTTGAATTTAGTTGATACTGTTTATGTTCCCAGTATGACTAGAAATCTTATTTCTGTTTCTAGACTTGACGCTTATGGATATTCGTTTAAGTTTGAGGATAAAGGCTTCTCTCTTTTCCTTTACTCTAGAGTTATTGGTTCTGGTTTGTTGGAGGGAAACCTCTACAAATTACTTTTGAATGCTTCTTTTACTGAATCCTTGAAAACAATGAATGTGAATGATGTAGTTGCTAAAACTTGTGGTAAGAGAAAAAGAGAGAATGAAAATTCTGCTAAATTGTGGCATGAACGTCTTGGTCACATATCACGAGGCAGAATGGAACGCCTCATTGAGGATGTAATTCTTCATTCTTTAGATTTCTCAGATTTTGACACATGTATTGAATGTATTAAAGGAAAAGTTGTAAAAGGCAATAAACGTGGTGCCACTCGAAGTACGGGACTTTTAAAGCTTATCCACACTGACATTTGTGGACCTTTCCCTACACCGGGTATTGGTGGTCATAGATACTTTATCACCTTTATTGATGACTATTCTCGTTATGGATATGTTTACCTCATTCATGAAAAATCTGACTCACTTGCCATGTTTAAGACTTACAAAGCCGAAGTTGAAAATCAACTCGACCTAAAGATTAAAGTTGTAAGATCTGACAGAGGCGGAGAATATTATGGAAAATTCTCTAAAACGGGTCGTAACCCTAGTCCTTTTGCCCTATATTTGGAAGAATGTGGCATCGTTGCTCAGTATACAATGCCAGGTACACCCCAGCAGAATGGTGTAGCTGAACGGCGAAATCGTACCCTCATGGATATGGTACGAAGTATGATATGCCAAAGCACTCTACCAGAGTTTTTGTGGGTTGAAGCACTTAAAACAGCTGTGCATATTCTTAACAGGGTTCCAGTAAGTCTGTGCCTAAAACACCTTTTGAATTGTGGGCATAGAGGAAACCAAGTTTAGAATATTTTCATGTGTGGGGCTGTTTAGCTGAAGCAAAAGTCTACAATCCGCATACTAAGAAACTCGATCCCAAGACCATAAGTTGTCATTTTATAGGTTACCCTGAAAGGTCTAAGGGTTTCAGATTTTACTGTCCATCACATACCACTAGAATTGTTGAAACTAGGCATGCAATATTTTTTGAAGATGCTGAATATAGTGGGAGTTATACACCAAGAATAATAAACCTTGAGGAAATTCAGGATCATGTTTCTATTCCTGTTATCCAAAAGGTTGGTGCGCCATTACCTCATAGAGAAAATAATGATGCACCCGAGGTAGTACCTAATGATGTGCCCTCTATTATGGATCCTGCTCCAATTCCTGCTAATGAGTAACCTCTTCGAAGGTCAGGAAGAGAGAGACGGACAGCCATCTCTGATGACTATATTGTGTACCTTGATGAGGCTGACTATAATCTAGGCATAGGAAATGATCCCACATCCTTTAAAGAAGCTATTATGAGTGATCACTCAACTCAATGGCTTAAGGCCATGAAAGATGAGTTAGAGTCAATGAAAATAAATGAAGTTTGGGACCTTGTTGACTTGCCTGAAGGAGCCAAAGCTGTAGGCTGTAAATGGGTCTACAAAACTAAGCTAGATCCTAAAGGTAACGTCGAAAGATACAAGGCTAGACTCGTCGCTAAAGGTTTCACTCAAAATGAAGGGATAGATTATAATGAAACATTTTTTCCTGTGTCAAAAAAAGATTCCTTTCGAATAGTCATGGCTTTAGTGGCTCATTATGATTTAGAGCTACATCAAATGGATGTAAAGACTGCATTTCTTAATGGCGACTTGCATGAAAATGTCTATATGACTCAACCAGAAGGGTTTATGGTTGAAGGCAAGGAACATATGAAATGTCTGTTGAAGAAATCCATATACGGATTAAAGCAAGCCTCTAGACAATGGTATCTTAAGTTTCATGATGTGATTAGTAAATTTGGCTTTAAAGAAAATGCAGTGGACCAATGTATATACCTAAAGATCAATGGGAGTAAGTTTATCATTCTAGTTTTGTATGTAGATGATATCTTACTTGGTAGTAGTGATATGCATATGTTGCATGAGACCAAAAACTTTCTGTCTAAGAATTTTGATATGAAAGATCTTGGAGAGGCCTCTTATGTTATAGGCATTGAGATTCACCGAGATAGGTCTCGTGGGATATTGGGATTGTCCCAAAGAGCCTATATTCAGAAGGTTCTGAAAAGGTTCAATATGCATAACTGTGCTCCCACTGTTGCCCCTGTTGTTAAGGGTGACAAATTTAGTTTTCTACAATGCCCTAGGAACCAACTGGAGCAAGACGAAATGGAGTGTATTCCCTATGCATCAGCAGTAGGAAGTCTTATGTATGCTCAAATCTGTACTCGCCCAGATATAGCGTATGTTGTTGGCATGCTTGGACGTTACCAAATAAACCCAGGAATGGGTCATTGGAAAGCAGCCAAGAAAGTCATGCGTTACTTACAGGGTACCAAGAATTTCATGCTTACCTATAGGAAGTCAGATAACCTTAAGGTTATTGGTTATTCTGATTCCGATTATGCAGGGTGTGCAAACACCTTTAAGATTATTGATTAAGTATCTCGTTATGAGAGATATAATTCAGAATCACATATTGTCTATTTAGCATATCAGTACGACCGCTATGTTAGCTGATTCCATGACGAATGGCTTACCACCCAATCTCTTTAGAGAATATGTTGCTAGCATGGGTTTTGGTTGATAGCTTTTCCTTTTAATGATGGGATTTTGATTTGTGACATTTATTTCCGTGATCACCTATGTTTTGGATTCTGGATATTATGATTATGGTTTGTTACTTCTCGTTAAAAGTGCACATTTGAAGTATTTTGAAACAAACACTCATGTAAGGATCACATGAACTCGTTCATATTGTTATTTATTATGGAACGATGCAGTTCATGTCTATTAAGCTGTTGACTGTCATATTTGGCAAAAGTTCTGAGATTGTAACCGGAGAACGGTGTTGTGGCGTTGAGAGGCACATATACTATCTTCGATTCATTTAGTATTTTTGTTAAATTTGACCTAACTTACGGGATGTTTTGTTCAATTTTCGTTATGTCAAAACTTATGACATTGACATTAGTATAACCCTTGGCCTAGTGGGAGAATGTTGGATTTGATCGGTCCAATCCAATTAAGTGGCCTAACGGGTCATACTAATGTTGACTTATTATTTGACTTGGACATTAATTAATTAAATTAGGCTAAATAACATTATGGGCCTATTTAATTTAGCATCCAATACACTAATGACTTATTGTGTATAAAAGGCTTATAGACCCTAATCTCTTAACTTTGATGGACGGTTGAGATTTGACAGGCTTTAGGGTTGATCCCACTACTCTCTCTATATAAATATCTTTTCTTCTTGGAGGTTAGGGTATCATTATGTTTTGGCCACTCTTTGCCTCCTAGACTAAAGAAAAAAATACACCACTCTATTCCATCATCAAGAATAGAGAAGAGTAGTGAAGATCAATACCAAAGGGTACGTGTTCGCTTCCGCATCTTGGCGTTCTTTCGTCATCGGAATAAATATCTTGGTAATCTATGGCTTCCTTCGATTCCGGTGAGTTCGTAACCTTATTGTTCTTATGTTTATGTTATTGTAAGATTCTAATGATCTTGATTATGAGGTCAAGATGAATGATATAAATTCTAACAAGAAGAGGCTTCTGGAGGTGGAAGAAACTGATCTTGACGACCACTTCACTTCGTTTTGAACAACGGGTCGTCGGCCAGATGAAACTAGCATTGACACTGGTGACATGTGTGTAAAACTGGGTTAGACTAAAAAAATTAAATAACGAATTTTTTTTACTGATATCTATATATACGTACTTAGATTCATTGACATTATCTTTAACTTCCGAACATCTAATTCTGTTTTCTAGATTTTGTTAATTTTATAAAACAAATCTTAATTAGGTGTCAACAATTCATCGATTGACAGTTAGGAAGAAAACAACGATGTCACCCTTCTTTGTGATGGATTCCTCGTCTAGTTTCAATGCCCCGCTCTGCAAAGACGGGATCCATGTGAATGGATGCATATCTTCTTCTCTCCATCAGGTGTTAATATTTTGTAGGGAAAATGAAGTAGAAAAGAAGGTTGCGGAGTTAGTTTGGGTAGATGATATGTCATTCTTGACTAATTCTAATTATATTGAAGTATCATGAATTGTTGATGTGTGGGCAGAATCGTGGTTGGGTGAAGTGAATCTTGGTTGGTTGAAGTCGGCAATCGATCATATTCAAATAGATAAGGACGAGATAATCAGGCCTGGTAGCAGTAGGCCTGTTTTATGTGAAAAATGGACAGTTTCTCATGAATAGGCACCCAACAGGAAGTGAGAACGGAGAGCGAAAGGAGGAAGAGCCTTTTGTTCAAAATAGTCAAGGAGTTGACGAAGTTAGATTAAGGATGCAACCAGCGATGGTCGATTGTTTAGATGTTGGGATGAGTAAAAAGAAAGCAGGACAAGACACCGTGACAGTTACATTCCAGATAATGATGGTGTATGCTCTAGAACGTAGGATTGAAAGGTTGTCCACAATTGATAAGGTAGAATGTGTGATAGACTACGATCGAGATCGGTTTGAAGGAATCAAGTTGGAAGATCTAAGATTAGGCTGAAGTTTTGGACCCGTAGATAGAAATCAATTTAGGAGTGGAGGCTGACCCATGGCCTATTTTTCCAATGCTCGGTTGCCAAGCGATATGCATGGAGAAATAATAGCAATAGTGAAAGAGTATAAAGATTGTTTTGCTTGGAGTTATGAAGAGAGGCCATGCCTAGATAGAAGGCTCATTGAACATAAGCTGCCAACCAAACAAGATTTCAAGCCTTTATTTAGGATCCTAGAAAGATGTCGACGGAGGTAACTCTGCTAGTCAAAGAGGAATCGAGAGGTTAGTCAAGGCAAACTTCATCAGGACTGCAAGGCATGTCGAATGGTTATTAAATATTGTTCTTGTCTTAAAAAATAATGGTAAATTGTAAGTTTGCATTGATTTTAGAAACTTAAACACTACCACTCTTAAGGACCAATATGTGATGCATGTAGTAGATTGGTTAGTTGATTCGGTATCAAAACATGCAGTTATGTCATTCATGGATGGTATGCCAGCTATAATAAAATATTCATCGATCAAGATGACATTCATAAAACTACGTTTAGATGTCCAGGATCGATAGGAACATTTGAATGGGTAGTGATGTCCTTTGGTTTAAAAAATGATGGGGCAACTTATCAGAGGGCCATGAATTTGATTTTCCATAATATGACTGAAAAAATTTTAGAAGTAGATTTGATGATGTGGTGGTCAAATCGGGTGATCACCAAGAACATTTCTGGCATTTAAAAGACGCTTTCCCTTAAATGAGGCGACATGGGTTCAAAATGAACCCATTAAAATGTGCCTTTGGTGTTTCCGCAGGAAATTTCTTGGGATTCTTAGTCCATCATAAGGGAATTGAAATCTATATGAATAAAGCAAAGGCCATAATCGATGCTAAACCTCCTTCTAATAAAAAAGAGCTTCAACGTTTCCTTGGCCAAGTTAATTTTTGATGCCAAGGAAAGTGGGTTCGTACTTACATGGAGGTGCCACAAAGGCTGCAGTCAGCGTCAGTTTCCAAGTATTGATGTGAGACACAGCAAGGGTGGAACAAGGGCAGAGACCAAGGGCTTCCCAGACAGAGCTTGAGGGTGGCAGTGCTGCGAGGGCGATAGCACATGATGAATATACGACGACAGTCACAGTTCGATGCTTAGGTCCAAAGTCAGGGTCCTGTATGTTTCTCTCTCTAGGATTCTAGAGTGAGAAAGTGAAAATATGAGAGAGTCAAGAAGAAGTCTTTCAAATGAATTCTCAAGACCTCTATTTATAGAGATTGAGATAATGATGTCATTAACCGACACGTGGCGCTCCCCGGGAGTGACACGTCACCAGGGGGTCCACGGGTGCCGGTGCTCCACGGACTGTTGGATCGCATATTCACCCGGCTTGCTCCTCACAGCGTCGCTCTGTCTGTCTGGAAAGACTGGCTCCCACAACGTCGGTGTGGCCAGAGAACCCCCTTGATCTAGCCTCCAATCCAAGCCCTTGCAGAGTCCACAGGCCTGGCAGCGGTAGGGAAGACCCGACGCCCAACTGCCAGGTGAACTAGGCGCGATGCCCTCCGAAGACCTGCTCCCGTCTCGGAGTGACCCGGGGGTCATAGTCCCTAGGGGTGCCGATGCAAGCCCCCAGTGCTAGAGCACGTAGGCCAGTCACGCAGGCACCCTAACGGAGATAGTGTCCCGGAGGAGTCACCTATTCCGTGGGTGATGTACACTCCGGAGAGTGGGTCGAAGTATGTTCCATGACCAAGGCAAGGTGCGCATGGTGTGATGAATGAGTGTGGTGCCCGGGGGCATGATGATATGATTGTGGCGCATGGGCCCGATGAAGTGAGTAAGGTGTCAGGGGCACGTCTGTGTTAGTGGCGTGGCGCATGGGCGCGACGGAGTGCGTGAGGTGCCGGGGGCACGTTTGTGTCAATGATGGCGCATGTGGGCGACAAAGTGCTTATGGTGCCGGGGGCACGATAGTGTGACAGAGAGCCTGGAAGCACGGCTGTATCAGCGGCGTGGCGCACGGGTGCGACGAAGTGTTGAAGTGCGACGCTCGGACACTGGCGACGGGGTCGCGGAGTTGTGTCGGGATGACAAGGTCGCGGAGTTGTGTCCGGGCGACGGGGTCGTAGAGTTGTGTCCGGGCGACGGGGGTCGCGGAGTTGTGTCCGGGCGACGGGGTCGCGGAGTTGTGTCCGGGCGACGGGGGTCGCGGAGTTGTGTCCGGGCGACGGGGGTCGCGGAGTTGTGTCCGGGCGACGGGGGTCGCGGAGTTGTGTCCGGGCGACGGGGGTCGCGGAGTTGTGTCCGGGCGACGGGGGTCGCGGAGTTGTGTCCGGGCGACGGGGGTCACGGAGTTGTGTATGGTCCTTTGAAGAGAAGTGAATGTGCTAAGGATGGAGGCCAGAGGCCAACCCTTCGGGGAAGGCCATGGCGCATCGATGGGCGACGGGCGAAGTGCGACGGCCGAAGCGTGATAAGGCTTCATGCGAAAATGAGCTTCTTAGTGACGAAGTAACGTGACGAAAGTGAGAAGTGCACGTGACTTGAGCGTGCATGCTTTGACCGGTTGTGAGCGTTGAAAATGATTGTTGCTTGTGCGGACGTGTCATGCAAAATGGGACCACAGTGGGCCTTTGGGTACGACCAGAATAGGTTGGGAACAATTTTTTACGTCGATTCATTGCTAATTTGGTAGAGAAAACAAAAAGTTTCTCAACTTTCTTAGGACTAAGATGGGATTCTGAGTGTCGATGGAAACCTGAACATCAACAGTCTTTTCAAGCGATCAAGGATAATTTGATTAAGCCTCTAGTTATGATGTCGCTAAGGGCCGGAAAACCATTGAAGCAGTATATATCGGTGGCAGATTATTTGCTTGACAGCTTATTATCATAGGAAAATGACCAAGTCTATGAGTAGTCGACTACTTTAATAAGAGTTTGAATGTAACTGGAAAAAAAAAACTTTGATGTGGAGAAGTTATATTTAACTCCATATTCTACTACTGTTAAACTCAGACACTATTTGTTTCACTTTGAAGTGTTAGTTATTGCACGAACCGATATAATAAAATACATACTAACAAGGCCGGTGTTAAGAGGTAAAATGGGTAAATGGATAGTAGCCTTAATAGAGTATAGTTTAATGTACATTCCTTAAAAGGCTATCAAAGGCCAAGTATTGGCCGATTTCTTAGCAGACCATCCAAGTAAGGGTACAAAAGAAGAAGAAATTTATATTGGTATTGTTCTTTGGAAAATGATGTTTGATGGATCGAAGACAAGTGATGAAGCTGGTGCCGGGGTAGTATTGATATCACCTGTACAATTTATCCATCAATTCACATTTCAAATTACTCAAAATTGTCCAAATAAATAAGCAGAGTATGAAGCATTGATAATCGATTTGGAAATGTTGTTAGAAATGCATGTAATGAATATACAAATATTTGGTGACTCTCAATTTGTTATTAAGCAGTTAAGTTGGGAGTTCAAACGTTGTGCAACCGGGTTGGAAATATACTTTAGTTATGCTATGTATTTGTTAAATAAATTTAATGATGCTACCATAACACACATTCCACGGATCGAGAATGGTGATGCCAATGTTATGGCACAATTGGCATCTAGGTTATGAATTCGAGGGGGAGTTACCAAACATTGGATTAAGGTATAAAAGTAATTGCCGTCAATAGGTGAAAGGTGCAAAAAAATTGAAATGGTAAGTTCAATTGACAAGGCTCAAGATGATTGGAGAAGCCCGATCATTCAATTCCTGAAAAATCCACAGTTGAAAGTGGACAGAAAGGTAAAACTTCGGGCAGTAAAATATTTTTAGTTGAATGATGACTTGTTCAAAAGAAGGCCCGAAGGTTTGGCATTACGCTGCCTTAGGTAGATGGAAGCCATGTAAGTAATGGCTAAAGTAGATGAAGGTACTTGTGGAGCACATCAATCAGGTGTTAAAATAAAGTGGTTGATCCACAGACATGGCCACTATTAGCCAACCATAATGGAAGATTGCATAAAATATGCAAAGGGTTACCAGGCCTACCAAGGACATGGGATATTCATTAAGCATCGAGTATCGATTTGCAATCGATCATAAAACCATGGCCATTTCGTGGTTGGGCTATGGATTTGATATGAAAAATTCATCCTCATTCTGCAAAAAGACACGGTTTCATTATTGTAGCAACTGACAATTTCAACTAAGTGGACTGAGGCCAAAGCAATGAGGTCAATTAGTCAAGAAGATGTAGTGAACTTTATCAAAGAAAACATAATTCATCGATTTGGTTTACCTTAAACGATCACTGCCGACCGAGGTTTCGTTTTCATTGGGGGCAAATGGTTGAATTTGCCAAAGAATACAAGTTTACAATTCTAAATTCGACCCCATATTATGCTCCAACTAATGGGCAGGCTGAAGCCACCAATAAATTTATAAACCAAATCATGGAAAGAGCAATTAAGGATACTCTGAGTGATTGGCATCGATTGTTATCTGAGGTGTTATGAGCATTTCGGACCTCTTTTAAGAACAGCCACCGTACGCTCTGACTTATATAAATGATGCAGTATTGCCTATGGAGATAACAGTAAAATCTTTTCAGGTGGCCATGCAAAATCATTTGCCATTTGCAGATTATAATGAAGCTATGGTAATTGAACAAGAAAATTTAGATGAGCATCGATTGGATGCTTTAGGTAAACTACAAGCACAAAAATTAAAGATTGGTAGATCTTACAATAAAAAGGTGTTGCCAAAGTCGTTTGTAGTGGGTGATTTAGTGTGTCCTGCCCATTGGTAGTAAAGACCCTAAAAATGGTCTCCATATTGGGAAAGCCCATTCTAAAGTACACAAGGTCCTTGAAGTTAAAGTCTCTAAAAGGATAGGTCCATGCTAAACCCATCAATGTGAGTTTTCTAAAGAAATACTTTCCCTCTAAAACCTAATTCCCAAATTAGGGTTTCAAATCTAATTCTCTCTCTCCAAATTAACGTTTTAACCCTAATTTGTAAATTAAGGTCTCTTTAACAGCAAATAATAAGAAGCAAATTTCACTCTTACTGTTTTCTCAAAAGCCAAACACTGACAATGAGAAAGCATACAAAGCTAGCAAGTGAGACGAGGAGGATGGGAGCGGCGATGGGGTAGAAGAAGGGTGGGGTCAGGCAGTGACATGGTAAGGGGAGGGTGAAGGCAGCAATGATGGGGTGGGGGAGGATGGGGCAACATCGACGAGGTGGGGGCAGTAGCGACGGGGTGGGGGAGGTTGGTGGCAACAGCGTTGGGGTGGGGAGAGGGTGGTGGCAACAGCATGAGGGTATGGGGGGTGGGTGGGTCATGTCAGAGTATAATGGAGAGGGAAATCTTGGTGGTCATAGGAGGTGGAGGCTAACATGTGGTGTCTAGCGGTGGGCATGGTGGTACTGCGATGGTGGGTTATCCAAAAGGAAGAGAAAGAAAAGGAGATGAAGGTAGCGTTTGACATAGTTTTTATTTTCAGTTTTTTCTTCAGTTTTGTAAATTGGAAAGAGAAAATGTGTTTGACAGACATTTTTCATTTTTTTTTCTTTCCCCTTTAATCTTGTAAACCAGTTTTTAGAATGGGGCAGTTTTTGAACTCTATTTTGGAGTTTTGGGTTTTTCAGGTTTGGTTTCTATTTTGAGATCCAACATTCAAACTTTGTTAGAAGCAAAAAAAGAGCATCATTTTAAAAAAACTCCCATCACACATAAAGCACCGCCACCACCAACTTGGCATCACATTACGACCACGACTAGCAATCATCACCCCTACCCCACACCACTTACCACTGTCCTTACCATGGCAATTCCTCCCGTTTGTCGCTGCAGCCGCCACTAATTACACCTCCAACCCTCGCTCCTACCACACAGACATTTCCTTCCATCAACACCAAACATTTACCACGTCGCTAATTACACCTCTAATCCCCCTCCCCACACATGTTAACATCACCACCAACGGTTATCCCACCATCATCACCCTAATACCGTCATGTCCCGCAAATGTGCCCCGACATTGCCACCCCACGCCTTCGACAACCACGGGTCTGCCATACCACCGCCACACTCCTACCACTGCCCCCCCACAGATTTGCCCCAGCACCGCCACTCTATTGTCATTGCCACACACGGATCTGCCCCCTCCCCCCGTCGCCAGCCCATACCTTCGACAATGAAACAAACCTCAACCCACCATCTCCACCCCCACTGTCATGGACAACCGATGGGACCTCAAGCAACACCGCCACCTCAGCACTGGCACACAATCCACAATTTTCCCCACTGTCACCACCCAACCACCATCGCCACCAACGAATCTAATCATCGTCGCCATCATGTTGTCGCGTCTCTTGTTATTGCTCCCTGCTTTCATTTGTTGTGTGAAAAGGATTCTTTTGAGGGTGAAATTACAATTGAGTTGTGGTGTTGTGAATTGTTTAATTATGGTAGTGGTGGTACAAATTGCACAGTGATGGTGCTACTGACTAATGGTGTTGCTTCGGAGTTGACTGGAAAAGTGTCTGTTGGAGAAAAATGCAATCATAATGTTGGTGAAAAAATTACGAAAAAAATAGTAAAGAAAAAACTCCATATAAAAACTGACTAATCAAACATGCATCTGTTTTTTGTAAAAAATAAAAACCAAAAGAGAGTTCAATTTTTATTTTTTAATTAAAAACTGAAACAAAAAACCACAAGGGTTTCAAACACACCCGAAGTAATTGCATTTGAAAGAAAATAACCTTTTAACTCAAGGGCAACAAAGTCATTTTCTTAAAACTGTTAGGTTTTTTAAGATTCTGTTTGGTCAATGAATATAAATGTAATTTGTCCAAACTAATGGACATGCCACTAATTTTACCCTAACCTCAGAGGCATTGTTGTAATTATCCCAGGAAAAGAAGGTAGTAGAAAAGTACACAACTTCATCTTCAAGAATAGAAAAGAGTAGTGGAGATCAATACTAAAAAGGGACACGTTCGCTTTTGCATCTTCGCATTTTTTCATCGTTGGGATAAAGTTTTTGGTAATTTATGGTTTCCTTCGACTCCGGAATTTTCTAAACCATATTGTTTTTCTGATCATGCAATTGTAAGATTTAAGGATCTTTATTATGTTCGTCAAGATAAATGTTTATATCTAACACTATTAGATCATTTGTAATACATTGAGAATAAAATTCAAGTTTTAATGAAAGTTACTTTAGCTCTGACCTAGAACGGGTTACTGAGAGGCCAAGTCCACGGAATTTCTTACCTCTGACCCTGATAAGAAAGGGGGGAAACTAGTTAATAACCCCCTGTAATATACGCTATGCTGTGCGATTTTCTCTCATCTACTTTAAATATAAGCTCTAAACTCCTCCACACTTGCAAAAATTGGGTACCTTTAACGGAAAACATCAAATTTAAAAAGTGCGTGGCCGACACACACACTAACTAACGTTTGTTTTTAAATGACAATTATGCCCTTCTTCTACCTCTTCTTCACTTGCCCATCAGAACCTTCCCCCCCTAACTCTGCACACACCCACAAATCTGCACCCACCCACTGCTCCAGGCACACCCATCACCCTACTGTGCGCGCGCGCACACACACATATACACATAACTCATTGTGTGTGTGTGCTTGCAGTGTGTGTGTGTGTGTAGAGGGGGTCTGTGTTCACTATGTTCGTATGTGTGTGTGGGTTGGGCGTCTTCGGTGTGCAGTTTATGTGTGTATTCGATGTGCAGTGTGTGTGTTTGTGTATGTATGTGTTCACCGTGTGTCTATGTGTGTGTGTGTGTGTTTTTGTGGGTGTGTTCGGTGCGTAGTGTGTTATCGATGTGTGTATTCTCTCTTTGTGTGTGTGTGTGTGTGTGTGTTTGATGTGTGTGTGTGTGTGTGTTAGGTGTGTTCGATGTGTGTGTGTGTGTGTTATGCATGCAGTGTGGGTGTGTGTGAGTTTGTGCATGTGTGTTTGTGTAACGGTGTTTGCACCAAAAAAAAAAGTTTGTGTAACGGTGGAGGAAAAACTGCGATGGGTGGGTAAGGGGTGGGTGGGGGTGGTATGCATGCATGTTCATTGTATATATGTTGGTGTGTGGATTGTGTTTGTGTTTACCGTATGTGTGTGTGTGTGTGTGCGCGCGCGCGCGCCGCGCACGCGTGCATGCAGTGGTGGGGAAGCGAACCCTTGTGTGGTGTGTGTGTGTGTGTGGTGTGTGTGGTGGTGGGTGGTCGCATGGCGAGGTGGGAGACATTGATCCGGTAGAAGTGAGAGAGGGGAGAGAAAGGAATTGGAAGAATGACATTAAGCTAAAATAGAGTAAAGACAAAAGGGTATTTTGGTCTTTTCACGCAATTCATAACTAATCCGTCTAAGGTGCCTAATTTCCATTAGTGTGGGGGGTTTATTGCTTTAATTTAAAGTAGAGGGGGAAAAAATCGGACATCGCGTATAGTACAGTTGTCATTAGCTAGATTCTCCTAAGAAAAAAACTAGCGGATTTTAGCAATTCGGCTAATTACACTTCTAGGCTCTCGCCTAACCTCCGGGTGACAATTATGAGTAAAAGCTACCAAAGCTAATGCAGAATGCTTTGCATCTCAAATGCGGCTAAAACGTTCTGGAGCTTTAGATTGAACTGGAAATTTCCAACAGTAGCAAAATTTAAGTGAGAGTTTTGGTGATTTTCACAGAAATGCTGCTGTAACAGCCAATATTTTGACCCCCTTAATGTCCTTTTCCTTGCTGACAGGAAAACCAAACCCCTTTGCCCTTGGCCCCCCAACCCCTAATAGAAAAATTCAGGAGACCTTGCACAAGCACAAATCCAAAAGGTTTACACGAACTCATACTTAGCTACTTTTAATGAATTTTTCATTCTTTTCATCGAGGATCAGGTGACATCCAAAACTATTTCGAACAGTGATAAGGTATTTTCCTTGAGCAAATCAAAGTAAGGCTTGAAAATCTCCAAAAGAATTTAATTCCTGGTGCTTGGTGTAAGGAGACTCAAACTAAAGACCTTAAAAGAATATCCATTATGGTAGTTTCGATATTCAATCTTCATATCTTGCAACTATAGTCCTCTAGTATTCTCCATTTTCACTACTCTCTCATGTACAAGCGAGAAGCCACTTCAGATTATATACCATGTTGAAAGGGTTTACCACATGAACTAGCTAACAAGCATAAAAATACAAGAAGTCTTTTATTTTGGAAGATCCTTAAAACATATAAGAACTCCTATTGCCAAATAAAACTCTAACTAGCACCGTCAGCACATATTATGCATGTGCAATTAATATATATATATATATATATATATATATATATATATATATATATATATATGGGAGCTGATCCGTTGAGAGCGTGGGCAAAATAGGAGAAGTTGCAAACGCGATCTGACCGTCCATCCCGAAAGATGGACGGTCCAGATCGCGCCTTTTTCTAAACCTGTCAGTCGTCCGCCATACTGTATGGCAGACGGGTTTTTTTACCAAATTGCCCCTCCGCGCCTGTCCGCTACACAGTACCGCGGAGGGCATTAATGTCCTGATGGGAGACAACAAAAAGTCGTCCGCCATACTGTGTAGCGGACGTCCCCTAGGCTCACACCTGTCAGGGCCTGTCCCGTCAGTTTTTTCGACAATGACGGTTATCTTGTCCTTATCTGTCACGTCAACAGTGTCCGCTATACAGTTTAGCGGACGTTATAGACATCCGCGATATTGTATCGCGGACGTAATAGCCATCCGCGGTACTGTATTGCGGACGTTCAATATACTTGCAAACGGCAGTAACTACAACACTCTTCTCCAGTCTTTCAACTCACAAAATCTACACTTTCTACGCAATATCCACTCTTTCCCAGCGGCGTTGTCTTGAACACCTTTAATATCCTAAATCGATCATGTAAGTTCACAAAATCTACACTTTTTTTTGTCTGTAATATTCAGTAGTTCTGATGAATATTGCGTTTTATATATGTATGTTTTTGTTCTTGTGCAAGCGTTTGCAAAATCCGATTCCGTATATGTATATATATTTACACATATGAGTACATATGCTAACATTGTACGTATCATTCATGTGCTTGCGTTATATGTATTATGCATGTGCTAGCGTCGTATTTTCGCATTTTATTATCAAAATCCAAAACGTAAAATCCAAACTGAGAAGGTTTTTGCATAATTTCAGTTGCAAAAAATGGAATTTAACCCTGGACCTGAAGACCCATCCGTGTTATACGACCAAGCCAACCATATCAGTACGCTCATATGGGATGGTGGTGTAAGATACATTACTTATCGACTTTCTATCGCTTACGAACGTTGTATCTACCGTTTGTTATGCTCAAATTGTATTTATTAATTCGTAGGAAAGAGAACTTGTCAACACCGTAGAAGTATCTTGCGATATAGTATCGTGGAAACTGAACACCGCCCAGAAGAGGATACTGCGTGGAATTGGGTTTGGGATTTTCACGCATGGGCAGATATTTCAACAGCTTGACCGGGCCTTGATAGGTGCCCTTGTTGAGAGGTGGAGAAGTGAAACGAATACGTTTCACTTCCCGCTCGGAGAGCTGACAATTACCCTAGAAGATGTAGGGTTCATCTTAGGGTTGCATGTGACGGGGCTGCCGGTAATTGCTCCTCCGTCAGAAGCAACGAAGACGAGAACCGCTAGGGACTTCCTCACTTCGATACCCCAGGATGGATTTAGCAGTGGTGGTATAAAGTTGAAGTGGTTGGTAGATACGTACGGGGTATTGCCAGAAAATTATACGGGCGATGAGCTTGTGCTTTACACAAAAGCCTTCCTCTGGTGGGTGATGGGGGCAATTCTATTCCCAACGACGTCGAAGAACATGGCCAGCGTGAAATATTTACCGTGTTGAGTAACCTGGCTGAGGTCGGAGATTATGCATGGGGTGCAGTGGTTCTTTCCTATCTGTACCGAGCATTGCATAAGGCAACGAGGCCCGACTCCAAAGCCATATGTGCATGTCTCTCGTTATTGCAGGTATATCATATAAATCCTGTCTTCGTTATTGTTTTTTTTTTGTTTTCGCTTTTGTTGAATCGACGATATAAATATAATTTGTCCATGTTCTCAGGTGTGGTCTTATGAACACCTTGCTCCCGGTTCACCGACGCGTAGGGATGGAACCGATAGAGTGTGGCCTCGGTTGCGTGCTTGGGAGTACAGCCGGAAGAATAGCCACTACCGCAGGAGAGTCGATCCCCATCACAACATCACGTTCTATCGAGGGGAGTTCGACCGCCTATCTCCGGGCCAATTGCGTTGGGCACCGTACATATGTTTGGCGCGACGGGTAGAAGAGTCGTTCGTCTTCACGCTCTCCGGGTTGCAGCGCACACCCCTCATCCACTTCGAGGTCGCAGAGTGGCAGCTGCCAGACCGAGCAATGCGCCATTTCGAGTTGGAGCAGGGTTTGCCCGCCGGTGCCCCAGATATGAGGGTTAACAGGGACCCACCGGATGTCGGGCGGTTTGGCAAGGCCAATGCACAAGAATTGTGCGCGGCCGAACTAGAGCTCTGGACTTCTTGGCAGGACACACTGGCGGCCATCGTCTCGGAGCCGGACCCCGTTATCAGCATCGCGGAGTACGATGAGTGGTACTCCCGCATCACGCGGAGGAGAGTAGCCCCAGTCAACTTTGAACGCGGGGCGAGGTATGCGCCTAGGGGTCAGATCGACGAGCAGATGGCATACAATCTCGTAAGTTGCCCAACTTGTCTTCAATATATTAGAACTGATTAAAGTTACTTATTTGTTATCTCTTTGGATGTAGGTTAATGCCTCGCTTGCATTCTTCCAGAAGTTGAGTGAGCGGAAGGATCTGATGAGCGCAATGGGCGAGGATCTTCGCCAACAGGCTGCTGCACTGGCTATAGGCTGCGGGAATTTTGTGCGGCAAGCATCGGGACAGTCTTCGGCCGACAGCCCGGGAATGGGTTATACGGGCGCCAGCCCGTATAACGTTGATCCCTCCGGGCAAGCTTCAGGGGTGAGCCAGGGAGTTGGTGGTCCCTCTGTACCGGGGATGCGACATGCTCAAGCGTTGTGGGCCGATTACAGCCGCCCGACCTTCGATTTGTTCCCGGAACCCCAACCCCTCTCTCAGAGTCAAGTCACGCAAGAATGGCCATACGGTTTCAACGAGGCACTGCCCATTGTCCCGTGGGCGGGACCACTTGGCGGCCCCGAAGGGCAATATCAGTCGGAGGAAGAAATGGCCGGCGAGCAATATCAGCCGGCAGGGGCCCCCGAAGGCGATTATCAGTCGGCCGAGGCCCCCGAAGGGGACTATCAGCCGGTCGGGGCCCCCCAAGTGGATTATCAGCCGGTCGATCCGTTGGTTGGAGGCCAATTTCTTCCGTTGCTCTTGCCCCCCGGCGGAGGGCAAGAGCAACCGGTCGACCCCCGAGGGCAATATCCGAAAGGGCATCCAGCCAGGCCCCTGAAGCCACATAAACACCACCTAATCCATCACCGTTATTTTAGCGGGCCCCCCCCAGACGAAGAGGATTATGCCGTGGCTAACCCGCAGGGCTTGGATTACAGTGTCACGTGGAAAGAACTGTCCACGCTGGCGTCGGGGATGTGGTTAGACAACTTCGTCATCTCGCACTACGTGCAAATTCTGCGGCAAAGGTGTCGGGAGCAGCCTAACTATGGTCCGCGCATTTTTATCCTCGATGCTTACTTTCACCATATGCTAGTACAAGACTTTAACGAGTGGGACAAGGCGAGGAAGCAGGCGAGAAATGCGAAGGCCGAGAACAAGTGGAGACCGTCCGCTAACCTACTCGCATATCTTGGTCGGTCGAGTCCAGAGCGCGCAAGTGTGGCGGAAGTGTTTCTACTCCCAGCTATAATTAATGCCCACTGGTTCTTAATTTTCTATGAACCGGTAACGAATACCGTATCAGTCCTCGACAGTCTCTACGATGATACGGACGCGATTGGTGTGATTGAAATGTACGTAGGCTTAGGGATGTTGAATCCAATGGTAAGAGCCTGTTTACTTCTTATTGTAACTCGCATAATGTAGAACTGATTAATCGTATTATGTTTGCTATGTTTAATGTTTAATGCTTATCCTCTTACCCGCAGAATCTATTTGCTGCCATGGTCAATAGAGAGCGTTCTCGAGAGACCCGAGGGAGGGCAGCGGGCGATAGGGAGGTTGTTTTCCGATTGAAGAGGACTAGGCCCAAGCAACTTAATACCTTGGACTGCGGCGTCTACCTCTGCATGTACATGGATTACATCTGTCGGTCGGAGAGCCTCAAGAAGACCGTCTGGACCCAAGACTGCATAGACTGCTTTAGGTATAGGATGGCTTGGCAAATTATCAATGGCCGGCCTAGACCTATTAGATATATTGTAAATCCGTGTAATTGACAATGTTTGCGTATAATAACATTATATTCACTTTATTAATTGTCCTTAAACTTCTTGAATGTTATCGTTGAATGCGATTGATGATTTCATCTGTGTTGACTGAGATGTTATCGTTGTTGAATGCGATTTGATTTGATTCACTGATATCGTTGTGTTGTTTAGTTGAGTGTTTTACTTGTTCTGTGTGATTTGCTTTCACCAGAGGGAAACAAAAGTGTAAAAACCAAGTTAGACTGTTTCTGCTTGGCTGTCCGCTATATAGTATAGCGAACGTAGATACGGCCCAAAAAAAACTAAGTGTTGGGGAGGTTCCCTTCTGCTTGGCTGTCCGCTATATAGTATGGCGGACGTAGATACGGCCCAAAAAAAAACTAAGTGTTGGGTAGGTTCCCTTCTGCTTGACTGTCCGCTATATAGTATAGCGGACGTAGATACGGCCAAAAAAAAAAACTAAGTGTTTTGGAGGATACCTTCTGCTTGGCTGTCCGCTATACTATATAGCGGACGTAGATAGGGACGCTTAAAAAACAAAGTGTTCTGCTTGGCTGTCCGCTATATAGTATAGCGGACGTAGATACGGCCCAAAAAAAAACTAAGTGTTTTGGAGGCTACCTTCTGCTTGGCTGTCCGCTATACTATATAGCGGACGTAGATAGGGCCGCTTAAAAAACTAAATGTTGGGGGGGCTCCATTCTGCTTGGCTGTCCGCTATATAGTATAGCGGACGTAGATACGGCCCAAAAAAAAACTAAGTGTTTTGGAGGCTACCTTCTGCTTGGCTGTCCGCTATACTATATAGCGGACGTAGATAGGGCCGCTTAAAAAACTAAGTGTTGGGGGGGCTCCATTCTGCTTGGCTGTCCGCTATATAGTATAGCGGACGTAGATACGGCCCAATTTTTTTGGTCACTTTTTTTTTGCTCATTGTACCTTAGGCACGCTATATAGCTCATTTCTATGAATTTCGGCGAAAAACGAGACAATTTATTTTTTGGGTTTTCCTATGAAGGGCCTATTCGCGCACACTTTAGCGCCAAATTCATAGCTTGCGAAAAATGTTGTAATTTTTTATGTCACTTTTTTTTTCTCATTGCACCTTAGGCATGCTAGTTACCCCATTATAGTATGACGGATGTAGTTAGAAACATATATTCCCAACATTTTACATGCTTCAAAAGACGGGATACGCCAATTAGAATGACATGTGGATGAGTGCCGGTTGGAATGAAATCCTAGCATGCAGTAGGAAGAGATATATATATCACTCTTCATTTGACATATACTCATCAGATAAGTACTGATCATTGGTTAAAATATTGTTTCTCTCGTTTGATTTGAGCTGCCTCCCACTAACCTCGGCCATTTCTTCCGCAAGTTGAAGCATATAAAATCATTTTCTACGCAGCAACATCCGGTTATTCTCCATACGAATTTGGCGCACAACTTTCTTACACTGCTTAACATTACGCCGCCACATAGTAAGTGAACGACGTTGCGGCATAGGTGCTCTCAGCGTGGTGAGATCTTGGTATAGCGCTTCTGATTCCTTAACTCGATATGCCCATTCTCTCCGTAAACCGCAATAATACTCTATGGGATCCGTGTACTTCACTTTTTTGTAGTCGTCGTTCCTTTCACACAACAACCACACAGTCTCACGTCCCCGCAGACTAGAACTCCCAGGAACTCCTGCCATTTAACTTTGTTTTGGTTCTAAAGCGATGAGCATGGCTAACATATATAAATAAGCCCACACACACATACGCTATATATTGGTGTGATAGCTACACAATAGTCTGTCCATCTCTGGTGACAAGACAAGTCCCTGGACATTGAAGATGACAATAGTTGGAGACAATAGCATGCCCGTGTCATAAAGTTGACAAGTCTTTGGTGACAAGTCTTTGGTGACAAGACAATTCTCTTTGGTGACAAGACAACTCTCTAGTCTATTG
The DNA here is from genome assembly GCA_033065855.1 of Escallonia rubra. Lineage (NCBI taxonomy): Eukaryota > Viridiplantae > Streptophyta > Magnoliopsida > Escalloniales > Escalloniaceae > Escallonia > Escallonia rubra. The sequence goes on along the minus strand of JAVXUO010000852.1, from coordinate 47,833 downwards.
CCAAAGGCTTGTCACATCTCATAAAGTTGAACCTGTAGCTCTTTCATAAAGTGGTCCCGAGCCGGAAGTATATATAAGTACATGCATTGCTCATTGCAAAGGGCATAGAGTGATATACTCTCAATTTCATAACAACTCTGGAAATGTCATATACTTCACGAGATATTTTTGAGGCAATGGGTCGTTACTGGGCCGGCGAAGATGAATTTTACTATTCTTTGCGTCCAAGTTTGCGTTACTCATCAAGCTATGTGAATACATTACGTGCAGAATGGTCTTATCGGATGAATGAACACGAGGTCCTAGTAGCTGATTCACGGAGCATGAATATATCCATACCTCGACAAAAGGCAATCAACATGCCTCGAATTACGCACATGGACCTTGAAAGGGCACTTCATCGAATACGCGAGGAAAATAATAGAATGAGAGTTTGTCAAAGTAGGCATAACTTACGTCGTATGGCACGTGATGCACATGAAGATGGCAACAACAATGAAGCACAAGTATACTGGAACATGAGCTTCGAAGAAGGAAATGTTTCCGATGCTCCAGTTTCAGATGAAGATGACTGAAGATCGAGTTCTATAGCAGACATAAGGCCTCCGCTTAGGCCGGGGTTCGGGAAGGTCGGAACTAAGTGTCTGGTTCGTGCCAACCATTTTCTGGTCCAAGTTGCAGACAACCATTTCTCTCTCCTAGGTCCGCTATATAGTGGTGCAGCAGATCGTTGTCTGCAACTTGGACCAGAAAATGGTTGGCACGAACCAGACACTTAGTTCCGACCTTCTCGAACCTCGGCCTAAGCGGAGGCCTTATGTCCGCTATGTAGTAGAGCTAGAAGTTGTAGCGTTCTGCAGTTTTAATAAATTGGCGCCCAAAGGCTTGTTTTAGTCACATTGTAGCATAATGCTGTTTTAATAAATTGGCGCCCCAAAGACTTGATTTGGCGTCAGAATCAACAATCTCAATATCGATAAACAATAAAGAACGTATGATTCACAATCAACGATCTCAATATACCGACGGAATCTCAAACGATACAATTAACGTACGATTCACAATCAACGATCTCAATATATCGAGGGAATCTCAAACGACACAATTAAGCACAATTAAGCGAGGAAAAATTTCGAAGTCATTCAACAACAACATAAATTATTTTATTAATAATAAATTAGGGTTCACATTGGGGGAAAGAAATTTTTTCACAAGTGCTCCGATCAAAGATTACAACTTGAAAATCCCACCACCCAAGGTGTTCAAACACTACAAACTCCCCTAGTTCGAGGCCATGCTGGCGCACGAAGACGTTCAACCCTCTGCGAATTGCTTTTTTTGGGGTCGACCGGGCTTCGGCTTGATTTCAACCTGCCATGCCCCCTTGCGGCTATATAATCTTGCACTGTCATGAATTGTTGTAAATTGATTGGTCAAGGCTTCCGGTATGTCCTAACAAACAAAATACAAAAAATAGGTTAGTTTTTAACCAAAAGATCAAACTTTTAACACACGAAAATACAGAGAAAGAGGGATGGCCTACAAGTTCATTCTCAAACCCCGGCATCATGACTTTGAAAAAGTGTTTGCCTGCCAGGTGCAAGTTGCCAATAAAATCGTTGGTGGTCTCCGATCCAGAAGCCATCGAGGTCGGCGTTGAGGGGAGGACGGTTTATCGCCGGAGTTCTGGGCCACCGGAGATGTGGGTGCCGGAGACGGAGTAGCGGCAGATGTTGGAGACAGAGAGAGTGCCCTCAGACTGATAACAGCTGATTTAGCGATATGATTAATATATATAGCGGACATAAAAGAATACAAAAAGTTTTCGATGACGTTCGCTCTATTGTATAGCAGACGTAAAAGAAGACCAAAAGTTTTACTGCGATGAAGTCCGCGATATTGTATAGCGGACGGAAAAGCAGGCCAAAACCATGACATCCGATAAATTGTATAGCGGACGTGAAAGCAGACCAAAACTTACTGCTCATGACGTCCGCTATATTGTATAGCGGACGGAAAAGCAGACCAAAGCCATGACATCCGATAAATTGTATAGCGGACGTGAAAGCAGACCAAAACTTACTGCTCATGACGTCCGCTATATTGTATAGCGGATGTAAAGGGGATGACGTCCGCTATATTGTATAGCGGACGGGACTTACAAAAAAAAACAAAAAAACAAAAAAGACTATAGATTTAATTCGATGGCCTCTCATAGGTCCATTTTTTAAAATTTTCAGTATTCGGTGGAAAAATTATCCTCCGAAAATTATTACAAATGTCATAACGTTGTACAAAAAATTAAAGGTCCACTGCAGCTTGTTCGTCCTCGTCTTCGGCGTCACCTTCTTCCCCGTCTTGCAAACCCCCTGAACTTATCCCCAGTGCCTTGTAATGGTTCCGCTTGTCGTGGTCGGTCATTTTGTTGCACAATGCACACCTTCGCAGCTTTTTAGGTTGAGTTGCCGTTTCAATAGAGCTTTTCATCCGCGTAGATCTCTTGCGGCCTTTCGTTTGCGATATAATTGGATCCAACAAACAAATATCATTGTCGTCTTCCTCCCCCGGCTCGTCATCTTCTGATACCCCCGTCGTAGGCTCGGTGTCAATCGCATTGGTGACTGAAGCTGCTTCCAACTGGTCGACGATGGGCTCTTGCTGCTGAGCTACCTCGAGGAGATGTTTATAACCGACCATTGAAGCAGCAGCCTTTACGGACAAACGGGTGAAACTCGTCACCAGATGATTATACCGCAACGTCTCCGATTCTTCAAAGTCAGTATACGGGTGCTCCGGAAAAGCAATGGTACCGTGCAACCTGTTAGCACCTTTCGTCCACCGTGGCAAGACGTATTTATCGGGGATTGTCCTGATATTCTTCTGGGTGAAAAAGCGCAGAATGTGTCTACACAGGATGCCATGGAACTCAAACTTCTTGCAAACACATGTCACCGAGTCCGTCAATGTGTCGTGGCTCACCGTATACATTCTGCGCAGCTTCTCAGGAACGAGGTCATTCACGAGCGAATAAACCTTGTACTCACGCGTAGACTTCTCCGCCACCTTGTTTATACAGTACCGTCCCGATTTCTACAGCTCTACTTGGTATAGCAAGAAGATCTCCTTCGTATAGACTTTGGCACCGTTCAGCTCCAACGGGGTCTCAAGCAACCTTCTCCTCTGTTTGTACGTGGTTGCAAAGTCTGCAGCCCTTTCTTTCACGAACAACGACGCAACCGCTTTCTGTGCGGATGTGACGAAACTCTTCAAATTGGTAGCTGTACCCACGTAACTATCGAACGTGGCATTCATAGATTCACTCCTGCCCGTCGTTTTCATGCCCGCAGAAAAATACCTCCTCGTGTAAACGCCAATCCATTGCTCTTTGAGCTCGTACAAGTGCTGGAGCCACCCGTTGTCTTGCAATGAGTAATCCTGAACAAGCTTTTCCCACCTCTCCTCAAATTCCTCAATCGTTAACGACTTGCTAACGCACGTGTCAAAATCCTCTTTAAAGTCTGGAAACTTTGCGTACACGTGATGCAAACGTTCGGGGTATTTGTTGCTTATGTGCCAAGTGCACAAGTTGTGTCGAGTATCTGGGAAGACGGTGGCAATAGCCTTCTTCATTGCCAAATCTTGATCGGTGATGATAACGTTGGGTGCTTTGAAGTTCATGGCTTCCAGCCACACGCTAAACAACCATTCAAAAGAACTCTCGCTCTCGTCCCTTAACAAGGCGAACCCGGATGGAGTGATAATGATGATTGACCCCCGTGAAAGGGGCAAACGGCATCGAGTACTTGTTGGTACGGTATGTGGTGTCGAAAGTCACGACATCCCCAAAATGCTTATAAGCAAGCCTGGAACGACCGTCGACCCAAAAAATTGTGCTAACTCGATGCTCGTCGTCAAGTTTATAATCGAAGGTAAATTGCGGGTCCTCCATCTGCATCCGCTTCAATAGGCTCATTGTGGCTTGAGCATCATTGAGGTCATACGCGGCTCGTCTATGGGTTCGGACCGCGTTACGAACGTCTGTCGTGTTAAAGTTTAAATTTTGAATTCCCCCGGCCTGTTCAGCAAGAACATTAATCATGTCGGTAGGTCCTAGCCGCGCATCGCTCATTGTGTGAATGAGGCTCCTCGCGACCTTTCCCATCTTCTTGTGTTGATGCATCTGACTCACCTTAGAAGGGGTTACTAACGGGTGATTGTGTGCCAGTTCCAGGCTGCTAATAAGCCAATGATCTTGCTTGGGTTTATAGCTTACGAACATCTTGACCTGGCAATTCGTTCGCGCAAAGAAGTCCCGTCTTCTGCGCGAATAGCCTATTTCGTCATCACTGTCCTCGTTGCCTACGCGTGTCTCATTTTGCACTGGGTTTCTGCCCCTATGGCACTCGTACATACGAGAGCATATCTTTCTCGTTATGTTGCTCGTTCTTGAAGTCTTTATTCTAATGCCAAATCCAACCCTCAATGAATACGCTCGGAAACATTCTCCAGCTTCCTCCAATGTTTGAAAGGTTCGTCCTAGATACGGATCACTAGCATCTACGGGGGTGTTGGAGCTCGACACGAAATCAGACATTGTGAAACAGCTCCCTATATGTAGAAATATAGACTACGCTGAACAATCAAATGACATTTTCAACTGAAAATATTACCTTAAAATTATCGTGAGGAATAGACAAATTTAAGATGACAAATATACCATATACATAATCTCAAAAGTCTCCCATTTTGCTAATTATAGATTTATTGAACATAACAAATTAAAATTACTAAGAGCGTTAGACAAATTCATCATGCCAAAATACAACAAACGTATCTCAAAAAATTTGAATTTAAATAGGATAGATGTGCCGAAGTTAGCGCCCCTCAAAAAAATCAAAATTAACTACAATAAACTTCTTTAAAGTTAACAAATTAATTTCTAGAACATCATCAGAAATTTATATTTTTTTGCCCAAAATAAAAAATATACTTTATCAGTCAATCCACCCAGAAAATATCTGAGATGAGAAACTTACCTTGCTTGAGTGAGAAGAAGATTGAAGCAAGTTTTACTCGAAGAAGCTTGAGGGGAGCCAAAAATGGAAGCCAGGTAAATCCGAAGGAGAAGAAAATTTTGCAGGAAGAGCTTGAGAATTTTGCGGGATGAGCTGAGAATCAGGAAAAAGAGCTGAGAATCAGGAAACCTCGGGTGGAACCTGAAGGGGTTACTGTAGTGGAAATTATTCCGCTCTACTGTATAGCAGATACCTTTTTTGCTGTCTCGTGTCAGGCAAGGGTGTCAGGCAGGGGTGTCAGTTGTGAGCCTAGGGGAGGTCCGCTACACAGTATGGCAGACGACTTTTTGCTGTCTCCCATCAGGACATTAATGCCCTCCGCGGTACTGTGTAGCGGACAGGCGCGGAGGGGCAATTTGGTAAAAAAACCCGTCCGCCATACAGTATGGTGGACGACTGACAGGTTTAGAAAAAGGCACAATCTGGACCGTCCATCTTTCGGGATGGACGGTCAGATCGCGTTTGCAACTTCGCCTATTTTTCCCACGCTCTCAACGGATCAGCTCCCATATATATATATATATATATATATATATATATAGGGAGCTGATCCCTTGACAGCGCTGGCAAAATTGATTAAGTTGCTAGCGCGATCTGGCCGTCCATCCCGAAAGATGGACGGCCCAGATCTTTTTTTTGCGTTTTTTTAAGTACGTCCGCTACATTATGTAGCGGACAATTTTTTGACTTTTTTTGACAAAAATACCCTTTGTGCCCATCCGCTACATTATGTAGCGGACAAAGCCCGTACTTTTTTTTCTGACCCTTTCGCTGATTAATTTTCTAACCATTTCTCTCTCTTTTGTCTGATTAATTGTCCGCTACATAATATAGCGGACAATTTTCTGACCCTTTCTCTCTCCTCTCTCTGACATGTTTAATTGTTCTCTCTCTCTCTCATTAATGTCTGACTCTTTCTCTCTCATCTCCCCTCCCTTCTTCTTCTTCTTCTTCTTCTCCTCTCTCTCTCCCCTGTCCATCCTCCTTGCAGTAATGACAACATCACGGCCGAGCTCTACTCCGGCGTCGCCGCAGCAGAGGCGTTCGCCTCTTCCCCGAGCTCCGACCACCACAACCAAGAAACCCACGAAGACGCCCCCCCCTCTCTCTCTCTCATTTCTGAACAACGAGCTGGAGGAAGGAGAAACTAGAAATGAAAAGTTGGAAAATATTGCCCAGATCATTGGTCTGAGAAGTATTTGGAATTGGTGTTGGATTCTTTTCTTTCTGTTGGTCAATTTTCAGTTTTGGACAAGGGAGTCAACTTTGTGGTGCTGCAACCATATTCTTTCTTGAAGCTTGAACGCAAGCAGCCATGGTGGTGGGGACTTTCCCTTGTTTGAGAGGAAAGAATATTGGTTCAGGTGAAATGGGTGAGCCAAGAAAATTGCCTCACCATCAAATCCCCACAATTCGTCCATCAAAACAATGATCTACAAACAAGAGAAAGAGAGAGAGAGAGAGAAACTCAGAAAGTTAATTAGAGAAAGGAGAGAGAGAAAGAGAAAAAATGATGAGAGAGAGGAGAGAGAAAGGAAACCGTCAGAACATTAAATGAGGAAAAGAAAGAGAAAGAGAAAAAATACGTCCGCTACATAATGTAGCGGATGAAAATTGAGGGTATTATTGTCAGAAAATTGTCCGCTACATAATGTAGCGGACGGATTTAAAAAAAAGTCAGAACAGTAGTCTTGATAGTCCGCTACATAATGTAGCGGATGGGCACAAAGGGTATTTTTGTCAAAAAATTGTCTGCTACATAATGTAGCGGACGGACTTAAAAAAAACGAAAAAAAAAGATCTGGGCCGTCCATCTTTCGGGATGGACGGCATGATCGCGCTAGCAACTTAATCAATTTTGCCAGCGCTGTCAAGGGATCAGCTCCCATATATATATATATATATATATATATATATATACACACACACACACACATACATATACATGTAATCAACACAAACAACAAGAAGTACATAAACATAAAAGTTGGAAATCAAGAGGAAAGGAGGAGGAAAAAATTAGTAAAAATGTGGATGATTGGCTATTTGGTTGGAGTGGTTCGAATAATGAGAATAAAGAAGAAGTTCTCATTGTAAAGGGGTAGAGCGGTTATCTACTCAATGTTGAGAAATTTCCAATTACTTTGTGTTACTGCTAAAATATGCTTCGTGCAAATTCCGGAACCCGAGTCTGTACCGATGACCTGCAAGACAGAAAACAAGTGACCGTCGGGTGGGGTTCCCGGTGGAGAACTCTCTGATGCTTAAGTCAGAGCGCAACTACAAAATAATAACTCTGAAAAAGCATGAATTGTGTAATTGTCCTTATACCTAGGGGGCCAGACCCCTTTATATAGCTGTAGGAGACGACTCCTAGTAGGACTGGGCCGTGGGCCAGATGTGTTAGGATCGCGTTAGGATCATTGAGGATCACGTCACGATCTCTGATAAGATAATTATTGATCTCCCAGTTTGACTGGAATTGCCGGGTATTCCCCAATTATTGAGAGTTATATTTTGAGTTATATCATATGCCCCCCACTTCCTTAGCCAAAATGTTTGGCTGAGGAAGTTTATACCCGGTGTCTCGAGACACGCATAAGATTTTTAAGGGATTCTCCATCCACTTGTAGGGGTAACAATATTTCTCTGCTCCATGTGCGTCGACCTAAGCTCTTGGGAGCTTCGGCCTTGGAACTTTGCCCAAGTATGGCGGTAGAACCTAGCTCTCGAGAGCTAAATCTTAGAATGTCGCCTGAGTAGGCTATTCGGAACCATCTTTAGGAAGACGAATCATGGGATCTCGATATCCTTTAGAGGTTGTGCCTCATGGTGGCCTCTCTCGGGAGAGGACACAAAGCTGTGCATGCAAGTTGTTGCATGTGCTAAGTGTTTAAATGTCCCGTCGAGGGGTCACCTCTCCTTTGGAGGGTGTTCACTTTGTGCAAGTGTGTGTTCTTTAGCTTGAGCTGACCATATCATGCTTGTGTTTTACTTTGACGCGAACTCTTCTCATCAGCTACGAGCTGGTAAAGAAGCCTCGCACTCACGCTTGGCTGGGTTTTGAATTGACAAATAATGGTGGGGGGATGAAGTCCCATAGTCCTTTGTCGTTTCATGGGTTAGAACTGTAGCTAAACCGTTCGGATAGAACTCGAGCTCTATCCTATCACCTTTGAGGGACCGCCCTAGAGGGCTAGTGGAACGTAGAGTTCTGGTAAGCACCCTTGAGGGCTGATGGAGCACAGAGCTCACATGTAAATACCCTCGGGGGTTTGACGAAACTTAGAGTTCTCGTTGTACGCGCCCTCCGGGGCGGATAGAGCGCAGAGCTCATGAAAATACCCTTGGGGGTTTGACAGAACTTAAAGTTCTTGTCTTACGCGCCCTCGGGGGCGGATAGAGCTCGAGCTTATGAAAGTTTGACGGAACTTAAAATTCTCGTCGTACACGCCCTCGGGGGCGAATAGAGCTTGAAGCTCATGTAAATACCCTTGGGGGTTTGACGGAACTTAAAAGTTCTCGTCTTTGAAGCTCATGAAAGTTTGACAGAACTTAAAGTTCTCGTCTTACGTGCCCTCGGGGGCGATGGAGCGTAAAGCTCATAAAAATACCCTCGAGGGTTTGACGGAACTTTAAAGTTCTCATCTTACGCGCCCTCAGGGGCGGATGGAGCTCGAGCTCATGAAAGTTTGACGGAACTTAAAGTTCTCGTCTTACGCGCCCTCGGGGGCGGATGAAGCTTAAAGCTCATAAAAATATTCTCGAGGGTTTCGGTCGAAGCAACAAGTACTTGTTCTTGTGACGCTAAATAAGAAGGCACGGGGCATTGAGCCCGTAATATTGCTGATATCATAAGATATGAAGACCCCCGCCTTTGAGAAGGCATAGATGTATAAAGACGGCTTTTTCAGCCTATATGTAGGGCCGGTCGCAAGAAGACCTTGTGAGAACAAATAGAAGACCATATATGCCTGCTTGACTGGACGAGCATATAAAGTTAGAGGGTGCGGAGTCCGTTTGAGCAAGATGTCACTGATAATCGGTAGAGAAGTTGTCGCAGTTTATCGATATACTGAGAAGTAACTAGATTCAGTTTGCTTGGTTGCACGAGCTTGAGCTTGCAGTTGTACCAACATATTAGTGACGTTATTGGCGAAGTGCTCTGACTCACCAGATGCGTTAGTAGCATGCGCTGGTGTGAACATTTGACCGTTCATATTCGGTCAGTGTATGACATGATAGATCACAAGATAATAAGAAATGCCGAGTCGGCAAGATGCTGTAGCAGAAACCCTAGGCGTGACTTCTAGTTGCAGGGTGTTGTGAATTTTTTCCCTAGCTTTATGAAGCGTTTTATACGTCATTATTGATGCTCGCGGGCGCTGTTTAAGCCCTTGCAACAAGAAAAAGTACGTGACTGAAAAAACAGCTTTTGAAACAACAAAGCACATGAAATTACAAGTTCCGCTATTTTTTACACAGAATTGAGAGCGGTGTTCAGACACCGTTAGGGTTTTGTCGGTTAGCCGACATGGGTTTGTTCAACTGCGTGACACGAGTGGGCTCAAAAAAGTTGTAATGCTTAGAAGACCCGACATTTAATGTGCTCGCGCCAACGATTCAACTACATAATGCTAGACAAAAAATTAAATAAGTCTAGGCAATGAAAATGCACATGAAGCTGCCTTTAAGAAGGCTTGTTAACGCCTAAAATTCGCTGTCACTTAATTTTTTAGCAATAACTAAGCAATGAAATATACGCCGTTTTTAAAGAATGTGCGGCATATATTTAATAAATAAGACCCTGTGGGTCTTAAGTCTAAATACACATTTCCTTAGGTTAAAAGCTTAATACTTTTAACAAATGTGATTTATGTTAAATAAATATATAAAGGGAATCCAAAATGCAAATATGCATGTGTTGAATGAAGAAGACCCTATGGGTCTAAATATAAATATGCATACTTGGGGGTGAATATAGGATTCTCTAAGGGTGTGTTTGGATATAGGATTTGAACTGTGGATTTGACTTTGATAGGGTATTTGTAAATCATTTTGACAAAATCTTTTGTTTGGACAGTTTAAAAGAGAATTTTCAAAATTTCGGAGTGATTTGAACTGTAGATTTGGGGTTTCCAAATCCACAAAACGAATCACTAGTCTAGACTAGTTATTTACAAATTCATTTTCATATGAGATTCACAAATCCAGTCATTCTCATATGAGATTCACAAATCCAGGATACTTCATCACCCTATTTTTTAGGAATCCTGCCTCCCACTATTTTAACAAAATTCTACTTCTTTCTTTCTCTCCGGCTTCTCTCCCTTCGTCAGAGGTATTTGCCATAAGCAAACACAAGTACGCAATCTCGTTTCATCTTTTGATTCAATTTAGTCCACTTTTTTTTTTTCCTTTTAATCGTGATTAGTGGTGGCTATGCAAATTGGGGTTTCTGTACAATGGGCAAATTGAGTTTTTAATGGGTATTGTTGGCTAATTGAAAGTACTGAAGGGTTTTGAATGGGTGTGTTTGATCGAGGCTGTTCCCACAGCCCTTGCATTTTTTTTCTTCCTTTTATCGTGATTAGGCTGTTTGACAGCCGATGGATAGAGGGGCTGTTTGACGATGTGGCAGAGGAAGACGCCGGTGGATAGAGGGGCTGCTGGAGTTGACAGCGGTGCTGGAGAGTGAGGTCGATGAGGTTGACGATGCGGCTGAGGAAAACGCCGGTGGATAGAGGGGCTGTTGGAGTTAACGGCGGTGCCGGACGGTGAGGTCGCTGAGGTTGACGATGAGGCTGAGGAAGACGCCGGTGAGCTTGTGCAGGGATTTTACGCCAGGGGAGCTTGCGCAATGGGGGTGTGGCAGTCGAGGAATGAGAGGTTGGAGAGGGCATTGAGGGCGGGGGTGGAGAGAGGGAGGTCGCCGGAGCAGATGGAGAGGCGGAGGGAGAGGAGGTGGAGAAACGGGGAGGAAGAGCGTGACAGAGCAATGGATGCTTTTCAGAAGTGGCCTACAATGAAGTAGCTAGTCATTCTGATGCAGGAATACGTTTCCCTTCTTTTAATTCTGTTCACAATAAAGCAAGCCACGTTAAATTAGAAAACCATTTTTACAATGAACACTGCTACACCTAATTGATTCCTTTAGACGCAGATAAGTACTATTTCTAATAAGAAGCATATTATATAAGAGAAAATCTTGAACCAGCAAGTTGAACTGGCAAGATGTGATGAAAATGGATAACATTACTAGTGTATGTTTTGTGTAATTTATGTAGATGATTAATATCAAATATTTTTATTGTTGTTATTTAGGTTTTCTACAAAAATCGTAATCAATCACGAGTGATATGAATAATGCATTGCGAAACTTACGAAAAAGGCGTGAAAATGAAGAGGAAGAAAGTCAGAAGAAACTAAAAATTATTGTAGGCGCAATAGTGACGACCGTGACTTCTGTGATAGTGTGGTTTAATAACAAATTCTTGGTCAAAGAACCACGAGTTGATTGGGATAATGCAAGAATGAGCTATTTGAAGCATTTATACGATGGACGAGAAGCTGATTGCATAGAACAACTACGAGTTAGCAAGCATGCGTTCTTTAAACTTTGTAATGTCTTGCGTGAGAAATGAGACCTGGTGCCAACAAGAAATGTTCCGATTGAAGAAGCCGTAGCAATGTTTCTACATATTTTGGCCCATAATTTGAAATATAGGTTAATCAAATTTACGTACTTTCGATCTGCCGAAACAGTTAGCAGGCAATTTAACAGAGTCCTGCGTGCCGTGATGAAAGTTAGTCCAGAGTACTTAAGATTGCAAGATTCAGTCCTAGATCAAGCTGATGCAAGGAAATGGAGATGGTTTGAGGTACTTTTTATAAAAAAGGAAACAACCGCATTCTTTTATTGATGCTTATTGTTTTTTATTTATAGAATTCTCTGGGAGCACTAGATGGAACACATATTCCAGTAACTGTCTCCGCAGAAGTACGACCTAGATACCGAAATAGAAAGGGTGGTATAAGTACAAACGTGCTAGGAGTGTGTGCCACTGACTTGAAAATCATATACGTACTACCAGGTTAGGAAGGTTCTGCTTCTGATTCGCGAGTTTTAAAGGACTCTTTGCGTAGGCGCAATCGCTTTCGTATTCCTAACGGTACTTCTTTTAATTTGATTTGACTAAAGCTTTAAGAATTTTTCCCCCTACTATTTTTTATGATTATTCTTCGTGATGTAGATAAGTACTATCTTATGGATGCGGGATATACTAATGGACCAGGTTTCTTAGCTCCATATCGGGGAACTCGATACCATTTTAACGAATGGGTTGGAAATAATCCAGAAAATTATAAAGAGTTGTTTAATCTCCGACACTCAGTTGCAAGAAATGTCATTGAAAGGACTTTTGGGTTGTTAAAAAAACGGTGGGCTATACTACGGACAGCTTCATTCTTTGACATAAAGACACAAGTGAGGATTATCAATGCTTGTTGTGTACTCCATAACTTCATCCGCGCTGAGCAACTCAGCGATCCGATATTAGGGCAGCAAGAAGTCGTGTTTTTAGCAGAAGTAGATTGTGACATTGCTCAGACTTTGCCAGAAGAGGATCGGCCCGATGCAGACATGGCTACATATGTGCAAGTGACAGAGCAATGGACTACGTTTAGAGATACATTGGCAATGAATATGTTTGAGGATTATCAAGCACGAAGAGGCCTTGTAATTTAATAGTAGGATATATTTTCTAGTGTATTGATGATTTATTCGATCCTTTTAGAACTGAACGTTTTACTTTGGAAGCATGTAGGGTGATGATTCTATTTCATTAATTGTAACGATTTTGGTGTATGGTATGTTTCAACTTAATAATAATTGGTCAAGTTTAATATGTTGTGTCTTTTTATATAACGTTAATTGATATTTTTGCTAGATATTTGATATAATGGAAGCGAAGGAACATGTACTATCGAAGAAAAAAAAATCAATCGACAGTGACTGTGATGACTCCAAATATGTGCGTTGGAACTTGGATATGGATCGTGCACTGGCTGACATATTCAGGGATGCAAATAATATGGGCCACAAATCTAATGCTGGGTGGAAGCCGATTGCGTATACCACAGCATCTGCTAAACTAAGTGCTCACATGAAGAAAGATATCAGTGTAAGCAACGTGAAAAATCGTATTAAGATTTGGAGGAAAACGTACACGATAGTGAGTGCCATCCTTGCGCAAAGTCGTTTTAATTGGGATGACGGAAACAAAATGATCTCAGTTGATGACGATAATGCATGGAATGCATATGTTGCGATATATTTTGCTTGCATTTCTATATTTCATCTATTAGTTTATGTCAACTTGATTATTTAACTTCTATTTTGTATTTCACAGTCACATGATGAAGCAAGACCATATAGGTATAAGGTGATACGGAACTGGGATGACTTGGTAGAATTATGTGCAAAAGATAGTGCAACTGGAGAAGGTGCTGAAACTGCTATAGATGCAGATGAGCTGATGAGTCCTATTGTAGATCTTTATGATACTGATTGGTATTCTGGAACTCAAGGCTTAGATGATTTTCCTCCGGTACCTGACAATCCTCTTCCAGGTACAAAAGAAACTCAAAAGAGAAAGGTACCCTCCTCTACGCCAACTAACGTGCCTTCCAAAAGAAAAACAGTGAGTAAAGATGTTCTTGCTTCTTCGGTTGCTAAAATGGCATCATCTCTTGAAGATTTTAAGCGTGCAACAACGCAAAAATTGGAAGCTAATGAGGTCTGTGAGGAGGTGATGGCAATACCGGATCTTGAGGAAAACCAACAATTTAGAGCTATTGCCTGGTTTATGGAGAATGAAAAGTAGTTTCGTGTGTTGAAGACATTGTCCACTGAAAAGAAAAAGAATTGGGTGCTTATGTTTATTCCACCGGCGTAGAATTTTAGTTAGACGCAGAAACTTCATTTATTTGCATTCGTTTTTTTTGTTTGGATAATGATATTTTATTTCCTTCTTAGCGTACCTTGACTTTTGTCACGATTTATGTTCTTGATTCATAATAGAAGTTTAGATTATCTAACTATTGATTTTTGTATTTTTGGTTATATGGAATAAGCTAGTTTATAGATGTAATTTCAGGGAGGTCTTGAATCCTTTGGTACTAAACCAAACAAAGAATTTGTAAATACTCAGTTAGAATACACTATGTAGTAAAAAATATCCAAACAAGATATTTCAAAATGATGGAATTTGTAAATCAGGGGATTTCAAAATGAGGGTATTTAGAAATGCCCAGTATTTCAAAATCCCATATCCAAACACACCCTAAAAGGAGAGAATGCACCTTCTAAATTGGCTTGTCCCTTTTGTCATGACTGAACAAAGCTAATGCTTGAAGATAGATCCAACCACCACAGGGAGGTGGCAACGCCACGGCGAGATGGCGACGATAAATCTGGCACTATTGTGGGCGGCGGCGTCTACTGCTTAACGCAAAGTAGGATGCGGTGCCAGGGAGTGGTTCGGCAATTGGCGCCATCACCGTTTGCTTGCGATGGATAGGCGTGACGCTGGGGGAGCTCGCCGCTCAGGTGGAGACAACCGGAATATTGGGTGAGCCTGGTGACGGTGCTCTTCGGCAGATTGTAACGGTAGATGGGTCGGTGGCGTAAGTACTGTCGGCCGCAATTTGTGCATCAACGACATGGTTGCGCTGTGGACGGTGTCGATGGCGTAGATCTATCGGTGCTTGTTGCAAAATAAGGATCTGGGCCAAGGTGGCGGCGCTGCCATCGGTTGGTGGTCCTGCCCAGATGGATTAATGGCAACTTGTGATGGACGGCGCAAGGTCGGAGGTATTGACGACGCAACATCAGAGATGGGCTAATTGGTTTCATTGTCGACGATGCACAGAGTGTTACTATGGCAGCAACATGCAGTCGTGGGGTTTGTTCGCCTCCGGCTGTGCTGCTTCCTCTTTTTTTTCTCTCTCTCTCTTTTTTGGACTTTGTTCCCGCAGTTGTATGTCAATTGCAGGTTATTATCGTTGTCGTCGGTGCTTTTCGATCAGGATGTTGGCGGCCGGAAGAATTGGCGTCGTGATGACTGATGGCGTTTGATTGGTTGTTGATGCCTTGGTACTGCGTTAGATTACAGCATTGGAGGCCGCTGTGTGGCGGCGTTCTTCAAACAGTGAATCTCTAACAATCTGGAATTTTCCCTCTTCGGTGACGATTATTGTATTTGCAGACCCGTGGTGACGACACTTGCGTTGGTGGTTCCGACGTGTTGCCGCCGTTACTTGCAAAATGAGTGTTTGAATTTTTCTTGAGGTCAAACGGTTAGGTTGGCGGGTCCCATAGATGGCGCCAATTTGTTACTGCTAAAAATATGCTCCGTGTAAATTTCGGAACCCGTGACTGTACCGATGACCTACAAGACAGAAAACAAGTGACCGCTGGGTGGGGTTCCCGGCGGAGAACTCTTCAATGCTTAAGTTAGAGCGCATCTACAAAATAATAAATCTGAAAAAGCATGAATTGTGTAATTGTCCTTATACCTAGGTGGTCAGACCCCTTTATATAGCTGTAGGAGACGACTCCTAGTAGGACTGGGCCGTGTGTCAGATGTGTTAGGATCCTTGAGGATCACGTCACGATCTCTGATAAGATAATTATTGATCTCCCAGTTTGACTGTGATTGCCGGATATTTCCCAATTATTGAGAGTTATATTTTGAGCTATATCACTTTATAACTTTTTTTAAGGGCTAATTACACTTATGTCCCTGAGGTTTTGGGATAATTACACGCGAGGACACAAAGTTTCAAAATGTAACACTTGTGTCCATTGACAAACGGAATACAAAAATACTTAACGGTTCTGACAAAAAGACCAAGTTGCCCTTAAATAAAAGTTGAAACCCTGATTTGCCCCTGGGACCACATGAAACCCTAATTTTCATTGTCTTCCCCCCCCACCCCTCCCCACCCCATCTGCATCCCTCTCGCCCTTCCCCGTCACCCACCCACCTCGCCTGCTTCCCTTCCCCGGCACCGCACCCCGCCTGCTCCCCTTCCCCGGCGCCGCACCCCGCCTGCTCCCCTTCCCCGGCGCCGCACCCCGCTTGCCTCCCCTTCCCCGGCGCCGCACCCCGCATGCCTCATCCTTCCTCGTCACCCCGTCACCGCCCACCCCGTCTACCTCCCCTTCCTCGTCACCGCCCACCCCAAGCCACCGCGTGTAATCTCCTACCGGCGTCGAAACCTATCGCTGGCGTGGTGGGGTGGTGTGGACAGGGGCTATCGGCGGCAAGGGGTCGGGGAAGGAAGGACTACCGATGGCGGGGGCGGGGCGGGGGAGGGAGGCGACGGCCGGCGGGGACTTCAGATTCACCGGCACTGGGAGAGAGAACGTAGAACATAAAACCCTAATTTGCAAATTAGGGTTTCAAGAAAATCCTAATTTGCAAATTAGGGTTTCAAGAATATCCTAAAACTAAAACTGATAAATAAATCATATATAATAATAAACATATATGTTTCAATATATACAGTACAAGGGGTAATATCGTCATTTTAAAAATACATATTGATGACATCATACAAAAAGTACAATTTTTGGATGGAACCCTAACGGATGGACACGGCTGATACATTTTAAAAGTGTTTGGTCACATAATGTTACATTTTGAAACTCGTTGTCCTTGACTGTAATTATACCCTAACCTCAGGGATATAAATGTAATTTGCCCTTTTTTTAAAGTTGGAGTTCGCATATTATGAAGTTTCAAAAAGGAATTCACCGTAACGATGATCTTCCTTAATAGTACTAATGTACAATTTTTTATTGCTACAATTACCTATTTAGTCACCAAAATTAGCACTAAATTCTCCAGCTATGTATATTTTTATGCAAGACTCCTCACTAATAATTCTCAAGGAATGTTACATCTGTATGTCGTCTCATGCTTTTTCCCACCGTGATTTGTCGCTAAAAGATGTATAGTTTGTCATTTGGTGCACCTTTTTCCAACAAAATAACATTACGATGTGAAAATAAATGCACTCTAATTTTTAAACGGATTGATAGGGTTAAATGGCCAGGATTGTAAGCATTGCGAAAGGAGATGTTGATTCATCGAAATCTCAATTCAGAAGGCAAACCTACCATTCTTGGCTTGTTACTGTAAAGTGAATAGTAAATGAAAGGCCACTTGGGGGCAGTTTGGCCCTTCAAACATCACTCGGGGTGTTGGATGGAACCCCGACTTAATCTAGCATATGAGTTCAACAAGCATCCCTCGTACCTACAACGTACTCCGATCCAGATGGTTTTCATATTTCATTTAACAAAGCGCAGTCAAAGTGTATAGTCTGCCTAGATATAGAAGACAGCCACTCACATGGGATGCATGTGGAACAAAGTACACTAATATTATTGTTGCTTACAAATAGATTAAGAACTCCCATTATGCGTATTTGAGGGGCCCTGCCATGCTTCGAATATAAAGCAACTCAACAGTCAATTGAAATTTCAATCTCGTAGAATGACTTCCGCGTTTTTTAAAAATTAATTGACTTTTTCTCCTTGATTTTTTCTTTTTTAGTGTTTGATTTTTCTCCTTGATTTTTTCTTTTTTTTGGTGTAGCCTTTTTCCTGTTCAAATCTCACTTTATGTTAAAAGAGGTCAAGATTGTCACCAAAGCAAATTGTTCTCATCAATGAGGAATTAAAGCTATGAGTAACACTTCTTCCCACTATACGAGTGAGATCTGCATTAGCTCAGTGATACTTGTATCTGAAATGCAAGCGCGCAATCACAAGCATAAAATTACAGACAAAATTAAAGTGGTGCCATCCTTTTCTCCCAAACAATTTCTATTGACTAATGGAAGAGCGAAGTGGACAAGAATGACATTAATGCTATAGAAAATTTGCTTAGATTAGCTACTAGTTCTAGACTGTGTTATGTTAGTAATTATATTGACAAATCACTCCATCTCTCTCTCTCTTTCTCTCTCTCTCTCTCTCTCTCTCTGCTTGGGATACACCATACCAATTAAAAGCATCTCTAGTGCCAAGGATGAAAAAGTGCAATTTCAAAGTTTTTTATTGAAGAAAAAATCAAGATGAGATCAACGAATACTAATCTATGCTTGGGATACACCATACCAACAAGGGAGGTTAGTAATTTGGAATCTTTTTTTTTTTTTTTTTCTTATCATTGTGATAAAAAGAAAGAGTTGTTTGCAACGAGAAACTCTGAAAATCTGAATGTGTCGCTTCAAAAAGCTAACATAATATGCTAATGTGTCTCGTAGTGAAGTTATGATTGAATTTTATTGTGTGTTTTTGCTTTGCTAATTATATATATATATATATATATATATATATATATATATATATATGGGAGCTGATCTGTTGACCGCGCGAGCAAATAGGGCTAAGTTGTTTGCGCGATCTGACCGTCCATCCTTTAGATCTTTTTTATATATATATAAAAAAGGAAACCGTCCGCTACATATTGTAGCGGACGATTTCTTTTACCAAAATGCCCCGTCCCTCCCATCCGCTACACTGTGTAGCGGACGACTTTTTGACCCTGCCAATTGTCTGTCAAAAAGTCATCTACCAAACAGTGTGGCGAACAGCTTTTGGCTGACACATGTCACATCCTGTCCCCCACTTTGTCAGCCAAACAGTATGGCCGACAACGTGGCAGATATACCCAAAAGTACCATAATTCTCAGCTCTTTTTCCATTTTCATCTCCTTGAGCTCCACTTGCCTCCATTTTCAGCTCCCTTTAAGTTTCAAGCTTGTAACACTTGTTTCAAGCTTCACTCAAGTAAGGTAAGTTTGTAAATTGTTAAGTTTTCTTAATGGTTTGAATGATGGACTTTTTTTTTTTGTTTGATGAATATATATATTTTTTTGGGATTATGTTTGTTGTATTTATCAGTCTATTCATCAAAGTAATTTTAATTTGTGATGTTCAAGAAATTAATTTGTTAATTTCAAAAAATTTATTATAGTTAAATTCGATTTTTTAGAGATTATGTTTCTTGTATTTTGGCATGCTAAATTCGTCTATTCATCAGAGTAATTTTAATTTGTTATGTTTAAGAAATTAATAATTATTAAATTGGAGATACTTTTGAGATTATGTTTGTTATATTTGTCATGCTAAATTGGTCTATTTATGAAGGTAATTTTGATTTGTTATGTTCAAAAAATTAATAATTGTTAAATTGGAGATACTTTTGAGATTATGTTTGTTATATTTGTCATGTTAAATTGGTCTATTCATCAAGATAATTTTGATTTATTATGTTCAAAAAATGTCATTTGATAGTTAAGCGTAATCTATTTCTACATAGGTTTTGTTTCACAATGTCCGATTTCGTATCAAGCTCCAACATCCCAGTAGATGCTAGTGATCCGTATCTAGGGTGATCATTTCCAATATTGGAAGAAGCCGAAGAATGTTTTCAAGCGTATTCGTTGAGGCTTGGTTTTGGCATCAGAATCAAGACAACTAGAACAAGCAACATAACAAAAAATATATATGCTCTCGCTTATACGAGTGTCATAGGAGCAGACACCCATTGCAAAATGAGACATAAGTCAGTAATGAAGATAGTGATGATGAAATATGATATGCACGGAGAAGACAGGACTACTTTGCGCACACGAATTGCAAGGTCAAAATGTTTGTAATCGTAAGCCATAAACCCAAGCAAGATCATTGGCTTATATTACTAGCTTGGAATTGGCACACAATCACCTGTTAGTAACCCCTTTGAAAGTGAGTCAGATGCATCAACACAAGAAGATGGGTAATGTCGCAAAGAGTCTGATTCACACAATGAGTAATGCGCGGATAGGACCTACCGACATTGTTAACGTTCTTGCTGAACAGGTTGGGGGAATTTAGAATCTAAACTTTAACACAACAGACATTCGTACCGCGGTCCGAACCCAAAGACGAGCCGCGTATGACCTCAATGATGCTCAATCCACAATGAGCCTATTAAAGCGGATGCAGATGGAGGACCCGCAGTTTACCTATGATTATAAACTTGACGACGAGCACCGAGTTACCACAATTTTTTGGGTCGACGGTCATTCGAATCTTGCTTATAAGCAATTTCGGGTTGTTGTGACTTTCGACACCACATACCGTACCAACAAGTACTCGATGTCGTTCACTCCATTCACAAGCGTCAATCATCATTATCACTCCATCATGTTCGGGTTCGCTTTGTTAAGGGACGAGAGCGAGAGTTCTTTTGTATGGTTATTTAGGACGTGGCTGGAAGTAATGAACTTCAAAGCACCCAAAGTTATCGTCACCGATCAAGATTTGGCAATGAAGAAGGCTATTGCTACCGTCTTCACAGATACTCGACACAACTTGTGCACTTTGCATATAAGAAACAAATACCTTGAATGTCTGCATCACGTGTATGCAGAGTATCCAAACTTTAAACAGAATTTTGACAGGTGCGTTAACAATTCGTTAACGATTAAGGAATTTGAGGAGAGGTGGGAAAAGCTTGTTGATGATTACTCATTACAAGACCACGAGTGGCTCCAACACTTGTATGAGATCAAAGAGTACTGAATCGGCATTTACACGATAAGATATTTTTCTGCGGGCATGAAAATGATGGGCATGAGTGAATCTGTGAATGCCTTGTTCGATAGTTATGTAGGTACATCTACAAATTTGAAGAGTTTTGTCACACATCCGCCCAAAAAGCGGTTGCATAGTTATTCGTGAAAGAAAGGGCTGCGGACTTTGCAAGCATGTACAAACAAAGAAGAAGGTTTCTTGAGACCCCGCTGGAGGTAAACGGTGCAAAATTCTATACGAAGGAGATGTTCGTGCAATACCAAGTAGAGTTGCAAAAAATTGGGACGATACAATATAAACAAGGTGGCAGTAAAGTCTACACGTGAGTACAAGGTTTATTCGCTGATGAACGACCTCGTCCCTGAGAAGCTGCGTAGAATGTATATGGTAAGCCTTGACACATTGACGGATTTTGTGACATGTGTTTGTAAGAAGTTTGAGTTCCATGGCATGCTGTGTAGACACATTCTGTGGTTTTTCACCCAGAAGAATATCAAGGAATTCCCTGATAAATGCGTCTTGCCACGACCAAGGTTGCAAACAGACTGTACAGATTGCTCATGAAATGCTTCTGAAAGAGGTCCAAGAGCTGAGTGAAGGAGTGGATGGATCTCGGCTGAAGGGACCTGAACCATGTGTATACGGCCTTTTGTAAGGTAGTCGGAAAGGCTCGGCACATAACTGCATCCGAAACCTGAAGGAGCAACATGTTCGTCTCGAACTGGTAAACATGTTCCACAGGGCCGCCGCTGCCATCATACAAATCACATTGGGGCATTCAGAAGTTGGGTGGTAGCTTGGCCTTCTCTATTGCCTTGGATAACGGATATCCAGACTCTTCCCTCGAGGTAGATCGTTCTTGAGAATGGTACTTGGGGACAACCTTCCAAGAGTTTTGTTCTTGGGAACGGTACTCGGGCGTTCTTTTCATATGAATCGATCTTCGAAGGGAGTTAGATCTGGTAGCCTTCTCAGGAGAGGAATTGGTGCTCCGTTCGACCGATGGGTCGCGGTGGTAGCATGATCCACTCCTTGTTGTATGTTCTCCACTCTTCTCCCTGGGATCATATGTCGGATCAGCCTCTGACTTGTACTTACGGCTATAACTTGATATAGAGGTGAGTCAGAGGCAAAGGTCGCTCGAATCCAGGTGAGAAAGATTGGCGGAGGGAGGAGCAACTCCCATGTCGAGAGTTTGTTGTAGATTGTTCACGACATCCTTCAATTCATGGATCTTTCTTGTAAGATCGGCATGGGGTGTCTTGAACAGCTGGCGGTTTATACGATGACGAAGGTCATCGTTCTTCAGAGTTGATGTCGGAGATTGGTTTCTTTGAAATCTATTATCTGATTCTGGAGTAGTAAATGTTACATTAACATGAACATATTCCGCAGAACCGGCGCGACGATGTGAGGGTGTCGAACGTTGGTCATGAGAATGACTGAGTTGACGAGAGCTGCTGGATCGTGCGTGACGGTTTCGAGAACGACTAGTGGAGAGTCGCTGGAAGATGAATGATTCTCCATGTTCCCTATCGTGGTCCCACGGATGGCAGCAATCTGTTGCAGCTAAAAACTGGATCAGGAACCACACTAGAAAATAGGCCTGCAAAAGAGAACACAGAGCGACCGCCGGGTGGGGTTCCGAATGAGGAACGCTCTGATGCTTAAGTCAGAGATGACTAACAATATAGAACTCTGAAAAAGCAGTAAGACACAGTGTATATGTGTGTGTGTAGTTGTCCCATACATGAGGGGTAGACCCTTTTATATAGTCGTAGGAAGAAGACTCCCAACAGATTTGCGAGTCTTAATGGATAGACCTTGGGCTAGGTCATTTAGGATCGTGTTAGGATCCTTGAGGATTACGTCACAATCCTTGATGATTTTGTTAGGATCTTTTTAGAATCCTAAGTCCACCAATATGGTAACCACCAAATTCGTAACTGATCAGGATTGACCATGAGTCATAGCTGCCACATGTCGTACGTTGATGGGGGTGTATTTTTAGCTATATCAAGGACTATCTTATATTTATACATATAGATACATGTATATATGAATCGTTAAAGTACATTTATTGCAAGTGAAACATCATTTTCTTCGAAATATGTTATTTTTGTTTTTAAGTATGTGAATTTGTATATTCATATTGCAGAGTGGTTTTGAGAATATAACTATTAAAATTAAGTGCTAATAAGTTAGTATAATAGTTAGATTGATCCTTTGAATTAATAGAATTAATTTTTAAAATTATATAGATTCGTTAATTACTTAGTCGAAATATATAGATCCCGAAAATATATTTTAAGAATATAATAATCAAAATTAAGTTCTAATAAGCTAGTTTATTAATTAGTTATGTATCGAATTAGTTTTTCAATTGTATAAAGCTTACTGTTATGAAAATTAACTTATCAAGAAATAAGGACTCCATTAGAGATATGTTATAAATCTAATATGTTAAAAATCCTACTTTACTTAGAAAAACATAATGTGATGATGTGTCGTGCCAAAAAGCTAGATAATGTGATGATGTGTCTCGCAGTGAAGTTAGGGTTGAATTTTATTGCGTTTTTTGCTTCGTTTATATATATATATATATATATATATTGATGCCAAGGAAAGTGGGTTCGTACCTACGTGGAGGTGCCACAAAGGCTGCAGTCCGAGTTAGATGCCAAGTATGTTGATGTGAGACACATCAAGGGTGGAACAAGGGCAGAGACCAAGGGCTTCCCAGACAGAGCTTGAGGGTGGTAGTGCTGCGAGGGCGATAGTGCAGGATGAATACACGACGACAGTCACAGTCCGATGCTTAGGTCCAGAGTCAAGGTCCTGTATGTTTCTCTCTCTAGGATTTTAGAGTGAGAAAGTGAAAATGTTCTGAAAATGTCCAACCTCCATGTTCCGTCCCAAATGAATTCTCAAGACTTCTATTTATATAGATTGAGATAATGATGTCATTAACCGACACGTGGTGCCCCTCGGGAGTGACACATCACTGGGGGGTCCACGGGTGCCGGTACTCCACAGACTGTCGGATCGTATATTCACCCGGCCTGCCCCGCACAGCGTCGCTCTGTCTGTCTGGAAAGACTGGCTCCTACCACATCGGTGTGCCCAGAGAACCCCATTGATCAAGCCTCCAATCCAAGCCCTTGCGAAGTCCCACAGGTCTGGCAGCGGTGGGGAAGACCCAACGCCTAATTGACAGGTGAACTAGGCTCGATGCCCTCCGAAGACCTGCTCCCGTCTCGGAGTGACCCGAGGTTCATAGTCCCTAGGGGTGCCGACGCAAGCCCCCAGTGCCGGAGCACGTAGGCCAGTCACGCAGACACCCTAGCGGAGAGAGTGTCCCGGAGGAATCGCCTATTCCGCAGGCCGAGGTAGCATCCCGAAGGAGCCGTCTTCTTGGCAGAAGGGGAGTCTTTGTGCCGGAGCACTTGGAGCTCCCTGGCATAGATAGTGTCCCGGAGGAGTCGCATATCCCCGCGGGTGAGTCCTTGTGCCGGAGCACTCGGAGCATGTCAAGGTAACATCCCGGAGGAGCCGTCTACCCGACTGACGGAGGTAGCATCCCTGAGGATCCGTCTACCCGACTGGCCGAGGTAGCATCCCAGATGAGCCGTCTACTTGGCGGAAGGGGAGTTGAAGAGCTCCCTGGCAGAGATAGTGTCTCGGAGGAGTCGTCTATCCCCGCAGGATGTTGCACACTCTGGAGAGTGGGTCGAAGTATGTTCCATGACCAAGGCAAGGTGCGCATGGTGTGGTGAATGAGTGTGGTGCCCGGGGGCCATGTAACATGATTGTGGCGCATGGGCGCGATGAAGTGAGTAGGGTGCCGGGGGCACGTCTGTGTTAGTGGCGCGGTGCATGGGCGCGACATAGTGCGTATGGTACCGGGGGTACAGTAGTATGTTTGGTGCGGGGGGCACGGTAGTGCAACAAAGAGCCGGGGGGCACGGCTGTATCAATGGCACGGCAGAATGTTAAAGTGCGGCGCCCGGACGCCCGCGACGGGGGTCGCGGAGTTGTGTCCGGGTGACGGGGGTCGCGGAGTTGTGTCCGGGCGACGGGGTCGCGGAGTTATGTATGGTCCCTTGAAGAGAAGTGAAGGTGTTAAGTATGGAGACCAAAGGCCAACCCATAGGGGAAGTCCAAGGCCAGCCCTTAGTGGGAGGCCAAGGCCAACGCCAAGGGAAGCCGAGGCCGACCCCCAAGGGGAGGCCCAGGCCGAGGCCGACCCCATAGGGAAGGCTGAGGCCGAGGTCGACCCAAGGGGAAGGCCAAGGCCTAGGCCGACCCCAAGGGGAACGCCAAGGCCTAGGCCGACCCCAAGGGGAAGGCCAAGGCCAACTTCCTTGGGCAAGTGCCATGGTGCGTTGATGGGCGACATGCGAAGTGCGATGGTCGAAGTGTCATGATGCTTTTTGCGAAAATGAGCTTCATAGTGACGAAGTAAGGTAACGAAAGTGAGAAGTGCACGTGACTTGAGCGTGAATACTTTGACCGGTTGTGAGCGTTGAAAATGACTGTTGCTTGTACGGATGTGTCATGGAAAATGGGACCCCAGTGGGCCTTTGGGTGCGACCATAATAGGTTGGGAACATAAGCCCCCTATGTGTGGTGTGCGCGGAGGGGCAACCTGAGCGGGCACTGCACGCATAAACACTTAGCTAGATGTTGATGTTGTTTGGTCAGCAAGTTGTTGAGGTCGTTAATGCATGATGATGATGAAGAGTAGGTGGCTCGAGCCACCTCGTGCACCACCTATGAAAGCTTGGAATGCTTGGGGGTTGAGACAAAGGCACGATGATAGGGCGCAGGGGCACGATCATGTAAACGGTGCCCGGGCGACGAACGACGAGTGTCGCGGAGACGTCACCCGGGCAATGGGCGACAAGAGGCACGGAGACGGTGCACGGGTGCTGGCGACGGGGGTCGCGGAGACGGTGCCTGGACGATGGGCGACAAGCGTCGCGGAGATGGCGCACGGGCGTTGGCGACGGGGGTCGCGGAGACAGCGCCCGGGCGACGAACGACGAGCGTCGAACAATGAGTAGAAGTAGGTGGTTCGAGCTACCTTGCACACCACCTACCAAGGATGTTGATGTCGGAGGACGTCGTCACACGGGACGTGATCAAATTTGCAAAAAAATTCTAAGTGTAAAAAAGTATGAAATGTGTAAGGGCGCGATGTGCGCGATCGGGCGTCGCGATGTGCGCGATCGGGCGTCGCGATGCGGGGGCAGTCCATGACGGGCGCAGGGACACGGACAATGCGTGTTTTTCAATTTTGCCAAAAAAAAAAAATTTGTTGCCGGCCTTGGATGTCGGCCATGATGTGAAGGTGGGAAGGTCAAAGGTGGCGGGGTGGACTTGGGTGTTGTGACGGAAGTGAAAGGTTGGACGCGAGGCGCGCGTTGGTCGTCATGATGTGTTTTTTTTTTTGCATGCTTGTGAGGATGATGGTTGGTGATGGTTGTCGGCCGTTGGGTGAATGTGTGCGGGCCGAAGGTGGTGAAGGGAAAGAAGAGATGGAGAGGTTCTTGAAGGTAATGGCCATGGCTTTGGGAAAGTCAAAATGGCTGGCCTTGATGGTGGCCGAAGGTGAAGGGAGGGGAAGGAGGATGAAGGCCGAAGGTTGAAGAGAGGGAAGGGTCGACATAGGGAAGGGGTTGGGGAGGCCGGGGGGGGAGAGGGAGGGGTGGCCGAGGCCGAGCTTGTGGAGAATGAGAGGGGGGAAATGAAGGAGGGGGCATGGGAGGTGGGCCGAGGCCGAGGGGGTAGAGGGAGGGGAAGATGGAGGGGAGAGAGGAAGGGGGGTCGGCCTATGGAAAGGGTTGGGGAGGCCGAGGCCGAGGGGGTAAGGGGAGGAGTGGATGAGGCCGAAGAGGTCCGGGAGGAAGGGGGAAGGGAGGTGGGGCGGGGTGAGGGAGGTGGGCCGAGGCCAAAGGGGGGGTGAGGCCGAGGCCGAGGGAGGGGGAGGGGGCGGGGGAAGGGGAAGAGGGAGGAGAGGAGAGAGGAAGGAGGGGGGCGGGGTCGGCCGAGGGTAGGGGGGTAGGGAGGCCGATGGAGGTGAGGCCGAAGATGGAGGGGAAGGAAGGGGGCGGTGGCGGGGTGCCACGGGTGCCCGAGGGGCGGGGGAGGGAAGAGAGGGAGGTGGGGGCGAGGCCGAGGGGTCGTCGGCGAGAAGGCGACGTCGGCCGGCGAGCTGGGCGGTTAGAGGCCGAGGCCGAAAGGTGGCGACGCCAATGGGGGTTACGGCGACGCATAAGGGAAGGAGAAAGAGATGAGAAAAAATTAAGTTTAGGGTTTTCTGGGAGGGACGCGGGTCAGGTTAGGCTCGGATGTGGGTTCGGGTGGGTCGGGCTGGCATAGAGAGAGAATGGTCGCACAGGTCAGTTCTGCCCACCCGAAATGTATTTGGATTTTGAATTAAATAAGTAAATAATAATAATTATTATTATTATTTTCCAGCACTAAAGAGGGAGCCTCCAATGAAAATTTTCACAATGCACAAGATGAGAATGAGTGGAGTGGGATGGGAGAAGAAGGAAAACTTTTCCATAAGAAAGAGAGGAAAAATTGTTTATGAAGTGGGGAAAGGGTGATAGGGTTTTGGATGGTGAGAGGGAGAGTGAATAGAGGTATAGAGAGAGTGATGAGAGCATGAATGTGGGGAGCATGTGGGGAAGATGAAAAACTTAAAAAAATTTCTAAGTGTTGAATTATTTTTTAGAGCTCGGGCAAGGATGCTAAGGGAGGCCGCTAAGGATGACCATCGATGACCGATTGCGAAAAAAAATGAAAAATTTTCTAAGTGATGGGCTGAGACAAGGATGCCGAGAGAGACCACTAAGGATGATCATCGATGACCGGTTGCGAAAAAAATGAATTTTTTTTTCTAAGTGTTGGGCTGAGACTAGGATGTCGAGGGAGACCACTGAGGATGATCATCGATGACCGGTTACGAAAAAAAATGAATTTTTTTTTCTAAGTGTTGGGCTGAGACAAGGATGCCGAGGGAGACCACTGAAGATGATCATTGATGACCGGTTGCGAAAAAAATGAAATTTTTTCTAAATGTCAAGAAAAGTAAATGAAGGATGCTGATGCAACCGTAGTAGCGCGGCTCGAGCCACCCCGTGCACCACGTACAAAGTCGTTGCAATGTGAGGCCGAATGGATTGAGAAATGGTGAAGCCCCCAAAGGGGTGGGTGATGGTATGAAGGGTGGTGTCAAGAGACTTGTGCAAGAGCAATATAACTTGAAATTTTTCTAAGTCTGGAAATGACGGCCTCTTGGATGGCTGGGTTGAGGTTGTGACTGGTAGTCCTGGTAGCCCTTCGTTGCTGAGGCATGGTTGCTGAGTGTGGAAGATAGGCAGACTGCAATACGATGCTCACCTCCCCAGCAGAGTCGCCAAAATGATGCCAACGAAACCGGGTTCGTACCTACGTGGAGGTGCCACAAAGGCTGCAGTCCAAGTTAGATGCCAAGTATGTTGATGTGAGACACATCAAGGGTAGAACAAGGGCAGAGACCAACGGCTTCCTAGACAGAGCTTGAGGGTGGCAGTGCTGCGAGGGCAATAGCGCAGGATGAATACATGACGACAGTCACAGTCCGGTGCTTAGTTCCAGAGTCAAGGTCCTGTATGTTTCTCTCTCTCGGATTCTAGAGTGAGAAAGTGAAAATGTTCTGAAAATGTCCAACCTCCATGTTTCATCCCAAATAAATTCTCAAGACCTCTATTTATAGATATTGAGATGATGATGTCATTAACCGACACGTGGCACCCCCGAGAGTGACAGGTCACCGGGGGGTCCACGGGTGCCGGTGCTTCAAAGACTGTCAGATCACATATTCACCCGGCCTGCCCCGCACAACGTCGCTCTGTCTGTCTGGAAAGACTGGCTCCCACCGCATCGGTGTGGCCAAAGAACCCCATTGATCTAGCCTCCAATCCAAGCCCTTGCGGAGTCCCATAGGCCTGGCAGCGGTGGGGAAGACCCGGCGCCCAACTGCTAGGTGAACTAAGCGCGATGCCCTCCGAAGACCTACTCTCGTCTCGGAGTGACCCGGGGGTCATAGTCCCTAGGAATGCCGACGCAAGCCCCTACTGCCGGAGCACGTAGGCCAGTCATGCAGACAACCTGGCGGAGATAGTGTCCCGGAGGAGTCGCCTATTTCGTAGGCTGAGGTAGCATCCCGGAGGAGCCGTCTACCTGGCCTGCCAAGGTAGCATCCCGAAGGAGCCGTCTACCTGGCAGAATGGGAGTCTTCGTGCCGGAGCACTTGGAGCTCCCTGGCAGAGATAGTGTGCCGGAGGAGTCGCCTATCCCCGCGGGCGAGTCCTTGTGTCGGAGCACTCGGCGTGTGTCAAGGTAGCATCTCGGAGGAGCCGTCTACCTGGCGAAAGGGGAGTTGAAGAGCTCCCTGGCAGAGATAGTGTCCCGGAAGAGTCGCCTATCCCCGCGGGTAAGTCCTTGTGCCGGAGCACTCGGGGTGCGTCAAGGTAGCATCCTGGAGGATCCGTCTACCCGACTGGCCAAGGTAGCATCCCGGAGGAGTCGTCTACCTGGCGGAAGGGGAGTTTAAGAGCTCCATGTCGGAGATAGTGTCCCGAAGGAGTCGTCTATCCCCGCGGGTGAGTCCTTGTGCCGGAGCACTCGGAGCATGTCAAGGTAGCATCCCGGAGGTTCCGTCTACCCGACTGGCCGAGGTAGCATCCCGGAGGAGCCGTCTGCCTGGCAGAAGGGAAGTTCAAGAGCTTCTGGCAGAGATAGTGTCTCGGAGGAGTCGTCTATCCCCGCAGGATGTTGCACACTCCGGAGAGTGGGTCGAAGTATGTTCCACAACCAAGGCAAGGTGCGCCTGGTGTGGTGAATGAGTGTGGTGCCCGGGGGGCATGTAACATGATTGTGGCGCATGGGCGCGATGAAGTGAGTAAGGTGTCGGGGGCACGTCTGTGTTGGTGGAGCGGCGCATGGGCGCGACGGAGTGCGTATGGTGCCGGGGGCACAATAGTATGTATGGTACGGGGGGCATGGTAGTGCGACAAAGAGCCGGGGGGCACGGCTGTATTAGCGACGCAGCGCGTGGGCACGGTGGAGTGTAGAAGTACGGCACCCGGACGCCGGCGATGGGGGTCGCGGAGTTGTGTTCGGGCGACGGGGGTCACGGAGTTGTGTCCGGGCGACGGGGTCGCAGAGTTGTGTCCGGGCGACGGGGGTCGCGGAGTTGTGTCCGGGCGACGGGGGTCGTGAGTTGTGTCCGGGCGACGGGGGTCGCGGATTTGTGCCCGGGCGACGGGGTCGCAGAGTTATGTATGGTCCCTTGAAGAGAAGTGAAGGTGTTAAGTATGGAGACCAAAGGTCAACCCATAAGGGAAGTCCAAGGCCAACCCTTAAGGGGAGGCTAAGGCCAACGCCAAGGGAAGGCCGAGGCCGAACCCCAAGGGGCGGCCGAGGCCGAAGCCGACCTTATAGGGAAGGCCAAGGCTGAGGCCGACCCAAAGGGAAGGCCAAGGTCGAGGCTGACCCTAAGGGGAAGGCCAAGGCTGACTTCCTTGGGCAAGTGCCATGGTACGCCAATAGGCGACATACGAAGTGCGACGGTGGAAGTATCATGAGGCTTTGCACGAAAATGAGCTTCTTAATGACGAAGTAACGTAACGAAAGTGAGAAGTGCACGTGACTTGAGCGTGCATGCTTTGACCGGTTGTGAGCGTTGAAAATGACTGTTGCTTGTGCGGATGTGTCATGGAAAATGGGACCCCAGTGGGTCTTTGGGTGCGACCCGAATAGGTTGGGAACATATATATATATATATATATATATATATATATATGGGGAAAGCGAATATAAGGCTAGCCTCACGCAAGTTGCGTGAGGCTAGCGACTGAAACGACGTAGTTTTGGTAAAAACATATGTAGTCTTTTTCTTTTCTTTTTCTTTTTTTCTTTTTGAGGTCAAAGGTCAAAGGTCAAATAGTTATTTTTTTCCTACTCTCTCTCTCCCCCCTTTTTTCTCATCCCCGTCTCTCTGTCGTAACCCCTAGGAACCACCGCCTAACCGTCCCCAATCACCGCCCAATCTTCCCCAATCACTGCCCAATCTTCCTGCACCGGCCACTATCACGGCCACCGACACCCATCCTCTTGCCGCGAATGTACAAGCGACCCACCGCCCAACCTTCTTACGTTGGCTACAGTCACAAATCACCGCCCCACCTTCCAGCACCGGTCGCCATCACGCCCACCGACAATCATCCTCCTGCCGCCATAGTTACCGCCAACACCACAGACAAACACTGTCACAAGCCACCGCCCCAACGCACCATGGTACCGACAGTAGACCCACTATCCATCATCCCTACCGTCACCATGCGAGCACCACCGATCGAAGCCATCTCCCACCCGTGGCACCATCAATTAATTGCGACAGAGATGGCATTGGTGTGTAATGGGCGTCAAGCTCGAAGGCTAGCCTCCGTTTACGGCAGGCATGGCTGTTAGCGGTGGCCGGCGAAGGAAAAATTGGTGGTCTACAACAGAGATGACGGTGTGTGTTGGTGGCGTTGGCTTGCTAGGGCCTGTGGCAGAGAGAAGAAAAATGGGAAGAAGTGAGGGAGAGAAAATGAGGGAAATGAATTGGTTAGATGGTGGCTGGCGCGAGAAGGATGGGGCGGTAATGGGTGACGATGGCCGGCGCAAGAAGGTAGGGGCGGTGATGGGTGATGGTGGCCGGCGCAAGAAGGTAGGGGCGGTGATGGGTGACGGTGGGTGTGATGGTGGCAGGCGCGGGAAGGTTGGGGCGGTGGGTTACTAGGGCCTGACAGAGAGACGCAAAGGAAAGGAAAACAGGGGGGAAGGGACTGAGATCAAAAGAAAAAAATGAAAAAGGAAAAGGGGAAAAAATACTACGTATGTTTTTACCAAAACTATGTCGTTTCAGTCGCTAGCGTTGCGTGAGGCTAGCCTTATATTCGTTTTTCCCTATATATATATATATATATATATATATATATATATATATATATATATATATATGTGTGTGGGAGCTGATCCATTGAGAGCATTAGCAAAATAGGAGATCTTGCAAGCGCGATCTGACCGTCCATCCTGAAAGATGGACGGGCCCAGATCGCGCCTTTTTCGAAAACTGTCAGACGTCCGCCATACAGTGTCGCTTGTGAAAAAATTTCTTTCCCTCAATGTGAACCCTAATTTATTATGAATAAAAAAATTTATGTTCTTGTTCATTATGTTTCCGAATTTTTTCTCGCTTAATTGTGCCGTTTGAGATTCCCTCGATATATTGAGATCACCCGAATACTGTGAATCATACGTTATTTATTGTTTATCGATATTGAGATTGTTGATGCCGTCGCTAAAACATCTCTTCAGGTGAATCGTACGTTATTTATTGTTTATCGATATTGAGATTGTTGATTCCGTCGCTAAAACAAGTTTTCGGGCGCCAATTTATTAAAACAGCGTTACGCTACAATGTCTAGCTCTACTATATAGCGGACACCAAAGTCTAGCTCTACTGTATAGCGGACATAAGGCCTCCGCTTAGGCTGGGGTTCGGGAAGGTTGGAACTAAGTGTCTGGTTCGTGCCAACCATTTTCTGGTCCAAGTTGCAGACAATGATCTGATGCATCACTATGACGTGAGATCCTCAGCTGTGCACCTTTCTACTTGGCCATGTATTCTGTGGGGCTGTCCACAGTGTTGGAGACTTTCTTTCTGCGGGGCTGTCCGCTATACTACATAGCGGACATAATAATGAAAACCAAGTGTTTGAGACTTTCTTTCTGCGGGGATGTCCGCTATACTATATAGGGGACATAGATATGAGAGAAAAAAAACTAAGTGTTGGCGATCTGTCTTTCTGCTTGGCCGTCCGTTATATAGTAGAGCGGACGGTCCAGCAGAAACTTTTTTTTGTTTCTATCCATATCCGCCATACTATAAAGCGGACGTCACCGCAGAAAGAAAGTCTCTAACACAATACATGATTAGCGAGGAAGTATTATCGTAATACATCCACGCACCACGGAAACCCACGGCCAAGCAGAAAGGTGCACAACTGAGGATCTCACGTCATAGTGGTGCAGATCATTGTCTGCAACTTGGACCAGTAAATGGTTGGCACGAACCATACACTTAGTTCCGACCTTCCCGAACCCCGGCCTAAGCGGAGGCCTTATAGCCTTAGAAGAACTCGATCTTCAGTCATCTTCATCTGAAACTGGACCATCGGAAACAGATCCAAGTTCGAAGCTCATGTTCCAGTATACTTGTGCTTCATTGTTGTTGCCATCTTCATGTGCATCACATGCCATACGACGTAAGTTATGCCTACTTTGACGAACTCTCATTCTATTATTTTCTTCATGTATTCGATGCAGTGCCCTTTCAAGCTCCATGCGTGTAATTCGAGGCATGTTGATTGCCTTTTGTCGAGGTATGGGTATATTCATGTGCCGTGAATCAACTACTAAGACCTCATATTCATTCATCCGATAAGACCATTCTGCATGTAATGTATTAACATAGCTTGATGAGTAACGCAAACTTGGACGCAAAGAATAGTGAAATTCATCTTCGCCCGCCCAGTAACGACCCATTGCTTCAAAAATATCTCGTGGAGTATATGACATTTCCAGAGTTGTTATGAAATTGAGAGTATATCACTCTATGCCCTTTTTGCCCTTCGTGCAATGCATGTACTTATATATACTTTGAAACGGGATAGTTGGCTATGAGATGCTACAGGTTTAACTTTATGAGATATGACAAGCCTCTGCAATAGACTAGAGACTTGTCTTGTCACCAAAGAGACTTTTCTTGTCACCAAAGACTTGTCAACTTTATGACACGGGCATGCTATTATGTATGTGTGTGTGGGCTTGACAAGCCTCTGCAATAGACTAGAGACTTGTCTTGCCACCAAAGACTTGTCAACTTTATGACACGGGCATGCTATTGTGTATGTGTGTGTGGGCTTATTTATATATGTTAGCCATGCTCATCGCATTAGATGTACCTAAGTTAAATGGCAGGAGTTCCTGGGAGTTCTAGTCTGCGGGGACGTGAGACAGTGTGGTTGTTGTGTGAAAGGAACGACGACTACAAAGAAGTGAAGTACACGGATCCGAGAGAGTATTATTGCGGTTTACGGAGAGAATGGGCATATCGAGTTAAGGAATCAGAAGCACTACACCAAGATCTCACCACGCTGAGGGAACCTGTGCCGCAACGTCGTTCACTTAGTATGTCGAGGCGTAATGTTAAGCAGTGTAAGAAAGCTGTGCGCCGAATTCGTATGGAGAATAACCGGATATTGTTGCGTAGAAAACGATTTTACATGCTTCAACTTGCGGAAGAAATGGCCGAGGCTAGTGGGAGGCACCTCAAATCAAACAAGAGAAACAATATTTTAACCAATGATCAGTACTTATCAGATGAGTATATGTCAAATGAAGAGTGATATATATATCTCTTCCTACTGCATGTTAGGATTTCATTCCAACTGGCACTTATCCACATGTCATTCTAATTAGCGAATCCCGTCTTTTGAAGCATGTAAAATGTTGGGAATTTATGTTTCTAACTACATCCGCCATACTATAAAGCGAACAACACCGTGTTTCCAAACCTTGGTTTTTCTTTTGTCCTATGTATGTCCGCTATATAGTAAAGCGGACAGCCCAACAGAAGGTATGTCCGCGATACGATACTACGGACATTCCCACAGAAGGAATTTTGTCCTATCTATGTCCGTTATACTATATAGCGGACAGTCCCGCAGAAGGAAGAGAGTCTTCCAACACTTAGTTTTTTTTTATTGGTCCTATCTATGTCCGCGATACGATATAGCGGACAGTCCCGCAGAAGGAAGAGAGTCTCCAACACTTAGTTTTTTTTGTCCTATCTATGTCCGCTATACTATATAGCGGACAGTCCCGCAGAGGGAAGAGAGTCTTCCAACACTTAGTTTTTTTTATTGGTCCTATCTATGTCCGTG
This sequence comes from Escallonia rubra, assembly GCA_033065855.1. Taxonomy (NCBI): domain Eukaryota; kingdom Viridiplantae; phylum Streptophyta; class Magnoliopsida; order Escalloniales; family Escalloniaceae; genus Escallonia; species Escallonia rubra. Next base: position 13,052 of record JAVXUO010000852.1, on the reverse strand, counting down.
ATACGATATAGCGGACAATTTTTTTTTTGTCCTATCTATGTCCGTGATACGATATAGCGGACAGTTTTTTTTTGGTCCTATCTATGTCCGATATACTATATAGCGGACAGTCCCGCAGAAGGAAGAGAGTCTTCCAACACTTAGTTTTTTTTTTTTGGTCCTATCTATGTCCGCTATACTATATAGCGGACAGTTCCGTAGAAGGAAGAGAGTCTCCAACGCTTAGTTTTTTTTTTGTTGGTCCTATCTATGTCCGCTATACTATATAGCGGACAGTCCCGCAGAAGGGAGAAAGTCTCCAACACTTAGTTTTTTTTTTGTCCTATCTATGTCCGAGATACGATATAGCGGACAGCCCAACAGAAACACAGTGTCCAAACACTTGGTTTTAATACTTTGTTTCCCCCTGGTCAAAGCAAATCACACAGAACAAATCAAAGACTCAAATCAACAACACAACGATATCAGTGAATCAAATCAATCGCATTCAACACCGATCACATCTCAATCAACACAAATGAAATCATCAATCGCACATTCAACGATAAGATTCAACGATAAGGACAATTAAAAAAGTGAATATAATGTTATTATAAGAAAACATTGTCAATTGGGGCCCTCAACCCCTGCGGGATCCCCCTCGTTACACGGAATTACAATAAATCTAATAGCTCTAGGCCGGCCATTGATAATTTTCCAAGCCATCCTATACCTAAAGCAGTCTATGCATTCTTGGCTCTAGACGGTGTTCTTGAGGCTCTCAGACCGACAGATGTAATCCATGTACATGCAGACGAAGACGCCGCAGTCCGAGGAATTAAGTTGCTTGGGCCTACTCCTCTTCAATCAAAAAACAAGCGTCGGCTTGACCGGTGCCCTCTCTCGACGCACACCATTGACCATGGCAGCAAATAGATTCTACGAGAAACATAATAAGCATTAAACATTAAACATTAAACATAGCAAACATAATAAGATTAATCAGTTCTACAATATGCAAGTTACAATAAGAAGTAAACATGATCTTACCATGGCATCCAACTGGCCTAAGCCTCGGTATATTTCAATTACACCAATCACGGAGGTATCATCGTAGAGACTGTCGAGGATTGAGACTTTCTTCTCTACCGGTTCATAGCAAACCAAGAACCAGTGGGCATTCACTATACATGGGATTAGAAACACGTCCGCCACACTTGCGCTCACTGGACTATCCCGAGAAAGATATGCTTGTAGGTTAGCGGACGGCCTCCACTGGGGTAGGGTTCTCCCCTTTCTCGCCTTCCTTGATTTGTCCCAGTCGTTCCACTCTTGTACTAGCATGCCATGAAAAAAAGCATCGAAGATAAAAATGCGCGGACCGTAGTTAGGCTGCTCCCGACCCTTTTGCCTCAAAATTTGCACGCAGTGCGAGATGACAAAGTTGTCTAACCAAATTCCTGGTACCAGCGAGGACAGTTCTTTCCACGAGGCATTGTAATCCACACCCTGCGGGTGATCCACATCATACGACGCTCCGTCTGGGGGGGGCGCTAAAATAACGGGCTTGGATTAGGTCATGTTTATGCGGCTTCAGGGGCCTGGCTGGATGCCCTTTCGGATATTGCCCTCGGGGATCGACCGGTTGCTCTTGCCCTCCGCCGGGGGGCAAGAGCAACGGAAGAAATTGGCCTCCAATTCCTGGTTCGGCCGGCTGATAATTGCCTTCGGGGGCCCGGGCCGACTGATAATCGCCTTCGGGGGCCCCGGCAGGCTGATATTGCTCACCGGCCATTTTTTTCGCTGGCTGATATTGCCCTTCGGGGGCGCCAAGTGGTCCCGCCCACGGGACAATGGGCAGTGCCTCGTTGAAACCGTAAGGCCAGTATTGCGTGACTTGACTCTGAGATAGGGGTTGGGGTTCCGGGAACAAATTGAAGGTCGGGCTGCTGTAATCGGCCCACGACGCTTGAGCCTGTCCCATCCCCGGTATAGAGGGACCACCAACTTCCTGGCTCACCCCTGAAGCTTGCCCGAAAGGATCAACGTTATACGGGCTGACGCCCGTATAACCCATTCCCGAGCTGTTGACCGAAGACTGTCCCGATGCTTGGCTCACAAAATTCCCACAGCCTAAAGCCAGTGCAGCAGCCTGTTGGCGAAGATCCTCGCCCATTGCGCTCACCAGATCCTTCCGCTCACTCAACTTCTGGATGAATGCAAGCGAGGCATTAACCTACATCCAAAGAGATAAAAAATAAGTAACTTTAATCAGACATTTATATTCAACAAATTCAAGACAAGTCAGACTAGTTGGGCAACTTACGAGATTGTATGCCATACGCTCGTCGATCTGACCCTTAGGCGCATACCTCTCCCCGCGTTCAAAGTTCACTGGGGCTACTCTCCTCCGCATGATGCGATAGTACCACTCATCGTACTGTTCGATGCTGATAACGGGGTCCAGCTCCGAGACGATGGCCGCCAGTGTGTCCTGCCAAGAAGTCCAAAGCTCTAGTTCGGCCGTGCACAATTCTTGCGCATTGGCCTTGCCAAACCGCCCGACATCCGGTGGGTCCCTGTTAACCCTCATATCTGGGGCACCGGCTGGCAATCCCTACTCCAACTCAAAATGGCGCATTGCTCGGTGTGGCAGCTGCCACTCTGCGACCTCGAAGTGGATGAGGGGTGTGCGCTGCAACCCGGAGAGCATGAAGACGAACGACTCTTCTACCCGTCGCGCCAAACGTATGTACGGAGCCCAACGCATTTGGCCCGGAGATAGACGGTTGAACTACCCTTGATAGTACGTGATGTTGTGATGGGAATCGACTCTCTTGCGGTAGTGGCTATTCTTCCGGCTGTACTCCCAAGCACGCAACCGAGGCCACACTCTATCGGTTCCATCCCTGCGCGTCGGTGAACCGGGAGCAAGGTGTTCATAAGACCACACCTGAGAACATGGACAAATTATATTTATATCGTCGATTCAACAAAAGTGAAAACAAAAAAAAAACAATAACGAAGACAGGATTTATATGATATACCTGCAATAACGAGAGACATGCACATATGGCTTTGGAGTCGGGCCTCGTTGCCTTATGCAATGCTCGGTACAGATAGGAAAGAACCGCTGCACCCCATGCATAATCTCCAACCTCAGCCAGGTTACTCAACAACGGTAAATATTTCACGCTGGCCGTGTTCTTCGACGTCGTTGGGAATAGAATTGCCCCCATCACCCACCAGAGGAAGGCTTTTGTGTAAAGCACAAGCTCATCGCCCGTATAATTTTCCGGCAATACCCCGTACGTATCTACCAACCACTTCAACTTGATACCACCACTGCTAAATTGATCCTGGGGTATCAAAGTTAAGAAGTCCCTAGCGGTTCTCTTATTCGTTGCTTCTGACGCAGGAGCAATTACCGACCGCCCCGTCACCGGCAACCCTAAGATGAACCCTACATCTTCTAGGGTAATTGTCATCTCTCCGAGCGAGAAGTGAAACGTATTCGTTTCACTTCTCCACCTCTCAATAAGGGCACCTATCAAGGCCCGATCAAGCTATTGAAATATCTGACCATACGTGAAAATCCCAAACCCAATTCCACGCAGTATCCTCTTCTGGGCGGTGTTCAGTTTCCACGATGTGAACTCGCGAGATACTTCTATGATGTTGAGAAGTTCTCTTTCCTACGAATTAATAAATACAATTTAAGCGCTCTTAACAGTATATACAACGTTCGTAAGAATAAGAAAGTTGATAAATAATGTATCTTACTCCACCATACCATATGAGCGTACTGATATGGTTGGCTTGGTCGTATAACACAGATGGGTCTTCTGGTCCAGGGTTAAATTCCATTTTTTGCAACTGAAATTATGGAAAAACCTTCTCAGTTTGGATTTTACGTTTTGGATTTTGATAATCGCTCGCAAAAATACGACGCTAGCACATGCATAATACATATAACGCAAGCACATGCATAATGCATACAATGTTAGCATATGTACTCATATGTATAATATATATATATACATATGCGGAATCGAATTTTACAAACGCTAGCACATGAACAAAAACATACATATATAAAACGCAATATTCTTCACAACTACCGATTACAAACAAAAGCTAGCACATGCATATTACATATAACACAAGCACATGCAAAAAATGCATAGAATGTTAGCATATATACTCATATGTATATATATACAAAATCGGATTTTACAAACGCTTGCACATGAACAAAAACATACATATATAAAACGCAATATTCATCACAACTATCGATTACAAACAAAAAAAAGGTATAGATTTTGTGAACTTACGTGATCGATTTAGGGTATTAAAGGCGTAATCTTAAGACATAATTGCGCCGATCTGCTTGCCAACGCTGCTGGAAAACTTTGTGAGTAGAAAGAGTGGAGAAGAGTGTCGTAGTTACTATTTTTTGAACGTAAATTGAACATCCGCTACACTGTACTGCGGATGGCTATTACATCCGCGATACAATATCGCGGATGACTTTAACGTCCGCTACACTGTGTAGCGAATACTGTTGATGAGACAGATAAGGACAAGATAATCGTCATTGCCGAAAAGGACTGACGGGACAGGCCCTGACAGGTGTCAGCCTAGGAGACGTCCGCTACACTATATAGCGGACGTCTTTTCGCTGTCTCCCATCAGGACTTTAATTATGTCCGCTACACAGTGTAGCGGACAAGCGCGGAGGGGCAAAAAGGTAAAAAAAAAAACCATCCGCGACACTATATGGCGGACGTCTCACAGTTTTCGAAAAAGGCGCGATCTGGGCCGTCCATCTTTCAGGATGGACGGTCAGATCGAGCTTGCAAGATCTCCTATTTTGCTAATGCTCTCAACGGATCAGCTCCATATATATATATATATATATATATATATATATATATATATATATGGAGCTGATCCATTGATAGCGCTAGCAAGTTGCTAGCGCTGTTTGGCCGTCCGCTACATTATGTAGCGGACGGTGAAAAAATTCGCTGTTGTGGCGCGCGATCTGGTTCTCCATTCTCACTCATGGACGGCCAGATCCCGCTAGCAACTATATATATATATGAGCCGATCCACACCCACCGGTGGGAAAATAGCTATTTATCCACCATAAATCTGGACGTCCACGTGTGGTCGTGGATGGCCCAGATCTGTTCTTTTTTTTTTTTTTTCAAAAGTTACAACCGCCACTCTTTAAAGTGGTTGCAAAAAACCCAAAAATGCCCTTTTAAGAAGGTAAAATCCCAACTGCCAGTCTTTGTAGCGGTTGGGGCCCCACTAATTTCCTCCCAACCGCTACAAAGTGTAGTAATTGGGAGCACACCCAACCTCTACAAAGACTAGAGGTTGGAATCTTGACTTTTTTTTTGCTGCATTCTTTCGTGAGCAGCCTTAAGACTTTGTCACATCAAGCCACTTTGGCCCCACCACCCAACCTCTACAAAGACTGGGGGTTAGAATCATGTTTTTTTTTTTTTTTGGTGCCTTCTTTCGTGAGCAGCCTTAAGAATTTGTCACATCAAGCCACTTCGGCCTCACCACCCAATCGCTACACTTAGTAGCGGTTGGCCTCCGTCCAAATCCACACACAACAAAAAAATTTCATTAAAAAAACCCTAAGTGGCCCCACTTTTTCATTAAAAAAGTACAATACAACCGCTACACTCAGTGGCGGTTGGGAGACTTTTCATTAAAAAAAACCCTAAAGTGCATTAAAGAACCATAAAAAAGGTACAGTGGGCCCATTTTTCATAGAAATGACCTAACTAACGTGCCTAAGTTGCAATGAGAAAAAAAAGTGAAAAAAAAATTACAAAGTTTTCAGAAGCTATGAATTAGGCGCTAAAGTGTGCACGAATAGGCGCGTCATAGGAAAACCGAAAAAATAATTTGTCTCGATTTTTGCCAAAATTCATAGAAATCGCCTAACTAATGTGCCTAAGGTGCAATTAGCAAAAAAAAAGTGAAAAAAATAACAAAATTTTTCGGAAGCTATGAATTAGGCACTAAAGTGTGCGCGAATAGGCGCGTCATAAGAAAATCGAAAAAATAATTTGTCTCGATTTTTGCCGAAATTCATAGAAATGGCCTAACTAACGTGCCTAAGGTGCAATGAGCAAAAAAAAAGTGAAAAAAAAATAAAATAAAAATTTCAGAAACTATAAATTAGGCGCTAAATTGTGTTCATAGAAATGCCCTAACTAACGTGCCTAAGTTGCAATAAGCAAAAAAAAGTGAAAAAAATAACAATTTTTCGGAAGCTATGAATTAGGCGCTAAAGTGTTCATAGAAATGCCCTAACCAACGTGCCTAAATTGCAATGAGCAAAAAAAAAGTGAAAAAAAAATTACAAAATTTTTCGGAAGTTATGAATTAGGCGTTAAAGTGTGCGCGAATAGACGCGTCATAGGAAAGAAAACAGAAAAAATAATTTATCTCGATTTTCGCCGAAATTCATAGAAATGGCTTAACTAACGTGCCTAAGTAGCAATGAGAAAAAAAAAGTGAAAAAAAAATTACAAAATTTTTCGGAAGCTATGAATTAGGCGTTAAAGTGTGCGCGAATATGCGCGTCATAGGAAAACCGAAAAAATAATTTGTCTCGATTTTTGCAAAAAATCATAGAAATGGCATAACTAACGTGCCTAAGTTGCAATGAGAAAAAGTGAAAAAAAAATTACAAAATTTTTCGGTAGCTATGAATTAGGCGCTAAAGAGTGCGCGAATAGGCGCGTCATAGGAAAATCGAAAAAATAATTTGTCTCTATTTTCGCCAAAATTCATAGAAATGGTCTAACTAATGTGCCTAAGGTGCAATGAGCAAAAACAAAGTGAAAAAAAATAACAAATTTTTTCGAAAGTTATGAATTAGGCGATAATTGCTTGAGTAGCCACGAAAGAAGGCAACAAAAAAAAAGTCATGATTCCAACTCCCAGTCTTTGTAGAGGTTGGGTGGTGGGGCCAAAGTGGCTTGATGTGACAAAGTCTTAAGGCTGCTCACGAAAGAAGGCAGCAAAAAAAAAAGCCATGATTCCAACCCCTAGTCTTTGTAAAGGTTGGGTGGTGGGGCCAAAGTGCCTTGATGTGACAAAGTCTTAAGGCTGCTCCCGAAAGAAGGCAGCAAAAAAAAAATGTCATGATTCCAACCCCCAGTTTTTGTAGAGGTTGGGTGTGCTCCCAATTGCTACACTTTGTAGCGGTTGGGAGGAAATTACTGGGCCCCCAACCGCTACAAAGACGGTTTTTCCTTCTTAAAATGGCATTTTTGGATTTTTTTTTTTTTTTTGCAACCGCTTTAAAGAGTGGCGGTTGCAACTTTTTAAAAAAAAGAAAGAAAAAAAAAACAGATCTAGGCCATCCACGAGCACACGTGGACATCCAGATTTATGGTGGAGAAATAACTATTTCTCCATTGGTGGGTGTGGATCGGCTCCCTATATATATATATATATATATGGGAGCTGATCCCTTGACCGCGTAGGCAAAATAGGATATCTTGCCAGCGCGATCTGGCCGTCCATCCCGAAGGGATGGACGGTCCAGATCACTTTTTTTTGCGGCGCTGTCAGTCGTCCGCTACACAGTCTCGCGGACCGAAATGTTTACCATCTTGCCCTCGCTCCCCCGTCCGCTACACAGTCTAGCGGACGACATTCTTGGGCCAACAAAAAGTAGTCCGCTACACTGTCTAGCGGACGACTGTGTCCGTCAAACCACCCACTTCCCCCTGACAGTTGTCACATCAGTCGATGCACGTCTGTTACTTTGTCGTTATCCCAGCGTCCGCAACACAGTGTAGCGGACGTTGGCAAGCATTCGAATACTTCTAAACTTCTATTCATTCCTTCTTCTCACAATCAAACTATTCCTTCTTCTCACGATCAAACCAGCGGCGTTGGCAAGTAGATCGGCGCAATTTCTTTGCAAGAAATCCTTTAATCGTCTCATCAATCACGTAAGTTCACAAACTAATCCTTACTTTGTTCATAATCTAGAGTTCATCTTGCGGCGTTGGCAAGTAGATAGGCACTATGCTAGCGTTTGTCAATGTATATACATATATATTATATATGTGTATTGCGTATTATCTGATCACATGCTAGCGCTGAATATGCTAGCGTTGTATGTTTGGGAATGTTTACGCTTCCAACCTTGCCCTCTTTCCATTATTTCAGTTGCAAAAAATGGATTTCAACCCTGGACCAGAAGATTCGTCCGTATTATATGACCAATCATCCCATATCAGTACGCTCATATGGGATGGTGGAGTAAGATACTTATTTTATCGTTTATATCGTTTATTTTGCTTACGTATTTCAGTTGCGAACGTTGTATAGTGTTTATTTTGCTTAAATAATATTTATTAATTCGTAGGAAAGAGCACTTGTCAACACGGTAGAAGTAAGCGATAATTTCAACGCCTGGAAATTGAACAGAACCCAGAAAAGATTACTGCGTGGGATTGGGTTTGGGATTTTCACGCATGGGCAGATCTTTCAACAACTTGACCGGCACTTAATAGGTGCCCTTGTTGAAAGGTGGAGAAGTGAAACGAATACGTTTCACTTCCCTCTCGGAGAGATGACAATTACCCTAGAAGATGTAGGGTTCATCTTAGGGTTACCGATGACGGGGCGGCCGGTAATAGCTCATCCGTCCGAAGCAACGAATAAGAGGACCGCTAGGGACTTCTTTACTTCGGTACCCCAGGATGGATTTAGCAGTGGTGGTATCAAGTTGAAGTGGTTGGTAGATACCTACGGGGTTTTGCCGGAAAACTATACGGGCCATGACCTTGTGCTGTACACACAAGCCTTCCTCTTGTGGGTGATGGGGGCAATATTATTCCCAACGACGTCGAAGAACACGGTCAGCGTCAAATATATACCGTTTTTGCGTAACCTGGCTGAGGTTGGGGATTATGCCTGGGGTGCAGCAACTCTTGCATACCTGTACCGAGCATTGCACAAGGCAACGAGGCCCGACTCCAAAGCGATATGTGCATGTCTCTCGCTATTGCAGGTATATCATACAATTCTTCATTACGTGCTCTTTGTTGTTTTTTTTTGTTGTTGAATGGACAATAAATGTTGACGATACTTTTTTCAATGTCTTTGCTCTCAGGTGTGGTCTTATGAACACCTTGCTACCGGCGCACCCAGGCGTAGGGACGGAACAGATAATGTGTGGCCTCGGTTGTGCGCCTGGGAGTACAGCCGGAAGGAAACCCACTACGAGAGGAGAGACGATCCCCATCACAACATTTCATACTATCGGGGGGAGCTCGACTCGTTATCTCCTGGCCAGATGCGATGGGCACCGTACAAACGTTTGGCGCGACGGGTGGGAGAGTCGTTCGTCTTCACGCTCTCCGGGTTGCAACGCACACCCCTGATCCACTTCGAGGTCGCAGAGTGGCAGCTGCCGGATCGCGCTATGCGCCATTTTGACTGCCTGCAGGGGTTGCCAGCCGGTGCGCCAGATATGAGGCTTAACAGGAACCCACCGGGTGTCGGACTGTTTGGCAGGGCGAATGCGCACGAGTTGTGCGCGCGTGAAATTGAGGTCTGGAATTCTTGGCAGGACACGCTGGCGGCCATTGTGTCGGAGCCTGACCCCGTCATCAGTATCGAACAGTACAACGAGTGGTACTACCGCATCACCCGGAGGAGAGTAGCTCCAGTAAGGTTTGAACGCGGGGAGAAGTACCACCCTAGGGGTCAGATCGATGAGCACATGGCATACAATCTGGTAAGTTGCCCAACCAGTGCTTCTAATTGAACTTGATCATTCTAAGTGTGTACGAAGTTACTTATTTATTATCTCTCTGGATGTAGGTTAATGCCTCGTTCGCCTTCTTCCAGAAGTTGAGCGAGCGGAAGGATTTGGTGGATGCCATGGGCGAGGAGCTTCGCCAACAGGCTGAAGCGTTGGCGCTTGGCTGCGGGAATTTTTTGCGGCAAGCATCGGGACAGCCAAACCCGGGAATGGGTTATCCGGGGTGGCAGCGGCCGTTTGTTCCCGAGGGATGCACCGATCCCTCGGGACAGACTTCGGGAGTGAGCCAGGGATATGGTTTTCCCTCTGTACCAGAGATGGCTGGTGATTGGGGACCGCCAAGCACCATGGGCCAGGCTCAAGCGCCGTGGGATTATTACAGTGCGCCCTCCTTCTCTTTACGATTGGATTCGGAACCCCAACCCCTCTCCCAGAGTCAAGTCACGCAAGACTGGATTTTCGGAAACATCAGTCTGCCCATTGTCCCGTGGGCAGGACCATCTATTGCCGAAGGCGGGCAATATCCCCCCGTCGACCCCCCCGAAGGAGTGCAATATCCCCCCGTCGACCCCCCCGAAGGAGTGCAATATCCCCCCGTCGACCCCCCCGAAGGAGTGCAATACCCCCCGGTCGACCCCCCCGAAGGAGTGCAATACCCCCCGGTCGACCCCCGAGGGCAATATCGCAAAGGGCATCCGTTGAAGCCCCTAAAGCCGCAGAAATGCCAGATAATCAGAGAGCGTTATTTTAGCGGCGTCCCGCATGACCAAGCGTTGTATAGTGTGGATCATCCGGAGGGCATGGATTACATTTGCTCGTGGGGAGAACTGGCCTCGCTGGCTCCGGGGAGTTGGTTAGACACCGGTGTCGTCTCCACCTACGTGGAGATTCTGAGGGAAAGGTGTCGGCAGCAGCCGAGCTATCCGGCCGTTTTTCTGTTCGATGCCTTTTTTCATCAGATGCTAGTGTCTGAATGGCAGGAGTGGGTCGAACATAGGGGGAAGAAAAAGTTGGCCCAGTGGAGACCGTCCTTTAACCTAGGAGCATATATTAATAGGGATAGTCCGGTGAGCGCAAGTGTTGCCGATGTGTTTCTAATCCCATTTCTAGGGCACAGCCACTGGTACTTGGTTTGCTACTCCCCAACAACTAAAGTCGTATCGGTGATCGACAGTCTCCACGACGATACTCATCAGATGCCTGTGCTGCACATGTACAAAGCCCAATTGGACGCGTTGGTAATATTACGATCGCTGTATAATTCTCTGATTCTATCTTGCCATAAATTTTAACTCGTGTCTTACGCCATTTTCTGTTTCTCGCAGAATATTTTTTGTGCAATGGTCAATCGTGCCCGTGAAGTCCCCGTACCGGCGCGGCCAAATCTCAATAGGCGATTGAAGAAGAGGAGGCCCAAGCAACGTAACACTTCGGACTGCGGCGTCTTCCTTTGCATGTACATGGATTTCATTTGTCGCTCTGAGAGCCTCAAGGCGGCCGTCTGGAGCCAAGCAGAAGTTGAAGGCTATAGATATAGAATGGCTTGGCAAATTATGAAAGGCCGGCCTAGAGCGGTTAGGTTTATAGAAAATCCGGCTAATGACGAGAATCTGGCCCAACATGCGGACCCCAGTTGAAATTGTATCATAACAGTAGTTTTTACATAAATCGTACGCAATTGGTGTGATTTGATTTGTGTTGTCGTTGGTGTGATTTGATTTGTGTTGTCGTTGGTGTGATTTGATTTGTGTTGATTTCTGTTGTCGAATACTGATTTTTCTGATGACGTATGAAGACCAAATTTTTCTGCTGCGTCGTCCGCTACATTGTATCGCGGAGGTAAAATGAAGACCAAATTTTTCTAAGTGTTGATAACAAAAGTTTCTGCTGCGCCGTCCGCTACATTGTATCGCGGACGTAAAATGAAGACCAAATTTTTCTAAGTGTTGATAACAAAAGTTTCTGCTGCGCCGTCCGCTACATTGTATCGCGGACGTAAAATGAAGACCAAATTTTTCTAAGTGTTGATAACAAAAGTTTCTGCTGCGTCGTCCGCTACATTGTATCGCGGAGGTAAAATGAAGACCAAATTTTTCTAAGTGTTGATAACAAAAGTTTCTGCTGCGTCGTCCGCTACATTGTCTCGCGGACGTAAAATGAAGACCAAATTTTTCTAAGTGTTGATAACAAAAGTTTCTGCTGCGCCGTCCGCTACATTGTATCGCGGACGTAAAATGAAGACCAAATTTTTCTAAGTGTTGATAACAAAAGTTTCTGCTGCGCCGTCCGCTACATTGTATCGCGGACGTAAAATGAAGACCAAATTTTTCTAAGTGTTGATAACAAAAGTTTCTGCTGCGCCGTCCGCTACATTGTCTCGCGGACGTAAAATGCAGACCAATATTTTCTAAGTTTTGATAGCAAAGTTTTCTGCTGCGTCGTCCGCTACATTGTCTCGCGGACGTAAAATGAAGACCAAAAGTTTCTAAGTGTTGATAACAAAAGTTTCTGCTGCGTCGTCCGCTACATTGTATCGCGGAGGTAAAATCAAGACCAAATTTTTCTAAGTGTTGATAACAAAAGTTTCTGCTGCGTCGTCCGCTACATTGTCTCGCGGACGTAAAATGAAGACCAAAAGTTTCTAAGTGTTGATAACAAAAGTTTCTGCGCGCCGTCCGCTACATTGTATCGCGGAGGTAAAATCAAGACCAAATTTTTCTAAGTGTTGATAACAAAAGTTTCTGCTGCGTCGTCCGCTACATTGTCTCGCGGACGTAAAATGAAGACCAAATTTTTCTACTTGTTGTATAAAAAAGTTTCTGCTGGCGTTGTCCGCTAAATTGCCTCTCCGCGGACGTAAAATGAAGACCAAATTTTTCTAAGTGTTGATAACAAAAGTTTCTGCTGCGTCGTCCGCTGCATTGTCTCGCGGACGTAAAATGAAGACCAAAAGTTTCTGCTGCGCCGTCCGCTACATTGTATCGCGGAGGTAAAATGAAGACCAAATTTTTCTAAGTGTTGATAACAAAAGTTTGGCCGCGTTGTCCGCTACATTGTCTCGCGGACGTAAAATGAAGACCAAAAGTTTCTGCTGCGCCGTCCGCTACATTGTATCGCGGGTAAAATGAAGACCAAATTTTTCCGCAAGTGTTGATAACAAAAATTGCCGCGCCGTCCGCTACATTGTCTCGCTTACGTAAAATGAAGACCAAAAGTTTCTGCTGCGCCGTCCGCTACATTGTATCGCGGA